>JAVIWC010008643.1:0-600000 GCA_031894815.1 Creontiades dilutus | reverse complement strand
AAAATTGAGATTAAAAGCTCAAATTGGCACACAAAATCCATCTACGCTTTCAAAAGGCTAAGTTTGAAGATGGGCACAATCGCCTCGCTCTAAGGGGAGATTTGGGGCATTTCAAATGGGGGAAAATTACCCGAAAACCCCCAAGCAGGTGACCCTCTTTTATAAAGGTTCTTTCACGCTGAACACGATGGTGAAATCGATCGATTGGAGATATCTCGATCCGTTCAAACTAGAGCAGTTTGAAGATGATAACACACACAAGGTAAATAGGCAAAATTGGCAACAAAAAAAGTTATGAGATTCTTCAGCTTTTAAAAATTTCCAAATTAAAATGAGTTATCACAAGTCAGAAAATAAAATTGTTGATTTCGGTTTATTATTCAATAATAAACCCTTGTAATCGCTCTGGAAAAAAAAATTCTAACCCCCTTGAAAATTTCTTGGTTTACGTTTCAAAGGGTGTAGAATCCGAATCTGCAATAAAAATTTTTCCGTCCGTCCGCCGTACGCCGTGCGCACTATTTCTCCCAAACGGCTGAAGCAAAAAGCTGAAATTCTCAGGAAAAATCCATGTTGGTCCGGCGACGCCCCAATTCTTGAGCCAGCTCTCTCACTTAATTTAAAGTGCCCTTTAAGGGTTGTCAAAGTTTTGTAAAATCCCTAAAAACCTCAAAAAAAGTCAAGGCGACCTAAATTTGTACTCTTTTTGAAGAACATTCCACGAGGAATCGAATGAGCCCCTCCCCAGGTCCGTAGATCAAACCATTCCCGATTTATGGTGCCAACATTCGCGTTATTTTGGTTTATTATTGTTTTTGTGTTGATATCAGTAACCTAGTGACGTAGTGATGTAGTAATGTGGATACTGGAGTGAACTCCTAAAAGGCTTTGTAGCCGATACACGGGTTGAAGCATTCTGATAATTTTCAGAAAAAATCAGAAAATCTGAAATTTTCAGGAAAACGCTGCAAATTCTTTCACTGGGGTTTATTATTCAATTGGCTTGCGTTCATGATTTGAATTTCTACTAAGCTTTGGAGTGTGCGTGTTTCACAGGTGATAGAGCGATTATTGAATTTCAGGAGATATGCATAGGGCACGTAAATCTGTTCTCAACCAAAATACCTATTTGGATTGATCAGTTGATCATATTTGTGTGCCTCCTGAAATTCAATAATCGCTCTATCACCTGTGAAACACGCACACTCCAAAGCTTAGTAGAAATTCAAATCATGAACGCAACCCAATTGAATAATAAACCCCCGTGAAAGAATTTGCAGCGTTTTCCTCATGCAAAACTAGTTTTTTCGAAAATTTGCTCTTTCGTCATGCTGCATGACTGGAACTTTTCCACCTTCCTTTTACCATCTTCTTCAGCGTTGAAAAACCTTCAAAATGAAAAATCATTTGCCACAAAATAAAATTGTTGATGTTGCGTGAATATTCCTCATAAAAACCCGCCTAGAGAAGTACCCAAGATCGCCCAAGCTCTAGTGAGATGTTCTTTACTTCAAAATATTAGATATCAATCATTATTATATCAAAAATATCGATGTTTTCACCCGAAATCAACAAAAATCAAAATAAATGAATACAAATAAAAGACACCAGCTGAGAAAAGTTTCGTTGGAATTCAGCAATTAGATCATAGCTTGTTCATGGTCGCAAGTAAATGAAAGATTATGGAAATCCGTTGCAAGCTTTAATATAAGCCGAGCTGACTAATCTACTCCCTATTCGAGAATACATATGTATTAGTTGGCACACTGCCAGTGATACCCAACATACACGCTCTATTTGTTGCTAACAAACGACCGTGGGCGGACCAGTGGAATAATGGATTGAACCTTTCAAGAATGCTAATTGCGGTTCACGAACTGGGAGCTGATGCGAACCTCACATAAACCTCTCATAAATTGGCGGCAGTGATCCCAACAGTTCACTCTTGATTTTCCCGTTCGATTAATAATCCAGCACGATAAAAAGGGACATGACGAGCATTCCCCGCCCAAAGATTTTCTTGGACGTCGCTTCAGTTTCGGAGTCAAAAACACCCCACGAGTAAATGTTGATTTCCTCTAAATGATTACCGATTCAATTAAACCAATCCAATCAAATGGTAGAAACCATACATTTATCATGGAATACAACGCCTGTAGGTAACATCCCAACCCAAGTAAACGATGGGTTATCTATTGATTTCACCACGATTAATTCCAAAACGCTGCCACCTATCAAACTGTTCATATTTCTATGCTAAACAACTCTTTAAAGTTAATTACCCATCTATGTTTGTTAGACGCAATCTGTGGAACAACATCTGAACTCTGTGCAGCGCCCTCCATTCTTTGTTATTGTACTCTAGATGCCTTGAAAAGTCCTAAATTTATATTTCAGCACATATCATTGATGAAAGGATTTAGCCACAAGGGTTCTTCAGCTAGTCAGTATGCTTGCATACCTTGTATTTGACTTCTAGATGTCCCAAAGACAGTAGGATGATATGGTATTAAATATAACTCCGAGAACACCAACCTTTAACAGACCCTCTACGAAAGAAAAGCTGATATCAGAATACCTACGGTGGTGCAATATACTGCATATCGATTTAGAAATCCACGAAAAGTGCAACTGAAATTTAACGAGATAACGAAAACACTGACTTATTCTCCACTTGTCCGCAAATACATAAAATAAGTTAGGAAGAACTCGATTTGAGACGGTGTAAATTCTTTCACTGGGGTTTATAATTCAATAATTCATGATTTGAATTTCTACTAAGCTTTGGAGTGTGCGTGTTTCACAGGTGATAGAGCGATTATTGAATTTCAGGAGATATGCATAGAGCACTTGAATCGGTTCTCAACCAAAATACCTATTTGCATTGATCAGTTGATTATATTTGTGTGCCTCCTGAAATTCAATAATCGCTCTACCACCTGTGAAACACGCACACTCCAAAGCTTAGTAGAAATTCAAATCATGAATCAATGAATAATAAACCCCAGTGAAAGAATTTGCAGCGTTTTTTTCAAGAGCGATTACAATGGAAAAATAATCTATTTGAAAATTTTTAAATTTTGTAAGACGGAGCATGCATATCAGAATGCTTCAACCCGTGTATCGGCTACAAAGGCTTTTAGGAGTTCACTCCAGTATTCACATTCACTACATCACTAGGTTACTGCAATCAAAACAAAAACAATATTAAACCAAAATAACGCAAATGTTGGCACCATAAATCGAGCCATACATCGGGAATGGTTTGAGCTACGGACCTGGGGAGGGGCTCATTCGATTCCTCAAGGCAAGTTCTTCAAAAAAAGTCCAACAGGCCTCCTTGACTTTTTTCAAGCGGCACTTTAAATTAAGTGTCCAAGTATAGGCCTCCTTGACTTTTTTTGTGGTTTTTAGGGATTTTACAGAACTTTGACAACCCTTAAGCGGCACTTTAAATTAAGTGAGAGAGCTCGTGAATCGGCAGTGGGAAAATTCCAAAATGTTAAAGGTGTGTGTAGCGCGAAGTTCTATTGCTTTTATTCAACAATGGACATTGTGAGACATTCGTTATAGATTTTTCATGAAAATTTCAGGGTTTGATTTTTTGCTCCAGCCGTTCGGGAGAAATCGTGCGTACGGCGTACGGCGGACGGACGGAAAATTTTTTATTGCAGATTCGGATTCTACACCCATTGAAACGTAAACCATGAAATTTTCAGGGGGGTTAGAATTTTTTTTTCAAGAGTGATTACAATGGTTTATTATTGAATAATAAACCAAAATCAGTCCTAGTGGGCCCATTCGATTCATTGAAGAAATATCTATGGATAAGAAACATGAAAATATTGCTGTTATTTCAAAAGTTTTCGATTTTCTGATTTTTGAATTTATCAGTCTTTTGGTTTTACCCTTTGGATTGATGGAAAGTGATGCCAAGGCCCAAGTCCCCCATTTGTGAGTTCAACTCAAGTTTCATAATTATGACCCGTGAGAACAATTTCAATATGTTATATCTTGATTCCCAATAAATTATTAACCTAAGTGTTATAACTTGCAACGGTTTTTCTCTTCTTAGGCATTGGACACGGGAAACGGTGACTAAATGAAGAGAGAAAATGTTATTACTGATGAAGAGTAACTCTATATAACAAAAAGACGGATTTTCGTACGCTTTCTTCAGGGACGTCCCGAACAAACAACCTTAGAGATGACTGGGGCCCCGCTCTGACACTAAATCAGTTGACAAGGGTCGTGGGCAAAGGGGACCATCTTTGTTTCCCATTTATTTTTTTCATTTCCGAGACTTTCAGGGTTCCGCAGCCCAGAATCCGGTCATGAATTATAAAACTCAGTTTCTCAGGTTTGAATGGTAGGGGAGATGGATGAGGATGAATCAAGCCTGCATGTCATTTGCCTATTTTAAACTATTTAGTTAGGTTATACAAATTTTTTAAATTCATTCTTGTAACAATTAATCTATGCAGCATGTCACAAACATAACCAGGGACGTAACCAGCTCGTATTTCACCCGGGGCAGGAAATAAATTTGGCGCCCCCCCCCCCCCCCATAGACCCGATATCTCTTGACTCATGCCATCATAATATACCAATGAACCAAAATATAAATATAATTAATTTGATTTATTCACAATGTATAAACTCTTTTACTAAAAGGAGGAACTTTTGGTAAGTAAGTGCTTAATGTAAAATACCATAGGTATAATTTTTATTAAATTACAATTTTTTTTTTTTTTTTTTTTTTTTTTTTGTACGAAATGGAAGCCCTAAACAAACTTTAAAATGAAAATTGTCGGGCTTTTTTTGCTGCAAATGTTTTAATGATACCACCAAAAGACAGTGCTGAAGCTATTTTGTGCTCTATTGATATGATGGCCTAGTCGACAACTAGTCGACTTGGTTAGTCGTTGTTGTCCTCTCAAGTTCCTGATGTAGTTTTTTATTATCCTCAGTTTTCTAAAACTTATTTCATTCGATGACACACGGGTATTGTAAGAGAAGAAAAATTCTCAAAGCTGTGGTTATATTGGAATAGGCGTCATGGAGGCCGTTTTGGCAAATATAAACCACGAATTCGAATGGAGTAGACTCGCATCGTCAACTACCCTGCATACGACCGCTCAAGGCTAGTTCTCGCTTCGCTTCGGGAAGTATACGTTTTCTATATCCTTTGTCCTTGCTTGTAGGCCTACTGCGTTCCTTATTTATATTATTTTTCCTTTTAGTAAATATTATCAAATTTACTCCAAACGGTCATAATATTTAAAAAAACTTGGTAAGCTGTCACTTTTTTGCCTATTTGGCGCCCGGGGCAACGCCCGGGGCAACCCCCCCCCTAGTTACGTCCCTGAACATAACTGCGTTTTTTATCCTACCTCAAAATCTGGGGTTGTAGACACACACACACACACATAACCAATTTCGGTTTATTATTCCAATAAACCATTGTAATCGCTCTTGAAAAAAAAAAATGCTAACCGCCCCTGAAAATTTCATGGTTTACGTTTCGAAGAGTTTAGAATCCAAATCTGCAATTAAAATTTTTCCGTCATTCCGCCGTACGCCGTACGATTTCTAGCAAACGGCTGTAGCAAGAAATCTGAAATTTTCCGGAAAAATCCAATTTGGTCCGGCAACGCCACAATTCTTTAGCCCAGCTCTCTAACTTAATTCAAAGTGCCCTTCAAGGGTTGTCAAAGTTTTGTGAACTCCTAAAACATGACTGTATAGATCATTGAAAATTATTATTGACGGAAGAACTTCGTCCAATTAGGAGAAGTTAATATTGAATTAGGGTAAATTTATTGTTATGCAGGAGCATAACTTGAGAAAATAAAGGTAGGCATGTTCAAATATTGAACAAACTATAAAATATACCTGATAAGTCCGAACAATCCCTGAAAATTTCATCGAAATCGGTCAAGAACTCCCGGAGTTTTGCTTGTGGCAAGGATTTCACGTTTGCGCATACGCAGAGGCTACTATTGACTCGGAAGTCATGAAACTCATAGGGGACCATCTACACATCAAACCGAACAATCCCTGAAAATTCATCGAAATTGGTCAACAACCCCCGGAGTTATGCGCATAACAAGGATTTCACGTCTGCGCATGCGCAGAGGCTACTATTGATCCGGGGGTCATGAAACCTATGGGGGACCATCTACAGCCCAACCCGCACAATCCCTGAAAATTTCATCAAAATCGGACTATAACTTCGTGTAGTTTTACCCGTAACAAGGATTTGCTGACAGACAGACAGACAGACAGACACGGAACCGAAATTGTTCAGAAAGGTCTAAAACGCAAAATGCGAGTGGAATTTTTGATTTTGGAGACAAAAAAATTTTCACATTCCGAAAGTGAAAACAATGCTTCCGCTACCTTAGTAGACTCGGAAGCAAAATATCAGATAGAAGAAGATGACGGACGAAGCCGAGCCTTACCGAAGATGGCTGAGCGCTCAGGGGGTGGTTCCACAACGATCGGACTCAAGATGCTCCTATGAGGGGAACTCAGCCTAGTTAAAGGGTCCGCTGCTGTGTTGCCACCTGATGGGGGGGGGGGAAGGGGTTTTCGTCCCTGCGGTCAGGGGTCGCCCCTATATGGGCAATGGTACAGGTACAGGGGCGCTGGGCCCCTGAGACAAAACTCTCCCACAGCGCGGCGCGCCTGTACATGTACCTACATGAAGAAGTCGCCAGCCGCAGACGCGTCAGGGTCACATGTGAAAAACGAACGCGAGCGAGCGTGCCTCCAACGCGATCTGTTCTATAAGCGATCAAACTATGCTGTTCTATGGAATTGTCATACGTAAAAGCGCGGCACCGCGATAGCTGACTTTGTCGCGGCAACCCCTCGTGCCGCGCGGTGTGACTTACAAATCGCTTTTTCGCCGCGATGCCGTTAACATTTGTTTACGTTACACTTTGTAACCTTAACGGCGGGCACTTTGTAAGTTAACCCGCTTCTGTCGAGATTGACCGTTCTTCGTTGATATGGCCTTTGCGGTGTATTTTCAATTGAATGATGTTCAAAAACTTACAGTACGAAAATTTCAAAGATTCTGATAAGATAACTTCAACATAATGAAACGTTGAAAAACGTGAATTCTTTTAATGATTTTATTAGTTTGGAGAGTTTTAGAAATGCGTTCATTCGATTCAGCGAGAAAAATTACGTGGTTATTTCCTCCCTCGTCTCAGCATTATTTCTTGCCAAAACGCTGATCTCGTTTGAAAAATTCACGTTTTTCCACGTTCAAACACCGATTTCTCTGTCAAAAATGCTGCAAATTCTTTCACTGGGATTTATTATTCAATTGGCTTGAGTTCATGATTTGAATTTCTACTAAGCTTTGGAGCGTGCGTGTTTCACAGGTGATAGAGCGATTATTGAATTTCAGGAGGCACACAAATATGATCAACTGATCAAACCAAATAGGTATTTTGGTTGAGAACAGATTTACGTGCTCTATGCATATCTCCTGAAATTCAATATTCGCTCTATCACCTGCGAAACACGCACACTCCAAAGCTTAGTAAGAAATTCAAATCATGAACGCGTGCCAGTTGAATTATAAACCATAGTGAAAGAATTCTCAGCGTTTTTTTTGTAATGGTTATCAGAATGCTTCAACTCGAGTATCGGCTACAAAGCCTATTAGGAGTTCACTCCAGTATCCACATTATTACATCACTACATCACTAGGTTACTGATAATCAAAACAAAAACAATAATAAACCAAAATAACGCAAATGTTGGCACCATAAATCGGGCCATACATCGGGAATGGTTTGAGCTACAGACCTGGGGAGGGGCTAATTCGATTCCTGATGGAAAGTTCTTCAAAAAAAGTCCAAATTTAGGCCGCCTTGACTTTTTGGAGGTTTTTAGAGATTTTACAAAACTTTAAATTAAGTGAGGGAGCCGGCTTCAAATTGGGGCGTCGCCGGACCAACATGGATTTTTCCTGAAAATTTCAGATCTTTTTTGCTTCAGGTTTTTGAGAAATCGTGCGTACGGCGGACGGACGGAAAAATGTTTATTGCAGATTCGGATTCTACACAATGTGAAACGTAAACCATGAAATTTTCAGGGGGGTTAGATTTTTTTTCCAGAGCGATTACAATGGTTTATTATTGAAGAATAAACCAATAAGTCAAATTTCAAACAATGTCGAAATTAAAGCTCAAATTTCTGCTTAACATCGTATCTAAATGTTATCAAAACGGGCTAAGCAATCGATGGAAAATGCAGAAAATACAAAATTCAAGGTATTTAGAACAAGTTTTGTCGCAATGAAATTTGTAGTTAACAATATCTTTGAACACGAAGTGATCGAATTTCAACTCAATTCAACATTAATGTAAAACATAATGTTGCATAATTCCTTCATATACTCATGTTTACGACTAGAACTTTTGGTTTATTATTCAATAATAAACCATTGTAATCGCTCTGGAAAAAAAGGCTAACCCCCCTGAAAATTTCATGGTTTACGTTTCAAAGGGTGTAGAATCCGAATCTGCAATAAAAAATTTTCCGTCCGTCCGTACGCCGTACGATGTACACGATTTCTCCCAAACGGCTTGAGCAAAAGATCTGAAATTTTCAGGAAAAATCCATCTTGGTCCGACGACGCCCCAATTCTTGAGCCAGCTCTCTCACTCAATTTAAAGTGCCCTTTAAATGCTGTCAAAGTTTTGTAAAATCCCTAAAAACCTCAAACAAGTCGAAGCGGCCTAAATTTATCTCTATTTGAAGAACATACCATGAGGAATCGAATGAGCCCCTCCCCAGGTCCGTAGGTCGACCATTCCCGATGTATGGCCCGATTTATGGTGCCAACATTTGCAGCGTTTTTTTGGTTTATTATTGTTTGTTTGTAACCCAGTGATGCCGATAGCGTCGAGTTGTAGTGAATGTGGATATTGGAGTGATAGCCGATGTGGATACTTGTAGTTTATAGCCGACACACGGGTTGAAGCATTCTGATATCCATGAAACGCTGATAATATATAGGTAAATGTTATTCAATATTATTACTGGGGTAAATAAGTTTTCTTTCACTGGGGTTTATTATGCAATTGGCTTGCGTTCATGATTTGAATCTGTACTAAGCTTCGGAGTGTGGGTGTTTCACAGGTGATAGAGCGATCACTGAATTTAAGGAGATGTGCATAGATCACGTAAATCTGTTCTCAACCAAAACACCTATTTGGATCAGTTGATCATATTTGTGTGCCTCCTCTACAAGTCTACCTTTGGCTACATCGTTTAAATTTGAATTTGGCGTAGTTTTAACGCAATATGAGTTTAAAGGACTTGATAAATTATAGATGTTTTTATTGTGGGGGGGGGGGGGTATTGAGGTTCAATAAAAAAAAACGCTGCAAATTCTTTCACTGGGGTTTATTTTTCAATTGGCTTGCGTTCATGATTTGAATTTCTACTTTGTGCGTGTTTCACAGGATAGAGCGATTATTGAATTTCAGGAGATATGCATAGAGCACGTGAATCTGTTCTCAACCAAAATACCTATTTGGATTGATCAGTTGATCATATTTGTGTGCCTCCTGAAATTCAATAATCGCTCTATCCTGTGAAACACGCACACTCCAAAGCTTAGTAGAAATTCAAATCATGAACGCAAGCCAATTGAATAATAAACCCCAGTGAAAGAATTTGCAGCGTTTTTTCTACGTAGAGTTTGGTAAAATTAAAATAGTGTCATTGTAGCTACTTTCATACCCTAAAAACGTCTGCCTGCTCCAAACAAGAGATAATTATACCATCAGGGAACCTTGTCAAACTTCAGTCTCGTCGGCAGCGCTACCTATTACAAGCGAAACTTGAGGATATACTCTTAAGCTTGAAGAACAGAGCTCCTTACAACTCCCGAATTTTCCTTTTTCGCACTCAATCAAGGGTCCCGACAATAAACTTGCATTATGAACAAGCTCGTTAATTCTACCTAAGACTCGCCAGGTATCTTATCCAAGTTGACACACTTTTTTTTCCAAATTGAGAAGAAAAAGATCGTCATTGTCTCGAGGCCTGAAGCGCAAACAACTAACGCGGTTCTCCGGTGGTATTTTCCTCTCTACAGAGCGCTAAGTGGATTGTTCCAATTCGAACGGGTCGGGGAGAGACTTTTTCGTAATGTTATCTCTCCATTTCATCTAGTGGTAGGCGCTAAAGCTGTAATTCCATTCCAGTTTCTACTAAGCTAGTTTTTTCAGGATTATGATTTCTATTTACTTACCGTTAGTACTTGTAGTTCTCTACATGGAATGGGGCTAAGGAAGGAAGGTCTACTCAATTTTACATAACTTTTTGTCCTGCTGTGTCTTTTGCGTTTAGCGTAAGTTCCAACCTATATCCTCGTTCACCAGCTCATAACCATGAGTATTGGCATTTCCTATTTATGTTACTGTAAACATAACAATTGTAGGTATTAGTTGATATTCAATAAACCATTGTAATCGCTCTTGAAAGAAAAAATGTTTAACCCCCTTGAAAATTTCATGGTTTACGTTTCAAAGGGTGTAGAATCCGAATCTGCAATAAAATTTTTCCGTCCGTCCGCCGTACGCCGTAAGCACGATTTCTCCCAAACGGCTGGAGCAAAACATCTGAAATTTTCAGGAAAAATCCATCTTGGTCCGACAACGCCCCAATTCTTTAGCCAGCTCTTTCACTTAATTTAAAGTGCCCTTTAAGGGCTGTCAAAGTTTTGTAAAATCCCTAAAAACCTCAAAATAAGTCAAGGCGGAATAAATTTGGACTTATTTTGAAGAACTTTCCATGAGGAGTCGAATGAGCCCCTCCCCAGGTTCGTAGCTCAAACCATTCCCGATGTATGGCCCGATTTACGGTGCCAACATTTGCAACCACATTCACTACATCACTAGATTACTGCGATCAAAACAAAAACAACTTTTTTTTTTTTTTTTATTGCAGTAACCTAGTGATCTAGTGAATGTGGATACTGGAATGAACTCCTAAAAGGGTTCATAACCGATACGCGGGTTGAAGCATTCTAATATGCATGCTTCGTCCTACAAAATTTAAAATTTTCAAATAGAATATTCTTCCATTGTAATCGCTCTTGAAGAAAACAGGAGGCACACAAATATGATCAACTGATCAATCCAAATAGGTATTTTAGTTGAGAACCGATTTAAGTGTTCTAAGCATATCTCCTGAAATTCAATAATCGATCTATCACCTGTGAAACACGCACACTCCAAAGCTTAGTAGAAATTCAAATCAGGAATCATTGAATATTAAACCCCAGTGAAAGAATTTGCAGCGTTTTTGCATACATATAAAGTTTTGATATCATCAGTGACAATAAAAACTAGTGATATTCAACCTATTGGATTCGGTAGGCGATAAACTGTAGGCATATCTGAAGAGAGAAGGCAACAATGTGCCCTTTCCAAATACCACGGACCTCTAAAACGAAATCGATGACCAACTGGATCCACTTTTACATTCATCAGCTGTGGCATCTATTTCGAGCAAGCACATACTGCTTGTAACATCGTTGACGACACGATTCAGATAACTTGAAGGTTTTTAGACAGATCCTAACCATCCAAAATTGTGTCACGGAATTGTTTACAATTATTTCCAAGTACGATGGAGACGTTGATAGCTGAATAAAACTTTCGCAATTTTCATAGCACAGAAATAGTTCACCATTCGACGGAAAGCTCCCTAATTATTAAGCATTTTTATCTTATGCGCCGCTTGGCAAATCACTATTTCAACAACTATTAGTGATAAATATAGTTATCACAAAAGCGCGGCTAAAGTATGTTGTGTAATTCTTGAATTTTAGCCATACTTACGCTCTAAGCAAAAGCATCCAAAATTCAAGTTAATCATAACTTAACTTATGCGATCAACAAAGGGCTTTATTTCAAAAGTATGTACCCAAAAATTAAAAGCGAACTATGGAAGATATCTCAGACAAGAAATTTGTTCGAGTATATGAGATGTATTGATAATAGCCAAATGAATCTTGTATATATTTGTTTTTTATGCGGATGAATGTATTTAATTATAGCTGCATGTATTAAAACAATGCTAATAAATTTTTTCTAAACATTCGCTAGAACAAATCGAGAAAATGTCATCCAATTCTGCTCACTAAACATTATTTGGCATCACACTTGTCCAGTCGGATGTGCTTATAACTGAGTCACTCACTAACAGAGTTCAGACTTGGCTGTTGTGAGATATTAACTTCTAAAAGATTCCTGTAAAGCACTCTGAATTGTAAGTTGTGGGGGAGGCGTGTTTTAGACATCAAAATTACGAATCTAGGATCTTCATATAAAACGGCATTGCCTGACGATTAGACCATATCCCTTTACGTTAGTACTTGTGACATCCATGTTTTACCAGTACGTTGGTTTCTATATGGAGTCTCCTTAACAGGAATAGTGTATCCAAATCCCTCCATCTACATGCCCCATAGGCATGAGTTGCTAGAATATCAGGTTCAACTTTGCCTATGTCATCAATCGTAAATCGGACCAACGTGTCAACAGCAACTTGTGATAGCCGACACCATCTATCGGCTATCAGCGGAAGGAGAGGCGAAGACCGACTGGGGGGGAAGGAGAGATAACGAAAAGTTGCGACAAGCCCCTCTCCTCACCACTTTCTACCCAGCTCCCATCCGACCAGGTAATCCGTTCCTTCAATTTCTGTATTTAAATCGAATTGATATTAATATCCCAGATCCATCCTATTAACCTAACTCCTTACCAAATACCCTGCGATGCAATTTCACAAAAATAAACGATAGTAAAGAAATACGTAAATCGTTTCCACCTCGTGGTTAATAGGAGCCCCGTAGTAATTTTTGGAGCAATAAATACATTTATTGAATAAATAACTATATCTATTTCCAAAATCTTGCGTATAATTATTTCTTGAACCTTATATATCTGTATATAAAATAACCATAGTAATTAATAAGGTGAAAAAATGGAATAATATCAAGAAATCGTAATCAAGTAAAGGTAGAATTGATATAACAATTCTTTCAAGTATTACAAACTTAATGCCTCTTTAACTCCTTGTCTAGATCCACCAACTACCATAGAGCTTTCATCCAAATACTGCTGGAGCTTCTCATACCCTTTTCCTGCAGATGATATTGCGGCGGTGATTTTGGCTAGAACCACAGAACTGGCCCAGAGTAAACTAAACCAAGTCATGACGAAAATCACCAGGTGGATGGAGGATCATATGTTGACTTTAGCAGCGGCCAAAACGGAAGTAGTTGTTTTTACTAGAAAGCGAATCCCCACGATTATCCCAGTACAAATCGAGGGCACAGAGGTCACTAGCAAACAAACTGTTACATATCTAGGAGTTACATTACATTCTGGAAACAAATTAAAAAAGCAGCGGACAAAGCAGCGCAGAAAACTACAGCTCTCAGCCAACTTATGCGAAACATGAATGGGCCAAGACCATGCAAGCGTCGTCTGATGATGAGCGTGGTCCAATCTATTCTCTTGTACGGCGCGAAGGTGTGTGACAGACGCCTTGAACGTCGCCTATTACCGCAAGAGAATGGTAGCAGTACTACGAAGAGGAGCACTACGGATCGCCTGTGCACCCAGGACTGTGTCGGAACCAGCCATACTTGTTATTGCGGGAGTCATCCCAATACAACTCATGGCAACGGAACGGGAACGTAAGTTCGATGGAAGAGGGGAAACAAATAAAAATACAGTCGCCAAGGAAGAGAGGCAGCGCACGATGGCTAACTGGCAGGAGATGTGGATAGGAGAACACCGAGGAAGATGGACTGCACGCTTACTTAATACCCTGTATTGACACATGGATGAACAGATCACATGGAAAGTATGCAAGGAAAGTATGCCCAGCATGCCCGTATTGCAAGGAAAAGGATGATGACGATGTGTTCCATACTTTCTTTAAATGTGAATACTGGGCTGCCAACAGAAGTTGGCTTCAGCAGACTCTGGAGCTATCACCTCAGGACATGACACCAGAATGTATCCTAAGTAAAATGCTTGAGGGTGAACAGAACTGGACCGCCGTAGCATCCTTTTCTGAAAAGGTCCTGAAAATAAAGGCTGTGAAGGAACGGGAGAGTCACGGACCGAGAGGAATAACATATCCCTCCCTAGAACCAGCCTGAAGTAATGTGTCAAACAGTTCCAGGCTGAGTTCCGTCGTGGGAAATGGAAGGTGAGGTTTTAGTGGATTTGAATCCCACATAACCCAAAGTGCGGTCCCTTTTGAGTATCTTAGGAGATCCGATTTCCACCTAAGGCTCTCAAAAATCCTCACCTGCCACCGAAAAAAAAAAAAAAAATCCAAACACTGCTGTCATTGCAAAATCTCGATGAGCTAGTCCCTCTTTACAAACAACGAAAAGATGGAAATTTAACTCACATGATTGAACCATCAGAGGACCAACTGAGACACCCTTCTAGGCACAATGTCAACCGATGCAGGCATAGAGAACGCTAACACATAGGAGGATAAAATTCTAGCCATCATACCAAGGAGGTTGATTGCATCAGACATACAGCTTGTGCTCCCAGGAGCACAAATAGAATGCACATTTCAACTTTAACCCATCAAATATTAAATCCAGGAACCTGGCCTTCCAAAGTCATATTGATGCAAGGACATCTCCAGTCCATACTATACCTTGGGCACAGCTTAAATAGCCTCTATAAGCGACCAGCTGACATAAAGCTCAATAAAACACTTTGACTTAGAGGTGTGTTAACACAGGTCACCTGAGGGAGTAGACGACCTTCAGGGCACTCAGTCCAAAGACAAGGTCAGTGGGAGAAATTCACCAGTTCACTCCGTGGATGAATGGGACCTGCAGTTCGTCGTCTCCATTCTGAGACAGTCACCACCACTACATTCTATCGTGGCATGCCTGTCAACCTCTATTATCTTCGTCATTCGTCAGAATTTGGTAAATGTCAGTCATCTACAGTTCTCTTTTCCTACTCCCTAGTCATTTTTCAAGTTTTCATGCAGATTTTCATATAAATACCTACTTATTGAATATAATCGACTCTGTAATGAGTATGGTATCCAGTATAGTTTAGTATTGAGTAAATTTGAATGGTATTGACTCTGCGATGAGGGGAGTTCTTCGTTGACTAGATGGAAACAAGAGCTAATGGCAGATGGGTAAACTGCAGGTCACTTTGTGAAGAACAGTTTGGCAGACCTGCAGGTCTCCGAGTAGTTCGAACGTCGGCTGCAGGAGCCATACTGTCTAGAACGTTTCCGACCTGCAGGTCTCGAACATCTCTTGCCTAGAGAAGCTTGCGACCGTCTTCCCTCCGCAGGTCATTTGGGACAAGTTCACTTGAAAAAGAAGTTCTTTGAGACGAGGTCACTCACTCACTACCCACCTCTACTTTGACTGAGAGAATTCAACCTCGATTGATTTCGGATTGAATATGCTCTGCCCGTACAATGAACCACAGTTTAGCTGAGTTCTTAAAGCACCACCTTATTGATTAGAATACAATATACTCGTATAAATGTTTACTGTATATCGAATACATGGAACTAATCACTTTAACAAAAACGTTCAAACTAAAATTAGAAATTAATTTCCCGAAACAAAGCTCTCTGAACGTTTGTAATCCCTCCCTAAAGGACCTTCTCCTCATCCCTTAAGTTGGAAAACGAATTATGCGAGCATAATATGGATCGCCGCAATTAGAAGAGAATTAGTGGAAGGAAACGGTAAATCAATATTGGGCGAGGGTTAGCGTTATGCGGATTCCCGACAAATGAGGGCCGGTAGATTAATTTTAGAATCCGTTTAAACCGTTTTCGTTCGAGCAAAAACGTGTTGAACTCTTCCGAACAGGAGGTTGTGGGTACATACAATGCAATAGAATATACTATCATTAAAGGTTTGGGAAGCATAGAGGAAGTCAACATACCACGAATATTGGTTATTGAGTTTCCTGATCGGATCTGGATCCCATAAATGAATTGAATGAAAAGTATTTCGTACATTTCATATCGTATTAAAAGGAATGAATTTGGTGGCCATCCATGTTTGGTTTATTATGTTCTAAAATAGTCCTTTGGAATCGTATATCAAAAAACCTAATAAACCTTCCATTAAACATTGTCATTTTACGCCTCAAGATCTGTAGATTTCTAATGTGCAGTGTCTATCCACCATACGAGCCACAAATGGACGAATTGATGTTTAAAAAAAATCTGTTTCACGTACAAAGTAACCCACTTTGGTTGGTCCCAACTTCAAGACATCCCGATCCCATCACATTAATAGATGCTAAGCACAAAACCCCTCTCAAAGAAGTGCCAAAACATGGCCTCCAAATTGATTGAGGTGAGCCTCTGATCAAAACGAGCTCATCTAACTTGAAAAATCTCACTTTTAAGGCTGAAAATGTTGAAAACAGGTGTAATTTCCATTTTTTAAATCCCTTTTTGGTTTATTATTCAATAATAAACCATTGTAATCGCTCTTGAAAAAAAAAAAAAAACCCCCCCCCTGAAAATTTCATGGTTTACGTTTCAAAAGGTGTAGAATCCAAATCTGCAATAACAATTTTTCCGTCCGTCCGCCGTACGCTGTACGCACGGTTTCTCCCAAACGGCTGAAGCAAAAAATCTAAAATTTTCAGGAAAAATCCATGTTGGTCCGAAAACGCCCCTATTCTTTAGCCAGCTCTCTCAATTAATTTAAAGTGCCCTTTAAGGGTTGTCAAAGTTTTTTAAAATCCCTAAAAACCTCAAAAAAAAGTCATGGCGGCCTAAATTTGTACTCTTTTTGAAGAACACTCCACGAGGAATCGAATGAGCCCTTCCCCAGGTCCGTAGGTCAAACCATTCTCGATCTATGGCCCGATTTATGGTGCCAACATTCGCGTTATTTTGGTTTATTATTGTTTTTGTGTTGATATCAGTAACCTAGTGACGAGTGTAGATGTAGTAATGTGGATACTGGAGTGAACTCCTAAAAGGCTTTGTAGCCGATACACGGGTTGAAGTATTCTGATAACCATTAAAAAAAACGCTGCAAATTCTTACACTGGGGTTTATTATTCAATTGGCTTGCGTTAATGATTTTAATTTATACTAAGCTTTGGAGTTTGCGTTTTTCACAGGTGATAGAGCGATTATTGAATTTCAGGAGTAATGCATAGAGCACGTAAATTTGTTCTCAACCAAAATACCCATTTGGATTGTTCAGTTGATCATATTTATGCCTCATATCTCCTGAAATTCAAAATCACTCTATCACCTGTGAAACACGCACACTCCAAAGCTTAGTAGAAATTCAAATCATGAACGCAAGCCAATTGAATAATGAACCCCAGTGAAATAATTTGCAGCGTTTTTCATTTTCTTGTTGTGACAAACAGGCTGTCAATAAAATTTGTGGTTTGTGGGGAAGATTGGCTCAAAAATTATAAACCTTTGTTAAACAATTGTGCAGCGTTTTCGTTAATAGTTTGCTGCAATGATTGAGTAACTGACCAAGAGAAAGAAGTCTGCACACATTCCTCTTGTACGTCTACGCTGGTGAAACGTTTGAAATGAAATTGATTCAAAAGTGGACGCTTTGGTTTGAGAAACGGTCAAAGTTGTTACGAGATCATTAAATTGTCACGGAATACCTCGGATGAAAAATGGCCTCCAGACCTACAAACACACGACAGATCGGAACACACAGACTCGAAACAAAATTTCGCTACAATCAAATGAAAGTGGACAAGTTCCAATGCAATTCTCTTTCAAAATCATTTCTCAAAAGTGAAAACAATTTTTTTCACGTGATATCGAGATCAGAGGTTTATGATTCAATAATAAATCGACAGGACAGGTATAAACACTTGAAAAAAAAATTTGCCAACCGGATTCATCGTTTACGTTTCAATCAGTAGGTACTCCGAATCCTGCAAAAAACAGCTTTTCCGTCCGTGACGCCGCCACGCTCAATTTTTTTCGGACAACCTGTCCCCATATTGGGTATGACACATTCCCAGACTCTTGTACGTCTTACGGTGGTTTGAAATGAAATCGATTCAAAAGTGGAAGCTATTAGTTGGGAGAAACGGTCATATTGAAGTTGTTATGAGATTATTAAATCTTTCTCCAACACTTTCCAAATTTCGACAACCCTCTACAGGATCGGATAAAAAATGTTTAAGTTTTGCCAACTACAAGTAGCTACAAACACACGACAGACAAACACACAGACTCGAAACAAAATTTGTTCAGGATTGTCTACAATGTCAAATGAAAGTGGACCATTTGGCTTTCAATGCAATTCTCTTTCAGAGCAGACCTATTGATAGCAGAATTCTGTCTTTTTCAAAGCAAAACGTGAACCCAATAAATTAAATTACTAATTGTTTTCAACATTCGAACGTTTAGAGATTTGTTCTACTAAGCTTCATGAAACTTGAAGCAAAAATCACGCATGCCTCTTGGACTCGATGTCAGTCTCGGTCAACTCTAAATGGAAAACTTGGTCGAAAGAGTTGAATGTTTTCTTTTTAAATCAAGATCAAAAATGTTTATTATTCCACATCAAAACCCGATTTAAATATGCTAGGAAGAAATATGTTTGGAACTAATGTTTAAATTCAGATCAAAAACGCTCTAATGCCTTCAAGGAGGATTACAAAGCTGATGTTGGTAGGTACCGAACAAAGCAGGGTTTACATCCATATTTTCCCCGAAGATAGTGGATTTGTTTATTTTCCAGCCTCGCTGCTCCTTTATTCTATCAACGACGTCAAGAATTAAAGTCACATCAGTCTGCGTCGCCTCGAGGCGGTTCGAGGTTGTTACGGTCACAAGAGAGAATGTTGTATCGGCTTCGATGTAAACGAAGGGCATATCGACCAGCTTGGTTTCAACAATCTGGGATCGGTGAAGAATGTATCTATAGTTGACCGTTTTTAGAGTATGTAAGATTCGAATGAAACCCATACTTTCAAAGACCAGGGAGTTCCTGACTCTCTGACATGAACGTTTTTACAATGGTAAGCCACTGAGACTACCTTCAGTGAGAGATCGTAGGGTCACAGGCAACAGCAAAAGAAATTACAAAAAACATTGAAAACCTTATGAACTGTAAGTAACATCACAAATAAAGCCCTTAGGCAACAGCAAATAAATTGGAAAAATCATTGAAAACCTTATGAACTGTGAAGTACCATCACAAATAAAGCCCTCATCATTGAAAAAAACCACCTTTGTTAGCTAATTCTGTATTTAAAAACATGAAGCTATTATAAATTGTGTTTGGCAATTCTTTTGAATCTTTTTTAATGGAAATCGAAACCTACAATTCCAACACTTTGGATCTAATAAAATATGTACATGGGTACTAAAGATATGGAAGAAACGTTTTAGTGCAATGTATTGGTGATGATAAAGTATTGTTTTTTATAACGTAGCAAAAGAAGGGATAGAAACTTTAAGTGAAAGCTGATGAGGTGAAGCATCAAACAGTGTTTTTCACAGTAACTCTTGAATTGGCAAAAGTACAATAAAATATATTGTACGATAGGAGTAGAATTGAAAAGAATAGAATCCCATTTCGAATTCCATTTTGAATTTTGAGTTCAAAAGAACTAGCATTAGTAAATAAAACGTAGCAATGCATATCATAAGGACGTTTTTGCGGTGCTTAACGGTTTTTTGCTAAAATATTATAAAATGTTGCCCACAAAAATGAGTAATGTACAAATTTTGGCCCAATTTCAATCGGATTATTTCAAATGATAAACAATCCTATGTTTTATTAAAGAAGAGTTTGACTGCATCGATTTCAAGATCAATTATCTGGAATTACTTCATTTCTCAGATTTATCCTTCGTGAAAGGGGTAGTTTTTTATGCGAAGCATGCCTCATGGGGATCTCCCAAATCCAACACCTATGGGCGGCTAATGAATCAATGGAGCTTAACATTTCAGCTCAACATTGAGGATCCCAAAGTACCCACAAGGTACGACCCAAGGCCTGGAGTTCGTCCCACTCACCTAGATTTTTTTGTTACCAAAGGTTTGAATAACCAAACATCGAATGTACACGTCCAACATGATCTTAGTTCAGACCATATCCCCGTGCATATGGAACTTCACGGATATCCCAAAATCCTCACCACTAAACCTTCTCTTCTGAAATACCCAGTCGACTGGAACAAATTTAAAGAAATAATATCGAGCAAACTAAACGGAATGCCATCCTTAAAGACAGAATCTGACATTGTCAAGGCCGTGGAGAAACTGACAACATTGATTGGCACAGCAGCCACTGAATCATCCTCAAAGACAGTGATTCGCCCCCCATCTAACTACTCATTTCCACCTCATGTAAATGAACTTTGGGCTGAACGGAAACATGCCAGGCGGAGATGGCTTCGAACCAAGAACCCCAGCGATAAAATACTTCGCAACCAACTGAGTAATGCTTTAAAGGCAGAAATTTCCGAATTAAGAAATGAAAAAAGACGGGAAGAGATACTTTCCCTTAGCGCTAAAGACTTTTCTCTGTATCGAAAAACAAAAATCCTCACTAGGAGTCACAAATCTATACCTCAGCTAAAAAGTGGAGCTAATTGGTTATCGCTGCCACTCGAAAAAGCAACAGCCTTTTCCGAAATGCTGGAAAGTCGGTTCACACCTCTCGACACTGGTCAGCCACCTCTCACTGAAGAGGATAGCTTTTTCCCTTCCCCGTCAATATTCTTTTCCCCGAAAGAAGAACATAAACAGATACGACGCTCAGCTTCCCGTAAAGCCCCAGGACCAGATCTAATCGTTAAAGCTCTCCTATTAAATGCACCACGCTATGCACACTTAACGCGTATCTTCACGTCTGCTGCCCTGCTAAGATACTTTCCGCGTACGTGGAAGCATGCGACCATCGTAATGATCCACAAACCGGGGAAATCTGAGCACGAAATTACATCCTATAGACCGATTAGCCTGTTGTCAGTCCTCTCAATGATTTTCGAGCGATTAATCCTGCCACACGTTAAGAAATACACTGAACATCTAATCCCTGACCAGCAGTTCGGGTTCAGAGAGAAACTTTCTCTGTATTACAATCACAGTTATGTACAAATTTCATTAAGGTACTGTTGAGGTGAACCCAAGGAAGATATAAACGGTTGTGCAGTTAACTGATGGAGGCTGTATTTCAAATCAATGCGTAATGCTCAATGAACGAGTATGGAAATATATAATTCAATTCGTATTCGTCGATATAGTGAATCAATCAAATAAATAAAGGTGTTGTTGAATAAAATCTTAGGGCGCTTCTGCCGAAGTTGAGGTTTCGCGGGTAGTCAACAATATCACAAAATATGCTGCTTTGCCACTACTTAGTTAGGAAAGTGAAGTCACTTTGATAACTATGATATGAAGTCAGTCAAGTTAACAAAGGTGTAAGAGCAAGCTAAAAACGAAGGAGAGAACTGACTCCAGACTCTGTTAACCAAAAACGGGAAAATTTTGTTTGGAGGGGAAGTGAAGAAAATTTAGAGTGGGGAATCGCGGGGAGCAGAGAGATAGTAGAAACCAATCAGGGACGGGGTTACAACTACCCCGGGAAACCCCAGGGTGCTAGGGGGGAGACTACGGGTGACTGACCGTTTGCCAGAAAAAAGGGTGGCTTGGGAAAAACCAACGGCGCAAAGCAGCTTGGGGAATTTGGAGTCCATTAAAGGCTTTAAATATTTTCACATACAAAGGGGTTTCACCGACAAAGAGGTATCAACAATGACGAGTATGGTTCCGTTAGCTGCGGGCGTTGAATACGAGTCAAGTGTGGTTTTCAAGAGGTGACCCAAACAAACCCCAACGAAAAACTCTTGATGATACAAAACCATTTCAAATAATCTGAACATGATTGTAATGGTCTTAAACAAATAAACACTACTAAAAAAAACGTCTGCCAAGTGGGTGTGGCACATAGCTTCCTCGTATCCATAACATGACTGTATAGATCATTGAAAATTATTATTGACTAAAGAACTTCGTTCAATTAGGAGAAGTAAATATTGAATTAGGGTAAATTTATTGTTATGCAGGAGCATAACTTGAGAAAATAAAGGTAGGCAAGTCCGAACAATCCGTGAAAATGTCATCGAAATCGGTCAAGAACTCCCGGAGTATGCTTGTGGCAAGGATTTCACGTTTGCGCATGCGCAGAGGCTACTATTGATCCTGGGGCCATGAAACCTATAGGGAATCATCTACACATCAAACCGAACAATCCCTGAAAATTTCATCGAAATTGATCAAGAACTCCCGGAGTTATGCACGTAACAAGGATTTCACGTTTGCGCATGCGCAGATGCTACTATTGATCCGGGGGTCATGAAACTCATAGGGAATCATCTACACATCAAACCGAACAATCCCTGAAAATTTCATCGAAATTGATCAAGAACTCCCGGAGTTATGCGTGTAACAAGGATTTCACGTTTGCGCATGCGCAGAGGCTACTATTGATCCGGGGTCATGAAACCTATAGGGGACCATCTACACCCCAACCCGCACAATCCCTGAAAATTTCATCAAAATCGGACTATAACTTCGTGTAGTTTTGCCCGTAACAAGGATTTGCTGACAGACAGACAGACACACAGACAGACACGGAACCAAAATTGTTCAGAAAGGTCTAAAACGCAAAATGCGAGTGGAATTTTTGATTTTGGAGACAAAAAAATTTTCACATTCCGAAAGTGAAAACAATGCTTCCGCTACCTTAGTAGACTCGGAAGCAAAAAAGACATATAGCAAAGTTTGAAATTTAGTAATGATTTACAATATTGTAAAACGAATTTATGTGACGATGAATTGCAAGACATCTTAAGAAATGTTTTTGAAGACGGTTGCACAATATCTGTTCCATACTCAAGTTTGTTGCGGGAGTAATATTAATGGTGTTTAACTTTACCCGTTAGAAGATCCACCAACGCGTCCCTTATTATCATTTTGCACTCAGAACTTGAATATGACGAGTTTGGTCTTTAGGATATGAGAAATACTTCGTCATTCAACTCCAAAGGGAAGGTAATCCAAACGCAACTGTCTGTGTATGAGTCATAATGACATTTTCTGCAAGCTCAAGTGAGATCTAATGCATAATAAATGAGGGTAACTATATGCTCATTTCTCCAACATTAGAGAACGAGTGTATGTAATACAGCGAACATCTAGATGTAACTTCTATTTCGTATGATATTGAAAGAGGTTTTTAAAGGTAGAAGTATTCGCTTTATTTTCCTTTTTTCTTTGTATATCTGTATGATAACACGCGGATTCTAATAAATAAATGTGGTAAAACGAAGGTTTTTACCGACCCGAAAAATCCTTTTTTTCCTCCCCTCCGGAGCGAACGGAACGGTGCGGTACGGATTATTTATTCAAAAGCGAGATAGGGCGATCCGATCTTTCCGTACGAGGTTGCGAGGGATCAGTGGATGGTCGGACGTACGCGCGATCGCATTATACAAATGGGCCGTATCTTGTAAAGGGGGAGACCACAGGCAAGATCAGCTTGATGAGCTCCCATTTCCTCCCTGTAACGAAAAGGTGCCTACGGGCCTACGTCAGCTGAACTCATGCCTGTATGCTTTGTTAGCCTTGATTCTCGTTTCCTTAGTCGTACTTTATGGTTGGCTGGTTGTTGCTGGAGTAACAGGCTGAATGCTAAAAGACAAAAGCTCATAATTTAATTTGATGAAGCAGATGTATTCATCAAATTTGTTTTCTTGTGGGCATTGACGTAACCCGTGACGTAACGTGGTGCCGTCAATGGAGAACAAAACTGAATCCTCAAAAATCCACCCTCATGCAATTCACTTACAGAAGAAAAAAAACTTCTGCCAAGTGGGTATGGCACATAGCTTCCTCGTATCCATAACATGACTGTATAGATCATTGAAAATTATTATTGACTAAAGAACTTCGTTCAATTAGGCGAAGTAAATGTTGAATTAGGGTAAATTTATCGTTATGCAGGAGCATAACTTGAGAAACTAAAGGTAGGCATGTTCAACTATTGAACAAACTATAAAATATACCTAATAAGTCCGAACAATCCCTGAAAATTTCATCGAAATCGGTCAAAAACTCCCGGTGTTATGCTTGTGGCAAGGATTTCACGTTTGCGCATGCGCAGAGGCTACTATTGATCCGGGGGTCATGAAACTCATAGCTGACCATCTACACAACAAACCGAACAATCCCTGAAAATGTCATCGAAATTAGTCATCAAATTATGCGTCAAAATTTCACGTTCGCGCATGCGCAAAGGCTACCATTGACCGGGCGTCATGCGCATAGGGGATCTACACCCCAACTAAACATCCGGGAAATCATCGAAATTTGTCAAGAACCTCCGGAGTTATACCCGTAACAAGGATTTCACGTTTGCGCATGCGCAGAGACTACTATTGATCCGGGGGTCATGAAACTCATAGGGGACCATCTCCACATCAAACCAAACAATCCCTGAAATTTTCATCGAAATTGGTCAAGAACTCCCGGAGTTATACGCGTAACAAGGATTTCACGTCTGCACATGCGCAGAGACTGCTATTGATCCGGGTGTCTTTAAACCTATAGGGGACCATCTATACCCCAATCCGCACAATCCCTGAAAATTTCATCAAAATCGGACAATAACTTCGTGTAGTTTTGCCCGTAACAAGGATTTGCTGACAGACAGACAGACACACAGACAGACACGGAACCAAAATTGTTCAGAAAAGTCTAAAACGCAAAATGCGAGTGGAATTTTTGATTTTGGAGACAAAAAATTTTTCACATTCCGAAAGTGAAAACAATGCTTCCGCTACTTTAGTAGACTCGGAAGCAAAACAATACTCCTTCCCTCCAACTGGGCCAAGTACCAATATCATGCAAACCGGTGGTAAGATAACTCGGCCTGCAGCTGGATACGAAACTGACGTGGGATGGCCACATTATTGATGTATTACAACGATTGAGGCACCGATTTCGGAAACTGTACTTTCTCCTCAATTGTAAGTCACCACTACCACTATACCGTAAACGTGAAGTCTATTTAACAGTTCTGCGCCCTATATGGTTGTACGGCTGTGAGGTATGGGGCTATCCAATTCACAAACATTCCAAAACAGAGTACTCCGAACCATGGTACGTCAGAAACGCGCTTCTCCACAGGGACCTGCAGATTCCCGAGGTCAAGGACGCTTTGAAAGCAACTTACCAAAAACTCCACACCAACATGCAAAACCACCCAAATGAGCTCATTTCTAATATCGCAAGCAATCCCCCACCACCAAGACCGCAGCGACGTCTAAGACGCAAGAGACCACCTGACCTACTTTGAGATGTTACCAATAATGCAAATACTAAAACTATTGTCCTGTATATTTATTCTACCTATGAAGTTACGTTTTACTCTAATTATATCGTTGTTTTTCCTATTGTTACTATGTTAATTATATTTTGTACTTATTAGTGAGGGCTGTCAATGGACAGTGACCCACAACATGTTTCGACGGGATGCATACATTCCCTATTGTGAAATATCGCACAGCTGAAATGTAGATGATTACTACAATAAAGTTTACTAGTTACCAAAAAAAAAAGTGACGTGACCGGGAAAGTTAGCAAAATATTCTCTGATCATGTGAACCTATTGTATCAGAGTGGACAGATTGTACCAGGGGCCGAATTATCTCGTCATTAACTTAGCTGGATTTCACCTCTCACTCTTCCTTGATAAAACAGCAGACCCTTCTGTTCACTCTGCCATTATTCAGACTGGAATAGTGTGCTCGGGATGGACCGCGTGGAGGAGCCAGATTCTGATGGGAAGCAATCAATCAATCTTTAGGAACAGCGGTTGATAACACTCAGGTACTGGCTCTCTACTTCTTTTAACTTGGAGTCCCCCCACTATCAGTGTCATATTTGTGGTCCCTCTGTCCGTCACCCCGTTTGTGGTCTGGCCATCGCCGTCTCAATTCGGTGATCTCCGTATGAGAGGACAGCGGAACGGACGACAAAAATAAATGTAACTAAGTCGAAGCAATCGATTTCACCAACAAAAGAATCAGCTACATTTCCGATGCTAATTATTTGTATACCAGTCTTGCGCGAACCTCCGGGCTGTCGGAGCTCTCGAGAAACAGAAACGTAAACAGTTTGTAAAAATTAATGGTGACATTGTGCCGGAGATGATTTTACGGTAGTGATGGGAGAAATTAGAGCAGACGGCGGGACGATCGCAGACGGCGAGACGATCTCGGAAATTGTTGACAAAACAAAACTACTTGTTGTGCTACATCGAACTGGAACTGCAACTTTTTGCATTCAAGACGAACAAACTATTAAAAAAAAGACTCATACAAATAATAGAAGAAAGGAATCTAATTCCTACACACCAGTTTGGATTTAGAACAAAACATTCAACAATTGATCAAGTCCACAGGATAACGGATGTAATCGAAAATGCACTGGAAAATAAACAAGTGTGTAGCTCTGTATTTCTTGATGTGTCACAAGCCTTTGATAAAGTGTGGCATGTTGGGTTAATTAACAAATTGCAAGGGATGTTACCCCACCAATATTGCCAAATACTAGAATCTTATCTTAGCAACAGATACTTACTTCAGAATTAAAAATGAAGATGAATACTCACATCTCAACAAAATTAAAGCAGGGGTACCGCAGGGAAGCGTGCTAGGACCCCTACTCTACTTATTATATACAAATGATATACCTTGCACCCTAGGAACGACTATAGCCACATTCGCGGACGATACAGTAATTCTGGCAGTAGCAGACACGGTCGAAGAATCAACAGAAAAATTACAAGAAGCTACAGATGCCGTTGGAGAGTGGACTCGAAAATGGCGCCTCAAACTAAACGAAACTAAGTCTACTCATGTGAACTTCACGAATAAAAAAATTACAAACCCTCCTTTGTACCTGAATCAGTGCACAGTCCCATATTCCAACTCAGCTAAGTACCTAGGAATGACCTTAGATGCAAAGCTGAAGTGGGAAGAACAAGTCAAGAAAAAAAGGAAGAGCTATCAATCAGGTATAGAAAACTTTATTGGCTGTTGGGCTGAAATTCACAACTCAGTTTGCACAATAAATTGCTGTTATACAAAACAGTAGTTATGCCCATCTGGACCTACGGTATCCAGCTATGGGGATGTACAGCTAAAAGTAACTTGAAAATAATTCAAACATTCCAAAATAAGGTACTGAGGAGTATTGTGAATGCTCCATGGTACATTCGTAATGATGACCTCCACAAGGACCTCCAAATCGAAAAAGTCACCGATGTCATTAAAAGATAAAGAGAAGCCATTAGAAGCCATTAGGCTTCTCGACAACTCCCAAGTAAACCGACGCCTGAAAAGGACCAAGCCATTGGACCTTGGATGCTGATGTGAAGCTGAAATGTGGTGTATTGTCAATGGACTAACACTCGTAAAATATTGCGGAATTTATGTGAAGTAAATATCTAGATAGTTGCCTGTATATTACCTCAGTTGTAACTAGTTGATATATTAACAAATAAACGCTCTATTAAAAAAAAAAAAAAAAAAAAATTCAAGACGAACACGTCAACACAGCGTTTAGTGAGCTTTATAACGTTATTATTTCCTTATGTGACTACCTGAAGCAAGCTGATGAAAAAATTAGCGAATTATCGAATGAAGTGAGAAATAGCAATGTTAAGAAAGCTTCTAATGTTGAACCAATAGAGTACGCTACAGACGAGGACGAGCTCGAACGTGAGACAAATTGGATCCTAAAGAGGAATAATAAAAAACCAAAAGCAACTTCCTCACCAGAAGTAGCTAATGATTCAAGCAAATTAAATAATAGTATTGCGGGAACATCCGTAACTAAACTTAAAAACATTAAGAAAGAAGCATCGCCACCACCAATAACAGTTACTGGTGTTGCTGAATATAGCAAAATTAAAGACATAATCAATAAAGTTCAAACGGGGAAAGAGTGTACTATTAAGGCATTGTCAAACAATGTATGGAAGATCTCTGCTCAAGATAGTGATTCGTACCGAGCCCTCACCAACGGGCTAAGAAGAAGTCTAATATTAAGATGATTCACTTTTCAAAACAAAGTGCTAAGGGGTATCGTCAATGCCCCCTGGTACATTCGTAATGACGACCTCCATCGCGACCTTAAAATGGAAACAGTCAGCGAAGTGATTAAGCAGCAAGCAGTTAAACATGAACAGCGACTTCACGCGCACATAAACCCTGAAGCGCTTCACCTCCTAGACAACAGTACCGTCATCCGGCGGCTTGATAGGACAAAACCCTTGGACCTAGTGATGTCACGTGATTAGTGAGTCAGTGTAGTGAATGGGTGCTATCCGGAGTATAGCCATTGGGCTACTAACTCCATAAACTGTAAATTACTGTACGAGTGTAAATTAACTTGATAATGCTCAGTTGTTATATTATTGATATTCTTGTTAATAAATATCGATTTGAAAAAAAAAAAATTATTTGTGTGATGCTTGACGTCAAGCACAGATGGAAGGCTCACGTTAAGAAGCGAAGGAAGAACTCCTTCTTAAACTCAGAAAAATGTATTGGCTAATGGGAAGACAGTCGAAACTGTCCATCCAGAACAAAACTCACAGTTTACAGCAAAGTCCTTCCGCACGTTTGGACTGTTGAAGTTGTGCAATGTACGGCTCAATCAAAAACTGATACATCATCCAAATATCCCAAACGCTGAGGAATATTGTCAAAGCACTTTGGGGAAGACAGTACTTTATCCAAACAAACGCACTTCAGTCCTTCCGCACGTTCGGACTGCTGAAGTTGTGCAATGTACGGCTCAAACTGACAAATCATCCAAATATCCCAAACGCTGAGGAATATTGTCGAAGCACTTTGGTACTTTCCAAACAAACGCCTTCATCACGAGCTTCAGATCGAAACAAAAACAATACTACAAAGCGACCGCAGCGATAGGAAGCTGTCCGACTCCTAGGCACAAGTGAAATCGACAGAAGAATAAAATTAAGCACACATATCGAGTAGAGCATTGATTGTTTTAATGAATAGACTGCGTTCAAATCATGGAGTATGTTCAGTGTTTAAACATAGAATGGGTGTCCTGGACACTCCGTTGTGCCAGGCACGTGAGGAGGGAGACGGAACTCTGGAGCACATAGTCATGAGTTGCGGAACGTACAGTGAAGAAAGAAGAACCTTATTTGAAAATATTACCCCCTCCATAATTCATCCGTTCAATTACCACAGTTCAATAAGTAATTTAAATGTATACCAAGATATATTTGATTTTTTCAACAACCTTAGAGTTGATATATGATTTAGATTTTATTTCAAGTTTCTATCAGAACAACGTAATAACAATGTGATCGCTAAAATCCTGTAAATAATATATGGCAACATATTCTGTGAAAAAAAAGGAAAAACGCTGCAAATTCTTTCACTGGGGTTTATTATTCAATCGGCTTGCGTTCATGGTTTGAATTTCTACTAAGCTTTGGAGTCTGCGTGTTTCACAGGATAGGGCGATTATTGAATTTCAGGAGGCACACAAATATGATCAACTGATCAATCCAAATAGGTATTTTGGTCGAGAACAGATTCACGTGCTCCATGTATATCTCCTGAAATTCAATAATCGCCCTATCCTGTGAAACTCGCACACTCCTAAGCTTAGTAGAAATTCAAATCATGAACGCAAGCCGATTGAATAATAAACCCCAGTGAAAGAATACTTATTTACCCCAGTAATAATATTGAATAATAATCCCCAATAATAATATTTACCTATATATTATCAGCATAGCATACAAGTATCCACATCGGCTATCACTCCAGTAACCACATTCACTACAACTCGACGCTATCGGCATCCCTAGGTTACAAACAAACAATAATAAACGAAAAAACGCAAATGTTGGCACCATAAATCGGGCCATACATCGGGAATGGTTTGACCTACGGACGTGGGGAAGGGCTCATTCGATTCCCAATGGTATGTTCTTCAAATGGGAGAATATTTAGGCCGATTCGACTAGTTTTGAGGTTTTCAGGGATTTTACAAAACTTTTACAGCCCTTAAAGGGCACTTTAAATTGAGTGAGGGAGCTGGCTCAAGAATTGGGGCGTCGTCGGACCAAGATGGATTTTTCCTGAAAATTTCAGATTTTTTGCTCCAGCCGTTTCGGAGATATCGTGCGTACGGCGTACGGCGGACGGACGGAAAATTTTTATTGCACATTCGGATTCTACACCCTTTGAAACGTAAACCATGAAATTTTCAGGGGGGTTAGAATTTTTTTTTCCAGAGCGATTACAATGGTTTATTATTGAATAATAAACCAAAAAGGGGGAAAAAACAGAAGAAAAAAGTGTAAACTAATAAATAGATGTTTAAAAATAAATAAATAAATTTAAAAAAAAGTGTAAATCAAAAAAAGGTGCAAACCAATAAAAATGTGTAGATCAATATATATATATATATATATATTATAACTGACATCTAATGACATGGCTATATAACTGATGTTGATGCCAAAAAAAACCACTATTTGACCTAGCTTACTTATGAAGCAGTAAAGTGAAAATAATATCTTAAACAACAAAATTCTGTGATGTATGTTAGTTCTGAAAATGTCTCCATGCAATAAACGAATAATTAATTTTTTTAAACCAAATATAATTAAGAGCATTTTTAATGGAAATTCGTACATAAGCAACCATTTGTAGATGAACATCGCAATTTGCGTCTTGCGAAAATTTTCCTCTATTCTGAGATCCATCCAATTAAGATGAGCCTCTAATGATAAGGTCAACTTGCCTTCGAGAGAAATTTAAGGAGGGATGAGGTTGCTACGAGTATATCCATCAATGTCTTCCTTGTAGAATAGTGTAGTGAATCTTCCCCCAACCCATCCGTAATTGAACGCTCTTTTAGAACCTACGAAAAGCCTTGAATTTTATGGATGCCTGCAGGTTTGCCGGTTCTAATGCTGTAAACCTAACGGGGGTGTAGGTAGATGGGGCGATTATTCCCCTCGAACCGCAAAAACGTCGAAACCGGACGGAGTATAAAATATTTGAAAAACTACTTGCACCATGATCAATTTTCAGTAAAACTGGAGCTTAACTTTAAAACAGAATCATTGACTTTCAAGTGTCAAAAATCAAGTGTGAGTAGATTATTTTGTAGAAAATTGTGTCTACTTTATTTTATAATAGAGTATTCTTCCTACGCTGGAATGCGTAGTTTTAATATCATCAAGAGTTATAAACTTGGCGGAAAAAAGTGATTTCTGAAAAAAGTCCTTGAAATCGCTTCAAAAATCGGGTAGTGAGTAGGTCGTTCTGTAGAAAATTTTGTCTAGCACAAGGTTAATTTGTCCAAAAATCGAGGTTTTTCGGCCCCAAACACCCGCTGGGGGTGGGGGTTAGAAACAACCCAGCAAATTTCCGGAAAGTTGGGATTTTTTTGCAAGCCCAATCTACCAGAAGACTGGACTACTAGCACAAAGTCAGGAAAAACTGAAATCAGGTATCTGTCTCATTCAACCTTACCTACACATCGTTTACGTAATTCTATCGTTATTCGGCTGACAAAGCTCATTGTCATGGATACATACCATTCTCGTGACCTATAAAAATTTAAAAATCTGAATTTTGAGGAAACAAACGAAAATCATGCGTGCTAGTACATCACTATATCATTAGAGTAACGTCTAGATTGTATAATAAAAAAAATCATAATTTTAGGAGAACAAAATCTTTTAATCAGAATCAAAACCTCGATTGTCCCGTTACATAAAATCATCCATGTTCAAATATTCCCCATTCTCTCCGTTCTCTTCCAACAGCTCTAGGGCTTAGCTGGTCTTACACCAAGACCAATGATAATACATTATCCATCTATTGATCAATCACTGCGTGGGACTTCCTAAACATGCGGCACCTACCTAATCTCGGCCTATATGATCTTTTATTAGAGATTTAGTAGGAAAATACTTGGTACTTACCTGTGTATTTGCATGTTCCGGCATTCCATTGTATCAATCCATGAAGATTCATGTTCCCAATAAATGGAAAATGAAGATAGAACGGTATTCGCGCGAACACGGAACGAAGTAGACTGCCGGAGACCGCCACGCCCGAACGACCGGAGAGAACTGGCCGAGGCCTCGACGCCCGAAGACGAACAGGAAAGGACTGGTCGAGGCCGCCCCGCCCGAAGACGGACAGGAAAGGACTGGTCGAAGCCGGCCGCTCTCCGATACGAGCAGGCCAGCGGAGGGATAGGCGGTCGCCACGGTGCCTGGAAAGTTCGTGTTTTCGAAGTTTTAGACGCTCGAAAACTTCGGGAACACGAACTTTTTGACGCAACTTCACAAAACACACTTTGAATTAATCTTGAAAACAGAGTACCATGTCCTACTCATGAAAAATATAGGCACTACTTTTGTTATAGGTAATAATTCCCTCGAAAAATAGATTGAAAATAACGGTTTTACTTAATGTGTTGGCCCCTATAACGGTCATATCTTCACGTCCTCAGGAATTTGATATCGGACTGATATCACAGCTAAAAAAAGGCTTAATTGGTTACCGATATTGCTTCTGCACAAAATAAGACATTGGTTTGATAGTTTTTACCATTTGGGTATACACAGTACCTTTTCTTTTTTATTTATTCGGATATCTTATTTCGTTTATTATTCAATAATGAACCTAAGTTAAAAATGGGTTGTGAAAGACTAATTAGTTTAGTAGAAGATAATGTGGCACTGTGGGATATGCGGGACAAACGATATCATCGACGAGACATTCAAATGAAGTTGTGGACAAAGATCGCTTATTATTATTAATCCTAGTCGAGTCACCATGTCGTTTATATTATTCAAAATTTAATATTTTTTATTCGGCTCATTTTAAATCAAGGCCAGTACCTATTGAATTTTTAAAATTGTAAACACGCAGTAGACTTATCTTAACAGTTATACGCTAATAGGTAATAATAATTATTATAATTATAATTAGTATAATTATTATACTTTTGGTAGTTATGAAGGAGGTTTATTGTAAGCTCAAAACCAAAACTAAATACTTGCGTTATTGATGAAAAATGTCTTAAATTTTTCTCGTACGAAATAGGCTGCATTTACACATCTATTTTCACCAACGGTAGCAAAACGATCACATGTTTGTGTTGACGCAGGAACATCTGAGGGTAAAATCTGAGATCCTTCTTTATCAATAACAATGTTATGCAACAAACATATGCATTTAATGATTGTGTCAGCATTTTCTGGATTAACGTCTATAGCTTTGTGCTATTTTCAAACAATATAACATCATCAAAATCCATTATAATGTTGCTTACTTTGTCACGAGACACAAAAGCACATGTAACATTTCACTAGCAACTGACGAACTGGACTGACAAAAACCGGCTCCAGTGGACGCGCGTTTTCGGACGAAATTTCGTCCGGCGTGCCGGCCGGCGCGTCGGACGATCTGCCGGCTGTGCAGCCACCTCCAAGAGACTCCCTAATTGTTGTTCATCATCGAAATCGTTTGCTCCAACCCTAAGTGAGTTTTGAGGAGGTTTCTAACCCAGTGTTTGTTGTTGTTTTTCCTTCGTTTATTCCATATATTCAAGTGGCTTTTACGCTGTCATATTATTTACTCATTATTGGTTTATTATCCAATAATAAACCATTGTAATCGCTCTTGAAAAAAAAATTCTAACCCCCAATGAAAATTTCATGGTTTACGTCTCAAAGGGTGTAGAATCCGAATCTGCAATACAAAATTTTCCGTCCGTCCGCCGTACGCACGATATCTCGAAACGGCTGGAGCAAAAAATCTGAAATTTTCAGGAAAAATCCATAGCACGCCCCATTCTTTGTAGCCATCACGGCACTGAAGGGCTGTCAAAGTTTTGTAAAATCTTCAAAACTAGTCGAGGCCAAAATATATATACGTCCGTAGGTCAAACCATTCGATGCCCCGATTTATGGTGAAACATTTGCGTTCTTTGGTTTATCATTGTTTGTTTGTAACCTAGTGATGTCCGGCCGATAGCGTCGAGTTGTAGTGGATGTGGATACTGGAGTGATAGCCGATGTGAATACTTGTTGTGTAGTTAGTAGCCGATACACGGGTTGAAGCATTCTGATATGCATGAAACGCTGATAATAAATAGGTAAATATTATTCAATATTATTACTGTGGTTTAACAATTATTAATACAAATAAGTATTCTTTCACTGGGGTTTATTATTCAATTGGCTTGCGTTCATGATTTGAATCTTACTAAGCTTCGGAGTGTGCGTGTTTTACAGGTGATAGAGCGATTATTGAATTTCAGGAGATATGGACAAATCGGTTCTCATCGAAAACACCTATTTGGATTGATCAGTTGATGATTTATGTGAAATCTACATCTGTCTACCTTTGGCTACATCGTTTAAATTTGATTTGGGGAAGTTTTAACGCAATACGAGTGCCAAAGGACTTGATAAGTTATAGATGTTTTTATTGTGGGGGGGGGGGGGGTATTGAGGTTCAATAAAAAAACGCTGCAAATTCTTTCACTGGGGTTTATTATTCAATCGGCTTGCGTTCATGATTTGAATTTCTACTAAGCTTTGGAGTGTGCGTGTTTCACAGGATAGAGCGATTATTGAATTTCAGGAGATACGCACGGAGCACGTAGAACTGTTGTCAACCAAAAAACCTATTTGGATTGATCAGTTGATCATATTTGTGTGCCTATCCTGAAATTCAATAATCGCCCTATCCTGTGAACACGCACACTCCAAAGCTTAGTAGAAACTCAAACCATGAACGCAAGCCGATTGAATAATAAACCCCAGTGAAAGAATTTGCAGCGTTTTTTTACTGGTTGGTTTTTGGTGATTTTCTTCAAAATGTACCTGGCGCATACAAAAGAGGTCAAAAGGTTGAGCGTCTCGCTGAATGTTTGATGCTGAAAGCGGAGGATCCTTCCTTCATTAGAACTATAATATTCAAGCTGCCGAGATGAATTTATGCATTAGACGAATTTTAATGAAGTAATAGAAGCAGTTGACTGTACCGCCCTTTCGGTCAATATCCCCTATTTATTCATGAGGACGTGACACGAAACATCGAATATTTCTATCAGAAACATTGTTAGTTGTAACTGAAGAGTTGAAGATGAGAGTAAAACGCTGCAAATTCTTTCACTGGGGCTTATTATTCAATTGGCTTGCGTTCATGATTTGAATTTCTACTAAGCTTTGGAGTGTAAGCGTGTTTCACAGGTGATAGAGCGATTATTGAATTTCAGGAGATAACAATCCAAATAGGTATTTTGGTTGAGAACAGATTAGAGCACGTAAATCTGTTCTCAAGAAAATACCTACTTCGATTGATCAGTTGATCATATTTGTGTGCCTCCTGAAATTCAATAATCGCTCTATCACTGTATCGGCTAAAACACGCACAGTATCCAAAGCTTCACTACGTCAAATTACTGATATCAACACAAAAACAATAATAAACCAATATAATTATATATAATAATAATTTCCATTTATAAAGCCCCAGGAGTTTCAGTGCTTTTTATCTGGGGGGGGGGGGAGGGCACTGGTCATTTGCCATCTCTTTCTGGCAATCCAATTGAAATAATAACCTTACATTAGTTGAATTCTTTAAAACAATTAATTAATACACAACATTGAGCAACATTGAACACTTGGTGTTCTGAAATAATGGATAAAAATCGAGTAAATCATATAAGTGACAGTAAAACGGTGAAAGGTTGAACTAAAGGACAGTTGGACATCCTAGGAAAGAATGTATTGAAAGTTTTTCTCTGAGTGTGAGGAAATTAAATTCAAACTCACATCTAAGATGGTATTGAGATTGATTTCAATTGGTTTTTTGTAACTGTTACCAACCTTACAAATGATCAATCATCGGTTTAATACTTCCAACGATCGTGGCACGAGTATCTGTAACGATGTAGATGATACGATGAGATACCTCCCAGGGTTGTTACGGCACGTCCATCGGAACGGGAAGGTATGCGTGAGATAAGGGCCGATGAGAACCGCTAATCCCTTCCACACTTTATTACAGCTAATTGTCAATTACCCAGAAGGGGCTTGGCTACCGATTACCGACCAGGCGCGGAAGGGTAAATATCAGCTTACGGGAACCTGATGAGTTTCAATATACATATTAAGGAATTTGCGGCTAAGCCTCCCGACATACAAGTAAAACCGTCAATGGGATGCCAGTTATCTCAGAAAGTCTTCATCGGGTAATCTTACATGTTTGACATTGTTAAGCTAAGCAGCTTCCATTCTTGCCATTAACTTTGGTACAATAACTAACCTAACAAACGGCGACATAGCGGTAATATTTGAAACTTTGAAATGTCTAAGAAAACTCAACCCCATAAGTAGACCTAAAATATGATTCATCATTCACAGGACGGCGTAAAGGTGTACTGGATATACAACTAACAAACGCCCAGTTAGTAAGGCCCCAATTTCAAACTGGCCAAGCCTCTAGGTTCTACCGCAACTATATATCAAGCGGAAACCCATGCTATAGAAATATGTGCACAAGAGATTGCCAGGAAACGACTCAAAGGTGCAACGATAGATATACTATCTGACAGCCAAGCAGCACTAAAGGCTATTTCTGCCTTCTCGGTAACTTCAAATCTGACTTGGAGTTGCCTAAACTCCCTCAAGGCTGCAGCCCACGGCAACAAATTGATGATGCTATGGGTGCCGGGTCATGAGGGGATAGAGGGCAACGAGGGAGCTGATCGCCTTGCTAAAAAGGGATCAGAGTCCAATCCAATTGGACCTGAACCCCAACTAGGGGTTACCAAGAGTTATATAACTCAACAGGTTCAGAAATGGGAGGACAAAACACGCACAGAATACTGGCACAACACTCATAAGCAGAGGCAAGCCAAGCGGTTCCTCTTTATTTCAAGGAAATGCGCAAAAGCACTTCTATCATTGAGGCGCAAAGACCTTCGCAAACTAGTTGGTCTTCTTACTGGCCACTGCCCCCTAAGGTACCACCTAAACAAAATGGGTAAGGCCAGGACAGTAGAATGCCGGCTCTGCTGCGAAGAGGCGGAAACAGCAGAACACATCCTCTGTAATTGTCCTGCTGTTGCATCAACTAGATTCCGGCATTTCGGGAAGGGTGCCCTAACACCCTCTGATATTGCCTTGGAAACGCCTGAAAACCTCCTACACTTTGTGAACGAAGAACTTATTAATAAGGTTGTGAATTAAAAATGGGGACAGCGTCACAATAGATCCTAGCGGTCTCAGTGACCAGGGGCTCCTCCCATCCCTTATCGGAAAAAAACCCAGTTGTTGACCGAGAGATCATTGCGACATAAGGAAACAAATTGGTGACCACCGAAATGTTCTAAATAATGTTTTAAATATAATGTTTCTTAATTTAAAAGATGTGGAAATTAAGCCTGTTTAGAGACTTGTTCCCATGAACATCACGCCATGGTACCCATCGCTAATTCTATATCTTTTACTAAGACACAACTGTGTTGAAATGTACTTGAAACTATTAAACCTTCCATCCTCAACAAACCAATAAATTTGAGCAAGATCGGACGATTAGGCAGAAAATTATGCTTAATATTCATCACGTTGGCACAGGTGCTGAGCGACTTGGTGGTTTATGAGTAAATACCGGAAAACCCGTGCTTCACACGAAATATCGCATGTGCAGTAATTGTTATTGAGAGAAAAAAACGGCTTCTTCAGTTGTCAAAATTTTTCCTCACTAATAAACTGCCAGTTAACCACCATTATAACCAAACTTTGGGAACCAAACAAATAGGTTGAGAAGGAGAACGCCATTTATGAAGTAGAAGCTTGTTTTTGGAGGTTTTGATCGCTCCCGTCAAAATCGGTTCGGAATACAGCCGTCTATTAAGAACATACAAACATACAGGGGTACAGGCATACATAAAACAAACTTTGAGTTGCATGAATGAGATATATAGGATCAGTGAATTTCATCAAAACCACATGAAAGTGAAGAAATTAGGCTTTCTACAATGATTTCACGTGCGAGCCTCCGCAGCAACAATTGAAGATGGGATCGTGCTGAAACTGGTATGAGATGATAAAAGAATTCTTTCTCAAGTAATCTGCACACATGAGTGCAACCACTATAACCTAAGAAAACTATGCTTGCCTAATTTTACATTCCACTTGCGCTAACAGGCGTTCCGATTTTTGAGCGATTGAATTTATATTCGACTATCTATAGCCTGACTTGTAGATTGCCTGAAAATGTCTTCAAAATCGGATAGAAACTGTCAGAGAGAGAGAGAGAGAGAGAGAGAGAGAGAGAGAGAGAGAGAGAGAGAGAGAGAGAGAGAGAGAGAGAGAGAGAGAGAGAGAGAGAGAGAGAGAGAGAGAGAGAGAGAGAGAGAGAGAGAGAGAGAGAGAGAGAGAGAGAGAGAGAGAGAGAGAGAGAGAGAGAGAGAGAGAGAGAGAGAGAGAGAGAGAGAGATCTTTGAAGAAGCCGAATCGATGAGAACCTCACCTAGGGACGGCGCTAAGGTATACAGTTTTGCACGACCGAGCGGTCGTGAGGTTGGGGTAGACTCTGTGCGCCGTGTAACCGATCTAGTTTACTGCATTTCACGGATATCCATTCTGGGAACATCCACATTGTGCCTACTAATTATTACCTACTTGCATTAATAATTTGTATACCTTCCATTTCCAGCACCGCAAAACTATTACATATATATATCTAGGTGCATAATCTAACCAGTTATCTAAACTATTTCCATTCTAAAACTAAAACTGAAAGTAGCCCTGGCAAGTTGGAGTGACACATAGCTTCCTTTGGTAACATGAATGTATAGATCTTTTGAAATGTTTTGAACAATCTTGAAACTTACATAATCTTAATAGATGCAGAACAGAGTTGGGAAAATTGTATTATAAATACAGAGTACAAAGTACAAGTGCGACACCTAATGTACTCGTACTTAAATACAATTCACTGGCAATTAAGTTGTAAGTACAAGAATACAAGTAATTTTACTTGCCCAGGAGTCTGAAACCTAAATTAGTTTAACCTGGACTACTGTAGAAAGAAATTTCAAAATCCAAAGCCAATCAGTACAACCAGGTAACAATTACTTGAACTTGTTGACTGCAAGTTCTTGTACTTCCAAAAACAGGGATTGCAAGAACATGTAATTTCAGTTGTACTTGGCAAGTACTTTCGAAGTATTTGTGCAGCCAATACTCAGCTTACTTCCTCGACTGCTGTAAAATCCTGAAGTACTTGAAGAAAGGGACGTGAAGTACCAATTTACTTGGGTAGCCAAACTCTAATGTAGAAATTGAGCTTGTTGAAAGGTTTAAGCTCCTTGAGAAATATTTCCTATAGTCGTCAACGTCTTCAAGTGGGTTCATTGAAGGCTCGCTAATCCTACAGCGCGAACTTTAATGAGACTACCATGTGGAAATTGATAAGAAAGTACCAGCCCGATATACCCCGTCTATCCTCCGAAATCTAACTCCATCACCTTGAGAAAATTAATGATCTTAATTTTGACTCCCTACAGACTGGAGTATATGGTTTTTAAGCGATGAAATTCTTAAGGTACCAACTACAGCCTAAAGTGAACATTCACCGAAAATTGCATACCAATCAACTATAACTAGAAATTAGAATAGAATAGAATATTCGTTTATTGGCAAAAACAAGTATGAGAAAAAAAAATGAAACAAAATGCTGTCGTACAAGACATATAAAGTAAAGAAAGGATAAAAAAAAATAATAAACGTAAAGTACAATATACCTTCTAAAATAATTAAATAAAGTGTTTTTGCCCACCGCGAGAATAAGTCAAAGACTTGTGGCCTGCGGTGGAGCCTTTCATTCAGAAAAAATTAATTTAGTAGTATGAACATTACATATTTATAAGAAAAAATTTATCGAAGAAAAATATGGATTGTTATTTCTTCATATACATTTATGCAATTGAATATGGGAAACTATTGTAATTAAAAGCTAAAGAACAAGAGTAGAAGAAAAGAAACGGAGGATCCTTGATGTAAAAACAAAAATGTAGCCTTATAAAATGAATTAGATTAGAAAAGAACAACGTCTGTATGCACAATTTTAGCTAGGAGGGTTTTGAATTGCTTAATTGTGCTTATATTTTTTAAATTAATATTATATTTCCAGATTTAATACAGTACCTTAACATATGCATTACGCTTATAAAATTCAGTATTTACTTTGGGAAGAGAGATATTTGAACCCATTGCAATACGTGTGCAAGATAGATTGCTCAGATGGGTAGGATGAATTCCGTTTCTATATAGCATTATACAAGATACCCTTATAAAAAGATTTTCAACATTTCATATCTGAAATTCCTTGTATAACTTATCGGAAGGAAATCTAAATTGTTTATGTAACAGGGTTAATTAGACCATTCTGTACCGTTTTTGAAGGTTTCAAGTATGATTTGAATGTCCCACCCCAAACTACTATTCCATATTTTAGCAATGAATGAGCCAGTCCGTAGTACAAAGTGCGCAGCAAAGTTTTTGGAAGAATGTCTCGTACAACTTTAAAAACATAAAATAGCTTACGGAGTCTCCCAACTAATGAAGTGATATGCAACTTGAAATTAGGATTTTGATCAAAAGTAACACCTAAATATTTAACGCTATCAGTAAATGGCAGAGAAGGACAGGGACAAGTAGAATCAGCACTTGTACAGGTATACTCATGAAACCTGATAGTATCACCTGACTTAATTTAACTCGTCACAACGACTTGCAGACGTACGCAGTCGAAAAAAAAGTTGTTGATAATGGCCTAAACGTGAAATACGATTAAAAATGTTAATTTTTGAGAGAAGTCGTTCCGAAAGTGAACAAGGCTTCCGCTACCTAGAGGCACATAGAGTGCATTCAGAGGGAAATGGTATCCTAAGAATGGGTGCATTCCCAAATATATATTTGTAATATTCCAGCATAACTATTTTTCCTCGTTTCTCAAACTATTATCATGCGGAAATATCCCCAAAACACACGTAAGAATATTCAACAGATCGAAACATCGACGAGGGCAATCAAATTTTCGATTTCATACCGCGATAAAATGTTAAATTTTCAATCTGCGAATCGCATTAGATTTAGAATATACTTGTTGATTGCTGAAATTTAGGTCTGATGTTTCAAATGTCCAAATTTGGACATTTGAATCTTGGGACTCAAATTTGGCTAATTTTTTGAAATTAATCAAATTAGGGCGGTGTGTGTTGACTGCAATGTTGTTTTTAAAATTTTAAATTGGGCCGCTAAAACCCTATAAATTGTTGTCCAGAAGCTATGGATTGGGAGGAGTTGGGCAACGCGAGGTGGCGTGACGATTTTCTGAAAAGGCGGATTTGGTTTCAAGACCATTCCTAAACATAATACATCAAAGGGATTGCGTACCTTGAGCCTGGGTAAGTTTTCCAATAATCACCTGGATATTCTACTGACGTTTATATAGGGGAAGGTGAGGTAATCAGAGACACGGTCAATAAGAGACATGAGGATTTTAAAATATCCCCCGAAGCTGTATTTTTCCAAAAAGTGCCTACAGAGGTCACCAGGGGTCTGATCTAAAATTTTAGTGGGTTAAGAAAATCCGCAGACACATTCCGTGGTAACACCGAGTAACCTACGAAAACCCTTCCTTTCAAAGTCAGGTTACGCCTGTCTCCTATTATCCGTCAGTGCTCCGTCCGCCCAACAACCCGGCTTTTACGAACTGGTAAGTTTTTCCAGACTTTTCTTATGCAATTCTCTTCAATATCCCTTTGCCGGATTCCTGTACGACCACTCCTTAATTATTTATTGCGATGTTTCAGCCTCTAGCTGGTGAACAGCTGGGGCAATTGTAGACAGTTTGTCTCTTATTACCCCAGTCTCTATTAATATGTAATTTGAATAGGAATTCTATATTCTTTCTAAAGGTTGGTTGGGATTCCTTCTAAAGAGGACAACGTTTCATAATGTTTTTATTTTTCTCTATTTGGCAATGTCAAGTTTTTTCAAGTTTTTCAATGTTCAAAAGGGAATCAGACCTTCCTATGTCAATAATTCTCAGTCAAAAAAATTAGGTTTATAATGTTCGAATTTTATTTTCAAAGACTGATCAGTAACATTATTTTTCTTACATTTATTTTGCAAGACTGATCTAGAGCTGAGACGTACTTTATGATGATAATATTATGTGATATAACTTGTCCAAAGCAGTGACAAGTAGGAAGAAAAAACGGTGCTTTGTTCAACCTAATTTGTTTCTTTGGAGTGCCCTTCAATTTTGAACGCTTTTTTTAAAGTAAATTTGGTTTGTGCAGCAATGGGCTGTTCCCAGGACCTCAGAAATAAAATTTTTAAATGGCAGTTTTGGTGAAAATTTTTGAAAATTTGAAACTTTTTTTGGTGTTAACCTGGAAGCCTGAAACTTTTAGGGTATCAAGAGACAGGTTGCCACTTGTCTCTTATTACGTTAGAACGTCTCTAGAAGTGTTTCTGACTTGCCCATTGAGGATTTTTACATCTGTCTCTTACTGACCCTAGGTGGGCAATAAGAGACAAAGGCCCCCCGAGAAAATTCGACTATTTTTCTCTCTTACCTCAATTTTGCTATAACTCTCAAAAAAATGGTGAGGTTTCTATTTGTTACGAAGTGCTTACACAAAAATTTGCGACCTTGAAAAGTCAAAGGTTCGGCCAGAAAAAATATTTTTGTCTCTTATTACCCCTTCGCGTCTCTAATTACCCCACCTTCCCTAACTATTTCTAGGTGGTTTTCAAAAGGATCTGAATAACTTGCGACATTTTTCCGAGTGCTAAGTTCGGAATAGCTTCAATATTGATCGGAAAGAGGGTATTTTACTTCATACTTGAGTATTCAATGAAAACCCATTAGCCGTCATTAAGGGTATTTTTCGGGCGGACGCTCCCCATCAACTCGGCTGTTACGTCCGTTGTGCCCGCAAACTGTTGGCGAACTGATTCTCCTCGACCCCGCGTTCTCCCGCGGAGCCGGAAGTCGACTCAGAGTTGGAACTTTTGAGTGCAGAATTATGCTGCAAGATTCTGAAGAGCGGAAAAGAGATGAAGTTGGAAGATGTACCAGAAAGATCTGAAATGAGCACTGGGAAAGCACATATTTCTAATGAAACGCAGGCGAGAATGAGAATGGGAATAAAAAATACTGCTCATACTAATCAACAAAACCCTAACGTACTGCTACTCAAATGCAAACCACCTGACTATATCCCGAGTAAACGAAAGCCCTTAATTTTTCCTGAAAATACCGTTGGAAAGGGCGTCAAATTTCCTACCTGTTTGATACAAAATTCAACTTCAAATTCCACTAGTTAACTCTTGAAAAGCCTTCTTCGACATCTCGCATACACGATAAATCTTGCATGATTATCTCGGTCAGTTCAGATTACGAGTTCGAGACTGCATAAACGGCAGTCTGTTCGTAATCATGGTAGTCAGTGGCGAAGCCTGTGGTCATCTCTGGATTCGGCGATGACCAGACGATTTAATAAATTTAAAAAATTAGTTAATACCTACTGATGTTGAATATAGAATTAATAAAAAAAGAAATGTTAATAAAAATCTTAATAAAAAAAGAAATGTTCATGCTAGCAGTAGGGGCAGTTACCGCCTCATCAGTGACATTAGCTCTTGTGTGGAAGCGCTGTCATTCTGCGTTTCTCATACACCTACCCACCCCCTTCCCCTTACTCCTTCCTAAACATTGAACGATGAAATCGCTTTAAGGCTTGTGATTAAATACGCAACTTCGAGCGAGTCCGACAACCTTCGGGAGCTTTTGTGACTTTTCGGTGGCATCCGTGGAATTTTGGTTCAAAGTCACAATGACAAGGTTAGCGTAGCAAGCGATTTTCAACCTTAAAAGGCGGGGTTTGTAGACGTTGTTGAGCAATAATTATTTAGGTTCAAAAAGTGTCATTCGAAGCTGTATTTGCACTGATTTCAACAATAAAATACGTGAATTTCATGCGTCAAAACACCTGAGATTGGCGTTTTTGACAGGTAATTTGTCAACATTTCCCGTGGGAGTGCCCCCAGACCCCCCCCCCACACTTCTAGTTACTATTCGCCGCTACTGGCGACGACCTAGCAAAAATGTCACGCCTCGCCACTGATGGTAGTGTAATCGAATAGGGAATTAGCGGATATTGTTTTTGTCTATGGGTTCTCAAATGGCAACACTAGATCCGCCGCTTAAGAGTACGCTGAACGGTTTCCCAACCGGGGACACTACCATGATTGCGAACAGACTGCCGTTTACGCATACTCAAACTCGTAATCTGAACTGACCGCGATAACCATGCAACATTTATCGTGCATGCCAGATATTGAAGAAGCTTTTTCAAGGGTTAACAAGGCACACATACCCGGAATTGGTTGTTGGAGCTCTTCAAAAACTTTTTTATGTCATTGAAATCTTTTTATTGGACGTTTCGCCCAGACAACGTGGATCTTCTCTCCAAAATAAACGTTGCTCACCTCCCATTGATTTCTTTTTTCAAAATTGACTTTCAAGGCAGGCATCACATAGCAGAACACACCCAACCAATAGTATATGCAAAGCCTTCAGCATGCAGTAAAAGATAAACTCGATGATGTAGACGACGATTCTAATGAATCCGAGGAATATCAAACTAATATAAGAAAATACATGCTGAAGAAGCCCACGTTGTCTGGGCGAAACGTCCAATAAAAAGATTTCAATGACATAAAAAAGTTTTTGAAGAGCTCCAACAACCCGTTCGATAGAAAAATGGTCAATCCATGCTTCACCAACTCAAATACCCGGAATTAGGAGGCTCCCCGATGAAACAAGGTCCACTACCGTTTTCCGAGATATAGGGGGATTTTGAAGTATGACCATTCGATTCAGCGTAAAAGTGAGTAAGAATTGCGATTTCGAAATAACTGTTATGGTGCAAGTCAGCTTCTGATTTAAAAAAAAACGTTGATTTCCACTTAAGAACCCACGTTTTTTAGGATTCAAACGTGATTTTCTCTACCAATACCACTGTGAAAATTTTTTCTAATACAGTTGAAAAGCTGAAATTCTGAGCAAGTTTTTTCCGAAGAGGGCCCGACGATTGACCTCCATTATAATGAAAGACGATTGTAGAAGAAAAAACGGTGATTTTAACAAAATTTTCAAATTTGGATGTTCCTCCATTTTTTCCACCGGTAAGCTCAGGCTAAAAAAGTTGAATTTTGTATCAAACGGATAGGAAAATTTTACGCCCTTTCCAACGCTATTTTCAGATTTTATTTGCCATACAAATTGAGGGAGTTGAGTACGTTTTGCTTGGGTAAGGTCGAGAAGACGAAACAAATCTTGAAAGTGAAAAGAGAAACATTTCTAGTTGAGTAAGAAAAAATCTCTAGGAGGCATTTGGTTTATTATTCAATAATAAACCATTGTAATCGCTCTTGAAAAAAAAAAAATTCTGAATGAAAATTTCATGGTTTACGTTTCAAAGGGTGTAGAATCCGAATCTGCAATAAAAAAAAATGTCCTTAACGATTTCTCCCAAACAGCTGAAGCAAAAAAGCTGAAAATTTCAGAAAAAAATCTATGTTGGTCCGACGACACAACAATGCTTGAGCCAGGTCTCTCACTTAATTTAAAGTGCCCTTTAAGGGTTGTCAAAGTTTTGTAAAATCCCTAAAAACCTCAAAAAAAGTCAAGGCGGCCTAAATTTGGACTCTTTTTGAAGAACTTCCTCGAGGAATCCAATGAGCCCCTCCTCAGGTCCGTAGGTCAAACCATTCCCGATGTATGGTCCGATTTATGGTGCCAACAACATTTGCGTTATTTTGGTTTATCATTGTTTTTGTTTTGATTGCAGTAACCTAGTGATGTAGTGATGTAGTAATGTGGATACTGGAGTGAACTCCTAAAAGGCTTTGTAGCCGATACACGGGTTGAAGCATTCTGATAACAATATTATTACTGGGGTTTAAAAAAAAAAAACGTGCAAATTCTTTCACTGGGGTTTATTATTCAATTGGCTTGCGTTCATGATTTGAATTTCAGCTAAGTGCGTGTGAAACACGTACACTCCAAGTGCGTGTTTCACAAGTGATAGAGCGATTATTGAATTTCAGGAGGCACACAAATATGATCAACTGATTAATCCAAATACGTATTTTGGTTGAGAACAGATTTGCGTGCTCTATGCATATCTCCTGAAATTCAATAATCGCTCTATCACCTGTGAAACACGCACACTCCAAAGCTTAGTAGAAATTCAAATCATGAACGCAAGCCAATTGAATAATAAACCCCAGTGAAAGAATTTGCAGCGTTTTTTGTTGGCAATGACCTGCAAAATCGACTCCTTGAGTTTGACCCATAGTTAGTGTAGACACCCTGTATGTGGCATACTTGAGTAAAGATGTCTCAAGGTGCACCTTAAGCGGGTAAAGGGGGGCGGGAATAACGGCTTGAGAAGTGAGACGAACCAGCTGTGGGTTGTCTCACGGGTAGTTGAAAAAGTCAGAGTGTTTATGGAGACGAGAGAGGGACGATTTAATGTACAGTTGTCTAATTGTTAAAACACGAAGGACGTTGAATAAATCAATAGCAAGGAATCGTCGAGGGTTTTTTTTTTAGAAATTATATTTAGAACCACGGTGTTTAAAGAGTTCTTTATCGATGTCGATAATACTCTCCATACAGAACAAACCGAAGCGCAAAACGCTTCATACTGGGGCTTTGTATTAATCTGATTGCGTGGGGTGTGAGAGCCACAGGCGCGAAACTTGATGGACTGCTCATTCAAATGGCGTCTTGAGGGTGACTTTCTGACAGCTATATATTTAAAGCCGGCTTCACTTAAGTTTTTAATCAACGTCCACTCAATAACCTAGAGATCTCAGCTGTTAATAGACGATGCTTGGTTTCACCAACTCCGGTTCAGATAAATCAACGATCAAGAGTGCTAAATCGGTGATCAAAATTTATCGACTAAATTGGAATGGGTCGTTTTAAACAACGATTAAAACCAGTTCTTACATCCATCTTTATTTGCATTCCGAAATTCTGGTTGGCTGCGTTAGTGTTCATTGCTGGTATTTCTGCTTTTTTTGTCAATGTATTCCATTAGTTATCATGGGCGCCCGCAGAATATTTTCCCAGGGGGGCAGATACATTCAACAGAATGTAGTCAGTCAACGCAGCAACCCCTACCATAGACTAAGTAGTCTATGCCGCTACCCGGCACTCCGGCAGTATCACTTGCTCTTCAGTGTCTTGCTTATTCTTCTTTTTGTTGTCAATTACGTTGTTTCTTTCGCTATAATAATACTAGAGTTTGGTTATTTATGTAGTATGTTTTTTGTTAAGGTGACCTTATCCCGGCGTTTATGTGGAATTGCCGATATTTATTAATTTTGGACATACTGAATTTTTCAAAACACTAAAACCTGACAAAAATGTATGCATACTATCCTGATTCTCAGGGAGGGGGCAATGGCCCCCCCTGTCCCCTCCCTGCGGGCGCCCATGTTAGTTAAATATTTTTTTAGTAATTTCCTACACGTGGTATTGGTAATTCGGCAATTTTGTGCAAAAACAATCCACATCTGCTTAATTTGGGCATTCGTACTTGAATTTCACGAGAATAATGCAGATTTTACTATTTGGATTTCGAGCTTGACGATATTTTTCGTGGCAAAAAAATTTCGAAAACCTCTCATATTAACTGTCACTTTCTCTGGTTTTGATTTTAAGAAATATTGCTTAAAGTGACAAAATTAAAAGTAGGGTCGTAAAAGTAAGTTACCTCTATTATCAGTTTCTGTATGGAGTGATACCACAAGTTATACAGGAGTAAATTCTCTACAACACAAGATGCACTAGTATTTATTTTGTTTGCGTAAGCGGACAACCCCCCCCCCCCCTGCCACGCCTTTGACTAGGCGATATATAACAATAACAATAGGTATTCAAAAACAAACTATGAAGAGACAACACTATTAACCTAAACAAAAAACAAGGAGTGCAGTAAGAGCGGTAGTAAAGTAAAGCAAGCAGTAATTGAAAAACGACGGGAATGCATCTGTGTCATCTCGTCTTCTATGTAAATCGTTGTTTACTGGTGACAGTGTCACCATTGATTACAAGGGTGTATCCGGTTTGTCTTAAATCAACATTCAAATCTCTGATTCTTTGAAACGATAATGTGTTCAACCGTGGTAACGGCCCTTGGAGAGAGTAGGTGCACATCATTCAAAGGATTTGTTCTTTCTTGATTAGCTACAGCATACATATCACACAATATCACAGAGTCTCCAGCGAATATATATATAAATATATAAAGTTCCTCTTTGGTTCAAAGTTCCTAATTGAAATATAAAAATTAGGAAAAAAATAAAAAGTCGCTCTGTCGCGACAGTTCCGCAGTGCTCTGTTCCGTCAGACCGGAATGGTCGGTATGTCAGACCGCAATAACGGGAAACTTGCAGAGGGTGGCTCCCTACTACCTACAGACCCACAGAGAATACACTTTATGGTTTTTCCAGGATTTGTCCTTAGAATGCCTTGGGAATGGATTTGAATTCGGTTATTTTTCCTCTCATTCTTGGACTGTCCCAATGCATGTCCCAAGCATCTATTCCAGTAGGGTATATGAACTTGTCCTGCACGACTTATTGTCAGAAGGAACGTTCCGAAAAGCTTTACGAAGTTTCCTGGAAGGACGCAGTACACTCAAGAATCGTTAAAGAATGTTCCAAATCGTACTTTAATAATGAGACATTTAGAAAATTCAATTTTGATCAGTTTTGAAGTACATTTGAATATCTCAATTTTCTACGAGATTTCGCCGAAGGCTGTCAACATGTATAGAACTATTAGATCTATCTATTATTAGAACTATCTATTAGATACCTATCGCTTTATGTCGCTACTTCGTGTTTCTTCTGAGCTAAGGTGATTACTTCCCACGTCATGGATCAGTAAAATACTTTCAAGACTCGAGCGTTCCCATCAGCTTTCCAATGAAATATTGACGATCGATCGCTTAGCCCGGAATCGGTAGCGAGGTATTCCATTAATCTCCGCTCGAAGATCAAACGGAAAGACGGGTAGGGTAGCGTGGACTTAACTTCAAACTTAACGGCTGCGAGAAGAGATAAGAATCCGTTAACAATTTATTGTAGACCCAACAGTTTCGACTCTGAAATACCAACACTCCGATCATCTGCTCTAAACTGCTATCATTTGCATCTATAATCCATATTCAACTCTGGGGCTGTACAAAAAAGACCAACATCAAAATAATCCAAACATTTCAAAACAAGGTGCTAAGGAGTATCGTCAACGCTCCTTGGTACGTACGTAATGACGACCTCCATCGGGACCTCAAGATAGAACCAGTCAGTGAGGTGATCAAACTATTTGCCGCTAACACGAGAAGGCTTCATTAACATATGAACCCAGAAGCTCTACGATTATCAGACAACAGCAACGTCATCCGACGTCTGGATAGAACAAAACCTCTCGACCTTGTGGCGTGACAATGTGACAAGTGCCTGAAGTGATCATATAGAGTAGTTGCCATTGGGCTATTACCTCTACAAACTGTAGTTATTGTATTAATGTAAATTAACTTGATGGGCTATGCTCAGTTGTTATGTTATGTTTCTAATAAAGAAATTTTTCGGAAAAAAAAAATATATATATATAATCCAAAGGCAAGTTCCGGTTGATTAATACGTCAGGGATGAGATGAAAAAGCTAATAAGTGTTATTTCTAACGGAATAAGGTATTGGGAATATTGCGTTCAAGATATGGTAGTTTTGGTTGTTTTAGATGTTTTGAAGGATTTAAGCAGGAATTAACGAAGAATCAATAATTATTTTGCTTCTAAATTACAATACAAATTATTGAAACTAATTATTTAATTTAAAACGTCTAAATGTCGGTCGTCTACTTTTTAGAATTTTCGTACAATATTTAGGTATTGCAATGGCTCTAAAAATTGTGTGTGTGAGTGCGTCATTCCAGACGATAATTATTGATAGGATTGAGAAAAAAACTTTGCCCTATACAAAAAAAATCAAGTATTTTAAGTGAAAGGATTATTAATTTCAGCACAATTGAATCAATCAAACATTCGCGTCAAATTTGAAAACCTGTACCGAAAAAACCACACACAAAAATGGCACGCAAAAAAGGCTAAAAATCGTTAAATTAGTATTTTTTAGTCCAATATTAATTTTTTAAAATTGCATTTATAATGTAATAGGTCATTTGACGATTAAAGCTCAAATTTATGCCGAAGATTGTGCTAAAAAATAGATTAAAATGCTACAAAAATTCCAGAAACCCAAAATCTTTGTTTGAATAGAAGAATATTATTTAGAAAGAATTTTAGGTTCTACGAACGACCCCATGAAAATTTGAGCCCTCAACCGATTTTTTTGATCACGCACGTACAGCGAGCGTTTGATCAAGCGTAATTGCAAGGTCGCGGACCAACAGCTAAAATGGCTATTTTTTTAGCTAAAAATGAAGAATACTTTTTTAATCCGCAAGTTTTTTTTTTCAAGGATTTTAAATGTGAGCACGTTTCGCATGTTGGAAAAAATGAAAATATAAACAAAAACGCTGCAAATTCTTTCACTGGGGTTTATTATTCAATTGGCTTGAGTTCATGATTTGAATTTCTACTAAGCTGTGGAGTGTGCGTGTTTCACAGGTGATAGAGCGATTATTGAATTTCAAGAGATATGCATAGAGCACGTAAATCTGTTCTCAACTAAAATACCTATTTGGATTGTTCAGTTGATCATATTTGTGTGCCTCCTGAAATTCAATAATCACTCTATCACCTGTGAAACACGCACACTCCAAAGCTTAGTAGAAATTCAAATTATATACGCAAGCTAATTGAATATTAAACCCCAGAGAAAGAATTTGCAGCGTTTCAATCAGAATGCTTCAACCCGTGTATCGGCTACAAAGCCTTTTTTGAGTTCACTCCAGTATCCACTTTACTACATCACTACATCACTACGTCACTAGGCTACTGATATCAACACAAAAACAATAATAAACCAAAATAACGCGAATGTTGGCACCATAAATCGGGAATGGTTTGACCTACGGACCTGGGAAAGGGCTCATTCGATTCCTCGTGGAGTGTTCTTCAAAAAAAGTACAAATTTAGGCCGCTTCGACGTTTTTTGAGGTTTTTAGGGATTTTACAAAACTTTGATAACCCTTAAAGGGCACTTTAAATTAAATGAGAGTGCTGGCTAAAGAATTGGGGCATTGTCAGACCAATATTGATTTTTCCTGAAAATTTCAGATTTTTTTGCCGTTTGGGAGAAATTGTGCGTACGGCGTACGGCGGACGGACGGAAATTTTTTTATTGCAGATTTTCATTCTACACCCTTTGAAACGTAAACCATGAAATTTTCAGGGGGGTTAGAATTTTTTTTTTTCAAGAGCGATTACAATGGTTTATTATTGAATAATAAACCAAAATCATTTTTCGCTCAAAAGTGGCTCAAAAGTTTTAGCAGAATATCCCTAAAAAAAGTTTATCAACCATGTACTTACTAGGTCATTTAAAAATTAAAACTCAAAGTTGTGCTGAAAATTGTAACCAAATTTCATTTAAATGTCCTAGAAAATGGATAAAAATCCAAAATAAGATATAAATCCAAAATCTTCCTTTCAATTGAAAAACTTGTTACAAATAATGTTAAATTTTAACCTAGACTCCATACTGTAATTTCCTACAATTTGTTCATACGATCATGCTGAATGACTGAAGCTTTTTCAACGACGAACTTTGTTGGAAACAAACTACGGAATTCACATTGAAGGAGTCCTACCGTGCAATGGAGACACCTTAAATATGTTACTCGGATGTCTTGATACCGATTTTAAGGAGAATGCCGTTTTAGAAACCCTTTCCAGTCCCACGGTGTTCCGCAACAATTGAACATAGTTCTGGATAATCGCATTACTCCTGTTCTTCAGCACTTAGCTAGATTGTTCTGGTTTAGTTTGTTCGAAGCTGGCTTGCATAATGATTTCCCCTGGGAGAGTAACAGGGAATTGAAGGGGTACTTACGGAAATAGTGAACAAAAACCCCCCTCACAGTGTGTTTTCGATTAGATGTTAGAACAGAGCAATATACTTTTTACGATATTGATGCCTAATAACACGAACAGATGAACGTACGTTTCTTAAAATGAAATCCATTGATAACAAACAAGAAACAGTATCAGTTTTCCAAAACTTTCTAGAACCTGATTTCGTAATAAATCAGGTGAGATTTTTTTCCACTATTTGTGCTAATTCCACTAACACCTACCTTAAAACTCAAACCAACAATTTTTCAAAAAATTTGTGTTTTGTCTCAACAGTTGTGGAAATTTTGAAGGTTATCTGGCTACTTGCACTTATGCACTGTGGTTTCAAAATGGCTGTTTGAGGTTAAAACTATGTATTTCCTTACCACGTGGAGTGAAAAATCCCAAATTTTCCCTGAAAACTAATGTTTGTATATAGAAGGATGAGTTTTAATGCCAGTGATTGTAGGGATAAAGAAATGGAATTTGACTTTTTATGTTAATAAAAAAAAGTCTGTAATGGAAAAGCACCAACAGTGAACACTGTACATACACAGACACATTTTTTTGTGCTGACTAAATGGCACTGTGCATAGAGTGGCAGAGTGCATAGCCTACCTCCATGTGGCTATGCCCTTTTTCTATGAATTTATGCTCTAGAATCTTTATGTGGAAGTTGTCCACAATGTACAAATCAAAAGTTCACGGAGGAAGCAAATCAAGACTCGTTAACTACCCAACTGCATTTGGTGAGTTTTCCGCTAAAGAAAAGTAAATAGGTACAATTTTCCGTGTTTAGAAGTAAATCTACCCAAGTAGCCCTGGGTATTTTTACTTTGCAAGAATGAGCTATTTCTGTACTTGGTGATTCACACATGCTCTAAAAACCATGGAAATCATCATCGTTGGACTTAGGTATCTCCAGCACATGAAAATATGTATCATCCTGGTTGGTTCGGTACTTTTAACTCAATTTCACAAACAAAATGGACTTGGGTACTTTATCGTCTAACCCCTCGATATGTAGATGTTAAAATCCAGGAATCGTTTCAGAATAGCACAATGCAGCTCATGTTAAGATAATTTTTGTCTTTGTCCTGCTACATACTGAGAATAAACTCGTTTCAAGCAGCGAAGTTTTCCGAACAGTTTTGGTCTGACGTTGGCTCCACCAACGTTGCACTCTTCAAAGAAATTATTTTTCTTGAACCCCCTTCGTTCCGTTCTCCGACGGGAAACCGCGACAGGTGAATCGGGACAACATGCGGACGGAGGCGGTGTCTCAATTTACACTCCTGTCACCTCACACAACTTTCTGCAGCTCTGACGGCGGGGCATAACACCATCCCAGACCTTCAGTTTGTTCTATTTAAATTCCGCCCGTGGTAGGGTAACTATTTTTTTCTCAACCTTAATAATATTAAGGTATATAACAAGTTTGTTATAAGATAACACGAGATTTTTTTCAATAATGACCATAGAAACCAATTTTTTACCCCCCCCCTCAAAAGTTGTTTTTTTATTATTTCAAGGTGAGTAGAATCAAAAAAAATGCTAACGTCTGCCAAGTGGGTGTGGCACATAGCTTTCCTCGTATCCATAACATGACTGAAATTATTATTGACTAAAGAGCTTCGTTCAATTAGGCGAAGTAGATAAATATTGAATTAGGGTAAATTTATTGTTATGCAGGAGCATAACTTGAGAAAATAAAGGTAGGCATGTTCAATTATTGAACAAACTATAAAATATACCTAATAAGTCCGAACAACCCCTGAAAATTTCATCGAAATCGGTCAAGAACTTCCAGAGTTATGCTTGTGGCAAGGATTTCACGTTTGCGCATGCGCAGAGGCTATTATTGATCCAGGCGTCATGAAACTCATAGGGGACCATCTACACATCAAACCAAATAATCCCTGAAAATTTCATCGAAATTGGTAAAGAACTCCCAGAGTTATGCGCGTAACAAGGATTTCACGTTTGCGCATGCGCAGAGGCTATTATTGATCCGGGCGTCATGAAACCTATAGGGGACCATCTACACCCCAACCCGCACAATCCCTGAAAGTTTCATCATAATCGGACTATAACTTCGTGTAGTTTTGCCCGTAACAAGGATTTGCTGACAGACAGACAGACACACAGACATACACGGAACCAAAATTTGTTCAGAAATTCAGGTCTAAAACGCAAAATGCGAGTAGAGTTTTTGATTTTGGAGACAAAAAAATTTTCACATTCCGAAAGTGAAAACAATGCTTCCGCTACCTTAGTAGACTCGGAAGCAATATAGAATATAAAACAAATCCTCCGTCCGCCGTCCCAGAGCCTTTCTCCGAAACTACTGAACGAAAGTTAATGAATGTGTTAATGAATTCTTTTCTGTGTCAGAAATTACATTTGGATTCGAGTTGGGACTGAATTCACGGCAAGAGTCCCAGTCAATTCTTTAGGGTCGATTCAATGGCCTGAAATATCTAAAATAGGAACACAGAAAAGTTTCGAAATACTAACATTTTTACGTTCTGTATTGATAATCGAGCCTTCAAAGAATCGAATGAGCCCTCCCTGACAGCTCTAGTCCATCAGTTCGCTCTCTCTGAAAGGGCTGGAACCTTGACAGAATGCGGAACGGAAACACGAATGTGAACCTGCGTCCATATAGTAACAATCGCCGATATGAGGATCACATGCAGTATCAGCTGATATAATTGCAATGGAATTTCGTTCCAATTATTCCGTATGAAATCGAGTTGCTGAAGTCTTATGTAATATAATTATTTCACCCCAGCTCAAGTGAGAAATGCAATCTTAAGGTCACCTCCCAAAAAGTCGCCTGGCCCTGACCATATCACTCAACCTCTTCTGAAAAATCTGCCAAGAAAAGCATTGGTCCTGCTTACCAACATATATAACGCTATCCTACGAATAACATATTTTCCTGCTCGTTGGAAGCATGCCGTGATCATAATGATCTCAAAACCGAATAGACCGGCGAACGACCCTACCAGCTACCGTCCTATAAACCTTCTCTCCATCTTTTCAAAGATATTGTTAGAAGCGATATTGCGAACTTGTTAGAAGACTTCGTACAAGGAGCAATCTTCTGAGGCCACTACTCTCCCGAACATCACCATTATCTCTAGACAACAAACGCCTACTCTACTTAACCGTCATTCGACCGATTTGGCAGTATGGTTGCACCATGGGGTCTTGCCAGCCATTCACAATAAGACGGGTTCAAACCCAGTAAAACCGAGTCTTCGGATGATCACCGATGCCCCATGGTTTGTAAGGAACGATGTAATCCATCGTGACCTAGAAATCCTAAAGTGGAGGACGCCATCAAATCGTCAATGACCCGTATGCATGACACCGTCACATCACACCAATCCGCAGCGTTCCATGAACTATGCTCTTCGTGGGATAGGACACGGCTCCCCAGACGGCTCAAAAGACCACAGATCTAGTCACACACAGATAGTGTCACGATAGAATCCTCACCTACATACTATTAGTCCAATAGCTGTGTAACTACTGCTCCATAGAAAGCTAAGAGGGACTGTCACTGGACAGCCACCCTCACACATGTTTCCACTGTGCTTTTGTACATAAAAAATGACTTCCGTTAATTGTTACCACAACATTATAGTATTGTAGTATACAAAAAGTTGAATAAATAATTTTAAAAAAAAAATTATGGACGCGATGGGACGAAGAGTTGGTAGGTGTTCCATTTTACCTCACTAAACATCAGTAGTTCTACTCGTGAATTGCTACGTCGTGTCGTACACAGTATATTCTACCATTTAAGTAACATTACATGCATGTGCCCCTCTGGTGGAAATAAGCTCATGCATCCCGAAAAACTATAAACCCTATCTTCTATCCTAAGCAACCAAAAATGCTTGTATTTGAATGGTGGCAAAATGATTAGAGGTAAATCAAGGGCATGTAAAGGCTACGGAATACCCATGGTTTCGCAAACAGATCTTCATGGATATAAGTTCCGATATCAGCTGTGTTTCGCACAAAGTGACGATTGACCATTGTTGTACTCAACGTTAAATTTTTCGTCCCAACCCTTAGTGGTGGAATCAAGGAGCTGAAATATTCAAACATTAGAATATTGAAAACTTTCTAAATAACGAAAATGTGTTTATACCCCTTATTCACAGACTTCCCTTTAGTCGTTAACTCGCTCTCCTACTAAAGAGTGGAGATTAGAGTAAGATTGTGTCTCGATCAAGCCGAATGTAGACTGTTCGTGCCGCGTGTTCTAACCCTTTGCCGTTAAAGGAGCTCTGCACCCTACACTCTTGCCCACGTAGGAGCGACCCTGCGGTTTTCTGAAGACCTCTGGGTCTGGCAACGCCGCCCAAATCCGAGCCTCCAGGTAGTGGCCTGATGGCTCACATCGGACCCTAATTACGGTGCGGTACTTACGCCTCTTATTCAATCCAAATGTGATCTAATAGTTAATTCGATCATGCCATCACCAGAATCGTGATGTACATGAAAAAAGGGACACAAAGAGTATAAATTTGAACTGGAAAAACATACCTAGACGTTATGTAAAAATACCCAATGGCGGTTTTCGTCAAACTCATGTCATTTACCTACTATTGATTATTTGATGTCATCATTGTGAGTAAAAATTCCCAAACCTGTGCGATTGACCCAGAGCGAGGAAATCCATTTTCATTGTGGTAAAATGGTGCAAAATGACATGATTTTTACGTAATTTTTCGAGCCCCATCCCAGCTGACAGGGTTGGATCAAAGAAACATGAGTTTAATTGTAATAAAGTTCGACACAAGAATAATAAACCCATGTGTAATCAAATTTGCAGCGTTTTTTGCAATTTATTACACTTTTGCAATACGGTCACGCACTTGTTTGATAAGGTGTTCCTGAACCGATTGATATGAAATTTAAACTTGTTTTCCTCAAAACGACGAGAACATTTTGAATCTCACAAAAAATTACATTTTTCAACAAAAACAACTAAAACGTCTTGCGTTAAGAGGGGAGATTGAAAGGGGCTGCTAATGAGGGATAGTCGGCTGAGTTAAAGGGTCCGCTGCGGTGTTGCCACCTGATGGCGGGGAAGGGGTTTTCGTCCCTGCGGTCCGGGGTCGCTCCTATATGGGCAATAGCATAGGTCTGCAGCCTGACCGCGTACCTACCATACCGATTTTTTAAGTGTCGAGCATAGATGCATTAACTCGATTGGTTTCATTCTATTCAAGAAACTAATATCTATCTGAATCAGACAAAAACCTATCCTCTTGCTTCCAAAGTTTCCGAAATTTCAAATCGTTGATGGATCAATCCTTAAATATAAGATATTGAATTGTTAAGCTAAATTGTGTAAACTTTGATCCATTAGTTTTTTTTAAAAAGCTTTAAACTGCAAAGGGAGTTTTTTCTTATTTTTTTTTTATTGAGTTTTGTTTTATTTTGTAACCATTGTTTGGGAGGGTTAAAGGGTTTGTCCTGGTCGATTATAGAGGTTCATTATAGAAAATAATAAACAAATAAGGTGATAACCGGTGGATCTATACTGTTAGTAGGACTTCAGCGAACATCACAAGTAGTTCCTCGGAATTTGATTCGTTTGGTAAATTAATTCAACATCTTCATTCCACAGTAGATAATGATTAATTTAGATGAACTGATTTTATGGGAGGTCAACTTGATTAATTTATCGAAGATAAGGAAATCATGGGTAAATTTCCTGGGAGTACAATGTCGTAATTAATGGCTCACCAAATAGTCCAAATGAAGAGTGCAAAGCTATCGTCGAGCGAATCACTAAAAAGTTGAATATAGAAATAGTGCGGTTCACAGGTAGAATCGGAGTAACTCTTAATCAAAAAGGGAGAAAGGTTCAAGGAGGTTTTAGCTCTTCAAATATGAGATGAAATCATTATTGCTTCCAAGAACAATCCTTTGACAGCCAAGAAGATTTTGGATCTTTTGCTACATCAGCCCACAGGGTGTCGAAGAAAGACATAGCCAAACTTCAGGGGTCTTTTCTACAACTAATTTCCAACAAAAAATGCCTCATCGGAATTAGCGACTTCCTTTTTCGGGTTGTTTAACTTTCAAGATTTTTTCGTGTGTTCAACCTTATTCAACGACAATACCTCCCCTATTTTTTATGCGATTTCACATTTAATTTCACCGTTGGTAAGAGCATTAAATTTCCTCTCAGATAGGCAACACACAACACCTTGTCTAGTTGGAGTTTTTCCAGTCCAAACTTGAAATTTAGTGATTTTGAAGTTTTTCACGAAATTCCCGAGAGATTTTCTTCACCCATTATCTGTGAAGGAGAAGCAATGCAGTTTTCAGGGAAAACGCTTTCAAATCTTCAGCTTTAAAACAGTATAATTAAATTCAAGTTTACTTTGTAAATTAAGGGAGAAATTTTGGGTTTAAACGTAGACAAATGTGTTTTTCTACGAGAAAATCGAAGCTTCTGCGTGAAACATTACGTTTCCATGACATTGAGGGGGTGTCACACTGGAATGCATTTTTCTAGATCGATTTGAATGGTGATACCACTCTGCTCTTCTGACAATGAAAATATCGGTTATTGGTGTGATAAGTATTTACTAAAGACTAAGTGCGGCTCTTATTTTTGTTTTCAGTTTGTATACATTTCCGGACAGAACTATTTATGAAGTGTAAAATGGTAACTTGCCCCTCAAACTCATTAAGACCCTCTCATACACCCGTCAATAATATGCTGGCAGGTTGTTTGCATATAGTGCTGCAGGGGGAAACAGCAGGCTTGCAGCAAGAGAAAATACACGTATGTTCCCAGGCCGTCAATTCCCTGATCGACGGGCTTTCAAAAATATTTATTGATGCGGTTTCGCCAAGGCAACTTCGATCAATCAATAGTTGTTTATTCTTTTGAAGCACTATGACACCCTGTGTATCAACAAAAAACCTAACCACTTAGCCGGATCAACTGTTGAGGAGGGTTAAGGACCTCGCAGCCGAAAAAGTTTCAAGTGTGTTCGATTTAAGAATTGTAAGATCTATTTTACCAAAGATTGTAATGGATATGGTTAGTTGGCCCTCCGTTGGGATCCATCGCCTTGGGAGATGAATCGGACGCCTTCAAGCGTTTGGAGCATTCTCTGAGCGTGGCGTGCATTACCGCATTCAGCTCAACGGAAGGGGCAACTATACCATTCCATCCAGAGTTAGGAAATATGTACTTACAAGCACAAAGTACAGGTACAATACTCGAAAAAACGCAAGTACAATTACAAGTACCCAATGTACTTGTACTTACAGTTCTAAGTACAAGTACACGAGTACTTGTACTTATTAGTCTCAGTAAGGGTACAAGTACTTCAGGATTTGTAATTGCCCGGTCAAGTACAAGTACTTGTACTTGTACTTCTTTCACTTTTAAGGTTTTTTTTTTTTTTTTGCTTTTGACCTCATGCCACTAAAACGGTCATAACTCCCTCAACCATTGAGGTAGTCCAAAAAATGAGAATATCGTTGGAAAGAAGGTTAAATTTCCTAACTTTTTATTGCCAAATCAATTTTTTGTTCATGTTAATTTGGTGAAAATCACAGTACAGAGCAAAGTTTAAAAAATTTTGAAAATCGATAAATTTTAAGGGGGGGTTAGAATTTCTTTTTCAAGAGCGATTACAATGGTTTATTATTGAATAATAAACCAAAATCGAGTTGAAAAGAGTGAACTCAAGTATTTATGGAAAAAATCAGGTTTTGAGTGAGGAAACATGGATTTTAAAAAAAGAAGTTATTTCTTCAAAAAATACTATCTCGACAATAAACAGGGATAGAGAGAAGTGGTTGGTAGCATTATTTTCCAAATATGAGTTATTAAACGCTTGCCTTCTAAACATTTGTTATACAACGAGCCATTCAATTGTAGTTCCTGAAATAATGTACTAAAAACACGTTTTTGTTGTTGTTTTTCGAGATTTTTACTTGTGAAGGTTTTGGGACCGGTGTTTATGAGAAGTTTTGTTTCCGTAAAATTGCCTGCAAAATCTCAAAGGGTTATTTTGTTTGGGGGAGGGGGGAGGGCACCCTTTATAATACAAAAAACGATAAATCTTTGTGTAATAATTTGCATCGTTTTTCATTGTCATGTCGTTTTCCTATTAGAAAATAATATCTCGGAATGATTCATGGAGAAACGTCGAAAAGTTGTGGAAACACCTCGCCATCCTGTCACACCACCTGCCACAGTGCGGTTCGTAATGAGTTGCGAGTGAATGGATTCCAAATACAATTAACGTGGAACAAATTATTTGGACGTGTTTGTAATTACTGGAATTACTTCTCGTCGAGGAGGAGTAATTTCACGGATCTTGACCAATGTCCGGAATGAATTAAATTACGAATCGCGAGAATAACACAATAGGATAACGAATTTTGGGATCAAGTAAAAGGTGCTGTTTGTTCTCCTTTTTCTTTTTCAGTAAATCCGTTTGCTTTTTATCCAAATACAAGAAAGTTTCATGAAGCCAACATTTTCTGAACAAATTTGGTTCCTTCTGCTTCCGCCACACTAACCGTCCCAGATCTAATGCCCTGCCCCATCCTCAAGACCCAGAGACAAGAATATCCGTTGTGCCCACGGCCTGGATGACTGAAAATTGGGTTTCGATTTTTACAGAGGCAGCTGTCTGTGAGTAGGAGTGGGACCATTTCGCCGAAAGTTCCGTTGCCAATTGGTTGTGAAACCGTTTGAATTCTTTGCCCAAGGATCCTTCACAGGCGCAAACGAGTGTGGCGAAGGAAACTCTTAAAACTTCAGCTGCGATATCATATTTGGCATGTCTGCCAACTCAGCATAACAAGCTACGTGGGACCATTCAAGGTAAGCATTGGAGACAACGCTGACGTCAATAACCTGATTGTCTAAAAACCCAAGTCGTTCCCTATGCCAATCCTCTTGAATTAGTGCTGAGTTAGCAGCATTCTCTTCTCGCATCGCTGGCTCAGTTCGATGCTATTCTCACCATGTTTGCACATACATCCTTGATGCAATCGTGGCCTCTCTTAATCTGGACCCCCTATTTACAATAATGGGCTTTCCATCGAATTGTGAACGATTTCTACGGGATGAACACCGTAGAGGTTCTATTTCCCTACCAACGGCTTGGTTGTGCATGAAAATCCTCAGAAAATTTGTCTGACAGTTTTTCCTAATATATAAAAACGTGACACTTTTGGTAAGTTCATGGCTAAATCCCAAAATCGATCTGCTCAACAATTCGCTCGTGTGTAATAGCTCTAGGCTACGGGTAACATTAGCTTCAACGGTTCTCACCGCGGAAATGGAATTACTATCTACCTTTGAAACGATCTGATCAATTTCCACCGATCTTTCTAAGAGTTCCTAGAGTTGACGAGTTAACGGCGAAACCGGGCAGACTGGCTTGATAGCTAGGTATTCAAAGAACTAACAACGATAGGCAAACTGTAGCATGGGAAGACTAAGAAGACTATGAAGTTTAACTTTTTAAACTTGATTTTCTGAAATCTGGATGTCTCTGAAATAGTTTTACTTTGGCAAAGGTCTTGATACGGCATTGTGATTCCGTTAGTTGTATGAGCTAGTTGCCATTATGGGATCTAGTTGTTTATGTCTTAAGATCTCGAGTAATTGCTGTGGGCCTTGTGTACCTCATCATGCTTTTGACAGTAAAACGAATTAATCTTGAATGAGGTGACTTAAACTTACGTTTAAATTATAAGGAAGAACGTTTTATATGGAACCAAAAGTTGTCAAAGAAAAATGCTTGTTTTTAATACTAAATGATTTCTCTTCCCTAATAGGGAGGAAAGTTTCAATTTGAGCAATAAAGGATTCTATTGAAAACAAACAAATATATTTTAAAGCCCCGTCAACGAAATTGGATCCCAACCATTTTCTCCTGCCCACTAAACCAACTATGCCAGAAAACACAAGGAAGCCAATGACTAATGCACCAGTAGCTAATATTGCAATCATGAGTCCAGTAACTGATGCAACTGAATTTATGCAAAAATTGGACAAAACAGGTCTTTTAACTTAAAAATCTACTAAAATTTACAACGGATGCCATTTTTGAGGTATTAAGATATTCAAAAACCACGAAAATGAATAAATTCAACTATCATTCGGTTTTGTAAGACGGGAAACTCGTGGTCTTAGCCTATGAATCATCAGAAAAAATTAGGTACTCAAAAATTGTTACTTGTGGAAATTCATAATTTATTGAAGATGGGGTCAGGTCATTGTGAATGCTCTTCTAGTTAGCTACACACTGCCCGACGGCAAAACTACATGAATAATTCCCAAGAAAGTGACGCTCACTTCATAGGGAATCTGTTCGTTCAAGTCACTATTAGTACTTAGCCGGACATTTTCCCACCTTTGGTTTCACGTAACCCTATAGAACAGTCATGACACTTGAAATTCCCATTTCAGATACGACTGTGGCAACTAATTCATCCGAATAGACTAACAGGAGTGAATTCACCGAGAAAATCACAGAAACGCTTGGAAGAAACACATCGAAACGTCATGGGAAGCGTTGTCACTACGCTCAAACTAACAACTAATCGACTAGAGCATTTTTAGACTAATAGACTAGACCTTTTAACAATTTTCGGAGATTTGTGAAATTATATTGGTCGCAGTTTGTATATTGAAAAAAATGTTTGGGAATATAGCTATTTTATTTCTGCTGTAATGACGAAAGCTCTAGCAACCACATGCGACGATAACACATGTTGTACTTAGTTTTGCAATACAGATTCACTCTTCAGATTTAAAAGAAAGGAACAAATTTCATTGACGTCTAAATTCTGGCGACAGGGCCCTGCAGCTCACCAGTTTACTACAGATTTTTACAATCTCAGTAAATGTATTTTAAGCCATTGCAGCCCTTCAAAATAGCATCTTCGGCAATTTGCCGCATCGGACCTTCGAAGAATTGAATTATTGGTCGACTTAACAAGAGCCTACATTATTGTACAAGTTGTGGAGTTCCATTTTTTGTTTTAATCTGCTCCGCTTAAGGAGTTTTATTTTAATCGCAGCCGTCTAAAATCCAAGTGTATGTAAAGGTATTGTTCGGGGCCAAGGTGATAAAAGTGGGTGTAGGGCTTTCAGCTTGCTGAATCCAAATTTAATACCCAGTTTTCGTTAACAGGTGTAGTTTTTGAGATACAGCTCCTATACCTATTTCTAGATACGTTTGATTGTTAAAAATAGCACTTCGGAAATCCAGTTCTGAAATGATATTTTCCCTAACTGCCATTGTTTTGTCAAAAACTGCATTAAAAAATGTCTAAAACGGTGTTTTTGTTAATGTACTATGTCATCTTTAACGCTGTTTCCCATGGAACAGAAGAAAATAGGTAAAATGGGGTTTCAAATTTGGATTCTATACCTCGTAAAACATGTAGAGAGTTAATGTAAGAAACGAATTACTTGGGATTTTTGAAGTGCTGTTATTAACACTTAAACGTTATTAAAAATATGTATTTGAGGTATAATATAGTTGTCACCACAAAAACTCGTTTCGAAAACCGAATACTTGGGCGAAAAACGGGTTTTAGATTTGGATTTGGCATTGAAACCCCAACACCAACCCTTATCCCCTTGGCACCAAACTACACTTTTTTTTATGACAGTGTAATGATTGGTGATTTTGAGAAAATTAATAAATTAGTGTGTTTCTCATTCATTTACCTGCGTTTAGGCTCGTTCAGGTCGGATAGGAGGAAGCCGAGCACGTTGTGGGGCTGGAGTGGGCGACACGGTGCCGCGAGCGGCCTTTATATAGAGACCTCCTGTAGCGCATGCACCCCCGCGCTACTCACCCCCACAAACTCACCCCCGTCCACCTGTTGTCATCCCTTATTCTCAACATCCGCCGCCGACCAACCCTCGCAATTGATAATTAGCGGCCCCTCCTCGTAAATTAAACCCTGAGCATAATGTAATAAAGATTCAAAAATGATTCGTTCCCAGTGGGAATTTATCGGGGCTTCCAAGAATGAACAAACGACGAGTCTTATATTGAACGGTGTACCCTCGTCAGTGGTTTTAGCGAAGAAAGTCTCTGTCAAATACGCAACAAAATGGTTATGAACATATCGGTAAGCAATCCATACATTACAGGGACCTTCGTAATCGACGAAGAACAAAAATTTTAACATCCACTCCAAATTCACGATTTCAAAATTCATTTTATGTAGAAACCGAGAACAAAATAATCACAACATCTAAAACTTTCGAAACAAAACTAATATTTTAAATTCATTATCGGAAATACGAAGAAGAGACCGCTTTTCGTTCCACCTTTCGCGCTCCATCCCTAAAGGCTAGAACTTGTACAGAAAAAAATAACGTAAACATGAATGTGAATGAGTCTACAACGCTTAGTATCAGATGACATCGAAGCAGCTGATGTAATGAGGCTCCGTACTGATAAAACTCACCGGTAGGAGCGCTAGGGGGGCAGTGCCCTAAAGAAAGGAAGTGCCCTGTTGACATGATTATGTTATGTAGGAGTGCCCTTTTCGCTCTTCGAAGGGGTCACCTATTCTCGACTTCTACCAAGAGTCCTACTTTTGAGAATGAACCTGCTTTCCTTGCATGGAAAGCTGAAATCACACGGCTCGGTTTGTGAAACATAAAGCACCTGTGAAGTTCTTGTTAGTTTCATTAATATCAGAATGCTTCAAACCGTGTATCCTATAAACCCTTTTAGGAGTTCACTCCAATATCCACATTCACTGCATCACTAGGTTACTGCTATCAAAACAAAAAAATGGAATGTTCGGCAATAGTCGGATCGGCAATGTTCGGCTCCACCGGATTCTCTCCAGACTCTCCTCGAGCATCCAGCCCACCAAACTAAACACACAACTATGCCAGTCTCTCGAGACGATGTACCAGGCACTTGATGCTCGTAGTTAGTAAGAGGGACAGTGCAATATTTTTTCATTCGTCAAAACTGAAGATTATCTATCCCATACCTCATATACCCCAACGAACATTGTGAATCACACGCAGTAGTCTTGATTTTGGAATATGTTTACGGATGTCAAAAACGATGAGGTACTGAAATGAAAGGCAATTTCTTCAATTTTTAACGGATTTTGCTCGGATTGGTATCAAAACTTTATTCAGGATCTCCCATTGGTCCCATTAAGAAAACCTTGAAGTAGTTTGATATTCTGATCTTTGAGCAGAACCAAGTCAGGTCAAAGCCAAGTCGGCAAATGTAGGAGAGACAGGCGTAATACCGTGCACCGGGTAATGCCGCCCATGGCTGTTTCGGATGTTTGAATCGACACCAGAAATGTGGGAATGAGCGCCGATCCTAGAGAAATGTCCCACCAACTAGGTTCTAACGTCACCCTACCTGCAAAGTATGTACTGACGTGAGTGCAGTGAGTATTTTTCCGAATCGTTTGATGTTATTTCTTGTGCATCGGAAATAAGCAATGTAAGTCCCATTTTCAACTCTTTTTAAGATTAGTTTTCATGTATATACGCAGAATTTCATCATCTTTCTGAAGCACTAACCAAATTTAAGTTTTGATTGTAAATGAAGTCAGCGTGAATGAATTACGAAAAACGTAAACATTGGGGTAATGCCGCCCATCGTATCGGGGGAATGCCGTACATTTCTGAAACGTCAAAAAATGGAAAAGAACAACAAATAACCAACAAAGCGCCAAATTCAGCTGGATTTTGATCAACTCACTACTAGTAGCAGAGATGGGGTTCAGAAGAAGAAGAAGAAAGGTGGAAATCCTGAAAAAATTGAAAGGCCAGAAAAGAAAGAGAAGCGCAAGAGAACCAGAAGTGAGAGCCGTGACAGCCATGACTGGGGAGATATCTCTGAGGGAGACCTTGTTGGAGAAACAGACGAAGATGTTGAAGAATTCTTGACTTCGTCTTTTGTGGACAGCTTGTGTACAATTTGTCAAGAAGCCGATAATAATTCGCCAAAGTGGAATTGCGAGCACTGCATGTGTTCCGTTGGACGACCCGATCACGGACTATGTGATGTATGCAAGGCTATTTTATAATTTGGTAACGAATGAAAAGCTAAATATTAATGTGGGTTCAAAAAAGTTCTACATACGAGACTGTTGTTTACCTATTTCTAAGTTCGTTCATTTTAACTATAGTTTATTGACTGTTTTCATGGTTTTTATTGTTATAAATACATTTAACCTTCTAACTTTGGAAACAATAGGTTGAATGACGGTTGAGAGGAGAACATACTTCAGTTCTCGGGGTCGGGCGTCATTACCCCACAGTGCGGGAGGCATTACCTCACAGTGTGGGAAATGCCGCCCGAAGCACTTTATTTACATTCACGGCTGTTTTTCCTTTAAAGATCATTTTATGTTAGGAAAATGCTCAGATATCGAAAACAGAATAAATTCTAGAGCCATTCGTGCAAAAAAACATTTTTATGAGAGAGTTGGCTAAAGAATTGGGGCGTTCTGTATGGTTCCAAAGTTAAGTGCATGGTATTACCCCTCGTTCCCCTACCTCCCTTAACTGTATGGTTCCAAAGTTAAGTGCAAGGTATTACCCCTCGTTCCCCTACCTGTATTTTTGGGAGGAGCATCAATGGACACGAACCTCTTGCCGCGTCCCGAGTGAATTAGACTTCATTTACTAATATAAGTAAATATGAGAAAAACTAAAATATACACTGTACAAATAAAGTTAACATAAGTAATTAAAAAAACAATTCAGGTAGTTTGGCGAATCCGGATTGAGCGCTCGATATTCTATCGGTAACCGTATTAAAATTTGATCGAGATCCCTTCGTATTCCAGAGACAAAGTTGATTGGATCCATACATTACGATGGTACCATCAAGTTGACAAAAGATGCTGTATTTAAGGGGAAAAAAAATCACAAAACTATGCAAAAATAACGGGAAAAAACACTGCGGTTTGCATAAGTAAGTTGAACCATCTTTCGAGGTGAAGAGTATTTAGAACACTTTTATTTATTGTAAATCAGAAGAAAGGGTCCTTATGAAATTTCTTTTAGCAGACCACCTAAGTAAAATGCAGGCTGCAATATCATTCGCCTCTTGGTGTTCAGAGAGGCTCGTCTGCTCATCGTTATTGTCTCAGATAGGTTCCCCATCAAATTTCGATTTCCTCTGGTAGGGATGGACATCGAGATATAAAATATCAATATATCGATGTTTTATAGTATCGGCATTAAAATATCGATACCGAATATATATCGTAGGTTAATATTCGATTGTATCGACCAAAAAATATCGATAGTTTTAGAAAAATATTGGTTGAAGAGTCGAATAAAATGTGTGCATGTATGAACTTAGTAGACCAGACGCCACAATAGAGTTAGCAGAAGTTCAAATTTGATTTAAAAGGAAAAGTTAATTAATACTTATCAATAAATTAAATATATAAATACGCTTTTTCTAATTTAAGATAAAATATGTTTAAATTGAAACTATGTTCAGTTTGATGTATTGTTATTTTTAATTTTGCTTTACCAATAGTTTTTTAACAAATTACATTGTTTGATAAGCTACCCAAGTTCTCTTAGAGGGGTTGTAGCATTTATGTCCTGTCTTGAATAAATGTAAATGCCTATGTTTCGAACCTATGGTTCAAACAACTGAGAATAAACAAAAAAGAAGAAAAAAAGAATCAACGGTGAACAAGATACAATCTCAAAAACGTCTGCCAAGTGGGTGTGGCACAAAGCTTCCTCTTATCCATAACATGACTGTATAGATCATTGAAAATTATAATCGATTGAAGAACTTCGTTCAATTAGGCGAAGTAAATATTGAATTAGGGTAAATTTATTGTTAAGCAGAAGCATGACTTGAGAAAATAAAGGTAGGCATGTTTAACTATTGAACAAACTATAAAATATACCTGATAATAAAAATTGACATTGACGCTGAATGGATAGATGACTGAAGTGATAAATAATTATTATGACATTTCTAAAATCCCTGAAAATTTCGTCGAAATTGGTCAAGAACTCCCGGAGTTATGCGCGTAACAAGGATTTCACGTTTGCTCATGCGCAGAGACTACTATTGATCCGGGGGTCATGAAACTCATAGGGGACCATCTACACCTCAACCCGCACAATCCCTGAAAATCTCATCGAAATTGGTCAAGAACTCCCGAAGTTATGCGCGTAACAAGGATTTCACGTTTGCGCATGCGCAGAGGCTACTATTGATCCGGGGGTCATGAAACCTATAGAGGACCATCTACACCCCAACCCGCACAATCCCTGAAAATTTCATAAAAATCGGACAATAACTTCGTGTGGTTTTGCCCGTAACAAGGATTTGCTGACAGACACACAGACAGACACGGAACCAAAATTGTTCAAAAAGGTCTAAAACGCAAAATGCGAGTGGAATTTTTGATTTTGGACACAAAAAAATTAGCACATTCCGAAAGTGAAAACAATGCTTCCGCTACCTTGGTAGACTCTGAAGCAAAAGAACAACACAACACTTGCTAAAAAACCTCAACAAGTTGTTGTCAACAACCGCAATCTTCCAATTTTCCTATGGAACCTCCAAACTACTACTTTTGTTCTTCTATTTTTATCGTCTTAAGCCAAGACTCTTGGGCGCAGCCAAAACCACTACTTGATATCCTATGGATATTATCCATGGATAGATATCGATATTCCAGCCAGACGAACTCATTTTTGTGGGCATAATATTTTTCAAACTCGTGTGATGTGAAAGAAATGGAACTTACGCTCGATATCATTTTATGAGTCAACATAATAAGTGATATTATCAGATGAAGCCGATATATCGGTTAAAAAAAAATATCGGAAGAAATATTGGTCACTAACTATCAATATCCAATACTATTGGCCCTTGCATCATCGATAGAAAAATATCGATATATCGAAGGAAAGTATCGCTATTTCAATACTATCCACTGTCGATGGACATCCCTATCCTCTGGTGAATTGGAGAAATTTGAGCACGATTTCGCCATCACGGCTTAAATATTACAGCTCAAAATCAGCTGATCCACACAGAAGTTCCGACAAGGAAATACATAATAATAAAGGAATCAGAACATTAATTACTATTATAAACAGGTTCTACACCCTCTGAAACGATAAAAAATGCCCTGAAGGAACGCCGTTTTTTGGAAGGAACCCTTCACAGTGATGAGCGATTGACATTTCGTACAGGATTCTACTATTGGAACGTGTTCCCTTCCAAAACTGACCTATCTAACTGACAAAACTCGTCGAGCTTTCTGGACCCCAAGTCATAGATGCGATTTTGGGATATTTTTCAGATTATACATGTCACTTCTGAGGAAATGAGCGTTTTTTAACCTCGTGCAGAAATACAAAAGTTTCCTCGCCATTGGTAACGACAAACATAAACAGAAGTCAGACAGCAATTACCAGCAATATTATTAGCAAGCCATACAGGTTGTGTATACCGCCAACACCCCCAGGAGAGATCAAATCTCAAAACAAGCATTCATTCCGATCGTTAATCACCCCTGGGTGGTATCACTCTCCTCTAATGGACCTAATCAATCGCAAGCTAATCATCTTGTCGGCCGAACAGAACCAAGCGTTATTGGTCATTATCGAGAAGGCGGTTTCACGCGGTCTTTGAGGTTGTTGACCATAGTGATTCACAAGACCGATCGCTGCGGCTGAAAAGCGATCATCCCTCTTTAACGCATCAAAGATCCAACAAAAACCGAATTTTACTTACAGAAAAGTGTCCCTAGAAATAAGTACAAATTATTTTTTCAGCAACAATAAGTCGAATCGCAGCTTTTCAAAACATGAAATTTACATAGTCATATCTTTAAAAGTCAAAAATTGGATTCATGCTTAATGCTATCAAACATTAATAACTTTTGTTTTTTAATCAAAACAAAAAACATTTTGTGCGCTGCTCAAAGTTTTCTAGTTTAGATAGAAACCTGGGGCTATTACCATCAAAAACCATGGCAGCACAGAATGTGCAATAGAATATGGTGTAATTAAGCCCTGAACTTCTTGGTTTATCACAAAAACGTTTCCTTCATGATAATCAGCAATTCTTTATAGAAAAACGCTGCAAATTCTTTCACTGGGGTTTATTATTCAATTGTCCTGAATTTCAGAAGATATGCATGGAGCACGTAAATCTGTTCTCAACCAAAATACCTATTTGGATTGATCAGTTGATCATATTCGTGTGCCTCCTGAAATTCAATAACCGCTCTATCCTGTGAAACACGCACACTCCAGAGCTTAGTAGAAATTCAAATCATGAACGCATGCCAAGTGAGTAATAAACCCAAGTGAAAGATTTTGCAGCGTTTTTGGTTTATTATTCAATAATAAACCATTGTAATCGCTCTGGAAAAAATAATTCTAACCCCCCTGAAAATTTCATGGTTTACGTTTCAAAGGGTGTAGAATCCGAATCTGCAATAAAAATTTTTCCGTCCGTCCGCCGTACGCACGATATCTCCGAAACGGCTGGAGCAAAAGATCTGAAATTTTCAGGAAAAATCCATCTAGGTCCCAAGACGCCCCAATTCTTTTCCAGCTCTCTCAACAATTTAAAGTGCCCTTTAAGGGCTGTCAAAGTTTTGTAAAATCCCTAAAAACCTCAAAACAAGTCGAATCGGCCTAAATATTTACCTATTTGAAGAACATACCATGAAGAATCGAATGAGACCTTCTCCACGTCCGTAGGTCAAACCATTCCCGATGTATGGCCCGATTTATGGTGCCAACAGTTGCGTTTTTTGGTTTATTATTGTTTGTTTTTAACCTAGTGATGTCCGGTCAATAGCGTCGAGCTGTAGTGAATGTGGATACTGGAGTGAACTCCTGAAAGGGTTTATAGCCGATAAACGGGTTGAATCATTCTGATATGCATGAAACGCTGATAATATATAGGTAAATATTATTCAATATTATTACTGGGGTAAATAAGTATTCTTTCACTGGGGTTTATTATTCAATTGGCTTGCGTTCATGATTTGAATCTGCACTAAGCTTCGGAGTGTGCGTGTTTCACAGGTGATAGAACGATTATTGAATTTCAGGAGATATGCATGGAGCACGTAAATCTGTTCTCAACCAAAACACCTATTTGGATTGATCAGTTTATCATATTTGTGTGCCTCCTGAAATTCAATAATCTCTCTATCCTGTGAAACACGCACACCCCAAAGCTTAGTAGAAATTCAAATCATGAACGCAAGCCAATTGAATAATCAACCCCAGTGATTTTTGTTAGTGCTAGAATAGTTAAACATGTGATTTTAGACATTTGATTTGAAAAATTTTCCCGAGGGTCTAGACCCCCGGACCCCCCTTATTCTCGGCCCTCCTCGAAAATATCACAAATATCGTATAAGCCACTGTATTGGTACTCTATAAAAATTAGAAGTAACAACCAACACCGGGCTGGTTCACAATGTAACTCTGTCCAGCTCGATCATCGGTTAATATTCAATTGAAAAATGTATAGACCTCAATAATGTACGTAATGATGTACGTGTAATCTGTCTAACTATCGACTGGTGTTGTGAGATCAACTGTGCTTTGTGCTGACCTCGCCCTCGAAATTTTGACGGTCGGATCCCCGTACACACGTGTTGAAGTCGATAATGACAGAAACACAAGGAGGAATCGGTTGCTAAACTCGTAACCACAAACCAATTTGTCGTTGCGGCTACGCGTACCAGGATAAAGTGCGGTCATGTTGAACTCGCTCGGATGAATACTAATGAGCCCGAATCATGTAGAGGGAAGATCACCTATATCAAGCCATTCCTATATCACTAGGTCGTAGGGTTAGGGATGTTTCTCGACTCCTCGGGGTCACGACATTTTTGTAACTTGTATAATATTGTCATTGTAACGCTGCAACGCACGTATCGCCCTGATGTGATTGTAGGCACGAGGGTAAGAGTCTAGACTTACTTGGAGCGGAGTAGCTGCTTCCTTTATAAATGATATAGCGGTTAGATGAAGCGTTCGTTCGCATATTGATCTTGCCGTAGAATATCATTAACCATAAAAAGTTAAGGTCGCTAGATTAATGACGGCCGGATCTGGAGTCTAGATACGTAAATACGGTTTAACGTAACGTTCCCTTGGATGACTTCCCGATTGGGTCGATCTGGTCCACGAAATATGAGAAATTTTCTTCTTTTTGTGTAATTCGTGGTTCAAGAAAATGTTTTTGCCTTGCTTGAGAAAGTAAAGAACTTTGATAAGCAAACGCTTAGCCTAGTTTGGTGCCTGCGGCTAAAATTCAAAAAACATGGAACATGCTTTTGTCTTGCTATTTTTGTGGTTTTCCTTTCGCTAGTTTCCTATCGTCCTGCTGGTTTCAATTTGCTATTTTGATGTCTGCCATTTCAGTTTTACCTATTTGACGGATGTGCCCTAATATTACTGACTAAAATATATCTATCGTAATAATGCCGTTAGACCGACTATGTAAATGGGGACTCTCAGCTCAGGTTCTCGCAGATCTATAAAGGACTATCACGTTTATGGTGACTCACCAATAACTTCCATAAAAGAAAGTACATTATATTATAATTATAAAATCCCGCATCACATTTTTCGGCTTGTTAGCCCAGGGCTAAAGGATATTCCATGCTCAAATAAACTGTTGTGAAATTAAAGAGGCTGTGAGAGAGTCAATAACATATAAGTTCAACTGCTCCTCTAGTCTACACAAACTAGTAAATATCCCGTCTTACATATAAAATAACTTTAACGCATTTTATATCAATTATTGTAGTTAATCACTCATATTGGTTGAATGATTCTGGGTCTGTACCAAATCGGTTGTCCTTAAAGATTGAAATCAACTGACTGAGATACACAGATATCAAGATATAGAAAATGTCGAATTAACACTACGGGTAAATTCGTACTTGAAAGGCTTCAGAGAATCAAATGAACCCAATTCGACCGCTCTACTAGCTAGACCTCCAGAACCTATTAACATGACAGAAGGGAAATAACGTCAACAACCTTGAACATAGTGAAAATCGTCTTGTAACCATAGGACCACATAGATCCACCTTGTTTCCACAACCACAGTCTGTACATACTTTTTTCTAAGCCTATTAAATGTCGACGGCCGGTTTTCGAAACAGCAAATCCCCGTAATTGTCATATGAACAGTAGACGGACGGCGCCGAGGTTATACAGTACCCGCACGACCTCGCGGTCGTGATGGTACTGTAGCTCTAGCTCCTTCAAGCCCATGTAAAGGCTAGTGTACACCTGAGACAAAATCTCGAGAGAAAGTCTCGATACCTGTCTCAGGGGGTTGTCCATCTGAGATCGGATTCGCTCTCGAGACTGTTTCGTGAGACTCGATAGCCACAGGAGTCGCGAGACCTGGAATATTTCATTTCCACTTGAGAGTCCGCGCAGTGAGTGCAGTCGGGAGACAATATAATTTTAGTTCTAGTGTAGAATGGATTCGCGGCAAGCCTTCGCTCTAATAATTACTGTTAGAATTAAGAAGAAGCGGAAAATTAAAAAAAGGGAGTGCTGGGTGAGGAAATGGGTGGATCGAAGGGTTGAATTGGGAGTTTGCTCCACACTTGTGAGTGAGTTGCGACTGGAAGATGCCCAACAGTTCCGAAATTTCATTCGGATGTCTGCTGTGCAATTCGAAATTCTTCTTGATTTTCCGAAAGACCAGATCGTCAAGCAAGACACCAAATTTCGAGATGCGATTCCTGTCCATGACAGGTTGATGGTCACACTCCGTTTTTGACGTTCCACAGAAACTCTTGTGCCTCATAAAGATGAATCAGCTCCATCACTTCTTCATCAGTCCACTCCCTTTGCCCCCACCGTCTTTACCCATTATTATTCAAAATTGAACTTTACAAATTTGAAAAATATGCATACACACAAGGTGAAACGAATGTGAAACTGAATCCTATTTTCGGGTTCGCCTCCTAGCCAAAAGTAAGCTGACTTCAAGAAACGCTAAAAAACATCAAACATTTAGGGTTTTTTTCAGTTTTTTAAATTCATCATGAAAACGGTACGTTTTAGCAAAAATACTACCATGTACGAAACTAGAGTAGGCCGCATCTCCCACAAGTTATACCATTAAGTTGTTTTCTAACTTAAATAGAACCGGTGCTAGAGTTCTCTGAAAATAGACCATTTTTTGACTCCAAGTGAAAAATGCAGGAAACTCTATAGTTGCTCAAAAAAATTAACCGGACGTCGTGAGCTTTTTTCCACAACTATTGAACCGGAGATAATGGAACTTGGCTCTAAAATAAGATGACCATCCGTCCCGCTTTTTAGGTTAGTGTCCCGCTGTCCCCAGATTTACTCGGGGGACGGTATTATGCCCCGCTTTGGCAGGATAAAAAAATGAACGTCCCGCTTTAAATATTATTTAATACTATTTTGATATTACATGCTGTAATAAAATGTTCTTGACTGACTCTTTCACAATATAAAAACGCTGCAAATTCTTCCACTGGGGTTTATTATTCAATTGGCTTGCGTTCATGATTTGAATTTGTACTAAGCTTTGGAGTATGCGCGTTTCACAGGTGATAGAGCGATTATTTAATTTCGGGAGGCACACAAATATGATCATCTGATCAATCCAAATAGGTATTTTGGTTGAGAACAGATTTACGTGCTTTATGCATACCTCCTGAAATTCAATAATCGCTCTATCATCTGTGAAACACGCACACACCAAAGCTTAGTATAAATTCAAATCATGAACGCAAGCCAATTGAATAATAAACCCCAGTGGAAGAATTTGCAGCGTTTTTTATGGTTACCAGAATGCTTCAACCCGTCACGGGAATGTTGGCACCATAAATTGGGCCATAGATCGGGAATGGTTTAACCTACGGGCCTGGGGAGGGGCTCATTCGATTCCTCGTGTTCTTCAAAAAGAGTACAAATTTAGGCCGCCTTGACTTTTTTTTGAGGTGTTTAGGGATTTTACAAAACTCGAGAACCACCGTTGAGGTGAAAGCCCAATTCCATCTTTAACCCTAGCTTCATTCCTATAGTTCATCAAAGAAGACAAAGGAAGCAGAAAATTGTGAGTGCTTTTTGCCAACGCAGAGCCAATCTATGTTCTATGTTCGTATTACTGATTGTTGAACTGGGAATCTTGGAACGGTTTCAGCTTCTTCTAACTACGTAAGTAGAAGTAGGCACCTACTGAAAAAAAAACTAATGCAAGAATAGGAATAGGCATAACTAGAAACGACGTTTCTGCTACCTAAAGATACAATCAGAAAGAAAAATGAAGACATAACAGAAGAATCAGTCCTAATACCTGGGAGATCCACCCCTGAGATGATATAATGTGTTCTGTTTTAAAAACTTTTTAGCATTCGATTACTTTTCACTAATCGATTATTCTAAAAGTTTTCTAGATCTAAATTTTTTTAAAATTACGAGTAAATCAATCCTTGAGTATTGCCCCTTGTAGTAGATTGAAAAAAATTTCAGGATTATTGGTCAATGGAAGATGTTTTAGCGAAATTTTATGAAGTGTGGTCCAGTAGTTTCGTTGAACTCTTATTACTTTAATTGGAAATAATAAATCAGTCAATCAAGACAAACAATGCTGCTTTCAAGACAATAAAACAGTATGTATCTACTTCCTTGTTGGTTCAACTATCACAAAAAATGACTTATACTTGAAGTTATACTGGCAAAGGCTTTAAACTGGCTAGTGCTTGAAACTGAAAACCGAAGTAAACCACATTTTTTGTTTTTGTTTTGATATCAGTAACCTAGTGATGTAGTAATGTGGATACTGGAGTGAAATCCTAAAAGGGTTTATAGCCGATACACGGGTTGAAGCATTCTAATATGCATGAAACGCAAAATACCTTTCACTGGGGTTGGATTTATTTTGTTGATCAAGTATTTGTGTAGCCATGTGGATACTGAAATTCAATAATCGCTCTATCACCTGTGAAACACGCACACTCCAAAGCTTTCAGTAGAAATTCAAATCATGTATCATTGAATAATAAACCCTAGTGAAAGAATTTGCAGTGTTTTTTTCAAGAACGATTACAATGGAAAAAATATGATTTGATCCAAAAGGTATTTTGGTTGAGAACAGATTTACTCAATGCATATCTCCTGAAATTCAGTAATCGGCTATAAACCCTTTTAGGAGTTCACTCCAGTATCCACGTTCACTACGTCACTAGGCTACTGTGATAAAAAAAACCTAGTGATGTAGTGAATGTGGATGCAAATGTTGGAACCATAAATCGGGTAATACATCGGGAATGGTTTGAGCTACGGACCTGGGGAAGGGCTCATTCGATTCCTCATTGCCGTGATACATGATCGTTCTTTTTAAAACCAAATGAGATAAAGCGAGTCTTTTTTTGGTGAAATCTTTCAAGTGCTGGTGTATCAGTAATCGGCTGTCTGAGATGGATGCCTTAATCTTTCAACTGCCGATCCTGTGAAGTCAAGGTTTAACAAAAAACACTTTAAACCGAATGATAAGCTGTCAGGTCATTCATCAGCTTGATACGGATTGGCCTAACCTGTTAAAGAAAATGATTTGAGAAAATTGCTCCCAGCCCATACAGCATTTTGTCGTGGTTTCAACAGTTCTTTTCATAATGAATGCCATTAACAAACGATTGTGGAGGAGGAAGAGTTAGTTGGTTTAGAGGGCGAAACTGAATGCGTTCTCAGTCTATACTATATCGTCCACCACCTTCAATGTAAATTTGAATATTATCGTTTTTCTAAATTAATTTGCGACAAAAATTCTGTTGACAGTGCTCCAAGTCATTTTCTCTTTCTCCATTCAAATTCAAGCTCCAAAGAGCAGAAAGAAGACTGATGGCTGGACGAATTCAGAAAATTCGCTCACCGCCATCGCTTCCAACAAAGTTCAGCGTTGTGTACAGTCTAGGTCACTCAATGTATATTTAATTTGTTATATTTATAACTCCAGTTTTCATAATGTTTTTTTGTTGTCAATTTTTATGTTTTTATTATTCTTTCTACTTCTCTAATTCTACATCTATGTGATTTTTATCACCAAAGAAATATTTTGTGATGTAATAGTAGAAATTTTTGTGTTAAGTTTTTTGTTGTTTTGTTGAATTTAATGCTAAAGAATTTGCGTTATCATTCGACATGAATTTATGTTACCATACATAAGCTCTTTAAGACATGACGTTTTCATGTAATAAAATAAATTTTTGAAGCAATGAATGTGTTTTTTAAATTTTCTCTCACTCTTATTCAGAAGTTTAAAATTTGGTAAAACATTTTTTTACATAGGGTAGGTGGGGGCTATTCTCCGCATGGGGCTAGTATCCGCAGTGCCATTTCTCGATTAAAATAACCGATTATAAAACCGCCCTCCCCACAACAACAACCTTTCTCAACCACCAATTGCCTCCTAAAACATGAGGGCGGAAGTGAACAGAGTAGCCAAGAAAATGAGGTAAGCTTGTTTTTCATCAGTTCAGTTCAATATTTCCTTCACTTACCTAATAGATTGTGAGAAAAGTGCGATAGTTATTCCAAACGTGTAGCTTTCTTTTGAAAGGGCTTCTAATGAGTTAGATATGTTACTGCTCAACTTCGGCAAAATGTTTGTTTTCTGTACTTGGTGTGGCATCTCCCGCCATGTTGGAGAGAGGGGTTAATTTCCGCACTTTTCTTGGGTCTTCTCTCCGCAGTCAGAAGTGTGGGGAGACTAGCCCCTTTGAATGTTCTAATGTTCTCTCAGCGAAGTTTTGGTATATGTAATAAATTTAGGAAATTTAGGTTGGGTTTTACTCCAAAATCCCTTACACAATACTGACACCGACCTTGATATTGAATCCATGATGTCTGGAACTGATGCTGATGAAGAAGACAAACAAGGGAACCCAGAAGATAGAAATGTGAGTTTACTGTCGACTAATGACTATGCCATTATTAAAGTTCACTGAAAGTCAATGAGCTCTTTTCGTCTTTATATGGGCAAGGTCCTCGTTCCTAGCATTTGAGTACGATGTTATATTCTTCACGGTATCCTCTAACGTATAAATTCTTAAATACAGACGAATAAGCACTTGTTGACAAAAAAGACGTTGTATTCAACATATCTAAGCCCGAAGGGCTCGAACTAGCCCTTCCCCACGTCCGTTAAATGGCTTTATGGTGTCAACATTTGCTTTTTAGTTTATTATTGTTTGTTTGTAACCAGCCCATGCAGGCCTATTTTGTTTATAACGCTCAGTTTTCTGATATGTATGAAACGCTGATAATATATAGACAGATTATTATTCAATGATTAAACTTTCACTCGGGTTTTTATTCAATTGGCTTGCAAATATGTATGAAGCTTCGAATGGTTAGTAAAACAGGTGATAAAGCGATTATTGAATTTCAGGAGTGCATCATGATAGCTAGAGCTTCGAGCTCTGAGTTCCCAAAGTACCTATTTGGATTGATCAGTTGATGATATTTGTGTATATCTAAGTTGTTATATTTAACCTCTACATCGTTTACATTTGGGTTTGGGGATTTTATAATGTTGATAAATTATGGATGTTTTTATTGTGAGGGGGGGGGATTGTCAATAACATTTTTACTATTCTTTATTAAGTGTCTACAATTCTACATCTATGTGATTTTTATCACCAAAGAAATTATTTTGTGGATGTAACAGTCCAAATAGGTATTTGTGTTAAGTTTTTTTTGATTTGTTGAATTTAATGCTAAAGAATTTGTTTATCATTCGAAACGAATTTATGTTACCATTCCAAAGTTCCTTAAAACATGACGTTTTCATGTAATAAAATTATTTTTAAAGCGATTAATGTGTTTCTTTTAATTTTTAACTCTCACTAATAACTTATTCAGAAGTTTAAAATTTGGTTTTGAAAACGTTTTTTTTCAAATAGAAGAATAAAAACAGATTATTATTGTTTCAACTGTAAAGCAATTTTGAAAAAAACTTTAATCATAAAAACATTTATGTTCAACATCTCTTTTTATGCTTCCTTCCTTCAAAAAACTGTTACAGTGCCACATTTCATTCATTTCCACTCTCTGTCACCAATATGCCTCTCACCGATATTTCCTTGTCACAAGAACCGAAGTCACCGATATTTGTAAGTCACTGGATCGCACATCTCTACTCCATCATCTATCAATTCATTGTGTAACCTAGCAAATTCCCCTTCCACCTCTCTCTTTTCCCATGCTTGATGGACCCACTTCCGTTTATTTCTGGTTTTCTTCATTCAAAATCAAGACGATCGCAACAAGTTCATCATCTGAAAACACCACAGCCGTGCAACTTCACTGCCACGCCACGTTTGAAACACCGACCCCTGTGAATAGCGATCACGGACGGTGAAATCACCTGCTGGTCACGTCACGGGTGTGTGTGGATCGACCACATGCTTAGAAGAAAGCTCTCTACATCCACTATGCCCATTATCGAGAAGAGATGGAATTAATAAAAAGAAGAAGACGAAGGTTGAGCGTCGAGTTTATAATTCCATGGTGTTTGTTGTGATCCTTTTGATCAACCAACATTTATTATTTTAGAATAAACTTTTGATACCCTTAATCTATTCTGCGACTTGTTTTGTTTTCGTTCAATGTACTCACACCTTTGTGGACCCATAATTTCTCATTCAATTATGGTCAGCCCTTCACCAATGTCGCTGCGTCTGTGATACGATATTCATTCTAATTACTTTCACTTCCAGAATCTTTCTACCAGGTAAATGTCTACAGTCTGTTGAATGCACGTAGTTTTCTGTTGGGTCAATGAATCCATCTAATTAATTATAAAGAATTGTTGTGATTTATGTATTGATCATATCCATTGGTATACCAATGCCCACTGGGGTAATTGCATAATTCCTACGTTATTATCTACAAATAAGTTATTCACACAAATGGATGAAAGATGTGGATCGATTGAGGAGCTGAGTTGCAATCAAGTCCATTTTCGGCTAATTCAAAGAATAGGTAACGCACACCTCTTATCAGATAAGATCGATGTGTCCTTACATCGATCTAATTATCGATTATTACATCGATTTAACGCCATCTTGAAACGATTATCACGACCATTGTACCTTCACCCGACACCCGAAATTGTTGCTTTCATTCCTATTTCTGTTTCTTCTGATCTATACTTCACTAGAAGGATTGATGTAGGATATTTTTTTGTTTTTGAGATGTGAGCGTAGCGAGCATCCAGACCACCAAACTAGTCGGTAGGAGATTTTTGCTTTCAAACCAGAAATTGTTGCTTTCATTCGTATTTATGTTTCTTTTTATCCCGGACCAAACACCGATATTCTAGCCCAGCTGGGATTTTTTTTTTTTTTTTTTTTTTGTTTCGGACAAAACCCCCATATTGTTGCACAGCTGAGGTATTAATCAGATGTTTAATAACACGTTTCTTCGATATATCGATATCGCGGGTGTGATAACTTATCACTGATAAGAGGTGCGTTACCTATTCTTTGGATATACCCCGTTTTCTATAAAAATTTGAGGTAACAACCATTACTAAATGATTTCAGTGCGAGGAAGCGGATGACGAGGTAATTTTTCTTCTAAACTGCTTAGATCCTCTTGAAAATGATGGTCAAAGTTTGCGTTTTTTCTCAAAACTGGTTTAGTCCGGGGTGTTTTGAACCAAAACAATCTAACGCCAAATTTCGCTTCATAAGCGTCCAAGCCCACGAGTTTTGTGTCAAAGTTGGCTACCTCCACGAACCCACCCGTTTAATCTTTCTTCCGTTCTTGAACCTTCAATGTTTTGTTTCTTGTCAAATTTGGTAATACCCGCAACTGACGCTTCTTCAGAATGTATGAGGCTCAAGAATCAAATTACTGTGACCTCTAATCCTTCTCAAAAGCTGGACCTGATGACAAAATGGAGAGTACACAAATTACGAGCGAACAGCTTCTACGGTAGTCTTCAAAATTTCATTCGATTGACAAAAGAATCTGGTCTTGGGCGAAGTGGTCGACGTTGAAAATCTGCTCAATCTCCACTTTCGAGCCACGAGGAGAGAACTCGGAACACCTTGATTATTTTTGACAAGTTCTGGACCAATGACTAGGAGGAAATGTAGATCAACCTGAACTTGACACACCAGAAAATCTACAAGAAGACCATGAAGAACTTCGTGTTTGAAAAGTGAAGAATTCATAAAAAATCGAGAATTTGAGCTTTCCAAAAATGCTTACATTGCTTTTGCTGTATTTGTAAAAAGTAAAGTCAGTAGGTTTGATATCTTTAGTAATTTATCCTCCGAAATTTTGAATAGGAAGACCAGAATTTTTATTCTCAAAAACAACGCTAGGATGACATGTTTGAATCACGTTTTATATTAGTTTCAAAACTGGTTAGGTCCCGCCAGTTCTTCAGCGAATCTGTCTTGATTACAGTCAAAGGGTTTTATTAAAAACTTTTGTGTGGGTGTTAATACAAACTTTGATTTGAAATTGAAGGTGAATTTTTATTAGATTTAATTAAAGTATTCAGGATTTAGTATAAATAGTGGTATCCTAACGTTTGAACTTCTAACTGAAAGAGTATTTATCACACTATATAAAGACGAGCTTATCAGAGTATATCGACGTTTCAGGGGGTGGTAACGCTGGGCGGGTGGAATTCTCGCAACCGACCTGCTCACCCCTCCCTCCGACCCCGAAAGTGAAGGAAGGAGGGCCCCAGCGGGGGAAGCGTCTCCCAGGGCAAGCGACGTGGTCCTCTCCTCGGGGATTTGGGATATACGATTTTTTGACTTTGCATATTGTTATTAACTCCCTCATTGTGTTATTCACCTATTTCTCTTTAACCTGCGTAGCAGGGCCATTAAACTAGTACTTACATGAAAGGATGACTGTGTAAGGTCATGGATAAGTGCGTAACGTTGGTTTTTCGTCAGTTAAAAATTGCACAGAGAGATAAATATCCTCTAAATGTCTCAGGTCAGCTCTACGAAGTATACTATGTCTGTTTCATAGCATAGCTAATGTTTGCTCAATTTGAGGTATTTTGGTTCATCAATATTGACAATTGCAAAACTGTGATGACATGTCGGCTTATAGTTGGCCATCAATGACATTGGATTTGTCTTCATGGATAGGCCAGTTGGGAGTTTCCATGCTCTATTTGGAAATATTGGTTTTGGAACCGAAACCTCTACTTTTCAATGTTCACCAGTATCGCCAATTATGTCAAGTAGTTAGTCAGCTCCAGGATTTGCCTTGCTGTATAGATCTCTTTCCTGTGTCGTGGCAGACAGTTCTTGAAGCATAACTGGTCAAGTCCGAACGTTTTTATCAAATTTTCCGCCGATTTGGGAAAGTTTAGTCAAGTTTTTGATCTGTGTCAAGTCAGTGAGACCTTATCTTCCAACAGGAACCAACAAATGTCTAATTTTGACCAAAAATCTAGCTCAATACGTTTTTGCCGTTTTTCTCGAAACGTATCTAAGTGGACCTAACCAGTTTTGCAACTCAGCTGCTTAATTGGTCTAAGCTTAATGCGTTGGTATCGGTTATATTAGGTGCATACCACCATACATTTTATACAGATTGGCTTGGCATGCTATGCATAAACGAGATGCTATGGGATCCAGTTTGACACTTTCAGTGCGGACGGCCTCTTAAGAGGCCCTCTGAGTTTTCACACAGAGCTGGAGGCCTCTTAACACTCTCAACGCTGGGCCTGAAGTCGGCTGACGCGTTCTTGCTAACACTATCAATGTCGGAAATTTTTGTACTGGCGTTAGGCTGTAGGGGCTTCGGTCAATTACTTCAAATGCTGAGAGCTCAGAATGAACTTCTGTAAGCATCTTTATCAACAATGAAATGAAGTGAAAATAATGAAAAACTCACTTGAAAAGCGATATCCGTCTGTAACCAAGGAATGGACCACCTTCCACTTTGTGCACTACTTTGTGACTCACAGAAATGAGCTATCCAACAACGGCGCACTCTCTGGCGTTGGTGGGGAACTACTGAACAAAGACATTACCTCACCTAGCCCCTAAAACGCTTCCTGGAATGTGTGCTTGCTCCTGAAGTGAACTCAAGCTTTTAAGATGCGATGTTGTCTTAAGACAACACCAGCACGGCGCGTATCTCAGCGTGTCGTCTTAAGACAACACCAGCATTGAGAGTGTTAAGAGGCCATCTCTCCCCTAACTCCTATCCATGGGGAGGCGCTCGTTTCTCTCCCTCTCCGCCCGATCACCTATAACCTTCGTTCCTCTTCACATTAAATTCAGTTGGACCCTAGCTGTCGTCTAGTCACCCCAGGAGCGAGTGCCGAGAGATAAATTCCGAAAAAAAAACCACGGAATTTTTTTTCTCTTTTTTTTTTTTATGAATTTTCTTTTTCTCTTATGCACACTATACAGGGTCCAAACAAAAAACACGGAATTACGACAACTTTATATAATTTGTGTGCAATCTTTTTGTGAGTTTTTTCTTTTTTCTCTCGTGAAAACACACTATATATGACTCATGAGGGGTAGAAAACATATTTTTAACCTCACATAATGCGTTCTTTGCACAGAAATGGATCTACCACCCTCAACTAGCGGCGCCAAGCAGGGATATATTAGGCATTTATTACTCACAAACTGGTTTTCATTTTCATTGGCCAATTACTCAAGAACTAGATATTTTGAAAGAGTTAAAGAGAGGGCGGAATATTATCTATTCAAAAACACAATAGGTTATTTAAAATAACAGGTATTTGATATAATGAATAATAGTGGGCCAATGGTAGGCTGGCCATGTTTTTTGGGTTCAATTTGTTTATTTCGTTGCATAAATGTAATTGATACCCATCAATGAAGTAGAAAAAGTAAACCATTTTTGTGATTTTTGGTTTGGCTCAAATTTATGAAGAAAAGGAAGTTATTTTTTTAATTTTTTTTTCTCCCATGAAACTCAAACTTTTGGTCTCAGGTGGAGAAATTTTTAGTTCTCAAGTGTTAGGGTGTGTTAGCATGCAGAAATAACAGTTTCGGTAAGATAACGGATTGGTAAGCCTAACGGTTTGAGAGAGACAAAAGGTCTCAACAGCGACGATGCTAACCCTCACGACAGCGGTGCCAGTTGGGTTGCGTTTGTGCAGAGAGACCACGCTGGCGGCCTCTTAAGAGCCCCTCAACAAAATGGCGGTAAACAACAACGTTTTCCCATGAAAACATTTTAGGACGTATTTTCAAGTGAAAATAATACGCTTATGTCGAATTATACGCCAAAAAAATGTTCAGGTTGGTGGGGTTGACACGATTTTTGCTCCCGCACTGAATGTGTTAAAACGTAGTGAAGCCTCGAGTCAGGTGTTTTCACTTCCCCGAAGTTTCCTAGTTAGATGAATACAACCATACGTAGCTTTTTCAATCCACAGTTGTCTTTCCTTTTCATCAGGCACTCCTACTTCTACAATGGAAATCGAGGGCGGAATCGAAGGCAGTGGCAATGTGTCCACAGTTGATGACGGGAGCGACTCGTGGAGTGACACTTCTGGGGACTATTCCGTTGTGTCAGACGGAGGCCCGTCATCTTCAACCAAATCAACAACAGAGGAGATGCCCAAGGGACAGCTAAAGAAACATTTTACCAAGGTCTTTATGCAGGCTTTTTCTTCACTCCTTTCTAGCTGTTAAACTCGAGTTGAAATTTTGTATTTGTCTGTTGATAATCAGAGTGGAGTACCGAAACGAAGATTCACCCATTGCCCCGAGAAGAAAAATTCGATCACTCACATGGAAAGCTACTCAAGGAGAACTTCTCGTTGTTCCAAGCCGACGATCAAACGAGGACGTTGCCTGAGGAACAGGCTGGAGACGATTTTCGAGCACCCCATCGTCTCCGCTGACAAAAAAATTGTCTTTTTTCGCAGACGTCATTATCCTCGCACCAATTCTCTGATGCTCGTCCTAAACAGATCTTGCATGGTTGGCCTTACAAGGAGGAATTATAACACATCAATTCTTGATAAGTAAGTTAAGTCAAGTCCCTTAAATTATGCCTCTTGTAAAGTTCACTACTTTCGAGTGAACCAACTTAGTCACGTGAACTTCCTCAGAAATGCCAAAGTCGATTGATGTGAAAGGATGTAGGTACCTAAATAAATTGAGAAATGTCCACGTTTGTTGTTGCAGTTTGCCTGTGTTTGCTGGTAGAAGCCAATTAGGAGCCAACGCTGCCCAGGTTGAAGAAGTGGACCAACTCATGATGAATTTGGACATCCATCAAGAAAATCCAGTTGTGTAAGACGGTTCCACGATAAAATGTTACTTCACTGCCCAAAATAATAAATCTAAAATAATATATTGATGATTTCATTGATCGCTGGAATAACTTCGAAATGTCCAAAATTCGGCCTCGTCTGTTAACTCGTAAGTTCAGATGATTTGAGAGAATACTTTAGATTTCTGTAGAGACACTTTTTGTAAAAGCATTCCATCCAGTGTGCGCAAAAAATTCTTGAAATGATCTTTTTAGTTGGTGTAGGTATGTAAGTCTTCATAATTGGTAAAATTAATTAATGTTCGTTAAGAATTTCAGAGTTGTCGAGTTTCCCAAAGTCTGGAATTGCCCTTTTGCTAATTGCGAGAAATGTTCGATAAGTTCTTTCGATGTCAGTTAAAAAACTATAACTGGAGCAGCAAATTCTTGATGTCCATTACGTTTCCCAGCCACTTTTGTCGGTTGATGAGCAGTGTTTCAGAATAATGTCTTATGTACAAATATCCCATGTTTTGGATTTTTTAATGTATGAATAGAATTATGTTTGATCAGTAGGTGGTTCAAATAACTGCTTCAGGGTTTTTATGTTTTAATAAACTACGGTAGGGCTACAGATTAAATTATTGAGAAAAAAACCTCCTGTAGAAACCCAATTCGTCTCTGAAGTCAATTTGGGCTTGTGGATGGTAGCAGAATTTTTTCGCCCTCTCAAATGTTAGTAATGTGCTCTGAAATATGATCACCCTCTCTCTACCAATTTCAAAAACTTTCTGCATTAATGCTATTGGAACACCCAAAACCAAGATTTCTTGTTAAGACTTGTACTTCTCTGGTTTTCTATCTGAACAGTATTGCAACACTGTGTTATCAAATTTCATAGCAATCGAACTACAAGATAGTAGAATCAAATACTGCTAAATTTATACCTTTTTTATAGTTGGTGTACCCTTTATTTTCAAGGTTTCTTTTATTTTATTGTCGTTTTATCATTTAGCTTGCTTGGACTGATGAAGTGTCCGTTAATTAGTGTTCACTTACCTCCTTGAACTATGAAGATTTCAAGTATAGAATAAAGAGTCATATTACATACCATCAAATGCCACAAAATATTTTCATTGTAAATCTCTCAATATCGGTTTGTCGGAAACAATTTGATAATTGAAGAATCAATTGAATTGGCGCATGAGTTCAAAAACGCGTTTTGTTATTTGGTGTGAGGATAACTTCAGTTAACAACAAATATTTGACAAAAAGTTGACTCGTCAGGTCTTGACACATTAAACATCACTCTAATAATTTCGGGCAATCTTAGGGGTTGGTTAACAATCTATGGCTCACTGACAGGAAATTACCTTGGACCGTAAACTAACCAATTTGGAGGAGGTTGTTAGTTTGTTAACAAAACAAACAAAAATTGTCCTAAAATTAATAAACGCTCAGCAATGCAGCATAGGTACATTTTCTCTTTTAGCAATGAATGCAAAATTGAAAACAACATGTAAGATCCCCTTTTATGATCGTAATTGCAAACACCGAATCAGTTGGAAGGACCTGTAGCTCTAACTTTTAGATTTTAAATGAAAATATTGGAAATCTTGAAACAGTGATTTTTTTTAATTGAATCTTAAATCTTCTTTTCCAAGTGGCGCTGAACCCTCGTAGGTGATAGTACTTGAAATATTTCAAGTGTTCCATTAATTTGTGTACATGAATGAAGGTGATTAAACACATTATTATAATTGGCTTCCGATGTGGGCGAATAGTATTAAAGCGCAATGTTGGACCTTTCGGTTGAGGGAGGGATCCCTGTTTAAATTCTCGGGCTGGTAACGAATTTCACCTGGATCTTAAGGGATTGTAAGCATATCGGCGACTTTAATTTATGAGATATATGAACTGTTTGTTGTTAAGGGGTTAACTCAAGAAAAAAAAATCATTCATTCCACTCCTTTCATGAAAATTTCCCACCACATCCCAAGTCGGTATTCCACCATTTTTCCCTATGAAAGAGTGAATTGAATTTCACCCAATATTTGTTGATATAAAGCAGTTTTGACAACTTCCTACCAAGATGAGATATATTCTCGTCATTATATATTTTCTTTTAAAGTATAAATAAGAAGTATTATAATCTTTTTGATTGCGAGGTGCATGATGTTGTAGTTTACCTAGTAGAATAAACTGCTTTTTTGTTATATAACTTGTATTAAGACTGAATTGTCAATTTTGTATCCCAACATGATGTTTGTATTTTTTAAACAATAAAAATGAGCGTTTACTGGTTTGTTTTCTATGAAGCGACATATTTGAAAACAACGTTACCCTAAGATATTTCTTTTACAAATCGTCTGCCTAAATGTTAGCAAAAAATTCATTTCCTGGCCATCACTGTAGGAAGAGGCAAAATCACGGCTAAAATGGTTCATTATGTTTGCCCAACTATGGCTGGAAGCGTGTTTCCACAAACTGTAAGAGTTCTTAGTCATTTGATCCTCCCAACATAGCTGAACAACCAAAATCCCAGGGTTAATGGCTGGAGTTCTGGTACGTACGAAATAGCTATCTCACTATTATTTGTTGACAAAACTTCTTATTGGGGTGAAGTCCTGGCTTAGTTACCTATGATTTTCAGTTAAAACCGACCGTTGCTAAGGTGCATTTTGTGTGATAGGTAAAATAAGTTATGTAATTTTCGGAGCCAATGTTATCCATGTCCCGAGCGAAGATCACATCGATGCACGACCCTCCTCCCTTAGATGTATAAGCCATTAGATTCAATTCGAAAAAATCGTCAGCGGACCCCTTGGTTTGGGCAACCATCCTGAATATTCTCGGATTCCCCAAATCGTTTTGGGGTCTCTAGAAAGATTCAGGATAGATTGGACAAGTTCCAGGCCAGTTACCGGGGTCAGATCTTTAATAATGCGATACAGTGAGAGTTACAAAAAGGTATCTTATATAATACAGTGAGGGAGAGAGCAAAAACCTTTTCAATATACATCACATTATAGTCGTTAGGCTTTAAGCGGAAATCATCCGGGGGTGCAGGGGGGGAAACCCCCGCCGAGGCCCGCAGCGCCGAGTTTTTCCTGACTTTTTCAACACATACGTCCTTGGACGGTTCATCGTCCTCAAGCACAAAGCAATTTTACGCCATCGAGTTTAATAATTCTGAGCTTTTACTTTTAATTTATAATGTGATCTTCACGCATACCATGTTCTCCGATGTTTTCGCGCATCTTGAGGTACAGTAACTATCATTAGGTATTGTGACTGTTGGAATACACACGAGATTTTAAGTTTCTTCCGTGGAAAATCTGGGTGACCGACAGCTCGGAGGATTTAAAAAGCGTTGACAGGAGGAATCAGGTATACACATTACGCAGACGCAAATCCGAACACATTATTCATCAAAACCACGCAGTTCCCTCGTAAGCGAGATACCAAGAACCTAAAGTGTTAATAGTGAGTTTTCCTGATATTGCACTGTACTGGAGTGACTCCATCAGTTTGAAGGGCAAGAAAAGCTAGACCTTGGCAATAGTAAGCGGAAACAGTGTCTGACAAGTACTTCTTACAAGACGCTGCACCTCTATGCAAAAACGTCTGCCAAGTGGGTGTGGCACATAGCTTCCTCGTATCCATAACATGACTGTCTAGATCATTGAAAATTATTATTGACTAAAAAACCTCGTTCAATTAGGCGAAGTAAATATTGAATTAGGGTAAATTTATTGTTATGCAAGAGCATAACTTGAGAAAATAAAGGTAGGCATGTTCAACTATTGAACAAACTATAAAATATACCCTGAAAATTTCATGTGGTAAGGATTTCACGTTTGCGCATGCTCAGAGGTTACTATTGATCCGGGGGTCATGAAACTCATAGGGGACCATCTACACATCAAACCGAACAATCTCTGAAAATTTCATCGAAATTGGTCAAGAACTCCCGGAGTTATGCGCGTAACAAGGATTTCACGTTTGCACATGCGCAGAGGCTACTATTGATCCGGGGGTCATGAAACCTATAGGGGACCATCTACACCCTAACCCGCACAATCAGTGAAAATGTCATCAAAATCGGACTATAACTTCGTGTAGTTTTGCCCGTACAAGGATTTACTGACAGACAGACTGACACGGAACCAAAATTGTTCAGAAAGGTCTAAAACGCTAAATGCGAGTGGAATTTTTGATTTTGGAGATAAAAAAATTTTCACATTCCGTAAGTGAAAACAATGCTTCCGCTACCTTGGTAGACTCGGAAGCAAAAAGTTGTTTCAATATGAGAACCTTAATGGGTACTGTGAGCCTTGTGTGCAACTGGCCTGTTAATACATTCAATTATCCATTAATAATTATTAATAATATAATACAACCATATTTTTTTAATGGAATCGTTGTACCACACCGACTGAATTTCACTCTGCTCTCCAGCAATCTCAAGTCTAAGGTCTTCATCAAACGCTCGAACTCATATCTGATTCAAACTCAACACCTCCAAAATACATTCCCAGAACTACGTCAGGTTTTGTGTCGAAACAACATAAGTCAGGATCGAAACTAAGGGATGTGGGATTCTTTGGATTTTTAAAAATTGATATAGCACGGGAATTTCGGTTTTTGGATCTGTTCAACAACTTCTAAAAGTGGAGAAGAGCAGTTTTGATAAACTTTCATTTTTTCACATGAATTTTTTTGTTATAATTTATAAAAACATTTTTGAGATAAGATGGACCTCACAAATGTCTTAAGATGTTGAAACCCACAATTTGACAGCTGATTTGTGTTGTTGGTTGTAGCTTCATTCCAGAACACCTGGATTCGTTAACTACGTCAACTGTCGTCAGTACGTTGGGTGTTTCTTGTCCTAGCAAGAATGGGAGCGCGTACTGATTCTTCACAATATTTATGGGGGCTACGTTCCTGTACTAAGACTCATAATTCTTTCTCCCATCGTAGGGAAAAGTTGAAAACTGAGGAATAAAACGACAATCGGTTCATTCTGACCGTCAAACAAAAAACCTGTTTTTAAAAATCCATGTTTTTAATTTACAGTGATCTGACATTGTTCATTCGTCATTTCATGACAATTACATAGTGTTCATTCGTCATTTTATGACAAAAACATTGTTGTAAATAATATTCTGTTATTCAAACAAGGAATTCGTTTTTTTTTTTCAACAGACATTATCATTTTTTAGCACATTTTAATGTGATTTAAGTACATTTGTCGGAATGCCTTAACAAGGCTGCCCTAGCTCATACATTTTTTTTAGTTTCCTTCAAAAAAATATAAATTCAACGATTTTAGTGGAGTTTTGGTGTTTTTTCGAGTATCTATATTACAGATTTAAAGTTTGTATGTGCTCTTTTTTAAATTCCCATCTAATGAGCTTACCTTTTTTGGAATGCTTGATTTTTCAAATCAATTTTCAATTCTAAGGAGAGCTACCGTTCGGAATTGCACATACATCCATAGGGCAAAGCATTGAAATCCGGGACTAATTTCAGATTTAATCACGATGGGATTTCCACGGAGACAATTTTTGAAAGGTTTTCGAGGCATCACAATAACATACTTTTCCATGAAAATTCGCTAAACGATTCAGATTACAAGGCCGTGTCTTACGTGGAGAACAAACGCGGGCGACGCGATTTTGACGAATCGCGTACGATTCTAAAACGTGTGTCTTACGTGAGGTTACACATCGCGTTAGTCGCCGAAGCGGGATACGCCATATTTACAGATTTCTCCAGTGTAATTTTATACCAGTTTTATTTTATATTCGGAAAAATGCCTTCTTTTTCCTAATTTTTACTACTAACGAGATCAGTCGAATCATTTGACATGACAAGTGAAACACAACAGGCAAGAAGTCACAATCGTGGATCCGACTCGGTAATTTCTCTCCGGAACAACTTTCGTCAACATTTTACAGGGAATTTATCAGGTAATTGAACGGTGTATTCATTTACAATGTATAATTTATTAAATGGTGTTTTAACTTAGGTACTTGAAAACTAGTCTCTTTCGCTACAGCATCCCAAGGTAGGTCTGCGAGCCTCCTGTTTTTATATATCTTGCTTTTTTGTTCCATAAAACTTCTCTTTTTTGCACTTCCGATATTATCGCTTTCATGATAAACATTTAAAGCAAGCCACAAAGGCAATAATTGACTAAAAAAGCAATATCAAAGACGAATGAAGAATGTCAACAACAGCAGGTTAACCTACAAAAACGTAAACAAATAATAACGCGATTGCGCGACAAAATTCAAACCGATTTGAAAATCAAACCACGCGACGCGAGCGATTGCCGCGACGAAAGCGACTACCGCGACGCCGCGTTGCTACGTAAGACACTTCCATAGGATTGACCTACCCCACTTTCCTTGGGTTGATTGTATTGTTTGATCGCGTTGGTCGCTTGCTCGCTCGCGCCGCTCGCATTCGTTTTCCACGTAAGACACGGCGTAAGAAATGGTGGTGATCAAGAATTGTTTTTGAGTTGGTGCGAAAAGTTTTAGCAAATTTTGAAAGGAATTGAAGCTGTTGACAAAAAACTAGGATGTGCATGCAAGAGCCAGTTAACTTCAGACGTTCCAGCAATCCAGCTTAGTAAGATAAACTTCTTGAACGCTGAACTATCCCATGTTCTCCTCAGAGCGCTGGAACGTTCCTCGTATTTCTAGGAGCGAGTTGATATGATTTTTCAAGACCTTGACCATAGGAAGGGCACGACTTTTAGTTAACATTCATTGATTATCATGCTAGGTCTCAGGGCATCTTGATGGTGCTATTCCTTGAGACGTCGTAATTTTATGAATAATATCACAGGCTTAAATCAATCATGAGTCCAAGCAGGCCGGCAACAGAGTGTCGATGTGCAAGAAAAATATCGAGTATGGTGGGACCGGCACAACTTCGTTCATGTCGACTGTTACAGGATGGAACTCTGGAAGTTCTTGAGTGTCGTAATCCAACATTAAAATGTTCCCATTGAGATACACTAACCTGAAACAATAATAACCATGTGGTTATGTGCCCAAAAACTAAATATGTTCAGCTACCAATCCTCTCGAATTAAGTTCATCTGTTTACCTAGAATCCAGACTCGACGAAAGGGAATATAAATCCGCAGTAGTATTCATTTTCAAGTTTAGGCCGAGGAACGTGTTAGCGATGTTAACTCCAAAGACGACCAGTTTCATGTCCTTGGAGCAGTGAGCGTGAGGTCTCAACATATGATCGTACACTTCATCTACACATGTGATGTTCAACACTTTTTTCCCAACGAAGCGCTTGTGCAGGATGCTGACCCAGTAGTCCTGACATTTGGAAACAAATAAAACAATATGGTAGTTGCAGCACTAAGGAAATATGATTCACCAACTGATAGAAGAAATTAGAATAGATTCGTAGGCACTGCAAGTGAAACTCGGATTGGGGAATTTTGAATTCTACCGTACCATTCTAAAACGTAGCTAAAAAGTAACTAGCACAACCTTCGACAGCAACGAAAAAAAATATGCAGCAAATTATTACACAAATGTTTACTCTCAGGAGAGTACCAGAACTTTACCGTACATCCTGAGATAATACTCTCGGAAGTACACGTAGAGATCCAAATAAAATCTAACTAGATAAAATAAAGATACAGGAAACAATGCTTCTGCTTGTTCTCCTCTACTGAATTGAAGCTTGGAAGATGACGTTGCAGAAAATGTAAACTTATAGCATCGTCTGTGGTTTTTGGGCTGTCGCCAGCCACGTTGCAAACTTTCAAAGCTCTGCAGCCTGACCACCGATTTTCAAATGGTGAGCGAACAGATAACTATACAGTCTGACTGGTCTAATTCAATCGATGGAACTACTGTCTATCTGAATCAAACAAAAACTACCCTCTTACATGAATAGTTTTTGAGATTTCTATTTTTTGTATGGATTAATCCTTAAATATGATCCCTAATTGATTGATCAAGATTCCTGGCACATTCCGGATCCATCTTGGATTTTTAGCCAAATTTCATAAATTTTGATCCAGTCAGAGAATAGCTGCGGGCAGAAAGATTTTTTTTCTCAATTCGATTTTTGAAATCTAAATATCCTGAAACATAAACCATCAACTTTTGAGGGTTGGTTAAAAATTAAAAAAATATTTCCTCTTGTTCATTATTGAAAATAATAAACCAAAAACCAATGGAGGAGATACCACGAAATGTGCAGTTTGAATCAGCAGGGACCTGACTGTGAGTCCCTGAAACTTTAGTGACGAAACATATGCAGTGAAACTCTCACAGGGAGCGCTAAGATGTTCAGGTTCTATGATAAATTTATAGCTATCATTAATTCATATAAAGGAACAAATAATTCATAAGACACAATACTTATAGTTCAATCATTGCCTAACCAGAAGGATTCACAGGGATTCAATGTTGTTCAAGCAGGTAACACTTTTCAGCTCTGTTCAGTTGGTAGCACTCATCACTAACTTATGTGACGTTCCACCATCGACTCCTGCTAGTTTTTCAGATGTTAATTTCCGCTAAATTATAAAAATGTTTTCAAAGTGATTTCTAGTGGCTATTGTTTTCATTACATCTTCAGGAACCACTTTTAGAAAAATTAAAGAAAAAAACCACGCTAATTCCCCATTGAAATCAAATTTGATACAAATCAATCAGGAGGACTATTTGAGTCGTCTGAGGCACATACTTGCGTTTTTAATTTAGTACAAAACGTACTTACAGGATTTGGACGCAAAGCATCCCCAAGTAGTGCATAATGACCAGCATAAATAGACTGTCGCATCACAACTGCTATTCCTTCTCGTGCTGCCACACCAAGCTTGTCTGTCCATAATAAACTGGATGCAAATCTATCCGCCAAACCTGGAGCTCCTCCACCATACGATGATCCAGTTTCTCCTAGAAAGAGTAAAGGATTACTCCTCGTGTAATTCAAGAAAATGTAAGCATTGGAATAATGTGTGAGGGTATAAATAGCCTGATTTTTTTCTGTCAAAAATAAATAAAATGGAACAACAAAAAGCAATGCTGCAATGGGTTGAACAAGGAAACTCCCGCAGTTTCTGCAGTTGAAAGAGGTTCACAAGAGTATGATTGTGATTGATGACAGGCTGAAAATGACGGAATAAACGAGACCTACTGTTTAAGGGATAGACAGCAGGAAGCATTTTTCACACGAGTAATTCCACGTAATTTATCAGCAATTTTGAAATAGGCAGCCCTAATTAGAAAGTTGAAACTTGCGTAGGTAATGGACGTAAGGAGTTCAACGAAAAAATGAACTTAACATGTTCACCAGTTCATAAAGTTCTACAGATTAAATGACACTCCGATTCCCCCACCCTTCCTCGATTTGAGATATTCAACATACCTTAAGCTCCATTTGGACATTCAACTAAAGCAGTCAGCATCATCGAGCAATTTATCTCTTTCCTAGGTGAGAACCAACAATTGGTTGCTGACAATTTTATAGCCGGGACTCTTTCCACTTTTGTAGAGCAAAGTTGCTCCTCTTCCGCGCAAGTCCATATTTTTTTAATTGATCCTCGAAATGCACTGACAATCAAAATCAAGTGATCAATACCAAAAAAATTCAGTTTCAGTGCTGGGCAAATCTTAACTGACTCAACATGGGACCAAAAACCGAGATATTAGCCCCAGATGGGAAAAATTTTTAGTGCGGTTTTCATTGAAAACTTGATAAATGTCTTCCTAAATGTATAAAAAAATGTTTAGATCCATAAGGGGGCGATTATGAATTTTTTTGGACCATGGCACCAGTGTGGTGCCTCACGTGAGCGGGGATGACCAAAGGTATTCTAACCTACAAAACTAACTACTTTGATTGCTCTGTATAACAACAAATTCATTTAGAATACACTTTTTCAGTTTGTAAATATATTTTTAGGCTATCTAGGATGCTTGACTAACCCCCCCCCCCCCACCCCACACACACACACACACACAAGTAAATTTTCAACCTGCTATTCCAAATTTTGAACAAACGAGAATAAATATAGGTATTTACAATATTGGACTAGAAAAAGGTTCATTATCCATTTTTCAGGTACTTATTTACCATTTTCACCATACAAAATATGTGTGAAAAATATAAGAGCAAAAAAAGCGTAGGTAACTTCAAAGGAACTAGGACAATAGAAACTGAACTTTCGAAGTGGGCAGAGAGCAAAAGGGCTCGTTGACCTCCAAAAGTGTGAATTACCTACCTCGAACATCCTTCAAAAAGCTCAAGAGAAGAAAGAATAACTAGAATATAATAGAAACCTTTCGGAAAAATGAAAAACTAGGAAAAATAGCGAGAAACTCACCACTATTGCCTTCCTCATTTTAATTCAAACTAAGCGCCGTCTACACAAAAACGGCGGGCATCAGTGTGATCGACAGGATTTACCGAACCATTGGCAACACTGAAATCCCTCCTAGCTTAAAACCACCGGGAAGGATAATTTTTCGAAAGTGAGGAGGCATTTCACGCAGCAGGGCACCACCCCAGTGCCCTCCACGAGCGGGGAGAACCTGCTTGGCACCGGTGCGGTGCCTTCCACTGAGCTGTTTAAAACACATGTTTACTGAGACAAATTCTTAGTTTAGGGTAAATGTACGTCCAGAGAAAGAGTTTACAATAAATCCCAGCTCAATAGAAAGGGTTCAGTCTGATGTAAATCAAGAACACATTTTGTGGAAGAATTCGATTAATGAGCCGACAAACAATTGTTCTCATTCGAGGGTTTCTCGCCTGAAGTAATGTGTCAAACAGTTCCAGGCTGAGTTCCGTCGTGGGAAATGGAAGGTGAGGTTTTAGTGGGTTTGAATCCCACATAACCCAAAGTGCGGTCCCTTTATGGTATCTTAGGAGATCCGATTTCCACCTAAGGATCTCAAAGGATTCCTCACCTGCCACCGAAAAAAAAAAAAAAAAAAAAAAAAAAAAAAGTCGAGGGTTTTTCAAAGAAGTACATTTAAGTCAATGGCAAGTAGGGTTCCTGCTGAACGATTAGAAGAAAAAAGATTTTCACCTCAGCTCAAACCTCAAAAATCCAAATAAAACACACTGATGCACTGATTGCGAACATGATTTCTGGAATCGCTTTTGATCTTCAGAGGATTCATGGCTGTAAAATTCTCAACTATGTTCGTTGGATTGATCTTAAACTAAGTCCCTGTTAGGTGATTTCAGTAAAGTTACTCATGTGTGATAATTACATTGATAACAGATTATTATCAGAATATATTACCAAAATATCAGAATATGGCAGGTTTGGACAGAATCTAGTCAACAAATTTGAGCAGTTCAGACAGTTCCGAGAATCAAGGGGTCAGCTCTAAAATTCAAATCAGTGTAAAGTATGGAAATAGTGGCCGACCGTGGTGATTCTTCTTTCAAAATCATAGTTAGGTGATGAATTAGTAAAGAAATGAAACCCCTGGTTAAAAACTCAAGCCTCCATACGGTTTTTTTTTTTTTTTCATTTCCCCGAAATTAACACGTTCAGAGTCTTAGGTGAATCACTCACACCCTCTCCTTTCAAATCGAAGAACTACGACACGAATGCTTCTACCACCGTTTCCTCCGGGGGTTTCCTTCTAGTTGACCTAACCACCACTAGATCACTCTTCGTTTCAGATTTCATTCATTGCCACTCGTTCAATCCCTCTCACCCATTTCGGCTGATTCTAAAGACTGTGATTTACTTTTTTCGGGCCTCCGCCCATAAGCAAGAACAGCTGAATTGGGCTCCGCTCCGAACGTGTTAAAGAAAATGGAATTGGCTCGTTGTTGTTCCAAGGTCTGTAATGGTCCAATTGTATCAGCTTAACTTCCACTAGTGAAGCTAGAAACTCTGCTGTCAAAAGTGAGCAGGTAGCAAGACAGTTTGAGCATGACTTTTCTCCATCCACAGAATATGCTGTAACAGCCTACACTAACAGTAACTGTTAGCTGAGGAGCTTACTTTCAAAAAGGCACAAATCCAAATCTGGGAGAAAACGTTTTTTTCTCAATTTTCTATCTCTGTATTTGAGTTTAATCAGATCCCCCTATCATTTCCGAACAAAACAGAACACATCCACGTCAATTTCAGGGCTAAAGTCATATGTTTGCATCAAAAGGTAACAAATCCGTCCCCTACATTTTTTTCAGTGCCTTGCAATCGAAATGGCACATATCCTCCGAATTTCGTCAGGCGATAAGTCGTGGGTTTTCAAAAAGGCACATATCCAAAAAGAAGCATTGCGCCTTCGTCTTGACGTTGAATATTTACACGAGACTCGATATATGGCAGGCATGACAAATGGAAATACGGAGGAAGGTAAAGTTTTCAATAAAACCTACAGAATGGAGAATGAATTCTTTCTTTTCCAAAAAGGCACAAATCCATGAGTTTTGATCAAAAGGGCATATTTCCAAAGTGAAAATGGATATACAGCCTCGTGTTTTGGAGAAAATGGATATGTGCCTGTTTGAAAGTAAGCTCCTTAGTTGTTCCATGTCTGACACCTACGAACCAAATTGCTATTCACTACCAATGTTGGAAGCGCATTACCTAGCCACACAGGCTTCTGCGGAGTTCGGAGTTTGACGATATCAACCATCCGTCGTACAGAAGAAATGAAGCTGTTGAACGTATTTACATCCAGGAAATCTTCCATCGTTACATTCGGACCGGTGTAGTAGCTGAAAATATCCACAATTATGACTTAAACCATCAAAACTAGGAGGTACACAGAAAACTAGTCATACCCAACAGTTTAATCGGATTAGGACCCATTCAAGTAATTGATCCTCCAATCCACCGCTATACATTCAACTAAACGATTACCACAATGGCAATGCTTATTTGCATCGAATTTTCTAAGAAAATGAAGCAATTACTACAGCTCCGCAAATGATAAAATACTCTCTCTTTTTAAATTACTCAAATAAATTTTACCAACCATGAACTAAGTCATTTAAAAATTGAAGCTCAATCTCACGATGAAAATTGCACTTGAATTTCATCAAAATGTACTAAATCATTAAAAATGTAAAACCTGCTCCCGATTCTGACACATGAGTCTATTATTTGAATAATGCGAGATTGTTAGTGTCATTGTGGGGTTTGTGAGGTAACTTTTAGGTTCAGAAATTGCGATTGTTTGCTGTATGTGAATTTCTACAGATCTGAAAAGTATCCCACTAGATTGTTCGTTCAAAATTACTGTAAAAAAACGCTGCAAATTCTTTCATTGGGGTTTATTATTCAATTGGCTTGCGTTCATTTGAATTTATACTAAGCTTTGGAGTGTGCGTGTTTCCCAGGTGATAGAGTGATTATTGAATATCATCAACTGATCAATCCAAATAGGTATTTTGGTTGAGAACAGATTTACGTGCTCTACGCATACCTCCTGAAATTCAATAATCGCTCTATCACAAGTGAAACACGCACACTCCAAAGCTTAGTAGAAATTCAATCATGAACGCAAGCCAATTGAATAATAAACCCCAGTGAAAGAATTTGCATCGTTTTTTATGGTTATCAGAATGTTTCAACCCGTGTATCGGCTACAAAGCCTATTAGGAGTTCACTCCAGTAACCACATTACTACATCACTACGTCACTAGGTTACTGATACCAACACAAAAACAATAATAAACCAAAATAACTCAAATGTTGGCACCATAAATCGGGCCATAGATCGGGAATGGTTTGACCTACGGAACTGGGGAGGGGCTCATTCGATTCCTCGTGGAGTGTTCTTCAAAAAGAGTCCAAATTTATTCCGCCTTGACTTTTTTGAGGTTTTCAGGGATTTTACAAAACTTTGACAACCCTTAAAAAGGGCACTTTAAATTGAGTAAAAGAGAGCTGGGTCAAGAATTGGGGCGTCGCCGGACCAACATGGATTTTTCCTGAAAATTTCAGCTTTTTTGCTTCAGCCGTTTGGGAGAAATCGTGCGTACGGCGGACGGACGGAAAATTTTTTATTGCAGATTCGGATTCTACACCCTTTAAAACGTAAACCATAAAATTTTCAGGGGGGTTAGAATTTTTTTTTTTTTTTTTCAAGAGCGATTACAATGGTTTATTATTGAATAATAAACCAAAAATGACACTCCACTTGGCTTTGTCAGTAAAAACCCCGAAAAAACACGTTTTTGAGCAGTTTTGGGCCCTTACCATCTATGAGAGTGGTGTGATTGGGATAGCTAGAAGTTAGAACCAACTAGACCACAAATGGAGTTCATGTACCAAAAAAACGTATTCTTTATATAAATTGTAAGGCCTTAAATGGACCGAATGGCTACGGGCATTGCAGATTTGAAACGCATCCTGCAACGTAGAGTGATCAAGTTTGTTACAACTTTTTTGTTACAGGATTACAAAGGCAAAAAATTTAAAATAATAAATACAATTTCTGAAACTTCACAATCTTTGAATAGAAGAACACTGATTAAAACAGCTTCTTTCGCAATAAAATTGATAGTAACAACACCTGTCCTCAACTCTATTTAACATAAATGGAATAAGATAATTTTTGAAAAAATTCTCTTACGATCATATCCTATCCAAATTTGAATCATACAAAAAATTGGATCTGGTGTGACTGTTGAACCTGAAAAGGCAGATCCAAATCTACATCTGAATCAAGAATTATGATTTTAGAAATTGAACTTTACGGCCGTTTTCACAACGAAAAGAGATTTTTTAAGTAAGATGAGCTCGGACTGGTCTGGGATCCATCTCAATTGATTCGGTGTCCAAAACTGCTAAATGACATCCTACTTGCCTATGTCACTAAAACCTTCAAAAAACCCACGTTTTCGACCAGTTTCTGGCCCGTGGCATGTGAGACAATCGGGCTGGCTGAAAGTTAGGACCAACTAAGCCCCTAATGGAGTCCATGTGCGAAAGAAAAGATTCTCTACATTGATTCTAAGGCCTTTTATTACCCATACGGAGGACGGACATTGCAGATTTGGAATTTATGCACCTGGAACGTGGTCACTTGAAAGTTTTGCTGTACCACTACAAAGGATTATCGTTGAAAAATAAAAAGAAGTGAACCAAAATACTGACTTACTGATGCCACGTGACGGCGTCTACATCTGCTCCACCTTCCAAAAATTGGGACAAATAGACCTCAGGTTTGGCCAATTCTTCTTGAATCCCCTCGATGTGCCTAGGATTGGTGACGTCAGGGCCGAAGAGTTTGGAAGTGTTGTACAGGCTGTAACGGTTCAAGAGCTCACGGAGGGATGTGAAATCCGCTGACAGATTTTTGGGGGTGATCTCGACTCCGAAAACTTTTCTAAAAGCATTGGGCTCTGGAAAGAAAGGTTTTAGTCATTCCCATGTCAAGGCACATTGTATCCAGGGACATAGTGAATAAAACTGCTCAAGAACACACTCTAGCTCATCCCCATCTAAAAGGAAATCTTGTTCGATACTCTGGACAGCAAAATTAATCTATTTTCAAAAACTGATCCCCTTGGTGCCCTGAAGATCATTTGTGTACATAACCGAGATGAAAATCAGACGTTTCTTTTTTAGAAAATCAAGCACTTTAAAAGGAAAAGCCAAGTGGGTGTGGCAAATAGCTTCCTAGTATCCATACCATGACTGTATAGATCATTGAAAATTATTATTGACTAAAGAACTTCGTTCAATTAGGAGAAGTAAATATTGAATTAGGGTAAATTTATTGTTATGCAGGAGCATAACTTGAGAAAATAAAGGTAGGCATGTTCAACTATTGAACAAACTATAAAATTTATCTAATATGTCCGAACAATCCCAAATTCCATCGAAATCGGTCAAGAACTCCCCAAGTTAATAACTTAATAACAAGCATAATATGCTTGTGGCAAGGATTCCACGTTTGCGCATGCGCAGAGGCTACTATTGATTCGGGGGTTGTGAAACTCATAGGGGACATCTACATCAAACCGAACTTGTCGGCAAGAACTCCCGATTCCAAGGATTTCACGTTTGCGCATGCGCAGAGGCTACTATTGATTTGGGGGTCATGAAACTCATAGGGGACCATCTACACATCAAACCGAACAATCCCTGAAAATTTCTTCGAAATTGGTCAAGAACTCCCAGAGTTATGCGCGTAACAAGGATTTCACGTTTGCGCATGCGCAGAGGCTACTATTGATCCGGGGATCATGAAACTCATAGGAGACCATCTACACATCAAACCGAACAATCCCTGAAAATTTCATCGAAATTGGTCAAGAACTCCCAGAGTTATGCGCGTAACAAGGATTTCACGTTTGCGCATGCGCAGAGGCTACTATTGATCCGGGGATCATGAAACCTATAGGGGACCATCTACACCCCAACCCGCACAATCCCTGAAAATGTCATCAAAATCGGACGATAACTTCGTGTAGTTTTGCCCGTAACAAGGATTTGCTGACAGACACACAGACAGACACGGAACCAAAATTGTTCAGAAAGGTCTAAAACGCAAAATGCGAGTGGAATTTTCGATTTTGGAGACCAAAAAATTTTCACATTCCGAAAGTGAAAACAATGCTTCCGCTACCTTAGTAGACTCGGAAGCAAAATTAGTTCCTCCTGTGCACATTAATCAAAGGGGAAATTGAAACTACCAACAAGCGTTGCTAGGGTTCGCTGTTACTTCGAAGTTCTGACAAATTTTAGTATCATTTTTTCCTACTAAATATAATCAATTTCACTACTCACCATTTCCCAGTTCCCAATCGATGTTGTACTGATAAGCGAAAGCTATATCAAGAATAAGCTCTGCATTAGTAGAATTCCATCCACCCATCGTATTTCTCAGGAGCACGTTTAACTGGAAGATGAGTTTCAGGCCTACAGCCTCAGAAAATGCGTTAATAGCTTTCCAGTTGTCCGCTAAAAATAAGTGTGATGTATCGGATCAATTACAAATGAAATGAAACAAGAGTTTCAGGATGAAGAGCTATTCAAAGATTATAACTAACTAACTACAACGCACTACAGGCCAATTTGGCTTCCCGAACACCTCTCTGCCACCAGGTGTGGTCATCAGCCTGAGACCTCCGCATCTCCACCACCTGCAAGTCCCTCAAGAACTCATCAAGCCAGCGATTCGTCTTCTAGTTTCTATCTGAGCTCACAGCATCATTTTCGGGCAGACCCCCCTTGGCATGCGGTCAACATGCCCTAGCCATTGTATGCGCCCAGCCTTGATAACGCGCCTACGTCTTAATGCTCTAACAATACATCAATTTCTGCATTTTGTCTAGTTCTCCAACCTTGACTGCACCATAGATTCTTCTCACAATCTTTCTCTCAAATACCCGCAGTATTTTCTCATCCTCAGCTATCATGGTCCAAGCCTCAGACCCGTAACAGACCACAAGTAACAAGCCTAATCTTTGTTGTCCTGAAGATCACACGGCTCCTGAAGAGTGTTATATCGCATAAAATGCAATCCAGGAATTGACAACTTCTAGAAACAAGAAAACCTCAGTAGGGAAGCTTTTTCGCCAGGACCAACTAGGCGTGCAAATAGCACATTCTAATGTGTGATATCTGCCCGATTTACGTTAAAGTGTGTGTGTAAAAATTTAAAGCGCGGAATTTAATGGGCGAAGCGCGGTTAGTACTCTAGAAGGGCGAGACAATATGCAAGTGTTGGTAATATTAAAGATGGTGGTTTTACTCCGGAATAGGTGTAATATGTTTCACTTGGATATGAACGCTGTAACGCATTCAAAACTCTCAACCGGGCTTCCAGTTATATTGCGACTCTGATTGAAGTACTTGAAATGATCGTCGATTAGAAACCAACAGTAACGAATGCGGCGAATAAATGCAGCTCCCCAAATTATTATTCAAAGGTTTATCACCCTTTTGCTCAAATCATTCGCCTAATAATATTAAACATAATCGAATTCCATTTAAAGTCAGCCATAATAAATGAAAACTTGATTTCAAAAAGAACTGTTGAAAACAAAGTTCCATTGCAAAAATATCAGCTACAGTGAGTTTATTAGGCGATTTTGATTTATTATTTTCAATAATGATCCTTTATAATTGACCAAGGTAAATAAATTTATAATGTCCCTCAAAAGTTGTTGGTTCAAGTTTCAAGGTGCAATGATTCCGAAAATCGAATTTAAAAAAAATTAAAAATCCACCTGTCTACCCTCCGAACCTCATTTTCGAAACTAGTGGACCGAAGTTTACGAAATCCGACTCAAAAATCGAACACCGAATTAGAAAGTACCAGTGATCTTGGCACTTCGATCGATCAACCCCAAGGAATTATATTTAAGGATTAATTCATTACAAAAATCGAAATCCCAAACACTTTCAAAGTTTTTGTTTGATCAGATAGAAAATTAGTTACGCGAATCGAATGAGAACACTCCTTTGCTGTACGGTCATCTGTCCGCTCATAAATCGCAGGTCAGCCTTCAAAAATGTGGATGCTAAAAGTGACAGGAGAGAAACCTGTTGCAAGATGGATGCTGTCACACTATATAAAGACGAGCTTATCAGAGTATATCGGCGTTTCAGGGGGTGGTAACGCTGGGCAGGTGGAATTCTCCCTCCCCGTCTCCCAGGGCAACCGACCTGCTCCCTCCTCCCCCCGACCCCGCCAGTGAAGGAAGGAGGGCCCCAGCGGGGGGAAGCGTCTCCCAGGGCAAGCGACGTGGTCCTCTCCTCGGGGATTTGGGATATACGATTTTTTGACTTTGCATATTGTTATTATACTCCCTCATTGTGTTATTCACCTATTTCTTTTTAACCTGCATAGCAGGGCCATTAAACTAGTAGGAATATACTAGTCATATCGCAATCTCGCATTGGGTTTTTCATAACTCACTTATAAATTTGCGGACGAGTGAAGAGCAGGTAGGTGTTTTTAGGTTTGTTTTGACAAAAGGTTCCGAACCACTTCGGGATAGAACCAGAACCTACAAGGGCAGGGATGGGACCACCGAGAATTTTCGGTATTCGTTCTACTTGTCCGAACGCTTTCCGAACTAGTTTCGAACCAAAAACCTGAACGTCCCCTTCCCGCATGGTTCCGTCAGAGATCGAGACCAAAAAAAAGAGGCAACAGCAACAATAACACATAAAACTATCTTAGTACCTACAAGACACGCAAACGTGTTCAAGTTTCTTTTTGCTCTATAATACTGATATCTTTCTTTCCAGTATCTGCTCTCCTTCAGGCAGTTTTCTACTTTTAATTACAGTAAAATATATCGAAAGTTATAGAAAACAGTAACAGCAATTAATGAGTTAATCATCATCATGTCAGCATATAGCAGTACAAACTTCCGACTTTCAGTCAAAACCGAATTAGCAGATCTGAGAAATATTCAGAATTGTTGAGGACAAGAAACCAGCAGATTTAGCTGGGTCTGGTGTCGGTAAAAGAGATCCATTGGGAGCACTGGCAGTTCAATTTAATTGCACAATATCTATGTGTAATTGAGTAAATTATTATATACTCAAGCTTTTACCGGTCATAGAAAATTTCTTCGTAGCTTGCAGCGATGAATACTCTGGGCATCCGTTGTTGTAAGCGCAGAAACTTCCATCCATCATGATATCCTGCTCTGGTGTAACTCTGAACCCTGGAGAAAACACCAAGAGGTCGCCCGCAGTACCACCAAATCGTACGTAACCTCCACTCAAGTGTTTCATGGTTCGACGAAGTTTTTCGTCCCTAAACATAAAAGTTGATCAACTACACCACCAAAAATTGAATCCAAACGACTATATTGAAACTTTATCATGGAAGATAAAGGATATTTTAAAGAATACACATAACAATCATTCAAGTATAGGAAACTACATGAAATGTGATAGCAATGATATCGACCAAAATTAAGCCACGGATTTTGGGGTATTCACAAAGAACTATTTGTACCGCAACAATTCCTCCAATAGCTATCGTAGCCAGTTGAAAACTGTAGAAGAACATTTATACAAGAATATTATAGGAGCAAATGCTGCCTTTAATCTGGGAGAACAGTGTATATGAAATAGGCAATCTTGACCCCGACCTTCACACTATTTAAGAGTAGGCAGGTGTTTCTCTCTAATGAAAACTATAGAAGTAATCCCTTGATACAGTGGACTCAGTGGCGATAGAATTTATACGAGCCTAAAACACTTCACCCGTGAAATTGCATAAAAATCAGATGAATGCTTTAGCAGTTATGCAAGTCACAAAGATCCTGTTATACTAGCGGACCCTTGTTTCTTAGTTCCCTCGGAGCTTATTTCCCATCTGATGCTATCTGTACAATTATATGCAAGCCTGGGAATCAGGGGTTGAAATTGAGTGGTTTGGTTTATTATTCAATAATAAACCATTGTAATCGCTCTTGAAGAAAAAAATGCAAACCCCCCTGAAAATTTCATGGTTTACGTTTCAAAGGATGTAGAATACGAATCCGCAATAAAAAATTTTCCGTCCGTCCGCCGTATGCATGATTTATCCCTAACGGCTGAAGCAAAAAAGCTGAAATTTTCAGGAAAAATCCATGTTGGTCCGGCGACGGCCCAATTCTCTCTCACTTAATTTAAAGTGCCCTTTAAGGGTTGTCCAAGTTTTGTAAAATCTCTAAAAACCTCAAAAAAGTCAAGGCGGCCTAAATTTGTACTCTTTTTGAAGAACCTCCACGAGGAATCGAATGAGCCCCTCCCCAGGTCCATAGGTCAAACCATTCCCGATCTATGGCCTGATTTATGGGGCCAACATTCGCGTTATTTTGGTTTATTATTGTTTTTGCGTTGATATCAGTAACCTTGTGACGTAGTGATGTAGTAACGTGGATACTGGAGTGAACCCCTAAAAGGCTTTGTAGCCGATACACGTGTTGAAGTATTCTGATATGCATGAAACGCTGCAAATTTTTTCACTGAGGTTTATTATTCAATTGGCTTGCGTTCACGATTTGAATTTCTACTAAGCTTTAGTGTGTGCGTGTTTCACAGGTGATAGAGCGATTATCGAATTTCAGGAGATATGCACAGGGCACGTAAATCTGTTCTCAACCAAAATACCTATTTGGATTGTTCAGTTGATCATATTTGTGTGCCTCCTGAAATTCAATAATCGCTCTATCACCTGTGAAACACGCACACTCCAAAGCTTAGTAGAAATTCAAATCATGAACGCAAGCCAATTGAATAATAAACCCCAGTGAAAGAATTTGCAGCGTTTTTATATTTGGGAGTCGCTCAAAATCAACATTTGCAGTGCCTCGGTGTAGTGAGCCATACCATTCCTCACACCTACTCTGGGCCTAAATTGTACCGTCTGTTTGCAAGCGGGGGGGGGGGGAGAGAAGCTCAGACCGTGATGGATAGGCAAACATAAAAAATTCAACATTCTTTACTAACAAAAAGACCAAAGATGAGGATCAGGAGGTAGTTTTTCCTTTCCTGTCTCTCCGCACTTGTGGCTTTACTTTCTCTCTGGTGGCCAGTAAGGGTGGCTCCTTCTGACGTAATGTTACTGACTGATTAGCTGCGGATAGGCCCTTTTTACTCTTCCAGCTCTGGCAGGGCGGGTGTGACAGCGAACCCACTCCTGGTAACGTACGCACCCCCACATAGAAGTCACCCTCCCTTGTACACCCATAAAGCTTGGACTAAGCTTGAATAGGTAGTTCTCACTCAGGTAGCAGTAGCTAACTCAATGCCACTAGCCTAATCCCCTGTTGAGGTTAGATTCTTGGTGGCACTCGTTAAGGGCAACCCAGCCCACACGACTTGCCCAAGGTACTTAGGAGTAACGCGTATCGACATGCGACTTTTGTTACAGACTCGGGCAGACTCCTTAGTTGTTAGAAGCAGCTACAAGGTTCGACTTGATCTGCAGTGCCACAGCAAGCAGGTGTACCTTGCGAGGTAATTTCTGAATAAGGTCTCCTGGATGGTGAGCTATACCATTCCTCCATTGCCCAATGGGGAGCAGGACTAAACCATTCAACGGAGAAATAAAGCATTTCTAAAAAAGCATGCCACTGATAGGATCTTTCTTGATCAGTGAGGAGCTAAATACTCGGAGTGAGCAACCTAGTGCAATAGTCTGCTCACGTGATGTTTGTAAACCCGACAACTTTCCCCAGAGCAACTCGAGCTCCAACAGAAAACTTGTTGACCAGGAGTCAATGCGAATGTGCAGCAGAGCTACTGGCTCCGCACACAGCTAGAACAAAGCTTCTATGAGTCCCAGAATGAAATAACTCGTAATACTTATACATACAGTTAGCGAACAGCAGAGTGATTCTGAAAACTTTCAAAACTCACCATAATGATGGATGGATTAGGCCTTTTCTGATCTGGGTTGAGTCTACCGTAAAACTCAGAAATCTATCATCCGTCAGATGAATGCTTCGGTCTCCAGAAATATGAAAATCGTACGTTCGATCCGGTTGTGTTTTCAACCACGGGATGTACGCCGTCGACGGCACTTCGTGAGTTTTCAGCAGGTATGTTGTCGATTTCTGAACGTAACGCATCATCAAGAGATATACGATCAGGCAAACTGCCATCGTGAAGAATGCGACGGCCTGAAAACGGCATAGTTTTTCCCAGTTTCTCATAAGTGGATGCTGTTGTCCAAATTCAGGGAAGAATAGGAAAGTTACAGCCTCACCCCAGATTGAAGGTCGTAAAAATCATCCACTCTCCACGTAAAATTCGGCTACTTCGAGCCATGGGAGAGTAGATCTCGGAAGTTCTACACCATCAAGGATTTCACGCAGGCATTTACAATAAACTTAGAAAACATCGGATTATAACTCGCCCGATCAGGATCGTATGAATTCACTCTAGGATCTACGATTAACCAAGTAAATAGTCCGAAAACTGATATCTTGTAAAGTGATGTCAACATTCAAACGCCTTATCATTATAATTTCCGATCTTTTCCTTGCTACAGACTTGAATTGAAAATAGTTTCTAAAAATAAATCACGGATATTTATCCAAAAATACTGAACGCTATCATAACAACTGTCACTTGGCCTGTTTAGTTTTTGGAAACTATGGTTTCATGGAAGAAGAAATCTTTTTTCCATGAAGGTTTCGTCTTCTTCTCTATTCCGATTCTGCCATGAAAGTCATGAATACAGAATCGTGAGTGTGGACCATGGAAGAAGAAATTACAGCACTGATCTACGTATATTAACACGTGCGGATGACGCAACGGGTGCGTCATGCAGGGCTTTCTCACCAGGCGGATGACACAGCGTGTGCGTCATGGGGGTCTAGTTCAACAAGTTCCTCTGATTTTGTCACGCCGAGGAGATTTTTTGCTCAGGCAAAAGTAAAGTAAAAGTCGTTGTTGTCGTTGTTTTTGTTTCTGTTTGACAGTTTAGCGTAAAAATACTTACTTACTCGATTTCCAAAGATTTTTGGCGAAGTTCAAGTGAAGTGAAATGGTTGGGGGCTTTAAATGGGGGGGGGGGGGCGAGGAAAAGGGGGAAAGAGACTCAAAGACTCAATGCCGAGATTTTGAAAAACATACCAATTGTGAAGACAAGCGAGGAATACGAAACTGCGTACTCAGAAGTTGGGAGCGAGGAAAAATTCGGGATCGATTGGGAAGTGCAGAACATGAAGGATCTGGAAGGAACATACAGTAAAATCAAAGTAATAAGCCAGGCGAAGCGGATTCTTATTAAGAAATTCAAAAAGCGAAATGGTGGAGGGGTCACTACCAGAGTGCAATACAAAGCGCACTATAGATATGAAAATGATTCTGAACAATTCATATCAATTGATAAAAAGAACTACCTAACAAAAAATCAAGTATGGCCCCCCTACCTGTCCTTTCTTTGCAACGTTCTTTGACTTTGGAAAAAAAGAAGGACGTTAAACACCTTCTTTTGACGCATTTTGGCAAAAACTGTGAAAACCTCCCTGACCTCCAGTGGTATGGAACCATATTAAAAGACGACCCAACACAGGCTGACGATGATGGACGACAAGAAGACGTCATTGTGACTGCTTAGACCCAGAACATGAACTCCATATTTTAAAAGCTCTTTACTCATTCATCATTTTGTCAGTTTTTCTTCAATAAAACATGAGTTTGTTACAGACTTTTTTCAACTGCTTCACCTTTTCCACCAAAGGGGACCATATCCACGGTTTTCCACCAGAAGGGAACATATCCAAAACAAAAATGGTGATTTGTCGATGAAGAAACGGATTTTATTCTTCTTCAAATTTCGGGTAATTCTTACATGGTCTCCATCCAAAATATTGTGAGGTTTTGGAGTTTCCATGATTTATTGTTCGTGGGGCAAACGTTTTTTTCGTTCTCACCCCAAAAAAATAAAACTGGATATAGGCTCGTTTGAAAGCAAACTCCTCAACTGTTCGCAATATTGGACACGTCCCATGAGGGAGCAGAAAGTACACGAGCCTAACAGATCTAAACAAAATTAGGGCAATTGCAAGAGCCAGAACAGAAATGCTGACGGTAAATTGTAGATGGTGGAGAGAGGGGATAACGAATAAATGTTCAATGTGCAATCGGAATGAGAATGAAACGAACTTTCACTTTCTGGCAGTGTGTTCAATCCTGGGAGAATTTCGAATTACTTACCTGGGAAAACGACCTCTAACAACAAATGTGATGGTACAAACACAGGGTGCGGCAGCATAACTTCCTTTTTTTAAAACTTAATAAAACGCATTGTATGAATCAGACAATTTTCATTTGTTTTTTTATAATATAGGCACATACATAAAGTTTTGTTGTACCCAGTTTCGAAGATCAAATCAGGTAGGTGAGGTCCCCCATTCTCCATACACTGAGCAAACCGATTTCTGGCGTTTGTCATGACCCCAGCCAGCATAGCAGACGTTATGTTGGCAATTACTTCCTGGATGTTGGTCTTCAAATCTTGTAGGGTTCTAGGACGGTTCACATAAACGCGGGATTTCAAAAAACACCATAGAAAAAAATTACAAGGGCTCAAATCGGGAGAGCGGGCCGGCCACTCCAAATCGCCCCTAATTGAAATAAGGCGCTCTGGGAAGTGTTCCCTCAAAACAGTCATCGATGGACTTAGGGGACATTTGGTTCCAACAAGACGACACAAGAGCAGCGATGACTGTTTTGAGGGAACACTTCCCAGAGCGCCTTATCTCAATTAGGGGCGATTTGGAGTGACCAGTCTCCCGATTTGAGCCCTCATGATTTTTTTCTATGAAATCCCGTGTTTATGTGAACCGTCCAAGGACCCTACAAGATTTGAAGACCAACATCCAGGAAGAAATTGCCAACATAACGCCTGCTATGCTGGCTGGAGTCATGACAAACGCCAGAAATCGGTTTACTCAGTGTATGGAGAATGGGGGACGTCACCTACCTGATTTGATCTTCGAAACTGAGTAAAACAAAACTTTATTTATGTGCCTATATTATAAAAAACGAATAAAAATTTTCTGATTCATACAATGCGTTTTATTAAGTTTAAAAAAAAAAGAAGTTATGCTGCCGCACCTTGTACTAAACGGAAGAGGCAGCATAGAGAACTTGGTAAAATATATCAGGGAAGCGGGGAAATACCGAAAACTTTTAATAAATGAATTTAACTATGAATAAATGAAAGATGTGACTAGGATAATACCACTAAATGTACAAGTACGAAAGCAAATACTTGGTAATACAAACAATACCGTGTAACAAAATACCTATAGGGTAGAAATTATTAATTTTGTACAACTATTTATTAATAAATTATAATAAAACACTACATGAAAACGATATGTAAACTGTACTAGTATAAAAACAATTTAATAGGCTGATGAAGTGAAATTAATAATATTAATTTATGTTCCTTCCGAGTTTGAAATAATATTTAAGGAAAAGCGATTGGAAAATAGCTAACAAGCACCAAAATAAGGAAAATATACAATAGAAGACAAATAGAAAATGATAATTTGAGGCACGAAAAGGAATTAGAGAAGGAAAAGCCTCGAAGGACTGTCCCCTGCGACGGTTTTAACCAGCAGTATAAGCATACCGAATTTTCAAAACCAGGATGCTCCGTTTGTAGTATAAAGAAGGAAAATGTGAACACTCATAGTTTCGGTGTAATATATCGAATAATATTATTATTAGTGTTGATGCATGGATGTGTTAAATTATGTAATGGTGGCTACGGCCAAGTTGAAATCTACAAATAAAGAAATTTACTTAACCTTTCTTTTGTTAGACACATAAAGAACGTTCTTTATCCAAACAATTCTAACCTTTGTATCAAAATATTGAGAGAAATTATCATAGACTTACCGATTCCAGTCGTCTGCGTATTACTTGCTGCTTCCGCGCCCGATTTTCCACTAAACACGATTACTTTCGCGATTTTAAACACGAAATCACATTACACGACTTGAAATGACCGACAATAGAAATCTAAAAACGCAAACAAACCGTTTAGGACTTCGAGGTCTTTGATCGAATGAGAGATCCGGAACGAACGGGTCCGAAGGAACCGAGCTGTTACGCGGGCCGAGCCGAGAGGGGAACTGGGTGCGGCCGGCCGGGGGGACTGATCCGGTAAAAGGAATCGCCGTTCCACGAGGGCCGTTCAGCATCCATCCGCTTCGCGTGGGAAAGACTCGGAACTCAGGTGGATGCTACAGACCAGATGGATTCTATACGATCGTCCCTCCGTTTTCGTAGCGTTTCGATTCCCTTCTCCGATTACCGGTCGTTACTAACGGAATAGGAAGTGGTATAAAAATCAAATCAACATCATCTATTCGTATATTGGACTTGATAAACGAGTCCTTTGGAATCAAATGCGACCCGGCTCCGAAATAATCAAATACCATTAGCTGAAGCAGACTCGTTTCTTGGTCATGAGAAGGCCCGATTGCGGATTCGGTCACTAATTTATACTCTCCATGAACTGGAACGAGTCCGATCATCTGAATCGTTCGACGGAATGAACGAATCTGGATTCGGTTCGCCAAAAGAAACGACTTTTCCCGTCACTAGTTCATTTGAGTAATTTCAAAATGTCGGTCACATTTGAAGGGTACCGGGAAAAAACCCCCTCATTGACAAAAATCTAGCAATTAAAAGTTTACCAATAAATAAACAATAAACTATTGCTCAAATATGTTCGAAAAAATTGTGTTTTGACCAGAGACGTGCGTTAATCGATTAACGAATACTTTTGCGATTACAAATGTAATCGTGAATAACGAATTTGAAGTAATCGTTATTCGTTGGCAAAACGATTAACGATTACAAAAGTATTCATGATTAACGAATACTTTTAAAGTAATGGTGATTAACGAATACTTTTTTGCGATTACAGATACGAATAACGAATTACGATTACTTTGTTTTTCGAAGTCTCAGAAGTGAGAATCTTCGAAGGATTCAAAAATCTTCGTTGTTGAGTGAAATTGAGAAACAAATTATGTTTTTCGTTGTCATAATTCTTTTTTTGGTTTATTATTCAATAATAAACCATTGTAATCGCTCTGGAAAAAAAAATTCTAACCCCCCCCCCCTAACCCCCCTGAAAATTTCATGGTTTACGTTTCAAAGGGTGTAGAATCCGAATCTGCAATAAAAAAATTTTCCGTCCGTCCGCCGTACGCACGATATCTCCGAAACGGCTGGAGCAAAAAATCTGAAATTTTCAGGAAAAATCCATCTTGGTCCGACGACGCCCCAATTCTTGAGCCAGCTCTCTCACTCAATTTAAAGTGCCCTTTAAGGGCTGTAAAAGTTTTGCAAAATCCCTAAAAACCTCAAAACAAGTCGAATCGGCCTAAATATTTTCCTATTTGAAGAACATACCATGAGGAATCGAATGAGCCCTTCCCCACGTCCGTAGGTCAAACCATTCCCGATGTATGGCCCGATTTATGGTGCCAACATTGGCGTTTTTTCGTTTATTATTGTTTGTTTGTAACATAGTGATGCCGATAGCGTCGAGTTGTAGTGAATGTGGTTACTGGAGTGATAGCCGATGTGGATACTTGTAGTTTATAGCCGATACACGGGTTGAAGCATTCTGATGTAAAATTATTGTCCATTTTATTGTTCATTTATTAGTTATGCGCGAATGTATGAAACGCTGATAATATATAGGTAAATATTATTACTGGGGATTATTATTCAATATTATTACTGGGGTAAATAAGTATTCTTTCACTCGGGTTTATTATTCAATTGGCTTGCGTTCATGATTTGAATCTGTACTAAGCTTCGGAGTGTGCGTACGTAAGTGCTGTACGTTCCATTGTATGCCAATTTGTAGGACACATGGTTTTGCTTCCGAGTCTACCGAGGTAGCGGAAGCATTGTTTTCACTTTCGGAATGCGAAAATTTTTTTGTCTCCAAAATCAAAAATTCCACTCGCATTTTGCGTTTTAGACCTTTCTGAACAATTTTGGTTCCGTGTCTGTCAGCAAATCCTTGTTACGGGCAAAACTACACGAAGTTATAGTCCGATTTTGATGAAATTTTCAGGGATTGTGCGGGTTGGGGTGTAGATGGTCCCCAATGAATTTCATGATCCCCGATCAACAGTAGTCTCTGCGCATGCGCAAACGTGAAATCCTTGTTACGCTCATAACTCCGGGAGTTCTTGACCGGTTTCGATGAAATTTTCAGGGATTGTTCGGTTTGATGTGTAGATGGTCCCCTATGCGTTTCATGACCCCCGGATCAATAGTAGCTTCTGCGCATCCGCAAACGTGAAATCCTTGTTACACGCATATCTCCGGGAGTTCATGACTGATTTCGATGAAATTTTCAGGGATTGTTAGGACTGATGTAATATTTTTGGAATATCCTATGCCGCACTGCCGTCGTCTCCCATCACGGCAGGACTGTTTTTTCTGGACATTATACACCCACTGTGCGGAGGGATGAAGACAGTTGGGTACTTTGCAACGACGCTGTAGTCAACCCAACATTATTTGATCCGTCATTGAACGATGCTTCTATTTTATTTTTAGAAATGTCATAATAATGATTTATCACTTCAGTCATCTATCCATTCAGCGTCAATGTCAATTGTTATTATTAGGTATATTTTATAGTTTGTTCAATAGTTGAACATGCCTACCTTTATTTTTTCAAGTTATGCTCCTTCATGACAATAAATTTACCCTAATTCAATATTTACTTCGCCTAATTGAACGAAGTTCTTTAGTCAATAACAATTTTCAATGATCTATACAGTCATGTTATGGATACGAGGAAGCTATGTGCCACACCCACTTGTTTTTAGTGTAAGAGAATCTAAGTAGGTACTCTCACTGATCTGGTTTGGATCTGAAACTTTTCAGGACTATAAAAGAAGTTAAAAATTCGGTCCAATTTTTAAAAGTTAATTTTTGTCGGCAATCAATGACTTCAAAAGAAAAAGGCTTCAACCGTGCAGTTCTCAAGACCTCCCTCCAATCCTCGGGGTTTAACGATACTCATGTTACAGTCGCATTCCAAATACGAGTGACCACGTATTGGAAATACAACCTTCACTGTATCAAAACGCCTTTCTTCTGTCACCAGATCATGAAAGAACCTTATGGTTGTGAAATTCTTATTTTGCCCGGCGCAAGAATCGCAGAAGACGACAACTTCCTTAACTTCCTGCGGCAAAATTTGATCGACAAAACGTTTTAACATTGAAGCAAAGCAAAAAGTACGGGAGGGGGCCCACAAGCAAGGCGGGATGCGGGGCTGAAGGCCATTTAAACTGAAATGGTGGGGTTCTTCTATACAAGTTCTGGTGATGAAGTTGTTCCTCCCCAGTATAGTAAAACCCCTGAAACGACAGCAGATTCGGAATCTAAGCATCAAAATCCTTTACACGGTGCTCTTAACTCATTTACCTAAAAAATGTCAATGAGGGGGTTTTTCCTTCCCCTGACCCTTCATTTAGGTTTCGACTTTTCTAAAAAAAAATTTGAAACTTGATCAATTTTCTTGTTCCTGATCAATCAGTGCGGTTCCCTCGGCATATTCATGAGCGGATTAATGTCAAACTTTCTGGGGGTGCCAGTACCAGGGGGGCCTCCTCTGGGAAATTTTTGAAAAATAAAAGCTAAATAAACGTGTTTTCAAGCTATCTGAAGCACATTAAACTTATGCTAGTTAATTATTTTTCATAAAAAAGTTTTAAAAATAGCTTTTTTGATCACCAAAATAAATTAAACGATATGTGTGACCATCAACTTCAATCTAACCTCCGTCTCGTCTGTAAAGTACAGACACCAAAACAAGATGTCATCGTCCGTGCGTTCCAATGGTCCAAAACCCGCTGTCCGCGGCCCCGTTCACGGTTTACTTTTTACAACATATGGAAAATCCAGAATATTCAAACGTATATAGAACAGTATAGTTCCTGAATATAGAAAAGTACAGTTATAGCTACTGTATATTCACAAATACACATTAAGCTGTCTTGTAAACAACCACAACCCAACAGATAGCTGACAGCTCTAGTGAAAAATATTACAAAAATACAATATGAATTTTTTTTTAAAAAATCTTAGAAAATCTGGGGGTAAATCCCCCATGGGCAATTACCCAAGTGAACACACATAATCTTGAACCGTATTGCTGATACGGCATTTTGAAAACAAAAATTTATTACAATTTTATGATCACCATTATTTATTTGTACCAGATTGTACAGAGTAAACTTAATGATATTCAAGAAAATTAACAATTAAGAGTGTTGGGGAAGTTATATTTGCCTTATTCAATGTTTCATTGATATTAATTGTACCGGACTACACTTTTTACGATGATGCATTGAACTACCTATTATTTGCACTTGGTGGGGGGCAGCAAGTTGACTCTTCATCCGTCATCTTGAGGAACTAGCGAAAATGTAGAGCCTATATTTAAAAGCGTGACTCACTTCGCGACGATAGAACTGGTTATTTACAAGGGATAACTATTGTTGCTCAAAACTTAAAGTTACACCTATTTTCGTACCTACTCAATCGAAATGTCTTTATTGTTTAAAACCTAAAGCCCAGTTCTATCGGAAGACGAAATATCTGAAGAACTTACAGAGTTACGCTCTGAGTAATGAAGTAAAGCCTTATGATGCATTTGTGCATCTTCCATCAACAAGTCGGTTTCCAATTTCATCTTTTCAAAAAAGTTTCCTAATTCCTTCTTCAGCAAAGTTAACGATGATTCTTTACCAATTGAAGACGATGATGATTCTCCGCTGGACGAACGGTTTGTTCTGTGGAGTTTTGAGCGTTCTTTGCGAAAAATGGTTTCAGGAGTTGCATACACTTTTTTGGTGTTTTCTTTATATTTCTTGGATTTTGACTTCTGTTTAATGTGATCAAGGTACGTTTTTCCTGTAGTCTCTCCGAGTATGTTTATTGGTCTAAAATCAACCTTCCCATCACGGCTACCCAAAGACACGCTACGGTAAGGGCTCGTATCAGAAAACTTGCTGCAGTTCCTGCCCATTTCAGAAACTGCGTCCACTTCCTTAATCATATCATCAAGCGCTTTCTTGAGTTGTTTAGCGTGTTTTGTATCCTTAGGCGATATCGGTGAGTTAGTTCGTGAGGTCAGAGTTAGGACTAACTCCTCAAGTCTCACCCTGATATCATCCACTTTTTCTTGCGCTTGGTAGATGCAACCAATTAGAGAATCCTTCTCGTTTCCCAAGAACGACACATCATTGTCCCCGACAATTTTTGATTCATTGACGTTAATTCCATCATTACGTTTATTTCCATCCTCCGGCGCTTCTGGATTTATATTAATGAGCGGAAAACAGCAAATATCCAACTTTTCCATATCGACTGAGTTACTAGGAGCTAAAGGACAATCCCCACTTCCTCGTTTCCAGCTACTCACTCTGCTAGAACTAAAAGTCATGCTCTCGCAACGGAGATGCCTTAAAACCATCCACTGAACTCCCCTTTTCTGCAGATGGAAGATTATTAGAGATCGGATGATTTAAAAGAAGCTTAATAGGCGAAAGTGTCATGGTTTGAGTAGACGCATCAAGCAAATTTTTTCTGGCAGAGCACAATCGCCTACAAGATCCTGAGGGCGATTTGAATTTGTGCGAGCTTCTGTCTTGACATGAATTTGGCTCATCAACTAGAAATGGAGAGACGTTAACGGCTTTGCCTGCTCTTGAACTTTTATTGAGCTTTATGTCAGATTTGTTTTTTGTGTGGCGTGGAGAAACTACAGGTTTAGACTTTCCTAAACTGATTTTGCCGGATTTCTTCTTGCGGCTCTCTCTGTTCAAACAAGGCATGGAAGTTTTACTCACACAGGCTGATTTAGTCTTCCTTTTGACTTCGTAAGGCGTGCAACATACGTGACTGTAACATTTGTCATTGTTTTGCAGCACCATCTAACCCTGCCAAGTAATCAAGTCAATAGTATTCTGCGTGGGGAAATGACATAGGTAGATAATTGAGAGAAAACGGAAAGATTTTCAACAATTTTGACAAAGTATTCTGATTGCTTAGTTACTTGCTTTTCAATTCGTTGCTATCACAATAGTAGATTGATGCCAACAACACCGACTGAAGTAGGTACTTGTCTACTTTGTTTAATATGATTATATTGAACGTTGATCAAACTATCGAGAAGATTCACTCACATAACTACTGTAACAGGGGTTCAGAAACAGGCTCCAACAAGTTCAAACGTCTTTCAGCAATCCTAAATTATAATTTCAACCGTAAGTAACAATCCATAAAACTGATTAACCTCAACTGCCTCCATGGTAGTAGGCAAAGTATTTTTCAGCTGGATCAATACTAACCATTCTGTTGTACGATATAACGCAAAAGCTCATTAATAACTTATCCGAGACACCAATCTCCAATTAGTATGTATATCGCACACATTCACCTGGGAACCTTCACCTGTCCAAATGAGCTCATCTCCAACAAACGCAATCGTAAAATGAAAAAAATATATCTATAGGTAAGTACCTATTTGATATTACTGCGTCAAATTGAACTCTTCGCATTTCTCTCCTAAAAAAAAATATATAATCGTGTTAAATTAATTCTAAAACCAGTCTATATAGGAAAATAGGCAATTCAAACCAACAGGTTTGTTAGCAGAGCGTGAATCAGTGCTACATTAGAGAGTTTTTCCTCCCCGCGGTAGCGATTATGCGGTGTGATACTAGCGAAACCTAGCGGTAGTCGATTGACTTAGACCTTTCACAACGGGACGCACCGGGAACTCGGAGCTCGAGGTGTGGGCTCAGACCGTATGGTCTCAAGGAAGGTTTCACTGATAACAGTGTTATAGAGTTCAAAACTCTTTCAGATTCTTCGGCGATGAGGGTTTCGATTGCATCCTAGCGGGATTTCGTCCAACCATCAATCTTCTTTCCGCTCTCTTTGGAGCTTGAGCTTGAATGGAGAAAGAGAAAATGACTCGGAGCACTGGGAGGACGTTGTCACACAGATTTTTGTAGCAAATTAATTTACAAAAACGATACTATTCACAAGGAACGATACTATTCACGAGGAATTGACGGGGAAGGCGAGTGGATGAAATGGTTGGACGAAATCCCGCTAGAGTGCATTTGGAACCATAATTACCCTCTTCACCTGAGAATCTCTCAACTCTTTCAACCTCCACAATCGTCTTTGCTTTTTTCAATTCTATTTAGTACTATTTATTAAGCAATGTTTATGATGGAAGCTGAATTGATCGGTTTATATTGCGGCGATCTGATTGACGAAGACGACGACCTCAAAACTGCTTTCAATGCAACCTGTTAGCCACTGGTGATCAAAATTCACCCCAATCAATGAGGAAAGTTGGTTATTTTTCTGTAGTACATACAGTTTTCTCGGCAATTTTGCAGTTATCTCTAAATTTGTAGTACATATTTATAAGGAAATCAAATGTATATAAGGAAATACATGTACGAGTATTGTAGAGTACAGCTTGTACTGAGTACAGTAGAATGCCGAGAGATGCCGACAGGAGCACCCATTATCCGAATCAGTCCTAAGTGTAATATAGAAATTTATAACCAACTAATTTTTCAATAAAAACGAGTTTTTTTTGGGACACAATACTAATGCGAGTGACAATTGCCGTGTCGACACTAAGTTGACGTCGAGGCAACTTACTCTGATTGAGATGTTTGTGTGAGCCAAATTTATAACTCAAGTAAACTTCGCTGGCGGCCAAATCAAAACATGGATGTCAGGTTATGATAAAGACCGTTTGATGACGGGGAGAGACACTGCAAGGAGACCACGTGACCTCTTGAAAAATTAGCATCTGCCTTTCGTTTCCCTAGGTTTGCGTTCAACACCGTTTGCCACCATGGGGAGGAAAAACTCTATTTTGTTGGCAATGCCCAAACGTGAGGGCATGGATCCGTCTGTTCACGGAGCATGAGTGTAAGCAATGTAAGGCACTTATATTTTCCTACATTTCCGAGTTTCCTCCTCTTCAAATCGCTTGATAACCTTGTTCAACTTGGCCAGATCTCTAATACGAGGGTCATCCAGAAAGTAAAGTTACAAACTCCCTGGAAGGTGCAGAGAAAAAATTTTTTTTTTTCGGGGTAGGTATTACTGCGTGTAGGGGTGTTCCTAGTAGTCACAATAAGCACCAGCCTGCATCAGTCCGTTACGAAATGTCGTCACAACAGCCTCTGTCAACCTCTGCAGGGACCGTTCGCTCCACCTACAGCCGATGCGAAATTCGGGCGGTCATCAAGTTCCTCACTTTGCGTCGCGAATCTGCCTCTGAAATCCATCGTCAGCTTGTGGAAACTTATGGACCTGAGGGTAATGTCCCGTCAGCAAAAAAATTCAAGGTTCAGCCCTCGGAGCGGAAGATCATGGCATCAGTGTTTTGGGACAGAAAAGGGGTGTTGTTGGTGGATTTCACGGTCAGGGGAACCACCATTAATGCTGATGCGTATTGTGAGACCCTTAAAAAATTGAGGAAAAAAATCAAAGACAAAAGGAGGGGAATGCTGACCCGTGGTGTGCCCCTTCTTCACAACTACGCCAGACCCAGGACCTGCTTGTGTCATTTGGATGGGATGTTGTGACCCATCCACCATATTCACCGGACTTGGCGCCTTCGGACTTCCACCTTTTCACCAAATTGAAGGAGTTCTTGGGTGGAAAACGTTTTTCCAACGACGAGGAGGTGAAGGAAACTGTCGAGAAGTGGTTTTTGGAGTTGGAGCAAAGTGTGTATGACGAGGGCATAAAAAAGCTGGTGCCCAGGCTGAAGAAATGTGTTGAAGTTGGTGGCGATTATGTAGAAAAATAAGGACATATTTAGCTACATTTCCTCAAAATTTGAATAAAATTTTTTGATTTTTACTAGCAGTTGTAACCTTACTTTCTGGATGACCCTCGCAACCTGACTTCAGAGTTACCCTTTCTCCTAATTCGTCGATGACTGCAGCAAAACCACCTTCCAAAAATTATCAATTATTTCATTGTCTCTTGCTTCACTTGCTTGCCAGTTTTCAATTTCCATGACTCACTCCTCCTTTTTTCCAACCGTGGACAACACAGCCTCAACACTGCACTGCATTCAGTTTCTGATTAATATATCAGCAGGTAAGACCTAAAATCTAAAGAAAAAAAAAACCAACAGTTCTGGCTGAATCTCATCTAACAGAAAGCTATATAAATTAGGTACGAAAGCAACCACATCCACTAATCACACTATATAAAGACGAGCTTATCAGAGTATATCCGCTTTTCAGGGGGTGGTAACGCTGGGTGGGTGGAATTCTCCCCCCCGTCTCCCAGGGCAACCGACCTGCTCCCCCCTCCCCCCGACCCCGCCAGTGAAGGAAGGAGGGCCCCAGCGGGGGGAAAGCGTCTCCCAGGGCAAGCGACGTGGTCCTCTCCTCGGGGATTTGGGATATACGATTTTTTGACTTTGCATATTGTTATTATACTCCCTCATTGTGTTATTCACCCTTTCTTTTTAACCTGCGTAGCAGGGCCATTAAACTAGTAATTCAATATAAAACCCACTTTTACTGCAGTCGAAGAGTTCATTGACCAGTCAATGGTTGACAATGAAATGACAGATTGTGCCCGTTACTGGTTTGAAATAAAAAGGAGAACTTACAGTCAATTACGTATAATATTGATATCAAACAGTGACGGAAATGTACAAAAAAATAGGCGGCAGAGGCAAGTCCTCATGTTAGTAACGTGTCATCTAGATCGTCTAATTTTCCATCAACGACTACGGATGCTGCAACTTTGTTGAGGACTTTGGTGATGACGTCACTCAGCGCTTCACGTGCGCCTTCATCGAGAAGCCCCAAACACTCCTAAAAATCACCAAATAACATGTGAGCCATAAACAGCAATTGAGCAATGGGAGAGGATTATCGAACAACGGAATTGAATATTCAATCAAGTATTGAGTAACTTGAAGGAGTGGTCAAGGCGAGAGAGCTCAGGAATCCAAATGAATTAGTAGCCTAGGAAGTAAGAAGTCCCTTACAGACGATATTGTTGAACAGTTCACGCAGGTTAGTTAACTTTACAGTTCACCAGGATCATGGAAGCTATTGGCGATCAACTTAAGAATTAATTATATAACTTATTTACTTAGCTTATTACTTATTTATATGTTATATTAATTATATAACAGAATGGAGGACATGGACATTGTTCGAGGTGCACGGTGAACTGACGTTATCGTGGGATGATCTATAGAGGTTAGGAGCTTAGTTCTTGCTTTTTGTATGGATCAGCTTCAAAGAAGAAAGTAGCTAAGCTGACAGGAGCTTGCTCAATGTGGGGGCAACAAAGCCAGCTCAAAGCTCAACGGTTATGGACAGATCAGAGCTGATCAAGATGTCTTTGCCTACAAATCAAGACTGGCTGCCAAATCGGGCGTAGCAGCCCACCATTTCTACTTGCAACTGAGATCAGGATAAGGACAGCACCTGAGGTCGTGAACTCGAGTCTCGGTACGTCCACATCTTCACTCTCGTCAGAGGTAATGTAATGAGGTGCAACCTGTGTCCGCCTTTAGCAATAATTTAGAACCAGAAATGGCAATCAAACAAAAATAGGACCTACAATAGTTGCTTTCTCTACTCCTAATAATCTAAGTCTATTCAATAAATGTCATGTCAATACACTATCCTTGAATAGCTCTATTATAAGTATAACAAGGAATGAAATGCTCACTTCAAGTTTTTGCTGGTTTTGTCGCAACCTCAGGACAGCAACGAGAGCCAACTCAGAATTGGCTTTGACGTAACTATTTTTTTCTTTGGTGCCATTGACGAGCATGGGAATGACAGCTTTTAGGAACTCCGGCGATTTGATTTCTCGTCTAGCAATAAAAATACATACCCTAGCGACAAGCTGTTTGGTTTCTGCCCAAGTGTGGTTCATTGCCTGGAAATACATAAGATTACAGATGTAGTAATTTAAATACCAATCGATGAAGGATTAAACAAAAAATATTAATAAGAGAGAACTTTTAGGGGTCAAACGAAAAGTTTAACTTTAACCATGTGTGAAAAAATGGACAGAAATGAGTTAATTTAAAGTGAGGTAGGTCTAGGTTAGTGTCAACCACTATTTTATTTTTGTTTATATTACCAACAACAAACCTTTAAAATAAGAAAAAATATTAAAAGTTCTATCTTTCTCAACATTAAGAGGATCAGTTTTTGAGATTTGTGAAAGATTGTTGACATTTCCTTAAGTGGTGGCAGTAAGGTCCTAGAGCGACTCGAACAGAACATTCAATCAATCCAATAAGAACCTACATGAAAATTGTGTGACTCAATAGTAGCTGATCCAGAATTGTATACGGTATAATTCGAATAGGACCCTGGCTGGACCCTAACATGAATATTGTTATACATGGATTAAATTATTATTAGTCCACGAACATGGCATGTAATACCTGTTTCTTTCAGAAGTTCCCATCTTTGTAATGCTACTAATTTATCCTACCAACTGAGTTGCCGGCTTCTTTTTACCTATTCTAGTGTTTTTGAGGGTGTTGAAGCCAAAATTGGTAACCGTTTTCTTCGGTTGGTTCGAATAAGGCCTTTTCGGCAGTTCTTTATTTCTTTTACTTTTCCTTACGCTGAATTTGGCAGTAAAATCGGTTTAAGTACGTCAGCCTTGAAATTTTGGTCAGGCATTTATGTCGACAAAGAGGAGGTTTGAGAGAAATTTCAAGTTGATTTCCCTCTTGGGGCACACGCTTGAGAAAATTCTGTGTAGAGAATATGAAATTTTCGATTTGTAGTTAGTAAAATTTGTACTATTGTACAATAAACAAAAATAGTAGGCCCCTTAGTTTCAATTTTGGTTTTCTGGTTGGTCTCATTCTGTTCAGAAAAGTCCAAGCTTTCAAAACTTCACCACCGATGTTTTTTCCAAGACTTTTTGGAGCGAGTACAGAAAACATCATAAGAAGATGAAAAATGTGATTTCTGCTTATTTCTGTTCAGTTTTTCTGAGGTTTTTGATCATTTAAAAAGGTTTTAGGCAAAAATTGGGTATATATTCGGAATGTTCAACTGAGAAGGATAACTTTGGAAATGGGTGTGATTTAGCTTACTCGAATGAATGACGACAGTAGAGGTTGTAGTACAGGTTCGTCTTTATCCAGAAGATAATCGAACAGATAGCCACACGACCGTACACCGTTCAATGCTATAGGAACCTACAAAAAAGGTAAGAACAAGATTTTAATAGCCAAATGAATGGACGTAAACCTGAACCATAATCTGTCAGAGATCCTCAGATTCTTGTATGGTGAATAGACAATCATTACATCTATTTTGAAAAAGTGATGTCATTGAAAACAACGAATATTGTATCATTACTTAGAACCACATTGAATATTAAAATAATTATTTAGTGGTTTTTACTCTATCGGCTTGGAGAAAACTAAGGATGGCTTGATGAACTGTATCTTTGTTTTCTGGGGTGTAAATTCTTTCTGGTGCCTCTTTCAGCCCTACGAATAGCGCAACACTGCGTCCATGACGTAACGTCCACTCCGTTGTCGTATCATCATCTGAAATAACAATTTTATTGAAAAATCTCATTTAGAGAGGAAATGGATGGGAAGCCCAAAGGCACGCTTGAACGTTTCCCAAGAACATTTTCTCAATTAATACAAGAAGATTATGAAGAAGAATCATGAGATAAGGTGAGTCGAATTCGTGAATATGTATGCATGGCACCATTGAGTCCGACCAACTAACGTGATATTGAAGTCCGGTTTAATTTTGTCTGCTACATCAACTGAAACCTCAATTTTCCTTTCAGCTGTACAGCATTTTGGATAGATCATACCCTTAACTACTAATTCCACACCCTTCAATGAAGTCTACAAACTTCAATAGGTGAATATGTTGGAAACACGGTCAAAAGTATGTAGAATAGCGGTGAATTAATGAAAACCACTCACGAAGAATGTCGTTCAATGCCGAGTTCAATAGTTCGTGAGGAAGCCACCTAAGCATAGCTCCCATACAACCACCACCGCCGCTTCGCGTGCCCTCTTCTGAGTGGTTGAGAAGTCCCGACAATGAGTTGTAAACCGCTTTCAACACTGGTTCTGACATTTTGTCACCGGCAGCTGTAATGACGCCCCTTAACGCTTGGAGCATCGTTTCCCTGGAAAATAACATCGGGAGTCTATGCATTGCCAAAAAACTGAAGAAGTCTAATGAAAATAATGTTATCATACCTCCCTATAGACAGATATGGTCACCAAAATTAAAAAGGAAATCAGTTATTTTAAAATTTCCACTTAAAAGTGGTAATCTGCTGCCAAACGGACAGTGCAGTGTTTCTTTGAAATCTTATACCTGATTCAAGGACCCCGACATCTCGAAATTACAGTTACAGCCAGGGACGTAACCAGCCCGTATTTCGCCCGGGGCAAGAAATAAATTTGGCGCCCCCCCATAGACCCAAAATCTCATGACTCATACCATCTTAATATACCAATGAACCAAAATATAAATATAATTAATTTGATTTATTCACAATGTATAAACTCTTTTACTAAAAGGAGGAAGGTTTAATAAGTAAGTGCTCAATGTAAAATACCATTTAATTTTTATTAAATTTAACAAACTAATAGATGATACGAAATTTTTGTACGAAATGGAAGCCCCAAACAAACTTTAAAATGAAAATTGTCGGGCTTTTTTTGCTGAAAATGTTTTAATGATACCATCAAAAGATGGTGCTGAAGCTATTTTGTGCTCTAAAATTATCATGGCCAATTTGCTTAGTCGTTGTTGTCCTCTCAAGTTAATGATGTAGTTTTTTATTATACTCAGTTTTCTAAAACTTCTTTCATTCGATGCTACACACACGGGTATCGTAAGAAAAATTCTCAAAGCTGTGGTTATATTGGAATAGGCGTCATGGAGGCCGTTTTGGCAAATTTAAACCGAAAGTTCGAATGGAGTAGACTCGCCTCGTCAACTACCCTGCATACGACCGCTCAAGGCTAGTTCTCGCCTCGCGAAGTATACGTTTTCTATATCCTTTGTCCTTTCTTGTAGGCCTATTGCATTCCTTATTTATATTATTTTTCCTTTTAGTAAATATTTTCAAATTTACTCCAAACGGCCATAATATTTAAAAGAACTTGGTAAGCTGTCACTTTTTTGCCTATTTGGCGCCCGAGGCAGCCCCCCCCCCCCCCCCCCAGTTACGTCCCTGGTTACAGCTTGGAACATCAACTCATCTATGTGCTTTTTTATGAGTAAAAGATTACAAACTGAAGCCACACTGTTAATCTTATTAATTACACATTTTACTTCTGTTGGTGTCAACTGTTTATGTATTGGCATAGTTTTCTATCATAATGAGTGCAGTTATCAACAATATCCAATGTTTTTCCTTAACTTTACTCTAATTTCCCAGTTAATAATTTTCACTGCCGTTGTCGAGACAGACAAGACATAGTGGCAGATGAAACGCAGGCTTTGAGTGGATTGGTAAGGATGCCTTGTTCAGAAAGCAGCAAAAACTTTCCACACGAGTATGTTAAGTAACTACAGTGTTTCTGGAAGAGCTCAAATGTATAAACAGCTCAGTTTTACTTGTATTTTCAAGGAAAGTCAGAATTAAAAATGTATGTCCCATTGTAAAATTCAGAATAACGGAGAGTTACTCTTCTTCCCCATCTCCATCGGTAGAAGAGATCCGATGACATAAATTTACCAGATATAATCAACTTTCCGTTATAAAACACCATTCACTTCGCCCGTTCTTGAATTTTCTCATATCTTTACATTAAAAATATTTTTGAAACGAGTGAATTCATTTAGGTATACATTTCCAAACTAACCTGACTGGAGGTTCTTCTGCTGTTTTGACAGACATATGAAGCTCCTGGAATAGTGGGTCAGGTCGAGTGTGGATGAGTATGAGATGGCTTAGAGCCATTGCCGCTTTTAGTCTCACGAGGCGATTACTATCATTGAGAGCTTTGAGGAATGTGGTTTGTAATTGAGGAAGAAATTGCTTCAACATCATCCCGACCTGCAAAACAAAATCTAAACTTCAGCAAGACAAGACATACATAGGACATCAATACATAATGCATCCATATTTCCATTTAACTGATTTATTTTCTTTTTAAAACCAGTTTTACAGCAAACCAATTTAATTTTAACATTTATAGCTGGAAAGTTCAACTTATGTTTCTTCCTCATTACGAAATAGCAAGAATAACTAGTAATTCCAGCAGTTTCCTTGAAAGCCTCTTCAAATTTGAAATGACGAAGGAGAGGTGCTTTACCATTTGAATGTTTAGAATTGAAAAAAATTAACAAAACTGATACAAGGAAGTAGAAATTGGAGAGAGTTCAGCAGACACTTGCCTAGGAATGAAAAATATCGATTTTCAGGGAATAAAGAAAGTTGGTGGTTTTGCATGTACCATGATTGCTCATTCGCTAATGGAACTCACCTTGGCTAGAAGAGTAGCTAGAGTTTGAAGAACAGCAGCTTTTACGGATGGGGGGAACCTATCGCCCAGGATTCGAATGAGCGGGCCAGTTATATGGACAACTGATGGCTGCAAGCTGGTGGCTGTGGTCAATGAAATGGCTTCGCCAAGAGCCTGTGCCGCAGCTTCTTTCACTTCTGGAGCTCCATTTAAAATGGACTCCCTGAACAGAGGCAGGATAGGTGTGATACCCTAAAAAACAGATGATGAGGTAAAAACCACAGGCACACAACGATGATGTACTAAAATGCAAGCAACTCATCAGAGGACAATATTAGAGGATCATTAGTTAACCTTGGGAAGACAAAGCCCTGGAAGTAGATTTTCACCATTCTTCAAGTCACTGGAAGCGAACTTGATCGCTTGTCGAACATCTCCAACATACTGAATTTGCTGTGACGCATCGAGAGACTGCAACAAAATAAAACATTAGCACCAGTGATTGATTCAGTGAAGTTGAATGCGACTTCTTGTATTGCAACTGCATCAGCCCTGAATAGGACTATACAAGGTGACACAACTTATTTCAATAGGCTAAAAGACCTACTGACATACTGAAGATGGTTTTTGGCTAACAGATAAGCTCACCTTAGTTACTGAAGATAGGGAGTCCCACGACATCTGCAGCACAAGAGGATCTTTGTCTACAAAAGACAAAATGAGACCTCTAATGAGTTGTGGAACATGTTGGCTGTAGTCTGCCCTGGTGTGAGAAGTGAATGCACACAGAAGAGTGGCAGCTGCTCGTCGTGTACCCACAGATTCGGATCGCGTCGATTCAAGCAGCTGATCAATCGTAGTACAAATTCCGGCTTCATCAACGACTGACAGAATGACTGCTTGGCAGTACTCCAATTCCTGTAATACAAGGCAGGTAAAAATAATTGTTTACGTCGAAGAGCTCTGAATGACAGACAAAAACCAATATATTGTGATAAGAACCTTCTAAATTAATATTCAAATATCATTTGATTCTGACTATCAATTGCGGAAACTATCGATTCCTGAAACAGTACCTTACAAAATAAGTAAGTACAATAAGTAAGCGAGGAATGTGAAATGTCAAGATAACGTTAATCTCTTCCCTTGCCCTTTAGTTTGTTGGGTTAAAAACATATTTTGTTCAAATAAATTAAAGGATTTATATCGAACCTGAGGATTATTATCAGAGGATGACAAGGCAGTAAGCAATGCAGGTAAGATTTTTATGAGGTACTTCGTCAGGGCTTCGCCAGCCACAGATGCTAAGATCGACAAGGCCTTGGTGTTCACTGGAGGAGATGTCAGTTGTGGTACCAAGTACGGCAGTACAACCCGGGATTTGATTGCCATCACTTGTCGCAAACCGTCCAAAGCCCATTCAGCACTCTCTTCATCCGCATTGTTCTGCAAGTGGACAGCCAACACTTAGCATAATGCGAAAATAAACAGAATTCTATTCAACTTTGTTGGACACCAATTTGGGCAAAGAATATATTACAATCAACTGACCAATTGCTGGAGCATCTGTGGGAGTATATCATCGAGAGCACGGACACCAACAGTTGCATGGAGGCTATCGAAAGTTTTAGCTGCAGCTTGGCGAACCTCAGGCAGAGGATCACAGAGTGCTTTCCTGAGAAGAACACAAATAATACGTTTTCATTACCAACTGTACTGGCGATAGTTGACTCTCCCAACCTACATATATGTAGGTATATATATATGTTTCGTTCCCCAAAAAAATCAAGTACTGAGAGCAAGATTTGTTAGCACAATACCTGACAGTTGGGACAAGGCTGTTGACGAATGTAAGGACCATATCTCGAGAGGTTGAGGCCATCATTTCCGATAAACCAATGCACACACCTTGGCGTTGATCAGGCTGGTCTGATTCCAACCCATTCTCTAAAATTGGTATGATCTCGGGTAAAACCCTCTCACCGAGTTTTCTAACAAGGTCACCAAGAGTTTTTGCAGCCACCTGAAGACAGAAGGATTGATTTATATATCGCAACATCATTTGATATTCTAGTTAATCCAAAGAAAAAACGTCAATCCATTAAGATCACAATTACCTACCTGTCGCTTATCATGGCTAGTCGAGGCCAAGCAACCCAGAAGCAGGCTGAATAGAGTTGGTAATATTTCCCTAAGTGTCCTGGGCGTGTTGGTGACAACAACTTTCCAAACATGAAGTGCAGCCTGGCGGACCATAAGCGCAACATCAGATCTACCCATGTACAGGCCAGCCAAAACACGGTTTCTCCTTTCCACACCAAGCGCATGAATGATGGCCTGAAAATATTGGAAATTTAATTACTAGTAGTAAAAGAAGAGTTGTGTCTTCAGAGAGGGTTCCTGGTTCAAATACCAAGTTCGTAACATCCTAATACTGTGAATGACCAAAATTTCAGTAAAAATAAACCACGATTCTCACCTTATGAGACTGCTCTGTACCGAAATTGTCATCTTCATTCGCAGTTTCTGTGCTCATTTTTCCAGAGACACCAGAAATTCGGTAGAGAAGATCACCAAGCAGTTGTACAGAACTGGAACGTAGAATAAAGAAGAGTCAATCTTTCAAGTTTGATAACAACGAACTAGTTTAAGTTAAACTTAATACAGAGCACCGATATATAATAGAATTTTGATTGATTATTCTTCAGAATTGCAAACGTGTTAGAGAGGGACCTGTCGTTATAGCAGAAAATCACATACTTAATTCAAAGAAACTGTTTTAATGATTACATATTTGATATTGTTACCTGTATCTGATCCTCCAATTTTCATCGAAAAGTCCATTTTCAAGTTCAGGCAATAGAAGGGTGATGGCCGAATCGGCATACATATTGACTATTCGCTGACCGGCTTTCAGAGCAGTATCTCGAACATATTCATTTTCATCAGCCAGAGCCTGAAGAATATCAGCAAAATGCAAATTGTATTACAAATTTCAATAATGACCATGCGAAAAAAATGATTCTCTGGCTGGAAATGGTGCACAAAATGAACCAGTTTTGTTTGACATTCAAGCTATTATTAGTGCGTTGAAAATACTGTCAAAATTTTTATTAATTGAACAACGTAGGAAACGAAATTTTACTTGAATGTACAAAAGGAGTGTGGAATATATAAAAGCTGACAATATGCGATTGAGAATTACGAACCTTGAGTATAGGGGTGATGATCTCTCCAATGTAGCGTGTGAATTCATTAGTAAATACGACTGGCATGTAAATGAACATCATGATATAACCATCCTTCACATGGGGAGAGATTTCAGGCCTTTCTGCAGTACTGATGATTTCTGAAGAAGAAAAACGTAAAATGGCTATAACTCATATTAACATAGAACTGTAACAATACGAAGAAATTTTCTACCTTGTCGTATCAAATCAGGTAACAATTGATGACGTACCCTCATACCTACGTAAATGAGCATTACTCATGGGCCTAAATCACTTTCTTTTGTAGTTTTCATGGAAGGGAAGTTAACCAACTCCTCTATTTACTGCATTGAAAAATCGAATATCCAAATCGGTGAGAAGGTCACACGAGTATGCATCTATAAGATGCCAAAAAGAGACTATTACTTTTGCTTCCGAGTCTACCAAGGTAGCGGAAGCATTGTTTTCACTTTGGGAATATGAAATTTTTTTGTCTCCAAAATCAAAAATTCCACTCGCATTTTGCGTTTTAGACCTTTCTGAACAATTTTGGTTCAGTGTCTGTCTGTCTGTCTGTCAGCAAATCCTTGTTACGGGGAAAACTACACGAAGTTATAGTCCGATTTTGATGAAATTTTCAGGGATTGTGCGGGTTGGGGTGTAGATGGTCCCCTATAGGTTTCATGACTCCCGGATCAATATTAGCCTTTGCGCATGCGTAAACGTGAAATCCTTGTTACGTGCATAACTCCGGGAGTTCTTGACCAATTTCGATGAAATTTTCGGGGATTGTTTGGTTTGATGTGTAGATGGTCCCCTATGAGTTTCATGACCCCCGGATCAATAGTAGCTTCTGCGCATGCGCAAACGTGAAATCCTTGTTATGCGCCTAACTCCGGGAGTTCTTGACCAATTTCGATGAAATTTTCAGGGATTGTTCGGTTTGATGTGTAGATGGTCCCCTATGCGTTTCATGACCCCCGGTTCAATAGTAGCCTCTGCGCATCCGAAAACGTGAAATCCTTGCCACAAGCACAACTCCGGGAGTTCTTGACCGATTTCAATGAAATTTTCAGGGATTTTTATAGTTTGTTCAAGAACACGCCTACCTTTATTTTCTCAAGTTATGCTCCTGCATAACAATAAATTTACCCTAATTCAATATTTACTTCGCCTAATTGAACGAAGTTCCTTAGTCAATAATAATTTTCAATGATCTATACAGTCATGTTATGGATACGAGGAAGCTATGTGCCACACCCACTTGGCAGACGTTTTTTGCTTACTCCAAACGAGACAATTTTATACTGCCCCTATCGTTAACGGACGATTTCTACCTTCCAACACATAGATAGTTACACGCTAACCTATCTTCTTCAATGGAAGGTACTCTTCATATAAGATAACTTGATCACTAAATTCTTTTGATTGTTAACTGTATTCTAGCTGATGTTCCATTTTAAAAAAATTACCTGGCATAAGTTTGTGAAGTTTCTCAACGCCCAAACCACCAACGACTTCACTGAGACCTTGTGCAGCGCCAGATCTATCGACCGAGCTGTTTTCAGAGGTCAACGTTTTCATGAGCCAGGGCAGAAGATCTTCAAAACTGGCCTCTCCCATACCTCTGACCATTGCTCCGAGAGCACGAGCAGACACGCTGCGCACCTGACAACCAAGTTAAATATTTACTAGAATGCAGCCACAAACTAGTGGGTAAATATTACTTTGAAACTTTTTATACTCACTTCTGGGACAGGATCGAGTAGAGATGTCTTGAGGCCGGGGATAATGGTGGGAAGGTATGGCGTCAAGTCTTTCTGATCAGTCAACGAATACATGTTTCCAATGATTTGAGCCGCCATTTTCCTGGTTTCTGTTGACCTGTCCTGGAAAGCCCGTTGAACAACGGGCATTATGAGAGCCAGAGAGGGTGCATCGATGAAATGAACAAACTGAGTGTCCAGAAGCGTTTGAAGACAAGTGGCCGTTCGATTGGATGGGTCTTGAAGGGCTTCCAGAAGCACAGGTACAATAGCTGCAGAATACAAAGTTGAAATCATTGAAATCCATGGACAGAACCAATACTCATGAAGTGAACCTCAGTACTCGGAAGCATTTCAATAAATGGACACATGTGTTTGAAACAGTAACAAGGGTATTTTTTAAATATCGTTCGTAGGGCAAAGAATATCAATATATCGAATATCAATATTTTTGAAAAGTATCGTTTTAGTAATTCGATATATCGTAGGAAAATATCAATATTTCGGTCATCGATATTTTTTTCAAACTTTAATCCGATTACGTCCAGTGAATAATAATGCATTATTGAATTTCATTCTATTACAGGTAACTGTATTCATGATAATAATTATGTACAGGATCCAGGGAAGTAAATTATCAGTATTATGTAGGGTTGTAAAATCAATGTAAGTGAAGTAAGAAGGAAAACTGAAAAAATTCAATCAAACCAGTATTGGTTGGGGATAGAGGTGAGGAAAAACCTCTAATTGATGTGCTCTCCAGTAAGCCTCGAACTGGCTTACGATGTTCCTACCTTTTGCTTCCGAGTCTATCAAGGTAGCGAAAGCATTGTTTCTCTATCGGAATGTGAAAATTTTTTGTCTCCAAAATCAAAAATTCCACTCGCATTTTGCGCTTTAGACCTTTCTGAACAATTTTGGTTCCGTGTCTGTCTGTCTGTCAGCAAAATCCTCGTTATGGGCAAAACTACACGAAGTTATATAAGTCCGATTTTGATGAAATTTTCAGGGATTGTGCGGGTTGGGGTGTAGATGGTCCCCTATAGGTTTCATGACCGCCGGATCAAACTACACGAAGTTATATGAGTCCGATTTTGATGAAATTTTCAGGGATTGTGCGGGTTGGGGTGTAGATGGTCCCCTATAGGTTTCATGACCGCCGGATCAATAGTAGCCTCTGCGCATGCGCAAACGTGAAATCCTTGTTCCTTGCATAACTCCAGGAGTTCTTGACCAATTTTGATGAAATTTTCAGGGATTGTTCGGACTGATGTAAAGATGGTCCTCGTGAGTAATAAAGAGAAAATAAAGTTTTAGCCTCGAGCTTGGATCGAACCATATCGAACTATCATTGAACGATGCATATATTTTATTTATCAGATTTAGATTTTCAATGATCTATACAGTCATGTTATGGATACGAGGAAGCTATGTGCCACACCCACTTGGCAGACGTTTTTTACCTGCGATTTACCTACCCCATCTAATAAAATTCCCCTATTCTTCAATGAAAATTATAAAATTAGTTTTGAGCAATAAGATGTAGGATTTGGTTGATATGATGATTTATGGCTAATAAATATCGGACCCGATAGTGTACATTTAATGTTGACATATCGGAATAGAAAATATTGCCCAAAAATATCGATATATCGACGCAAGAATATCGATATGTTGATATAGATATCGATATTATCTTGACATTCCTAATCATTAGGTGGGAGAACGCAAATTGAATGTGACAGTAAATACAATTATTGTACTCTTCAACAAAAAGCCCTCGCTATTCTTCAATTTTTCGCCATTAAGCAAATGAATTGAATAAAACATCGAAATTATAAAATAAATATAATCCTATTTATCTAAAATTAATATCCCAAATATCGGAAATTACTCAACTAGAAACGGATTTTCAGTACGTACCTTGAATTTCAGGATTTCGTATTACACTTCCAATCTGCTTCAAAGCTTCAGTGCCAGCAGTTTGCACTTTAACGTGAGAATCACTCAGCACCTCTATCAACTTGGGAACAATAGACGGAAGACAAGAAGACAATTGCTTGGGGGCACAGTAAGCCATAGCACCCAGAAGTTCCACAGATCCTGAATGTCATAAGATTTACAGTTGAAATGAAATAACGAACACAAATAATTCAAAAAGCAAATGAAAATATTTATTTTAGAACTTCGGAAATGAGTTAAAACTGAGAATACCTGTTTTAGTGCGCCATGAATCTTTTTCCAAAGCTGCAAGGAGAGAGGGCAAGACCAATTTGACTCCGTGAGCCGACAACTTGCTCATGACGACTTTAGCACAATCGTCAGTGGCGTCTCGCACGTATTGGTTACCGTCTCCGAAACAGAGCAACAAATGTGGCAGCACATGAACGATGTAAGGCTCAAAGAGACGACCCAAAACGGAGCAAAGCATTTCAAACGCAAACAGAGCTCCTGAAAGTTTAATCCACATTATAAACCATCCGTACAAACTCTAAGAAACTGGTAGATGTGCACAATGAAAAAAACCCTAAAATTATTCCAGAAAGGTTTACTACTTTTGACAACCTCCCTACCCATCCATACCTGCTCTAACCTTCAACCCCCGGACGTCCCATAACTTTTCTTGATGGACAAGCCTAAGCTACATAAAAGAAATCAAGATTTACATCCGTTGTCAACATTGTCACCCTTAAAATGACATTTTCCAAGTCAGATGAGCTCGGACTGATCTGGGACCCATGTCAATCGATTCTTGAATTATTTGGAAACGATTTCTCGCGTCATTGTGAGGTGTGGAGGGCCACTTTTAGGTTCAAAAATCGTGGTTATTCGCTTTGGGTGAATTCCTATCCCAGACGATTTTACGTCCAAAATCACTAGAAAATACCACCCCACTTGCCTATGTCAGTGAAAACCTCGAAAAAACACGTTTTTGGCACATTCTATGGGTATGGGGCGATCGGGGTCGTTACAAGTTAAGGACCAACAAGAGCCCAAATGGAGACCATGTGAAGAAGATCTGATTCTTTACATCATTTCTAAGGTCTTTCATGGCTTTTATCTTTTAAGATTAAGTTCGGGTACGTTTTAAACCTTACAATTATTAAGAGGAAATGAAACAGAATAGACATTTAAATAATATATTTCACCTTCGCGATGCCTATAATTTTTCTTGTCTTGTATGGCATCTGTTAACGTGGTCATAATGTCCAACTGCTTGAGAACGAGGATGCCCATCCCCTTTACGATGCCGGCCAAACCGTAGGCAGCTCCTTTCCTCTGACCGTACTGCTCTGACGAAAGTAATTGGTCCAGTAGTTTCTGAACCAGAGCAGGAGCTTCTTCTTTGATACTCGGTACCAATGCAGGGAGGCAACTAGCTACAGCTTCTTGAACCTAAAATAAAAATAGTCTTGAATAAATCTAACTAAATGACCTCTCTACTGAACAAACGTTGTATGGAAAGAAGTAAGCGACTGGAATCTAATAAAAATACTAGGTTTTATATCCACGTTTATCGTAGAACTATTGCTGCGAGTAAAGAGTGCCCTGCAAAAGGTTCATCAAAATCAATCGAAAATTGCTCGGCAACAGATGATTGGTAATGAACCAGCTAGGATTTCGAAGAAGAGATCAAGTTTTTTTTTCATCAGCTTAGATAGAGGTTTCTCGAGTGGAGATGGAAGGCGTAAGACCACACAAAAAGGCAGAAAACATTCATATTGGGACGGACTAAGTCACTCGCGACGAAGTTGTGGAAACCCATTTCAAATAAAAACGGAGTAAGATAGAACGTTGTCTATATTTCCACGAAAGTAAAGAGTTACACTGTTAAATCGATTTCGACGGTTAGGTCATCATCAGTAACAAACATGAACTGAAAGTACATCACAGAAAGCATATCTTATATAGGATCAAGTGAGAGGAGATTGAATCCTATTGGCTCGAAGAAGTGCCGCCCCTTTCACTTCCTTGAGCCAATAGGATTCAATCTCCTCTCACTTGATCCTATATAAGATATGCTTTCTGTGATGTACTTTCAGTTCATGTTTGTTACTGATGATGACCTAACCGTCGAAATCGATTTGACAGTGTAACTCTTTACTTTCGTGGAAATATAGACAACGTTCCATCTTACTCCGTTTTTATTCACATTGGGTGTGTCTCTCTGATGTCGAACCGTCGGTTCCAGTGCCCAAATCTTAACGTAATGGAGGTTAACCCTTCCACTGGTATAGAATAAAAACCCGCTGCAAGTTAATACACAAAAATGTATTGATTATGTATAGATAACCCTCCGACGTGGATCGCCGAATTGGATTCTATAACAGAGGCAATACGTCCCAAGTACAGTCCTAAACAGAGAAAGCGAACTGAAATTTAAAGAGGTAAAATAAAAATGAATGCAAAAAGAATGATTCTGCTTGCTCTCCTCAACTGAACTGAAGATTGGGGGATGGTGTTGGGCAGAGAACACGATCGTATAGCATCAACCGTGCTATTTGGTCTGCCGCCAGCCGCTCGTTTTACCAACCGTTAAAGAATGGATTTGCAGCCTGACCGTCTACCTGACCGATTTTTCAAATGGTACACTGTGGCAACTTCATTTGTTAGCTACCACATGATTAGTGTTTACAGGGAACCTTGGCAACCAAGCGGTGGGATAAAATTTATTCTATATTTATGACGTGTACTTATTATGATGGAGAATAATAAAGTGAACTTGTGTTTTATGTGTTATATATGAAATAAGTTATTACATTTGGCGACGAGGATGGGATCTTGCGATTTATCATATCGTGCAAGATCTGATTTGAAAGAAGATATCCGTCTCTGTGCGGACCAGTTACGACTTCGAAGAACTGGAAGGACCCATAACCGACCTCGGTATTTGGACGGTTATGTCTACAACAAATGAACTTTTTTTTCTTTTTTTTAGGGAGGGGGAAGGTGTGGCAACTTCAATTATTAGCTACCCCATGATTAGCGTTTACAGGGAACCTTGTCAACCGAGCGGTGGGATAAAATGTATTCTATATTTATGACGTGTACTTACTGTGTGTACTTGTGTTTTATGCGTTATATGTGGAATAAGTTATTACATATACAAACGGATGATTAACAACCCGAGTGGTCTCCTTCGATTCACGGAACTAATTTCTATTTGAATCTGAATTTGAATTACCAGCACTGAAACAAAACTTCATGGTACCCACTTTCGAGCAGTAGCTAGTTTATTGATCTGCGATTATCCCAGTAATTTTCGGTTGAAATAAGATGTACTGTTATAGGACACGCTGCACAATGATAAAGGAGCAATTATGTTGGAGGTTCCTACCTGCTGAGATGGAGTACATAGAGCGTCAATCAACTTGGTGACAATGGGTTTAACTTTGGGATCATCTTTGTCCAAATGTCTTGCCAAACTACCCATCAATATAACGACAGACTGACGAACTGAGTCGTAACTACTGCAATCAGGACCTTTGTCCAACACAGGCTCGAAGATTGGAAGAAGTTGGCTGACAGTTTCCTGTTGAAAGAAGTTGAAATGTTAAACGATTGGTTTTCAAGTTTGATCAACATAGGTACAGTAACTTGAATTAATTTCCATGACTTTCCGAAATTCTATAAAGATTCTAACGTAAATGCACTAGGGTAGAATCAAAGAATAGATAACGCACCTCTTATCAGTGACAAGTTATCACACCCGCCATATCGATATAGGTCCACGGTATCGATATATCGAAGAAACGTTTTATTAAACATCTGATTAATACCTCAGCTGTGCAACAATATGGGGGTTTTGTCCGAAACAACAAAACATATCAGCTGGGCTAGAATATCGGTGTTTGGTCCGGGATTAAAAGAAACATAAATACGAATGAAAGCAACAATTTCTGGATTGAAAGCAAAAACCTCCTACCGTCTAGTTTGGTGGTCTGGATGCTCGCTACTCGCATCTCAAAAAGAAAAAAATATCCTACATCAATCCTTTTAGTGAAGTATAGATCAGAAGAAACAGACATAGGAATGAAAGCAACAATTTCGGGTTTGAAATCGTTTAGGGTAATAATAAAATATCCTTCAATCCTTCTAGTAAAGTATAGATCAGAAAAGTATTAAAAATAATAGTAACACTGAAATGAAATTACTTACATTTATTGTAAGAACTTACTTTTATTGTGAAGAAAGTGATGGGGAAAATGGCGCGTACTGGTGTCAGGTGAAGGTACAATGGTCGTGATAATCGTTTCAAGATGGCATTATATCAATGTAATAATCGATAATTATATCGATGTAAGTACACATCGATCTTATCTGATAAAATCATTATAAGAGGTGTGCGTTACCTATTCTGTGGTTTAGCCATGCACTAGCTTAATTCTTGTCAACCTTCTATGGGTGCTCTATTAGTATGCGCCCCACATCCCTCCGGCTCCCCACAACCCTTGATTTCTATGGTAGTATGCGCTCCACAGTGATACGCAGAATATATAGGTATGTCGAGAAAAAGGTACTCGTACATAGGAAACTTTGTGGAAGGTACCCCTTTGTGGTATGTATGATCCCCTTTGGCATTTTCGCTGTATGATAGGAACTAATGTGGCTCTGTCTCTTTTGTCGACGTAAAAATACCGGCAGTCGTCACCCTGCTACATGCCGAACACCCAGGGTCCATCAATTCGTCGGCCATGATTTCTACTATTCTTAACATCTTCGTCACTTACTTCTTCGAGAGGGCGTCTGTCTCCCTGCAGCATTCTACCCCGATTGTACTTACGCTTACCAGCAAACCGGGATTCGTCAATTTGAATAGGGTGGTCGCAAGTGCCTATAATTTGCGGACGTTTGAGGAAAAAACTTCACGACACATATCGAACCAGCCTGTGATGGTCTTGGTTGATTCTCCGGTCAAATCAGCGGTGGTAGTAAGCGATAGGTCTTGAACAAACTTCGCGATTATGTACGAAACAAACACCACTGAGGGGTACATTGCGAGTACGTAAGTGTGGGGCGCGTACTAATAGAGAAACGCGACTGTGGGGAGCATACTAATACGAGTATAGCACCCCTTCTATGAACTACATCGTTCTCAGTAAAGTTATAGATCACAAGGGCCATCACTAGCACCTAATTCATGCTTTGAATAAATCTAGTCAATTGGGAAGCTAAACTTTTCAAAATAGTTCCATTTCTACCTAGCGTCCCTTCAGTCTATCTAACCACGTTCAATCCTACTTACAATTATAACTAATTCAACTTTAACATTGAGGTAAATCGTGGGTACCTTTCCATGATGGTCTACAGCTGCAAGAGCAGCAGCCAGCATGTTATTACGCACGACGTCATTTCTGTCACCCAGCCCTTTTTCAACGTAAAATTTGGCTAGTTCTGTGACTTGAGGATGAGCTAAGAGTGGAGCTAGTTGAGTGAGAGCGAGTGCAACTCCTGATCTTGGCTCCCAGGTGTCAATGGGGGTCTCCACTATCCTGCCAAAACTGTCCATTTTGGCTGGAATCATCTGCAATTAATGAGTTGAGAATGATTACACAAAGTCGTATAGATGAGTAAATAAACAGAATTTGGTAGAGAAACTGGAAAAAATGACAATTTCAAATCAAATGGAGAGTGTTCCGTCAAATTGGGAGTTGCAGTTTCAAGATAATCCGGTGTAGACATTGTGATGGATTGTGTGGATTCAAGATAATCCGGTGTAGACATTGTGATGGATTGTGTGGATTACAACTTATGGAATGAGGGTTCGTTAGCATTTGATTTTACTTTTTGGAGTAGTAGGTAACTACTCCATCGGAATGTCAAACTGAAAATGGCAAAAATTATTCTTAGACAACAGGAAAGGGGTGGTCTACCAAGTACACACCTCCTGGAAGGGAGGATATGAAAACATAGTCAGGATGTGTTAACTATTGCTGAAGGGTTTAGATGAATCAGCAACGTGAAGACCTATGTTCACAAAGATGATCCATGAATGTTATTTATAATCAACCAACTACAAAGCATTAATGGCAATAATGAGATTGAGGGCAGCATCATTCCAAAAGGATACGTAAACACACTTACATAAAACACCAACAATTAATAAGCATAACGTTTTGGCATTTCAACACTCAAGAGGATACCAAAATACCAGAGTGACAACTACTTACATTATTTTTTTCGGAGTAGATGTTGAGAAGTAAGGATAGTATCACAGACAAATGGGATTTTTGAGTTTGAGGGAGGAGAACCGCCAGGGCTTGGGCGGCAGCCTGCTGGATGTCAACGACAGGATGAGCGACGTCATCGATTAGCCCCTCACACAAGCCATCGACGTTTGCGTCAAATTTTCCTTGTTCCCACATTTTGTCGGCAATTTCCCTTTGAAAATAAGAGAGAAAAATACAACCAATTTCAAATCACTGATTATTATTCAGGAAAACGAAAGATTCAAATTATCCTCTGTTAGGATAACATTATGGGAAGGGTTGCATACAGAACACCAAAACGACTTCTTTATTCTTCCAACAAGTTGAATTTAACTGTACAGGGTACGACAGAATAACGGGATTTTGAGGAAGGTGATGGATAGGGCGATGTCCTTGTTCCCAACCCCTTAACATTCAGTTAAAATGGAGCGGTGCACGCAAATCCAGACTTCTTGCTCAATTTATGGATGAGCGACGAGGCGCACTTCCACCTGTCCGGTTATGTTAACAAGCAGAACTTCAGATTCTGCATGATCAGCGACATAAGCCCTAGACTGCTACACCACCAACCTCTGCAATCTACAAAATTCAATGCGTGGTGCGCAATGTCTTCTTCTGGGATTATAGGGCAATACGTCTTTGAGGATGATCGAGGAAATGCAGTGACAGTGAAATATACTCGGAAATGTTGCGAAACTGTTTTACTCCACAACTAGCGCAGTATGAAGTGAATGAGGAAACATTCTTTCAACAACACGGAGCAACATTAAACAGTGCGAGAATGAGCATGAACATCGTGAATGGTTTATTCCCGAAATGGGAATATTGCATGGCCCCCACGTTCACCCAACCTCGCAGCCTGTGATATTTCCCTGTGGGGTTATTTGAAAAGCAAGTCGTAAGAAGATAACCCACTAAGGAATGTTGAAGAATTGATAGCTCGGATCCGTCAAGAATTGGACCACATCACACCGGCTTTGCTGCCAAATATAATGGGGAACTTCAAATAAACTTACTTAAGGATTCCAATTTGTATTGAATGAATGAATTATTTGTTTACGGTTGACACTTTTGCTGTATGAAACTATTAGTGAGTCATTACACAACCCATGAAGTCAAAGTCTGGAGGAGCTCCTACATTACACGCCCTCGCTCGTTCAATGTGGGTTCATCATTCCGCGGCCTTTCCGATTGAATTTGGACGCGGTAACACATTTCTGATTTTTTGACAAGTGTCGAGATGGAGACCAAATCAAAATATAGAATATAAAATATAAGAAATCAACAAACTCCTCGAAGTTACTAACGATAGCTTGCAAAGAACGCTCTCAACGGAAGCTGTATAACAGAGAGATGTAAAGTTCGTTAATTAAACTATGAAATGTGAAAAATTATACAAGACATTTGGGGCAATATTCAATGTGCCATTCATATGAGTCAGTGTGTTTTTGCTACACTGGGTTGCAGTCAGTCCAAAGCCTGTAAGGGAGGAGAGATTTTGATCATTTTAATAACGACGTCAGGAGCAACGTAACACCGAGAAACGTAGGGTCCGTGAGTGTAATATCTGACTCTCTTTAAAACTTGAAAATAATTCTAACGTTACTATTTTTTCATAATACGGCTATCAAGATATTATTCTCCTCCCCGTCAGAAAAGATCTTCTCATATTTCAGTGATGGGATGGGGAGACATCGTACATCACTCGCATTCAACTAACAACACTCAAATTTCAGCAAAACTGTGGAACTTCCCGAAAATAGAGTGGAAACGAAGGTGTATTAGGTTTAATTGTTCACCTAGAAAATAATGTAAACATACACCTTGACATCTCACCTAAGTTCCAAAGTTTACAGTTGTCCTTAGAAAAAAGTGAATAAAAAACAATCGATAATTCCTCTCCATTAACCGAAGAATAGCACAAGGGAATGATTTAAAATGATCGGAGTCCTTCGAGATAGAAGACATTAAAAGGACATCTACACACAAATTTATTTCTCTATTAAAACCATCATTGGAGTTGATTTTTGAATGTCCTTCGCTCTTAAGCATAGAAACCCAATCCAGAAACTGACATTTTCACTATGTGGTTCCAAAAGGTTGCATTCCAATCTGCCAATTGCAAAGAGTCACATACAAACATCAGTTGGGTCTAGGTCTAGGGAAAAAGTGCTGTTTGACAACAATTAAGAAATTTGAATAATTATTACTCAAATTTCCTCAAACCTTCGGATGTTAGAAGAGTAATGCAGATACATTGAACAATTGAATGAATAATATAATCGATTAGTTTCGTGATAAAATATAAAGTATAAAACTACAAATATAAATTGTATAAAAACGAAGAGTCAATGTACCTGTTTTCACTGACAACATCGAATTTTGCCACCCACAATCTTTTGACGATTCTGAACTCCATCTCGGGGCAATCACCATTCTTTGGAAGAACAGGAAGAAGTGCGAACAACGCCTGAATGAAAATAACAAATGTATATTACCCAAAAAACGTTCTAAGTTTTAGAAATACAAAACTCGTACTTTTTCACATCGAAACCACTCGTAGTCATGAAGTGTTCTTACTAGGAAGAACTTACCCGTAGGGCAGCATCTCGAACTTGAGCGGATGAGTCTTGAAGTGCGAACAACAAACGATCGATTTCATTATGGGAGGCTACTGCAGATTCTCCAACACCGTTTGAGGCCAAAGCAAGTTCTTGTAAACAGCTCACAGCTTGCTGCTGAACGCGACCGCCAGATTTACCTTGAAGTAATAATTTTGATTGGTCAAATCTGTTGATTATTTTATGGAAAAATTGTTCACATAGGGAATGGCAAGTAAAAAAAGTAAAGTAAACGAGGAATTTCATTCGTTCGACAACCCGAGGTGTCGCAAACGTCGCCAGCCGTCCTCTAGAGAGGATTGGAACTAGGTCTGACGATTGCGCTCGTGGCTTTTCATTGCCTCACGCCCCTGGGTTGGGAGTGATTTGGATTCACGTGATATCGAGATCAGAAGTGAACTGTCTAACGACAGGACAGATGTACAACACTTGATAGGATTTTGGCCCTAATCATTGGTGCCTGCCGGATTTGAACCGGGCAAATCAGTACTCCCACTGAAAGTAAACAGCCAAAGGACTGATGCCTTAGCTCGATTGTACAACCTGTCCCCTAAAGGTGTGGTTTCCCTGGAGCGTCTGCAGCCGCGCGCGATTTCTGCATGTACCTACACAGCCGCGAGCCGCGCTGCGCTGTGGAAGTGTTGTCTCACGGCGCGGCTGGCGGCCAGCAGGAGGCAAAGAAGGCGATGACGGTTTTTAGCGGGATTTCGTCCAACCATCAATCTTCTTTCCGCTCACTTTGGAGCTTGAATTTGAATTTTTTAGTAAAACGATACGTTTCACTCGGCCTCACGCGGAATAAACATCAATTCGGATTAATAGTTCACGGATCAGAATGTACAACAATCACTTGACAACGGGGAGGGCGGATGGACGAAATGGTTGGGCTAAATCCCGATAGAGTGCGTCCGGAACCATTGCCCTCTTCGCCAGAGTATCTCCTGCAGCCTCGTGCGTGAATTTCATTGTACAATCACAAGTGAAGAAAAATGCTATCAGCAATGCTGACAAAATGCAGACAGAAAAATGTGATTAACGAGTTCCCCCGCCTCTGAGTAGCTCAATTCTGTAATTCTCGAAAAACAAGCGCGCCTCATTGGGACCCTCTAGCGATGGGGGAAAGGAAGTTTCAAAGAGATTCGCTAGATGGGAGTAGCGTCACCTTCCTCTCACCAGTCCAGAGTAGTTTTATATAGTGAAGATCCGTCACCGTAATTTTTCCTTTTCGCAATTAAAATCAGAAAGTTAAGAACATTGTTAATTTTTTTTGTCGTTTGGTGATTTGATTTTTTATTAGTTTGTTGTGCCTTCGCGATTTGTTTCTCCAAGTGCTTGTGCGAACACAACGAAGAGGGGAAACACTACAAATTAACAAAGGAAGAAAGTATTAATAATGAGATAACTTACTAATAATATTGATCAATAACGTGATTAGCTGACACCTAGGGAGCAAATTAGGATCGTGAAGATCCCCAGAGCTTCTGCGAAGTCGAGCTTGATTGTTCAGCAAACGTATGCAGACAGGGAGCAGAGGATCTGCAGGGTTGATGGAAGTGGCAGCAACCTCTATCATTGGCAGAAGGTACGTCAACGCTGGGGCAGTCAATTCTTTCCCTAATGAATCTATGTCCTCTATCGCCTTTCGCATGCCTTTATCTAAACGGATGTGACAGAATAATGAAAATTAAATGTCAATTAATTAACAACGCTTCCTAGCATTTCGCTTAATTGAAGATTTCCCTGATACTTTTCAACTTTTAACAACTGTGTAAATTTAATTTAATCAATGGTCAGAAGAAATACATTTTCGTTATCCATCAAACAGTACGAAACAGAAATGAAACACTAAATTCTATGACTCTATGATATGTACAGACTGAGTACTCTAAGTTGTACAGAATTAGATTTGACTAGGTCAGAATATGATGCACTTCAACAGATCTTATAGATATACCTTCTGAATTTAATTTTAATTTCAAATATCTTACCCAAATCTTGGTTATCCCAGGCAGAATTCAAATCACACTTAGGCCTCAGTAGCCGCAAGCTGGTATGACTAACTCTCTGTATGACCAAAGGAGATACTGTATTGACTGATATGAATGCCGGTTCCGATAGCGTGATGTAAAGTCCAGATAGGAATGGAGCGCAAAGAGGGGAGGACAGTCCACGAACAAGCGGTGGAATCAGCACTGGCAGCTGAACAGCCAGGGCTAGAGGGGCTCCTTTCCCGACGGATTCGATTATTTTCACAGCACAATCCAATCGGTTTGATGCCTGAAAAATGAGGATTCCGCTTTCAGTCTCACAAATACCAATGAATACCATGGAACATTTGGTGGGCGATCAGCTCATAAACCGCCCGAAGAATGATCATACACTCTTCAAGGCAAAAGCACACAATTACGCAGGATGCAACACATTCTACAGAGCGATCTTCACGGTACTTCCGTGCCATCCAACGACACCAGCCAGTTAATACAATAATATTACATTCACCCTCTTCTCAGAATCTAACGTAATCTTGGAGGTAGGATGGGGGCTTTCGATCTCTGGAACTCCTTCTTGTAGATTTATCGAAAGATGGTTTTCCTGAGGGGGGCAACTCCGATACTTCTTCAGTCTCCTTCTGGCTAGTCAAAGGATCCGTACTTGGTTCAGAAAGTTGTGGAATTGAAGTTGGCAGTTCTGTTTGTCCCTTCTCATTGTTTGTATCGGGAGATGGGATGTTTGTATCAGAAGATGGGTTGTTTGTACTTATGTCCTCTTCAGAAATGGAATGTTGGTCTTGTCCTGTAGGTGCTAGATGTCGTGTAGATACTGTGGTCTCTCTGCCATCATTACACGCTATTCGATCGCTTCTGTGCACTAGTATAAATTGCTCGCCTCACGAACAATTGTTCAGTCACCCTAGAAGATCTGGAAACGGATTATCAACTCCATCATGGCTTCTACGTCCTGGAACAGTATTCCTCAAACGATTTAATAGACAATCCAAATTTGAACCGTTGGTGGAAGAAATGACTCTTGTGGATGGGAACCATGAATACGCCCTTATCCGCTATCCTGATGGCAGAGAGACCACAGTATCTACACGACATCTAGCACCTACAGGACAAGACCAACATTCCATTTCTGAAGAGGACATAAGTACAAACAACCCATCTTCTGATACAAACATCCCATCTCCCGATACAAACAATGAGAAGGGACAAACAGAACTGCCAACTTCAATTCCACAACTTTCTGAACCAAGTACGGATCCTTTGACTAGCCAGAAGGAGACTGAAGAAGTATCGGAGTTACCCCCCTCAGGAAAACCATCTTTCGATAAATCTACAAGGAGTTCCAGAGATCGAAAGCCCCATCCTACCTCCAAGATTACGTTAGATTCTGAGAAGAGGGTGAATGTAATATTATTGTATTAACTGGCTGGTGTCGTTGGATGGCAACTTGTTTACAACATTTGTTTGTAGGAACCCAATTTCCCAATTTATTCATTCTTTGCTGTTTTATGCAGAATAAAACCTTTCTACAGGTAATTCTTGTAACTTACTATACAACATACTTCAAACTAGAAATCAACCTCCATTATAAACAAAATTAAAACATCAACTTTCATTCATTCCATTTTCACCTAGGAGTACTTACGTTCTGAAGTCTTTCCCTAATAGCAGTTTCTTTTTCCATCTGTTGCTTTACCAACTCTTTCTGTTTAGGAGTCAATTCTGGCTCGGAAATCTGCAAAGAAGCAATTCAGTTGGGTTACACGATAGGTAGTTAAGAGAATCATTTATGTGCGAGATCGGAAGATTAAGGAGAGGACGAATAAAGTTTGATGGATTTTACGTATGGGCAGACTTATGATTTATTATTGATGTGTTAGCAATAAAACACAGACCATCTACTGCTTAACCCACATTCCCAGAAAACGTGAACAAAATTGAACATTAAGCTTGATACGACCATTTTGCTTGCGCAGCAGTTTTTAATAGCACTATCATGTCGATGTTTAAAAGGCTCTTCAGCTGCCTACCCTGTGTTGAAGTGATCTCAAATATTCAGCTTAAATTAGCAAATTCATTTATTCTCCACCATGGTATGTCTCGAAGAGAACCACTTGCAATAATATGGTGTCCATATGCTTCCGTACTAGATCTCCAGTAATGGTCGCATCTGCGGAGTACGTGTTCTGTGGAGTCTAGCTGTATATGACAATGCCTTAAGACCAGAGATTTTTTGGATTTTGTATGGGCCAATTTTGGTTTCTTATAATAAACCTTGATAATCGTGCAGCAAAATCGTAACTCCACAATTTTTGTCATTTTTCATTTCAAGGTACGCAGATTATAAATATACAATGTCCGTCCGCCCTATGAGTCATAAACAGCCTTAGAGATGAAGTAAAAATCGGTTTTCTCCCACGAGGACTCCTCTTGGGGTCTAGTTAGTCCTAACTTCTAGCCAGCCCAATCGTTTCACAAGCAAAGAACGAAAATGTGCAAAAACGTGGGTTTTCGCAGTATTTGCTGTCAGGCAAATGCGGAGACATTCTCTAAGAATTTTGAGCTCAAAATTGATTGGGAAATGTTTCAGATCCGTAGAAACTAACCCAAAGCAGATAATTGAAATTTTTGAAGTTAAAAGTGAGCCCCCCCCCCCCAAACCTCAAAATAACATAAGCAATCACGCATTATTCAAAAAATAATGAACCGATTGTGTTGGAGTTGGCAGCGTTTTCTGTTTTAATCCTACAAACACTTCTAGAAATCCAGATGCTAAGAGATGGTTCTAGGAATAGCTGTTCCGATTCAACTACCCCAGTGAATACAAAATAACTAAATGCCTCTTGCTAAGGTATAAACCACGATCGTTATTCTTATAGTATATGCTCACATGTATAAGATGAATCTATACGCAATTTAACCCACCTCCTATTTTCTTACAGTGTTGAAGAACTTGAATGGAACCACTTCTAAGAGTTTGATCACTTCCATTTACGAAAATTCGGCTAATATCCAAGAAAACCCTACCTTCCCTTCACGACGTCTTTTCTCCTCCAGCTCCTTCCTCAATATAATTTCTTCTTGCTGTTCTTTGTAAGAGTATATTTTGCTTTCTCTCTTCATATTTTTGGAATTAGCTAGTCCATCATTGTCTTTGCTGTAAGTAAAAACAAAAATTGATAATGCTTCTCAATTCATTCAATAATCAAATCCAGTTGACCATGAAAACTAATTCTGTCTAATTAATTTGATTATTTGACAGTTCAAAACTGACATGGGTGAAGAATCAAAACAAAGACCTAATGCTACAACCCTTCAGCTCCTCGGTTGTTACTAAAGACAGTTTTTTTTTCAATAACTGTCTAAATCAATACTTCATACATGGAGTGCATCCAAGAAGCTCAGAAATTCCGGTAATTATTTTGTTTTCCCCCTTAGTAGATTTTAGAAGTCCAATACTGGACGTAATAAACTTACATCATCGTCATTATATATATATTTGAAGGAGCAGGAGCTACAGTGCCATCAAGACCGGAAGGTCGTGCGGGTACTGTATAACCTAGCGCCGTCCTCAGATTGTTCACCTGACAATCATGTTGATTCAACAAGATGGTTCTTTCGAGATGCCGGAGATTAGTCAAAATCATAGGTTCTCGAGGTCGAGCTAACAGATAAACGTAGAGCGGTCGAATTGAGCTCTTGTGATTCATTGAAGAGATGTCTTTCAACAACAAATTTCACCATTAGCGTTATTTCGGAATTGTCTACATCATGATGTACGAATATCTCAGTCAATTGATTCCCCTCTTTAGGATTGAAAGGAACTGAAGCTTTACAGTAAAAGGGTGGGTTGTTGCAGCCCCTGATCTGAGTTTGAAACAATGTGGTGTCAAATAATTGTTAAAGCACGTTGACTTATCCATTTTTGTTCTGTCAAAATTCATACAAGTCTGTTCTCGAGGTCGAGCTAACAGATAAACGTAGAGCGGTCGAATTGAGCTCTTGTGATTCATTCAAGAAATGTCTTTCAACGACAAATTTCACCACTAGTGTTATTTCGGAATCGTCTACATCATGATGTACGAATATCTCAGTCAATTGATTCCCCTCTTTAGGATTGAAAGGAACTGAAGCTTTACACTAAAAGGGTGGGTTGTTGCAGCCCCTGACCTGAGTTTGAAGCTGTGATGTCAAATAATTGTCAATAATAATAATAAACAGTTGACCTATCTTTCGGCATTGGGTTTTTCTGAATAAAATCTACTTTCTTATTTAGATAACAAATTTTGGAGGACCGTAAGTAGTGTTATAAAATTTTCAAGATATAATCCATTTACCTTGAAGAGCCAGAAACAAGAATACACTTTCCGCATTGTGTTCCATGAATGAATCTATACATCCTTACATCGATCATCAGCTATTTAAAAAAGTACGTTTTTATGGAACAATTAAGGAGATTATTGTGATAGATATAAAAATTTCTAACAGTACATCCTCAATTTATATAGTCATCTTGACGAAAGCGTTTAGAGGTAATGTGCCATACACTTACTTTGAGAGGATACTTTTATCAAAAAGCTGGCCTGGTGGGCTGAGAAATACGTTATAATCGTTCTGGGATACATTAAGAAGCTCGCTGTCTCCCAAGACCTCAGTGACGATCTCAAGCAGAGATGGTATCATCGCTTGGGGATTCAAATTCACGACAGTGCGAAGAGCTTGTTCGTAGCTCTGGAATAAATTAAAGTATTAATGATAATTGAGGCTACCACACCTTACACAGTGTTTATGTTTTAATAATGTTTTTGGTCGAAAATGACCATTGTATTATTAAGTAGTTCATTAAAAGGTTGAGTTAATCAAATCAAATGATTACAAAATAGATTTTTACGTACTGGATGACATTTGAAATCCCGAACGAGCAAGTTGATGAATTTAGTACGGTAGTCTCTCACAAACTCTTCTGGCACAAGTTTGAAAAATTTAAGCAGCTTCACCCACAATTTCGCTTGGGCCAACTCTGTGAATGGATATAATAACAATAAATGCAATAAACAATACGACGAAGTAATCATTTTTATCAATGACAGTTCTGTCATTAATTGACTTATCGTTTCTACAACTGTAAAATACTGTATACCATCTTACAAAATATAACAGAACGAATCATACCAACGAAAGGATGATGACACGCAAGAACTGAATGCAGGGCCAACAATTTCCTATCTTCCAAACTCAAGTTTGAACCTGAGCAAATAGTAGTGATGCCTTCCACTATTTCTGTTGGCTTAACTTCTATGCATCCAGAAACATCCGAAGTTTCATTGTTTTCTTTGAGCCCACCGCTCCACTGGAAAATATTACGAATATGGATTGATTCACGGAACTAAAACATTCTTATTGGTCATCATTTTATTCAAACTAGACAGCCTTAATTATTGTAAACGGAGAGGGCCAAAAATTAAAGATAGGAAACAGAGACTACAACTAGTTTCCAACAAAAAGTGCCTCCTAGAGATTTTTTTTTAGAGGCTTCGTTTTTGAGTTATTTCAATTTTAAGATTTTTTTCGTGTTTTCGAACTTACGTCACTAAAACGGCCGTAACTCCGGCGTTTTTAAAGTATTTACAAATCTAAGTATGCCGTTGGAAAGAGCATAAAATTATCTATCGTCTCAGTCTTTAATAATAATTTTTTAAAAGGAACTAAGGGTTAAAAATGAGCCTAAAAAGTAAATTTTGTCAAATTTTGAAAAAAATTATTTTTTTAATGGCTCATTAAGGTAACGGTACCGGTAGTGGCCACAGTTAAGAATTTTTTTCTTTAGTTTTGACAATTGTGGGCCAACAGTAGTACTGACTTTCTTCAGGACTCATTTAGAATATAGCCCGACTCTTCCCTAACATATCCATTGCCTAAAACTATCAAAAGAACAATTTTTTCTATTTTTTATTAATTTTTTCTCACACCTTTATTTTGATCTAGTAGTGGCCACATCAAATTACGAAATTTCCAGTAGTGGCCACGTGCATGTCTCAGTAGTGGCCACTTGACATTTTGCCCTCCTTACGTGTTTAATATCATTAAATTCAATACCAGATGAACAAAATTGATTCTATCCAGTAGAAGCTCTAGGATACAGCCCAACAAACGAGGAAACTAGGGACGGTCATATTGAGAAGTTTACCACAATTTCCAATGATGCTCTGCGCACTCCTAGTTCAACCTCTGACTACAAGATGACATGAGCTGTACCTCCTGCAAGTTTGAAGCCACTAGGAGACCGGGAATCCTTATTTCTCAAAGATAAACTTTAAAATGGCCACTACTGGAGCAGTGGCCACTACCGGTGCCGTTACCTTAGTCCCCCTTAATTTTGATGATACGTTTGAGCCTGTAAGCTTAAAAAATGCACAAAAGTCTCAGCTTTCCAATGGTATATTTTATTTTTAGGTTTTAGAGGGAACTTTTTTGAGGAAATTGAGATTTTATGCAAAAAAACGTGTATTTTCAAGCACATTTGAGGATTTAAAAAAAAAAAAAAAAAAACCTACATAACTAAAACTTTTTTTCTTTTTCTGGGTGTAGAATGTATCATGTCAACGGCATTACCTAAAAAATTTAAGTTTGAGTGAGATCATTCGCGGCATGAATTGATGTAAATCAACTGTTAAATGTCTCCCGTTCTTCCTGATATCGTGACGTTTGATCCCGTTGTTTGTTATGATTTCCTCTTCTTTTCGTTGATAGAAACATCGTCATGAGCAAAATGTTGAGTATGATAATGTGATTAACGGTCAAAGGTAGATCCACACACCCGTTCGATCACATCAAATGTGCTTGAAAATACACGTTTTTTTGCATAAAATCTCAATTTCCTCAAAAAAGTTCCCTCTAAAACCTAAAAATTAAATATACCATTGGAAAGCTGAGACTTTTGCGCATTTTTAAAGCTTACAGGCTCAAACGTATCATCAAAATTAAGGGAGACTAATGAGGCATTAAAAAAATAATTTTTTCAAAATTTGACAAAATTTACTTTTTAGGCTCATTTTTACCCTTTAGTTCATTTAAAAAAAATTATTATTAAAGATTGAGACGATATATAATTTTATGCTCTTTGCAACGGCATACTTAGATTTGCAAATACTTTTAAAACGCCGGAGTTACGGTCGTTTTATCGAAGTAAGTTCGAAAACACGAAAAAAATCTTGAAAGTGAAATAACTCTAAAAAAAATCTCTAAGAGGCACTTTTTGTTTAGTTGTAGAACACGAGTGCGAAGATTTTCGGATCATACGCTGTACACCCTGTATATTCCACAACTAATTGTATTTCATTTCAACAATAAAATGTGTGTTGTAGCAAAAACCTTTAAAAAAATCAACAGGTGCTTACTTGGAGTTTATTTTTAATGAGCATATCTGTGATTTGATCTAATAATGATGTAGCTATTGAAGTTCCCTGTAGAGACGAAAACATTCTTTGTAGATTAGAATGGATTTTGGTTTTGATTGAGCGACCACTAATCATACATAAGACGAGAGCTCGGTATACAGGTTCAGGGCTACCTGAAAGATTTCCTGCATGATCCATTAGGATCCTTTCGCACAACCACACGACTTGGCACAATGCTGAAAAGCAAGTATTAGAATTAAAAATACATATCTTTTACGTTTGATGTACGAAGAACAGTACATTTGTACTGTTGTATCATTGCATCTAAAAAGCTTTGCTTGTTATGCACAGTTGATGTAAAATAATACGGGTAACAAGATCAAAAGAACTACCTACCTTCAGGGGTACATTGAGATAGAAATTTTTCAGAGATAAACAGTAATTTATCCATATCAAGGATGACGTTATGGATCATGGACATATCAATTTCGAAAGAATCCGTGGAAGCAATTTTCAAAAGGAGGCAAGTAGCAGCCAATCCCTCTCGGACCAATCCCATCTAAAATACATAGAGAAATAAACGGAGTCATGAAAATGCAAGCATTCATTTTGCAAATTCCCATATGAAATCCAGAAGTTGACATAACGTACCTGGAGGGGTTGCGCTGCAGCTTTTTCAACAATTTTCATCAAGGTGGGCACATGCTTTTGAAGCTGAGGGGCAGTTGAGAAATTGCAACAGACAGTCAGAGCGCTGAAATAAGCAGCTCGAATGAGCGGCGTGAGTTGTTTCATCGACTGGCACTGATCGATCCATTTAATAAGTTGAGGGGGAATGTTCACTGTGAACTTGGAGCACCAGAGACTAAGCATTTCAACGCAATGTAACAACGTCTTTTCGTGAACTGAAAAAAATGGTTCCAAACGTTTAACAGCTGACATATGATAAATACATATTATTCCAACCAACACTCATTGAACTTAAGTCTAGCCGAATCTTAGGAAGTCTCCAAATAGGAAATCCAAATAATCACCTTCAGTTTCAAGAACTTTGATGAAGTAATCAACTATTTTAGTGGATATTTGCTGCATGCTGGCGCCAGTAATAGAATTATGACTCAAATTCCCTATAGCCTGGAACAGAAAACAAATCCTGAATATCTGAACAAGACTTGCAAATGGAAGGAAAAATTATTCTCTTTTCATTATCTAATGAATATCGTAGAAGTTCTGATATACCACTCCTCAATAATGTAGTGAATCCTAATGACAGAGCTATTGGGGTCCATCTACAGAACTGTGATAACTCCCTCGAACCGACCTACCTCTAACATAATCGTACTGATCATTAAGCAAAATGGAACGTGCGTAAATTGAATTAATCCAAATAGAAAGACCTTAATTAATGACAAAGTAGTTTAGAGATATTTCTGTAACTTTGCTTAAGATACTAGTAGATAACCTTGAGACCACACTCATTAATATCACTCAAGACGAGATTCATTAGGGATTTTCCAACCGACCTGCTACGAGCAGGTTCGGGGCATGGCAGTGTAGGGCACTTGCTGCTCAGGACCACTGCGGTGTACACACGGAATTACACTGGGTTGGAAAATGAAATGAGGAAGGTTAGGCTTTTGAAGAGGTTACCCTAGGTTTCCTGCTCAGAGCAAGTTACTCCGACCTCAGGCTGGAGTAACCTGGGGGAGTCCCGAGCAAGTTCCCTGGCCGGTTGGAATTCAGTGCAAGATGCCCCGAAGTTACACTGGCGGCGGTTGGAAAACGCCTGATCCTGTTCCCTCATTAGTGCGCCTGCGCTCTTCCACTGGTGTAGCTCGGAGCAAGTGGTTGGAAAATCCCTATTATTAACAATTCGTGAAAACCACCATTGCATACCTGAAGAATGGCGATTTTGTGATCAGCAACAGTTATTTTCCCTTGGGATCCACCGAGAAGTTGGAAAAGATGATCGGCCATGCCAGAAACGGCTTCATGGTCAGAACACTGCAAACTCAAAGACTTAATGGTCTCAGCCGCCATTTTTCTTCCATCCTCGTCATTAGTGCATAAACTACCTATTAGGAAGAAGAATATTAGTTTCCACAGATAATATTCATTTTACAATAATGGTCTGAGTGCATAAGGATTGTCGAAAAAATGCATGTTTTTCAAGATAAAGTCACCAATCTCAACATATCCAGAAAATTGGGTTGACAATTCCAAATAAGAGGTGGTGGATGTGAAGTGGGAAACATTTTCCAACAAATAAGAGACTAAGGAATTCAACAGAGTTGTTTCGAAAAGTTAGGTTTGTGAAGAAAACGTCAAGATATGCCTTACTTGACACGGATTTGGTGAGAGCTAAGGAGTACAAGCTTAGATCCAGAGTCAAATTGGACAGGAGTGGCGGTAACACTTGAAGAATGAGCTCAGGGTTGCGGAGCATCGCTTTCTGAATCGCGGGAAGAATGGTGGATGAAAACTCATTGTGGTCCACCAATATGAGGAGAGGGCGGCAGGCTTCGACAACGTACGGAAATACTTTGGTCTTACTTCCAACCACGTTCTTTACAAACATTTCCAGCAAATAGGGCTGGAAAACGTAAATGTTATGGTTATTGTCGGTCTTAACCTGTACAAAAATGTGCATTATGAAATACATCAAGAAATAGTTTTTTTACGCATACAGTACGTACATACCTGTGCAGTCATTTAATTTTGGGATACCCGTGTATTAAGACCAACCATAACTTTCCCGGACCATAGTAAACAGGTCCGAAAACATGCTCAAATAGTAAACTCTTTAATATTTGCGTAAACATAATATTTATACGTTATTGAGCAAGCGCAAAATGAGCACAGATTTTGATGTTTTTTTTTCTAAAACGGAAAGCCGCATTCTTTCAATCGCAGATTAGGAACCCACACTACATGTTATGGGAAAATGGTCCACCCTGAGCATAATGCAAAAAACGTCTGCCAAGTGGGTGTGGCACATAGCTTCCTCGTATCCATAACATGACTGTATAGATCATTGAAAATTATTATTGACTAAAGAACTTCGTTCAATTAGGCGAAGTAAATATTGAATTAGGGTAAATTTATTGTTATGCAGGAGCATAACTTGAGAAAATAAAGGTAGGCATGTTCAACTATTGAACAAACTATAAAATATACCTAATAAGTCCGAACAATCCCTGAAAATTTCATCGAAATTGGTCAAGAACTCCCAGAGTTATGCGCGTAACAAGGATTTCCAGTTTGCGCATGCGCAGAGGCTACTATTGATCCGGGGGTTATGAAACTCATAGGGGACCATCTACACATCAAACCAAACAATCCCTGAAAATTTCATCGAAATTGATCAAGAACTCCCGGAGTTATGCGCGTAACAAGGATTTCACGTTTGCGCATACGCAGAAGCTACTATTGATCCGGGGACCATGAAACCTATAGGGAACCATCTACACCCCAACCCGCACAATCCCTGAAAATTTCATCAAAATCGGACTATAACTTCGTGTAGTTTTGCCCGTAACAAGGATTTGGAGACAGACAGACACACAGACAGACACGGAACCAAAATTGTTCAGAAAGGTCTAAAACGCAAAATGCGAGTGGAATTTTTGATTTTGGAGACAAAAAAATTTTCACATTCCGAAAGTGAAAACAATGCTTCCGCTACCTTAGTAGACTCGGAAGCAATATTGTGTTTTTGGAGGTAGTCCATTGGCTAGAATGAAATAGGATTTTCTCATTTTCTGCCCAAATCATTGTAGTTTTGATTGCTTTTGAGTCAAGTAAAATCCTATTAGTTTTCCAGTTTACTAAACAAATTTACCGATAGACATCCTGAACACAGCAAAAAGATTTAGAATCTACCTCCATCGGGATCTTAGACCAATCCATTGCACCAACAACTCGAATAATGAATAAGTATTGGTATTTTCGGACTAGCACGAATACATAGGTTTTTCCTGAAAAACATTAACTTGCAGAAAGAGAAAAGCTTCCAGATTTTGTAATACAATAGGTATAGCGGATAACGAACCTTGAGCGCTACTAGGTGATCCGTTTTCTTTGTTTCGTGAAGATGTTTGAGAAATGTAGACCCAAATACTATAAGATGTTGGGATTCGGGCAACTTAACGATGGTCTCCCTATACAAAGGCACGACGAACTCAGCGTTCTCCTTCCAAAGGCTTTGCAGGATCTGGTAAGCTTTTGACACTTTCCTGTAAGTTGGGCAAACGAAAAGGGCAAATCACTCATCAATCAGAACTGCCTATTGTAAAACCGAAAAAACCTATAAAGAAACCATTCACCATGCGTTAGAGTTTTTGCTTCTAGTAGAGCAGATTTACGCAAGGGATAGATATCGTCAACAACCATAGTGGATGCCAACGAGCTAAATAATGTTATGGAGCTAAATAATGTTATAAGTGATGGAGATATAGCTGTTTGAAACAGTACAATGCAGCAAAACAAATAGAACCCTTAGCTGTTCCTAACTGACACAGGAATCTAATCACAAAGTTAGCAAAAGTGAATTGATATATGAATTGGCATCACCTTTGGTGGCATGATGCAAAAACTGCAGACAGAAGGATGGCCTGGGAGCTACAAATATCGCGGAATTCTTCTTTGGCCTCTTTGGATGCTTTGGGAATGGCGTTGTTTACAAGGGAACAACTCCATGTGAGAACGTGAAGGCACTGCTGAGCTGTACACTTCCTGAAAATTTAGAGAGGCAAGCTATTATTGCTGAGAAAATATTTTTTTGTGAATGCAATAAGTACCACAAAAGTTGCTTTTTATATTAATTGATGAAGTCAGAAGTGTTGGAGTAAGTTGAGAGGAATTACACAGCTTTGACGGTTCGACAGTAATCAATCGCGCATTTAGCAGACAGGCCTAACAAACTATAATTAACAACCAAGTAGACAGTAAACAATTTTCACACGATCAAGTGAAGTTTGAAACTCCTTAGAAAACGCTGCAGATTATTATTCAATGATTCATGATTTGAACTTCTACTAGGCTTTGGAGTGTGCGCGTTTCACAGGTGATAGAGCGATTATTGAATTTCAGGAGGCACTTGTGTGCCTCCTATGATCAACTGATCAATCCAATAGGTATTTTGGTTGAGAACCGATTTAAGTGCTCTACGCATATCTCCTGAAATTCAATAATCGCTCAATCACCTGTGAAACACGCACACTCCAAAGCTTAGTAGAAATTCATTCAAATCATGAATCATTGATTAATAAACACCAGTGTAAGAATTGAATTGAAATTGAAGAATTGAATAATAAACACCAGTGAAAGAATTTGCAGCGTTTTTTTTTCAATAGCGATTACAATGGTGTTTTATTGAATAATAAACCAAAAACAACTCAGTCACTGCATCTGATGCTGATTCACTACAAGCTAAAATTAAAGTTGATATAAGTATCTTCCAAAAGTTGCTAGGACTACTAGGGAAATGTCCAATTCTTTGAGTTTCCTGTTGATCTTCCTTTGAACCAAATTGCAACGGATTTTACATATTCGTATCCTTTTGGTTTATTATTCAATAATAAACCATAGTAATCGCTCTTGAAAAAAAAATTCTAACCCCCCCTGAAAATTTCATGGTTTACGTTTCAAAGGGTGTAGAATCCGAATCTGCAATAACAATTTTTCCGTCCGTCCGCCGTACGCACGATTTCTCCCAAACGGCTGGAGCAAAAAATCTGAATTTTTCAGGAAAAATCGATAGTGGTCGGACAACGCCCCAATTCTTTAGCCAGCTCTCTCACTTAATTTAAAGTGCCCTTTAAGGGTTGTCCATGTTCTGTAAAATCCCTAAAAACCTCAAAAAAGTCAAGGCGGCCTAAAGTTGGAATTTTTTTGAAGAACTTTCCATGAGAAATCGAATGAGCCCCTCCCCAGGTTCGTAGCTCAAACCATTCCCGATGTATGGCCCGGTTTATGGTGCCAACATTTGCATCCACATTCACTACATCACTAGGTTACTGCAATCAAAACAAAAACAACAGGGTTTTTTAGTGATGTAGTGAATGTGGATACTAGAGTGAACTCCTAAAAGGGTTTATAGCCGATACACGGGTTGAAGCATTTCTGCATGCTTACGAAATTTAAAATTTTCAAATAGAATATTTTTCCATTGTAATGGCTCTTGAAAAAACTCAGAAAATTCTTTCACTGGGGTTTATTATTCAATGATTCATGATTTGAATTTCTACTAAGCTTTGGAGTGTGCGTGTTTCACAGGTGATAGAGCGATTATTGAATTTCAGGAGATATGCATAGAGCACTTAAATCGGTTCTCAACCAAAATACCCATTTGGATTGATCAGTTGATCATATTTGTGTGCCTCCTGAAATTCAATAATCGCCAAATTCAATTCTATCACCAAATTCAAATCATGAATCATTGAAGAATAAACCCGAGTGAAAGAATTTGCAGCGTTTTTGAAATAGGAATTGTATTTAATTTAAAATAGTTTAAAAAAGGTAATCGTATAAAGAGAAACCACCGAGGGTTTATTTCATTAGTGCATAAATCTGTTGGTAGTTAACAATTCAACATACGTGGCAGTAATTGACGAATTAGCTGTAGCGATGTTGGAAATCACAGGCGTCAGGTGTTTGAGAGTCCAGTCGGGATGGATCTGACTGAGCGAAGCGACGATGTCCAGAAGATACTTTTGAGACGCGGAGTCTCGATATCGGCAAACGGCCAGTTGTAATACCTTGCATATCCCCCGCACAACTTGCTCAGTGAGAGCTAAACAGACAAGCATTCACACTAATTGTAACATTGGATTAAGTTGTAATAAGTTAGGGGGCAAGGACAGAGTATAGGAATGATCACAGATAACATGGGGTATCAAGGCCTCCCTGAATCATCAAAAGCGTGAACGTACGAGTAAATACTCGGGACACAAGGTTAGAAACCAGCTTTGTGCGCACCAAAAAGCAAACAAATACAGTGTTCCCACCTCATATCTAATTAGAGTGATTAATAACTATGAATTAGTTGTTCAGTAAGTAAAAAAAGAAGGGCATACAGCCCTTGCTGAGTATCCATTAAAGGTCCACATGTCTTTGGTCCATACCCATGATTATTGAAGTGGAAGACGTTTTAAGCAAGACAGGCGTTCATGTTTTTTATTTGACAGCCACAGAGATGGTATTTCATAGCATGTTTGCTGACGGCATGGTAATATTTCCAGTCATGGATATAGAACAGCTTCTTGACCAGGGGAAAACTATCGCCATCCCCTCTCATGTAGGCATCCTGGGAACAGGCAGATGCCCTTGCCAAAGCTCCCAGATGCCAATACCTGACGCCCCCACCAGCTACAGAGCTGCAAAAAACGAGATAAGGAGATCCGTGGAGAATAGGGTGCGCATTGTGCACTCCCAGGCAGCAGTAGGCTTCACTGCTAGAATCTGGGAACCGCGTTCCTTTACATCTCCCCCGTCACGAGTCAGTCGCAGCGTTCAGAGCAATAACTGGGCCTGACTATCTGAATGCCCACCTACACAGAATCGGAGTGGCGGAAGGCCTCGGCTGCAGTCTCTGCAACCGTAGGACTCCAATGACGATACCCCATCAACTCAAGGGCATTAGACGGAACTTTCCACCTGACGAGACCGAATGGGTCAAAGACAGCAAAATTCTATTGAGCGGCAAGAAGTTTAACCCAATAAGTTGATAAAAGGTTGATAGCGACGTAGGAAAAAAAATCGGATCAGGCTCATGCACATGGACTGCCATTTCTATTACTTTTTATTGATCGATAAACCAGATGTGCACCGCCTCACTCCACCAAGAGGTAGCACAAGGATATAGGGTTAGGGCACCTATTGTTGACACCACCCCAATTATTGACACCTGCTCCTTTTATGCTGAAAAATAAGCGTTTGCGGCTACCTAGAACTTTGACTTTGGTGGCAAATCAAAGACCAACAAATCAGCCACAGATTCCGGCTACGATCTAGTCACCCTTGAGGGATAAGATGCCCAGAAAAGAAGAATTTCTTGTCTCTCTCCGCCGGCCGACTCTTGACATTTTTGCTAAGAGGTAAGTCACAATTTTGCAAGTAATAACTACTTATTTTTGTGTTTCTATACTTTTCTTCGGTTTTAAGCACTTTGTTGGCACTAAAAGATAAAGATGATATAGTTTCCAAATGCAAATTTTAATTAAAATGAGGCATTTTCAGGGAGTCAACATTTGGGTATCAGGAAACGTAGGTTACCCAATTATTGACACCCCTGTCAATATTTGGGGTTTATGGCTCAACTTCGATCTGATGCAAATTAGGATCAGTTTTTCTCGGTGATCACGATGGTGATATCGAATATCAAAAATAACGATGGGGTCCTATTATTGACAGGGGTGTCAATATCAGGTTCACGTAGGTGTCAATAATCAGAGCTCTTGACACCAATTATCGACACCTAGAATGTTCAGTTATTGACAGTTTCAATGTATTTCATTATTTCGAATTTTCCGGTGGGTACTTGGTATCTTGGTATTTCTTTTCAGGACTTGATATTGGACGAGCGAACTCCGGAGAGAAGGCAATGCTGGCAGCAATAAATACCGTAAAGAGTGGTGTTGCTGTAGCCACAGTAGCTCGAAATTATAAGGTACCCCGAATTACCTTATTCTATAAAGCAACTGGCAAATCGACAATCGTGGGTAGGCCAGGCCCTGACGCTGGTTTGAAACCCGATGAAGAAAACGCTCTTGTACTGTGGATAGTCAAAATGTATCGTGCAGGATTTCCAGTCACTCCTGCCCAGTTAAAAGATAGCTTTCAGCATCTGTATAAAACGGAATTGAGAAGGCCATCACCCTTCAAATACGATCGGCCTGGGAAAAAGTGGCTGCAATGCTTCAAGGATCGGCATCCGTCAATAAGCGACCGGATTGCAGAACATTCAACTCTTTGCAGGGCCTCGGTGACGAAAGACGATGTCGCTGAATGGTTTCAAGGAACTGAGAGGTACCTATGAAAACACTGTCTTTTCGAAATTTTGGAAGACCCAAGGAGAGTCTTTAACAGTGATGAGTCTGCTTTTGTTGAGGAGGACGATTACATCATGATGAAGTTGTGCACCAAAACCAAGAAGACAAGAGTGGCTTGCCGCGTTTTGAAGACTGAAGATGGAAAACTAACAGTGAAGTCTCTTAAAGCCTGTAATCGCATGAAATATGTTTTCACCCTCGGTGATGATGAGCTGTTGATAGCGCCCAAAGACATTGTAACTCAGTTACCGAAGCCTCTAGTTTTTGGAAATAATCGCAACCAGAGGTTCCTATGCCCACAATCGAAAACTGACTGGACTATGGTATAGGTAACTATACCAAAATGTACCTTTATTCTTAATGGTTTTTATTTACTTGGACTTACACTTTTTTACATTGTATATACATATTTTAATTCATTTTTAGGAAGATTAAAATTCATGTTTCTGAGATTGAGTAATAGTGTCAATAATTAGTTCATTCCCTTGTCAATAATTGGTTTATGCATGTCAATAATGGGGGGGGGGGGAATTTTGATGTCGCATTTCAGCTATTAAACTGTGAATTTAGCTTTGAAAAACAAAAAAATTAATGGAATCGGATAGTGCAAACCTTGGGCTCTTGGAAAAACTTTGAATTGTAAAGATCCGTTTGTTAGCAAGGTAGTTTTCAAGAAAAAACTGCAAAATTTTTCTTAAGGTGTCCATAATTGGTGCCCTACCTCGATAAGAAACCTTTACAGGTACCTAATATCAAATATTTTTGTCCGCTGTAAAGACAACGCTCATAGGTAGGTAGGTATACGTGTGATAACCTACCGATACAATTCGAGTTGAATACAAATTTTGAATTGACATTACTTCTACTAAAGGCCTACAGGGATTCATTTAAATTTGAATAAATCAGTTTCAATGATATTTTCAAAAAATTTGACGCGATCGATATACATGGTACCGACCTTTGAGTTGCGCTAATCAGATATGAAATTCCTAACCGGCTGTCAATCTGGGTACAATATTGAAAATCCCTTATCCTGTTCAATTGATTAGGATATATAGAAGTATGATGTGAAGGACAAATAATGCAACAGATACGCTAAGTAGATGAAATGGGAGCGCATGAGCCACAAACGACAGGGACGAAGTAACGATCTCCGATAAAAGGGTGGAGGGGTAGGAAACCAGAAAACAATCGAGACATCTTTGGGCTAGAACGTTATCTAAATGGGTTTTACAAGGAGAAAATACCTCGCCTTCGAATTAAGCGAAGCATCAACGCTTATTAAATTCGAATCTGTCTTATTTCACTTGACAAGGTAGCGAATGGTAAGTTACATTGCACAACTTATTACCCGAAAACAACATCTAATGTCGATGTCTAATTCTCTAGATCGTTATAAAACCCATCAAATATACCATGCGGATAAATATAATTATAATGTGTACAGTTATTCTAAGTATAAGAAAAGAGGAGGAAACATACCTGGATTAGGGAGAATCGACTGAACATCGGTGAACACCTCTTTTCTGCCGGCGAGGCTGGAGGTTTGGACCTTGAGGGGCAGATCTTTCAGAACTTTGACCACCTGAAAAATTATTCACGAGATTCAGAGGAAATCTAAAAACGCGGTGCGCGGTCGGAATGAATATTTGGAATGATATTTTGAAAGAATAGAAGGATAAAATACTCACTTCTTCGCTCGACATGATTCTCTACATCTGTTTCAAAACTTGAAAGGTTAGAAAATGAACCTACTCAAAATGGATGCTAGCGGGGAAGGGTTTCCATGCTGGAACTGAACCTGGCCACTTTAAGGGGTTTAACACTAAAACGCAACACTTACCTGTAGTGCGTATTACTCGCTACGATCCAATACGGCGTTCTCTGCCTACTTTCTAGTAAATTAAAGATAAAATTGGTAATAATAGCAAAAAATCATTGATTAAGTTTATTAGGATTAAATTGTTTGAAGAAGTTAAATACTTGATGATCGTTTTCAGTTATAAATGTACTTTTTACCAGCAGGTAGGAATTTAAAGTTAGCCAGTACTTCTGTAGGTACGACAGCGGAGCTGTTTTCAAGCATAGGTACCTACAATTAACTACTCCAAACAATGCTTTATGCATGGAAATAAGTTCAAATTTCAAGATATGTGCTACAGAAATTTAAGATCTTTTATAAAAAACGCTGCAAATTCTTTCACTGGGGTTTATTATTCAATTGGCTTGCGTTCATGATTTGAATTTCTACTAAGCTTTGGAGTGTGTGTGTTTCACAGGTGATAGAGCGATTATTGAATTTCAGGAGGCACACAAATATGATCAACTGATCAATACTTATTTGGATTGATCAGTTGATCATATTTGTGTGCCAAAGCTTAGTAGAAATTCAAATCATGAACGCAAGTCAATTGAATAATGAACACAAGTGGAAGAATTTGCAGCGTTTTTTATGGTTATCAGAATGCTTCAACCCTTGTATCGGCTACAAAGCCTTTTAGGAGTTCACTCCAGTATCCACATTACTACATCACTAGGTTACTGATAGCAACACAAAAACAATAATAAACCAAAATAACGCCAATGTTGGTACCATAAATCGGGCCATAGATCGGAAATGGTTTGACCTACGGACCTGGGGAGGGGCTCATTCGATTCCTCGTGGAGTGTTCTTCAAAAAGAGTACAAATTTAGGCCGCTTGACTTTTTTGAGGTTTTTAGGGATTTTACAAAATTTCGACAACCCTCAAAGGGCACTTTAAATTAAGTGAGAGAGTTGGCTCAAGCATTGGGGCGTTGTCGGACCAACATGGATTTTTCCTGAAAATTTCAGCTTTTTTGCTTCAGCCGTTTGGGAGAAATCGTGCGTACGGTACGGACGGACGGAAAAATGTTTATTGCAGATTCGGATTCTACACCCTTTGAAACGTAAACCATGAAATTTTCATGAACCATGAAATGGGGGGGGGGGGGGGGAATTTTTTTTCAAGAGCGATTACAATGGTTTCTTATTGAATAATAAACCAAAATAATAATATGTGGCAAGCTCGGTACCTATGTACGTCACATGTCTCCATCTTTAACATGGCTGCATAGATTTTTGAAGGGGTTTAAATGTTTATATATTCAAGTCCACCAGTTAGAAAATTATACCTGATTGACAAGCGTGTGCAAAAACTACTACTGGTCGACAGTGATGAAGTTCATTGGAGACCCTCTACACTCTAAATCGCAGAGTTCTTGAAAATTCATAAAAATCGGATAAACAATGCAAACGTCTTGGTTATTACTATTGAATGTGATTTTTGATGAAACTCACGTGGAGAATTCAAATTTTCTTATCTGGATTCAATGTTTGCATATTTAAAACTAATTTTTTTACTAATCAAATTGATAGTCATAAGAACAAGCTGTTTAGATTTCAACTTAATCAGATTCACTGTGGTGGAAATAACCATTCTCCCAAAACCTTCATTTGCATACTTCTTCCCAAAAGTGGGTAAATGTTCTTCGGCATGTCAGTCGATTGCAACTACAAACCCGCTCTTACCGAACATCTGAGAAAGTTCTCAAGCCCAAGATGTATATATGGGTCATTTCAAAATTTCGGTCACATTTGGGTATTGACTTTTCTAAAAAAATAAATTTGAAACTTGACCAATTTGCTTGTTCCTAATCAATCACTGTGGTTCTCTCGACATATTACCCATGTGAATACACATAATCTTGAACCGTACTGCTGATACACCATTTTGAAAAAATAAACTTTTGTAGGGAGTGAGGTATATAGGACTACTATTTTTCCCCCTCTTGAGACTCCAACCTCCCTGGGAATCGCCGCTCAAGTCTTTCAATTTAGGTGAATGGAACAGCACAAATTAGCTTAATTTTAGCTACAGTAAATACTAAGGTTTCCATGCCAAATTTTGCAAACTTACTACAAGCAGATCTCACTCTCTACAATTTATGAGGCTGTGGATATTGAAGGGAATGAAAGAGTAGGGAGTGAGATTATAGCCTTTCACCACCTTTACAGGCCACAAATCAATTGAATCTGGTTGTAGCAAAACGTTGCAAACGAACTTCCAACAACTACACTAATTGTTAACAAGTGTTATCATGTTTCACGTACCACAGTCAGAATGTTATAGGAGTAGAGAATGAGAGTTAAAAAACCCTCACTGCTGTGTTCGGGGTTGGTTTTCCCGAAAGAACTAACTGGAGAGGTCTAGACAAAACCCAACCACCAGCGTTGGGACCATCTTGAATAAGGGATGTCAACAGAACAGAAGCAACTTCATAAACACCCTTTCCTGCCGGTTGGGGGCTATTTTTCAAAACATTGTAGGGAGTGAAGCAAAACCCGTTTACACTGAAATAATGAGTTGGTAAGGCAACTTGCTTTGATCCAATTTTTTTTTCTGAGGATATCCATCCATTTTATTTATTACTAAAAAAATATATATCGTAATAATGCTGTTGGACTGATTATGTAAATGAGGACTCGCAGCTCAGATTCTTGCAGAACTATAAAGGATTATAGCGCTTAAGATGACTCACCACTAACTCCCATAAAAGGAAGTAGTACATTATTCTTATCTTATAATATAAGATTACCTATATTATAATATCTCGCGACTCCCCTCCCACGTTCGACTTCCGCGTGACGTTTTTGGCTAGTTAGTACAAGGCTTAAGCATGTTCCATGCTAAAAATTATGTCAGCTTCTCTAGATTTCGTTCAGTTCACGGCTGAATGGGAACAAAGAAACCGCCTTATCTTTTAACAATTTTGTTCCTTACTCAATGCATCAAGTTTTGGCATGTATGAAAAATTGAACCTTATCGTTCTGATTACGGCTGATTTTCCCCTTCAGCATACCATACAGTAACTACTAATATTTCTTCCCATATTGTCCTTCTAGATTGGGAAATCCTCACTCTAAGTGGTTCACGTTTCTTGGATGTGACTTCACAATGGGCAGAGAACAGCCAACCGGGTCGCAATGACATATAGAGTGTGGGAGAGCTGATTAACAAATAGGTACTGTAGGAGAAAAACGGTTTTATCTATTCGAATCAGTAGGAAATATAGTTTTGTTAAATTCAAGTTCATGTAACAGATTGTGGAAGTTTTCGACCGCTTTTGGGCGTATAGCAGTACTGTCCGGATTTCCTCGGTTATTCGCTGTTTGCCTTGTGGCAGGGTGTGCGGGCGGTGTTTAAGGACGTTATCTTTAAGGCAGCCCAAAGAAAGAAGTCACAGATGCTCAAATCAGGTAAGCGTGCTCCCCACCCCACGTCCCCTCTAAGTGAGACCAGTTGCCGCAGGAACAAGTCTGTTCAAAATAGCTAATGAAATTCGAGCTGTGTGGGATGTAGCACCATCCTGTTGGAACTAGATGTCACACAAACTGTGTTCATCAGCAAGTACTTCCAATTCGAGCTGTAGGAAGGTTTCCAACACCGAAATGCTGGGAAGTTACTGGGATATTTTCCTCCTTGAAAAAGTAAGGGCCTATCACTCCGAACTGAGACACAGCACACCAAACCGTTACCTTAGGTGAGTGAAACGGTCTTTCATGTAGTTGACGAGGATTAACTGCAGCCCAGTACTGAAAATATGCCCACTGGGTCGCAATTACAGAACGGTTATTTTCGTAAAACGTACGAACAGTAAAGCCCTGATGCATTCCTGTCCAAATCATGGTGCCAACTAAACCCCCGTAAGGGTGCACCCTTACCCTTGCAGGAGAGAGGCCGAAAGGAGGGGAGGTAAAGAGATTGAACTGAGGCGAGTGGGTGGAGAAGAGTGTGGAGGAATCCTTGAAACAACCAATCATGGGCCAGGGAGTAGCCATGACATCGTGACGGCAAGGCCCTGGAATCAAATTAATTTGAAAATCAAAAGAATTGCCTCTTCAGCATCCCTTCTAGAGCAACCGCAACCTCTCTGCTCTGAACGCCTGGATTAATTTCTTTGTACTTGTTTTCGTACAGTAGGCATTGATAGCAACATCGACCCTCAAACGTGCCTCCTCCCTCTGTGTTCAGAACAAGGAGAGAGGAGGGAAGCTAGAAAGCAGGATGTCGCTATCAATGCCTATCGCATGAAAACAAGTACAAAGAAATGAATCTGGGCGTTCAGAGCAAAGAGGTTGTGATTGCGCTAGGAGGGGCACTGGAGAGGCGATGCTTTTGATTTTCAAACTAATTTGATTCCAGGGCCTCGCCATCACGATGTCATTGCTACTACCTGGCCCATGATTGGTTGTTTCAAGGCCGTTCCTCTCCACCCTGCCTACTGCGAACCACACTCTTCTCCACCCACTCGCCTCAGTTCAATCTCTTTACCTCCCCTCCTTTTGGCCTCTCTCCTGCCCTCTTCAGCGAGCCCTTTCTTCTGAACAGACCAGCCAGGAGGGAGGATGACTAGCAACCTCCCTCCTGCATTGATAGTGACATCCTGCCTCCAAGCGTCCCTCCTCCCTCTGCGTTCTGTACGCACCCTTAGGGGCCTTTAGGGGTTTTAGTTGCCACCATGATTTGGACAGGAATGCATCGGAAGTCATCCTCCCTCCTGGCTGGTCTGTTCAGAGGAAAGGGGTTGCTGAAGAGGTCAGGAGAGAGGCTGAAAGGAGGGGAGGTAAAGAGAAACTCACCACTCTCAATGGGTGGAGAAGAGTGTGGTTCTGTGGAACAGCCTTGAAACAACCAATCACAGGCCAGGGAGTAGCCGTGGCAGCGAGGCCCTGGAATCAAATTTGTTTGAAAATCAAAAGCATCCCCTCTCCAGCGTCCCTCCTAGCGCACCCTCATTCATTTCTATGTACTTGTTTTAAAGCGATAGGTATCGATAGCGACACCCTGCCTCCTAGCTTCCCTCCTCCCTCTGCGTTCTGAACGCACCCTAAGGAACACCAAGAGCCCTTTTGCACCCACTTGCTCCCACCTAAGCCCAAGCAATGACCCTTTGAAACTCGTCAATCAACTCTGCCGCAAACTTGAATAAAATCACAGGAAGAAAACTACTTGTTACTTGTTCTAAGGAGCAGATGGTATCTGTATTCCTAAAATTTGATCTGCTTTCATATAAAATTTTAAAACAAACATGTGGGTATCCATCATTATCATTATAACTAACTAAGTAACTCATTTAGAAGCGATTAAAACGTGAAGGAGGCAATTAAACAAAATGACTGAATTTAAGTAGGTAACAAAAAATTGTTTATTGATAATACAGTTATGTCTTTTTTCAATGTGAGATAAAAATTATTAACAGCATTGCCAGCTAAATTGATCAACGTGACGAAAATTTCCTTTGACAACGAACTTGCCTCGATCGTCTACAGATAAAGTGAAGTGATAACAACGAGTGATCAGGGAGAAATAGTCCTTCCCAATTCCAGTCAACAAATATGGGAAATATAATTATTTTATTACTTACAACTTGATAATAATATAGACATGTACACACAGATTGGCTTAATATTTTTTTTAATACTAAAAATTTGTATTTTAAAGGTTTGGTTTCCCTGTAATGTTATCACAGTTTGGATAGCACTATTTCCCCTGTAATAAAATTGGAGGTACGGTGTTTTTATTGTTTCATAAATATCCTTCCCGAATTTTCAACTATTGCTATTTATTGTGGGATACATACTTTTTTCAATGTCTAAATAATAACGGATTTTTTCAAACATTAAGCTGGATGCCACGAAATTAAATAAAAAATTTTTAACGGAAAACAAACGGACAATGCAAATGTAAAAGTACACTTATTCAATTAAAAATTCCACCACTCTTCTTCTTTTCATTTTTCAAGGACAACGATGACATAAATCGTGATGTTGTCAGTTAAGAACTACCTGATACTTTGGCACATGAAGCTAGTACGTCGATATGTTTCTTTAAAATATTGTCTAAATTTGACACGCTCTTTTCATTTTTAATGGGTACACTTACAAACGAAACCCTAATTAACCGTAATTTAATAAAAAATAGAAAAAAAAACGAGTTTTTATTTGTCCAAAATAAGAACAAACACGGAAGATAGAACGAAGAACAAATTATCAACAAAAAAAAGCTACCAAATTAATCGTTTCGCGGTTGATATGATAACCAGATATTCTATTTTAATGAAAAATTCCTCTTACTCTAATAATAACTGGCAACATCAAGGTTAAGTGACACATTAGACTTGATGAAATTACTTAAGATCTACGTAAACATTTGATCTTGGATAGTAATAAGTACATTCAATGATAAAATGTGAGATGACCTACTAACACTAGACATTTTTTTGTATGTAAAGCTGTAGTATGCATATTAGGTATAATCCATATATATTTTTTTTTATAAATCGAAAAATTAATATTCATACCATCAATTATTACACATATATGAACAAAAATAAATAATTCTCATCCCCTCCCATAAATACCCCTTTATAATACATTTTAACATCTGATAAAACTGACTAGTCTTAACTGTAATATTTATATTTATGTGTCTTTTCTTTTTTTTTTATTATAAAACCATGTTCATCCAATGCAATGAATAGAAAAAAACGGTGTTCCGAGGGGGTTAGGGGGAAATAAAATTAATATACTTCGACGGAGAATTACAAATGAGATTGAAGAAACTAATCAAAACACCATTCAACTGTACAAATAGAAAACAAAAATCGAGGGAAAGTAAGGAATTATAGACAAGAGATAGAACTGAATCAAGGCGAAACAGAAATTCAAACGAAGGTCCAAAAAAACAAATCGAATTCAAGTTATATTTTGTTTTCTTCTGATTTGTATCTTATTGAAAGACATGGTTATAATTATTATGTTAAAATCACACCTACTTTTTTGTATGCGATTTTGACCCTGTTTATGAAGGCTTTAAGGCTACAATAACGGTCTAACATGAGCTCCATACTCATATAAAAATATTAAAATAAAAGTTACAGCGTGAAATGCTAAATTTTGAAAGTATCCTATTAAAAATAAAAGATTTGTTTGATTGTTAACGCTAACAAAGATAAATGCAAGATCGTAGATTGAATTGGAGTTTTGGTTATTACTCTTCATCTTCTGTTTACTTTCTTTTTTTTTTTAAATATTTATACAAAAATTCGCAAGAAAAAACTTCTTTAATTCACGTACCGTGAATATTGTTACTTTATAAAAGCATATCCGGTTAGAATAAGGATGGCAGCCTTTGGATTTTTTCTTTTCATTTTTTTTTTTTTAAGTGACAGGGTGTTAATACAAGAAGGGTTGACTAAGTTGAAATTTTATCAATGGTCATGGAGAAAAAGGGGTAGGTATGAAAACGATTTTTTTTCCGAGAGAAAAGGTCAAAAAACGACTCGCAAAGCTCATTTGTTTTAAAATCGAGCCCAATTTTTTTTTTCAATTATTAAAATAGTTTTTGTTTTCATTACAGCTTTTGGCGGGCAGGAAGTAACAGTTTAAATCAATTTTTTATTCTAAATTGATTGTCCAACTGCAATTTTAGGTTTATTGTAATTGAACACGAATAAAGGTAAAACTGGAATAAAAGATAAAACAGAAGTGTTGTTTTACACAAAATGGCGTGTCCTCTCAACGGGTGTATGGGCCACAATGGACGATTTTAATGGTTTTTAAATGTTTATTATAAAGATGAAAAGTGTAAACCCTTGATCGATAGTTGGGTGAAGATTGAATCACTGCCATTAAGGGCCAAGTTATCCTGAATGGATAACAAAAGAAATGAAGAGTTGCGTGTGTGTGTTTGAACCTCGAATGCTACATAGAAGCCAAATCCTACTGATTGGAACCAGGGACTCGAAATGTCCACAGGTCTTGTCCATCATTTACAGTAGAACCTAGAAGACACCAGGATTTTGATTATCTTGGTAATCTTTCACAAAGCCTGTGATTGGCTAAATTTCACCTAAGACCAATCAGATCTGAGAAAACAGGATCCAGTCTGTAGAGAAAACTTTTCCTGCACATGAATGCAGGATTTTTGAATTTTTCTCAAGCGTCTGAAATTATCAGTAGAATTAGGAGGCTTTGCTGCTACCTTCAAGCTTTGAAAATAAGACACTTTGATGTTGCGTGTGTGTTTGAACCTCGAATCCTACATAGAAGCCAAATCCTACTGATTTGAACCAGGGACTCGAAATGTCCACAGGTCTTGTCCATCATTTACAGTAGAACCTAGAAGACACCAGGATTTTGATTATCTTGGTAATCTTTCACAAAGCCTGTGATTGGCTAAATTTCACCTAAGACCAATCAGATCTGAGAAAACAGGATCCAGTCTGTAGAGAAAACTTTTCCTGCACATGAATAGAATCAAAAGTAATTATCTTGGTAATCTTTCACATTGGCAGTAGAATTTTTTGCTGAATGCAGGAGGCTTTGCTGCTACCTTCAAGCTTTGAAAATAAGACACTTTGATGTTGCGTGTGTGTTTGAACCTCGAATGCTACATAGAAGCCAAATCCTACTGATTGGAACCAGGGACTCGAAATGTCAACAGTTCTTGTCCATCATTTACAGTAGAACCTATAAGACAGATCAGGATTTTGGTTATCTTGGTAATCTTTCACAAAGCCTGTGATTGGCTAAATTTCACCTAAGACCAATCAGATCTGAGAAAACAGGATCCAGTCTGTAGAGAAAAACTTTTCCTGCACATGAATGTAGCTAACCAGGCCATTGGATGGTAGAGCACATCAACAGGAGGCATAATTTTACTTCCACGATTGCAGGATTTATGAATTTTTCTCAAGCTTCTGAAATTATCAGTAGAATTAGGAGGTTTTGCTGTTAAATTCAAGCTTTGAAAATCAGACACTTTGACGAGATTATGAAACACACGTTAACAATTGACTGCAATGCTCAATAAGACTAGAACTGATCATTTCTCGTAAACAGAAACCTAAAATACTGCGGTGTAACAACATCGTTACCTAATCAAACGATTCTATCATGGAAAATTGTTAATTGTGGCTCATACAACCATTTCTGACACACCCCAGTGGAATAGGTACACTATTAAACTGAAATGAAATGACATGACTAACTAAAAACAAACTGTATGTTACTTTTTTGAAAATCAAAATTGAAAAAAGGAAAAAATGCATCAAGTCTGGTCTGCATCGCATATCGTCGTGCGCCGCAACTCTCGTAACAGCTGGGTTAAGGGGAGGGGGTGAAATAGCAACCTAGATAATAATAGTGCACACATTCAGATAAAAAGTGAAACATGCTAGATCAATTCAAAATACCTCTATAGCTATTTGCTTCAAAATTCAGCAAGCAGGATGAATCGAGAATGTTTTTTTAATAATTAATAATTACTTCCTACATAATCATCCATGGGAATGGACTGTAAATTCTTTCAGCACTCGTTTCGCTTCAACGAAAGTTGTGAACATTTGATTAAAATGAGTTTAAAAAAAGAAGGAAAAATTAGGTTCTGACCATGAGAAGTTGTATCTTCAACGGAAATAGGAAGAAGAAGAAAAGGAGCAATCCATACATCAACAAGCGCACCAATATAAACGAAAAGTAGTATGTAAAGGGTTTACCATAAGGAAAACATAGATAATAATGGAACATAAACAGGCAGTTTGAAAGAAAAAATTAGAAGATACTCAAGTTAAAATACTTTAAAACATAAACTATAATTAAGCAGTCTTACCCACACATATGTAACGTGATATGTGATGTTATTTCAGTGTGAGCTTTTGGTTCATAAGGTACCATTCTATACTGATAGATCTTGTTCGCTTGCAATGTTAACAAAAATCGCCTCATCAAAAAAGAGACAATGAATTATTCACACAACGATCGTATTTTGTTTGTTTTAATACTTTAAATAATGCCCAAGATATGATAGGTACGTTTACATTCCTTTTACAGAATAATATGTTTAGAAGATATGCTGAATAGGTTCAAAGTTTCATTGATAAAGACTCAAGAAAAATTAAGTATAAAGTGGAAATTAACAATGAAATAAAAAAAAACAGACAACGGAAAACTTTAAAAACTCAAAAAAGATTTAGTAGGTAATCTATTTCTTGTTTTACGCCTAGACACTGAGAAAACTAGTCTATCTATACACATGAAAACTACTGATTTTTTCGCAATAAATTAACGTCATTTAAAACTAAGTAAGTAAAACTACTTCACTCAATTATATAGACGAATAATGGCGAGTAAAAAGTTTTTAAAATTTTTTTTTCTTCCAAGTTCACACTATCGGCGGAGGTGCAAACGTCAACACTTGGCAAATACTTTGTTTTTTTAACTAGATTATTAAAGCGAAAAAAATCTAAATTTCACTATCAATAGGGTCCACAAATAACAGTCGCATTTGATGAAAAAAAAAGGTAAAAACTGTATCAATTAAAAATGTTGAAACACCAACTGTAGCAGGCAAAAATAAACAGATGCAAATTAACCTCAAACCAAACTGGGAGTCGGACTTTGAATCCAAGGTGTGATAAACCACATTCATACCTCAACTCTGATAACACGCAGTAGTACCAACTGTTTTGCCATTTGATAAGACGGGTCGACAGTTATTTGTAGGCACTTCAAAATGAACAATTTTTTCCCCCAAAGAAAACTAATCGGAAAAAAAGGATATTTGGAAGAAATGCTCTAGATGCAGGGTATTTGTTCTACCTTAAAACAAGTATTTTTTTTTTTTGTATAATACACATAGAGCTACCATTTAACGCTATTGATTGTCTAATTCAAAGTAAACAGTAAAGTCTTTCCGTTCCCTAAACTATACTCGGACATTCATTAAATCATAATATACTGCTTTCAACCAAAAAAAAAACTCGATGAAGCTTCACATAACACATATATGTTTCTTCAATTTTCATCAAAATAACAATTTTTCACATATAAAGAAGAAAAGAAAAAAGTCAAACAACTAGAACACTGCTTTTTATTGTGATATGTTAAACTTAAGATATGTATTAAATTTTGGGATTCAAATTTTCCTTAAATTTTGAGTAACGAATAAGTTTCCAAAAAAACATCATCCTTACAATTCATTTAAAAAGAATTTACGACAGTTGAAAACTAAAGGAAAATTAAAATTTACACGTGTGGAGATGATGAAAATAAAAAAAAATTAATAAATTAAATGAAAAAAATCACAGTAAAAAGTTAAGTACTCTTTTTTTCTAAGTACCAGGTATCCATTTTGTAGAAGCATACGATAATCTTTTTTTTTTTTTTAAATATATGAGCATAAATATTGGCACAGATAGCTTCATACAGTCTAATTCACAATAATAATTCAACATCTCACAGCGGCTAAATACTGTAATTGATTTTGGCACATAAAATACGTAGAAAAAAAAAAGAAAAAATCGAAATAAATAAAGTTTGAGGCGGACAAAAATCTATTTTGAATCGTTTTTCTTTTATCTTCAGATATTTAAAAAAAATAATATCAACTGTATTAAAATTACGCAATAATATAACAAACACAGCAATGTAACAACTTACCATCTAAAATTGCATTTCATGCAAAAATGTTTACAAAAATCAATTTCATTTTTTTTTCAAATACATTATTCTTGTTTTAAACTAGAACTGTGTTTTCATCTTTTCTATTACAAATAAAACCGTCACATGTTAGAACAATAACTAAAAACCGTAAATATTACAATATGTACACAGAGTTAGATAAAAATTAATGAAACCGTAGATGAAAGATAAATTAATTGAAAAAATAAATAAGACATACTGAAAAAAGCGAGTAACAACAAACGAAATTCATCTAGAGATTTCACAAATAACAATAACTTATAATTTTCGTTCATGTACCCCAATTTTTAAAATTTTTTCCGAGATTGGTCTCCAAATTACCTACAATTAAATTTTTTTCGATCAATAAAACGTTAGCATTCCAAGCTGCAATAGAAGTAAAAAAGAAAAGAAGTTGATAACTTCAGTAAAATTAAAAAAAATAAATTAATGAATTCGGTTAAAAATGCAGACTATGATAACTTTAACGAAACAATATTTTTGTTGGTTAATCGGTTTCGAGATGAAGGAATATTTTTTATTTTTGTTGCTTCACATAAAACTACTTTCGCCTTGGTAATAATTATTTTTAATTACCCTAATGCAATGACTGCTGAATCTATAACTAACTATTGAAATATAAAACATAAAGCTTTTATTTTTTTACAATATGTAATAATATGGACCCAAAAAGCTTATTTTGTCACACTTGGCACTAAGATTCTCTTCAACACCTATCTTTTTTTTTTGTTTAACCAAGCATTGTTTTTTTTAAAACATATTTTGCTTCTTTTTATTAAAAAATACTATACGTATTTTGAAAAACGTTCCTTCCCAGAACTGCTTTCAAGCTTTGATTTTTGTTTTCTTCCTTTAAATATTTGTTTCTTCGAACAAAGGATATCCGCCTTAGAGCAAACAAACTCCATTCTCTCCGTTACAGATGGCAAGCAGAGCTACGAAAATTTGTCAAGCGATTTTTTTTTTTGGTTTTTTCAATAGAGCAAGAACTCAAAGGTAAAAATCAACTTTGCTACAACCTTCCATTGTTCACGTTATTGCTAAAAGTTGCTCTAGTTCCTAAAGAACAAATAGAAACCACATAAAATAAGAAGCAAACTACACTAGCCAACATTACTTCCACAAAGATATTTGGTTTTCTTTACCTAAAAAGAAATATCAATTTTTTTTGTTTGATTTTTTTCCCCCAAAAATTGTCACTACCCAACAAGACGACGTAAAAATCGAAGAAGAGAAATAGTTCAAAAAACTTGTGAATCGGATGTGGAAAAAACAAATGTTTACCTACTATAGTGATAATACCAATAGAACACCTATATATACTCAGATTTGGAGAGAAAAAGAAAACGAGATTGGTCTGATGTGATTTGCAACCTTAATGGATGGGCGTTGGAAGCTTGACGATGTGGTTTGGAGTTAAGTAGTGGTAGCCTTGCATCGGCATTCCAGCTGTTTCCATGGATATCCTAGAATTATAAAATGAAGACACACTATGACTACATACAACTTTTCTTATTTTATCATTTAAATGTTTAACAGGAGTACAATCCAGTTCTTAGCGACCGCCCGACAGTTCCGCCACCCCCCCCCACTCAACACTCCTTCAACTAACCTTCGGGTGGGCTCCTTCCACCCTTTGTTATCCCAGCATCACCACTTTTCCATCCGCCCGAGGAGGTCATTCGTGTACCTGCCACCTTGGTAAGCACTAGCTTCTCTGGTGCTCTGGTTGAATCTACAGATTTTTCCAGGGAGTTGGTTAGGCTTAGTAAGTACCATTTATGAACACAGAATGCGCTCAGGTAAACCCTTGTTAGCCCCCCTCCCCATCCGTAGCTTTCATCTCTGTTTACTAGCTCCCCTCCTCTGAGCTAGAATCCCATATTAGTAGGTTGCATAGACAATTTTTCATCTTTGGTACTTAAATGTGTAACATTAATCATTTAAATGATCTGGCTGTAGAACCACAGAGGTCTACTGTCCCGCTTTTTTTATTATAACATTTATTTTTGTTTTTAATGATCATAAGATTAAAGAAGGTGCAGGAGAAGATGAAGAATGATGATGCTGTATAAGAACAGGTTTAAACGTGAACCAGCTTTTCGACCTAACTCCTTTGAATATCACTGGGAGCGTTGGTCACTCTAAACTCATATCCCCAGCGTATCTCGTTATTCTGTGACAATGATGAGTAGGTGGACGAGTCCTCTTGAATTCATTCAAGAATTAGAAAAAGATAGGTTGGAACCTCTCTCAATCGGTAACCATTTCTAGGTGTCCCCAATAAAATTTTCCTAATATTATCAAACCCAGGAAAACAATGACCACCCAGAAAATAAGGTATAATTTTCGGTGATTTGAACTGAGTGGGCCCAGCGCTCCTCTTGGAGATTGAAGGAATTAAGCTGTTTCAGAAGGTAGGACTGCGTGTACAGAGAGAGCGTCCAGAGTGGGTTCAGCCACCCATGTTGACAGTGGTGCGGATCCCAGATAGACATTCAGCGTGAACGACGGGGTCACTCCCCTTCGCCTCCAGTCGCACTGCTCCAGTTTGCCATTCATGCGGGACATGCCTCACTCAATGGCTAGTCATGTAGGCAAACAAAACGGGCCTAAGGAGATACGGAGGTACAGTGACTGAAGACGCCACAAATGTGGCTGACTGGCCCTCAATTACTGCGGAATCATATTAATGAACAGTGCTAAGAACTCTTAACATGGACCACCCCTACCACTACGGGGTAAAGAGCAATGACCGGGATAGGGGTGGTACGTGACACCACAGTAAGCTGACAGCAAACAGCGCCCTGTCAGCATATTGCACTTTTTCTCTAAATTTACAGCCAAATGACTATTTGAAGCAAGAAGTCTCTATTGTTGAAAGGCATTCATCTAGATTATACAAACTATATACGTTTTTCCCCTGCCACCTTCCAGTTGGTCTCCTAACTCGTTGTTTCACTGAATTCCGCTAGATGTCGACTCTTTATGCAATTTTTACTGCCGAACAAGCCAAATCACGATATTTTGTCAGCAAAATAAGCGTGTGTTATTTCTGTTCGGGTGCTAAGTTGCTGTGCTTCGCTGTAAAAATGGACGAGGAGGATGAACAGTTGGACATAGCTACAAGGACGCTCAGGATAAAGGAATTCCATCTACGAGTGGCAGTCGGCCTCAAAATTACCCCCTAGGATTCTAGCAAAAGAAGAGGATTTTTTGAAATGTATCACACCTTGAAAAATAATGTTTACATTTGTTCTGACCGATTTGTTTTGAAATAGAAATTTACACGAGTGAAGGAAAGTTTCAAAAATTTTTTCTAGTTCATACAGAAGGTTAAAAAGCCAGGTTTTATGATAAAACTATAGTGTGATGATTATAGATGAGATTAAAAATAAAAATATGTAAACCCACGTGAAATAGTATTCAGCTCAAAGCATCGGAATCAATAGATCAGCCGCTCCTGAGAGCACTTTGCACCGGCGAGCCACTCACGCACGTTAGGATGTAGTATCGAAAGGGTTAAGCCAGGTTTTATTTGACAATCATCACAAACTTATGATTTGTCACTCTTGTTCACCAGATTCAGTTTTCGGTGTGTTATTTCCATAATGAACCTTTGAAATCGACTAAATGTACAGCAAAGGTCCTTGTACTAAATCAACCCTTCCAGTAAGCTATAGATTAGTAGAAGTAATTTGCAGATTAGTTGGACAAATAGATCAGAATCTACGCCACAGAGGTCAGAGTTCTTTATAGTTTGGTGGTCTGGATGCTCCCATCTCGAAAATAAAAGGATATCCTACATCAATCCTTGCAATAAACTATAGATTAGCATTAGTAATCAACAGATTAGGTAGACAAATCTAAGATACGAGTCAGTATTCTGTGCAGTTTGGTGGTCCGTATGAATCTCAAAAATGTATATCCTAATTCAATCTTTCTTGCATTGTATAAATTGTTTCGAAAAATAGATTGGAATTTATGATAAAACTAGTACAGTGATCAAAGGCCTTCGACCTTTTTTCGAATCCATTACATTGACCTTTCTCCACGTTTTGTTCTGCTTTAATTCTAGTAATGTCAAAGTGACACTTGTCTATCTTTAGGAAATTATGTAGTTCAACCTCACAGCAAAGGTAAGATGATTAGAAATGCTATGCAAGTATGCACTGTAGTGGATATTTCAAGCGCTTCCAGCTTCAGTAAACTGTAGGCCACTACAAAGCATTATTCTAAAACTGTGAATCATTTTTCAGTAAACTATAGACCACCTGCTGAGAGTAGTGACCCACACAGGTATCCACCTTGTAATGCATTAGTATTCACAGACGTGTTAACATTATAAATCTCAGATAGACCACAATTATGAGAGATAATCGAAGAACTTCTACCAAAAATATGTCAAAATCAAAACAAATTTCATATCTAAAAATTAATAAGAGCCTTACCTCATGTTGATCAGGTATTGTGCTAGTTGTACTGAATCAGTGCTGCCACTAATAGTGATAGTCCGATCAGTTGATCCACCTTCTCTTTCTTCGCAATTACTAATCCTAATCATAGCGCCACTGATTTGCCTGAAACGGAAATCCAGATACGTAAGTCGATTGCATCTATATATTTGTCAAATTAAATAAATGCAAGGAACGCCGCAAATGAGTAAAAAATGGTTTATTATTAATAACCAAGAGTTGTTTGAGCCAACTGCAATTGGAAAACTATTTGATGGAATATCGTAACAGAATTATGTAACGAATCAAATCCAATGATTCCCTTATAGAATCGATCAATCGCTCTGGATATGAAAAAGCTTTTGATCAAATTACATTCCACATCAGTTTTCTGAGCCAGTCATGAATAAACCGATTGTTCAAACTTATATTCAGAACATTCCAAGATTGAATCGGTGAAACACTGTAATTAAAAATATTTCAAATATTTTAAATTGTTTAATCCCAATTTTGTTTTAGTAGTCCAAAACATTCAGAAAATTTGGAATTTTACGGCAGAAGAGAGGTATTGGCGGGGTAGTGCCGAATAATCGTATTTTAAAACATAATGTGCTTTAATCCTTGCCCGATTTTCATAATTCTTATTTTGTTTGATTCCAATTTCAGTTTAGCTGAGCAACAAACCTCGAAAATTTTGCTTTTTCTCACTCAGGAACGTAGGAGGTAATCGCTAATCCTTCCAATGTTGCTCAAGCGAGAATTCGCGACAGATTCGTGTCATTTTTTCCTTTTATTTAAGATTTGGTTCAAATTCCAACATACATTCATTATGAAAGGGTGGGTTTCCACATGATTTCTTTTATTTTCCAAAATTGTTCATGTTTGAACTCAATCTTTGTCTAATAGGACAGCAAATTTGAAATTTTCTGTGGGGAGGGGGTAATAGATATCCATCCAAGCACTGCTCCAATATCATATACTGTCAATTCCCGAGCTACTTTCTTCGTTCGATAAAGAACATTGGTTTAGTTTAAACATAATTTAGTAAGTACTTTTTAATTTAATTGAGGAAGAATGGAAGTAGTTATAAATCATTATACAGGGTGATTCCCTCGTAGTGTACAAAAATTTTTGGGTAAAACTAGACCGAAAATGTAGCAAAACGCCGCCAACCGCACTGTTCTATCTCAACCCGTTCCGGAGATATGATTTTAAAATTTTTTTTTCGAGGAAACCACGTTTTTTTTCCCATAAAAGCTGTGTTACGTGCACTTTGCTCCAATTTTTTAGTACATTTTCAGAATCAGCATTGAACTTCCAATAAGATTGGTAGTACAGGTTACCATAAAAGTCATTAACTTTACATCAAATGAACAGCTCAAACATTAACTTATGTAGGAAAGTTACATTTTCTTATTTTTCATTATCGCTCATCAATTTATTAAAAGACCACCCACAAAACTGCAAATTCCATAAAAAGTGGCGCATTTAACCAGCTTTCAAATGATATAGTCACATTTATGATTTTGGTCCGATTTCGTAGAGAAATTCACATTTTAAATCCGAAAAACATGGTGTATTATTTTGGTATGAAAATCAGGTACCTACTTAGAAGATAAATTATAGGTACACTTTGATATTCCCATTATTAAAATCTGTATTTTATACAATACTAGTTTAATGGCCCTGCTATGCAGGTTAAAAAGAAATAGGTGAATAACACAATGAGGGAGTATAATAACAATATGCAAAGTCAAAAAATCTTATATCCCAAATCCCCGAGGAGAGAACCACGTCGCTTGCCCTGGGAGACGCTCCCCCCCGCTGGGGCCCTCCTTCCTTCACTGGCGGGGTCGGGGGGAGGAGGGAGCAGGTCGGTTGCCCTGGGAGACGGGGAGGGAGAATTCCACCCGCCCAGCGTTACCACCCCCTGAAACGTCGATATACTCTGATAAGCTCGTCTTTATATAGTGTGATGTCTCCAGAACGGGTTGAGATAGAACAGTGTGATTGGCGGCGTTTTGCTCCATTCACATAAAAAAAATTTCGTACACTACGAGGGAATCACCCTGTATTTCACTATTGTACTGATTTGGGTTTGAGAAAACAGTTTTAAATATTATTAGATCGTATCTCTCTAACTGATCCCAATATGTTTAAACTAATGATAAATGCCCTGATGTTTTGCCTTTGGCTTGTGGTGTTCCACAAGGGTAATATGAGTCCCATAATCTTTGCCATTTTCATTAATGACAAGCTCTCCTCTGACACTCAAGCTGTCTTGTATTTGCAGATGACGTTCAATGTTGCATTCAATCACCAATTCCTGGTTTGCCTGCGACTGTAGTGATGTTGATGAGGATATGAGAAATGTTGTGAATTGGGCCAATAATAATGCGATAATCATGAATCATTGAATAATAAACCCCAGTGAAAGAATTTGCAGCGTTTTTACTAGGGCTTGAGTGGTTCAATTCTGAGACTAAAGCCAGTAGATATTTATACACAGTTTCACGTAATTATCAAAAATAAAATAGCTCACCTTATCTCAGCAATTTTAGTGCCTCCTTTCCCAATGATACATCCTATTAAGTCGTTTGGTACAGTCATTTCATGTGTCTGTTGTCCCCCGGACGCTTGGTTGCGACTGTTGGGAGTACTCGTGCGCAGCTGGCTACCCGCAAGAGCTGCGAGAGCTGTAACAATCAAGAGCCCCAGTTGACATTTTCAAGTAACCAGTTTTCACCTTCAGCAGGGAAGCACTCAAAGATTTGAACCTAAAAATGTACAAGATTGAGTTTAAAGAATAATCAATAAACTTTTAAACTAACGTTAAAAAAACGCTGCAAATTCTTTCACTGGTGTTTATTATTCAATTGGCTTGCGTTCATGATTTGAATTTCTACTAAGCTTTGGAGTGTGCGTGTTTCACAGGTGATAGAGCGATTATTGAATTTCAGGAGGCACACAAATATGATCAACTGATCAATCCAAATAGGTATTTTGGTCGAGAACAGATTTATGAGCTCTATGCATATCTCCTGAAATTCAATAATCGCTCTATCACTAGTGAAACACGCACACTCCAAAGCTTAGTAGGAATTCAAATCGTGAACGCAAGCCAATTGAATAATAAACACCAGTGAAAGAATTTGCAGCGTTTTTTATGGTTATCAGAATGCTTCAACCCTGTATCGGCTACAAAGTCTTTTAGGAGTTCACTCCAGTATACACATTACTACTGATCCACGTTACTGATATCAACACAAAAACAAGAATAAACCAAAATGACGCGAATGTTGGCACCATAAATCGGGCCATAGATCGAGAATGGTTTGACCTACGGACCTGGGAAAGGGCTCATTCGATTCCTCGTGGAGTGTTCTTCAAAAAGAGTACAAATTTAGGCCGCCTTGACTTTTTTTGAGGTTTTTAGGGATTTTACAAAACTTTGACAACCCTTAAAGGGCACTTTAAATTAAGTGAGAGAGATGGCTTACGAATTGAAGCCTCGTCGGACCAACATGGATTTTTCCTGAAAATTTCAGATGTTTTGCTCCAGCCGTTTGGGAGAAATCGTGCGTACGGCGTACGGACGGAAAATTTTTTATTGCAGATTCGGATTCTACACCCTTTCAAACGTAAACCATGAAATTTTCAGGGGGGGTTAGATTTTTTTTTTCAGAGCGATTACAATGGTTTATTATTGAATAATAAACCAATAGGCGAGGGCTGCAAATGTTCCCATTCGATTCTATACGAAAATTTACACAAAAATCACACTCATCGTTCACGAAGCCTCGTCTTTCTAGAAGATTTTAAAAATTTAATGGAAATTCCACATTTTTCGAATCGAATACTCAATTGTAAGGTACTTTTAAGGTACTAATGACTTCAGATATAATTTTTTCAAGTCTCCTTTTCTGTCTACCGAATGTGCTTCCAACTGTAAATGATGCCCACATTCAGTTATAAAATTTAAAGCTGTCCATAAATTTGTTTTTAATTTCGATTTTACACCGAACCGAAAGGGAGTTATTCTTTAAAGGTAGAAACCAGAAATAAATGTTATACATGCGGAAATAAATTAAAACAGAGCCTCTAACAAACTCTGGAAGAGGCACTTTCTGTTGCAAAAAAGTTACATGGTTTGTTTTAACAAGAGGTTCCGAACCAGTTCTGTTGTTCCTAGTGAAATGGTCTGTCACGTGTTTCTGGTCGGAAAAGGGTTGCTTGTGAGTGCTGATGACAATTCCCCATGTCATAGGTGCGGATCTGAAATGCAACAGAAACGGAGGAAATGCCGCAACGGAGAATGGACGCCAATCTTTCGTTGTCCGAACTTCTTTCGATGTTGGAGGACATCAGGACCACACAGCAATAAGGTGATTGTTTCTGTAACGATTTAGCACGTAGAACGATTCCGAAGCAGAAACGCGACGGAAGAACGCGAACCGAAGCAGAAACACGACGGTAGAACGCATACCGAAGCAGCACCCCAGAACCTACAGGGGGAGGGATAGAACCACCGATGAACTTTCGGTATTCGTTCTACTTGTCCGAACGCTTTCCGAACTAGTTTGGAACCAAAAACCTGAACGTCCCCTTCCCGCATGGTTCCATCAGACATCGAGACCAAAAAAAGAGGCAAGAGCAACAGTAACAGGTCATGCGTACAATTATAATATCTAGCGTGCTGATCGCAACGTTAAATCTGTCGGCTACATCCCGAAAAGATGAAGTCTGGTGGCCACAGTACCACAAAAATATCAGTACTCGGCCGCGTGGAGTTATCCTGCCATGAGGACCATTTGAGTCGGGGAAATTATACGAGGAGTTTTCGTACCGATCGACGATTCCTAACACACGCCGACTCACTCTAAAATGCTCGATAAATTCCACTTCGTTGTATTGAGCGACGGTTTCCAGGTAATTCTCCGTTTTCGGGCGCAGCCGTTGATTAACTACGTACTCCACTACTTCTTCGTCAGACGAGCTGAAGTCAGGTTCACTGATGACGGTGTGGTCCTCATCACTCGAACTTGATGGCGAACTAGACATTGTTGTAAACCTCGGAATTTATATTTGAAACAAAGTTTGTTTAGACAACCTCAACGGTGTAGGTAGGTCGTATTTGGGCGGGAATAGATGATAACCGTTGATAACGCAATCTACTGCGCATGTCTGGGACTAAAAGTTCTGGCAAAAATCTTCGAACCACTTGAACTAGTTCTAAGTGGTTCTGGACTCCTTGTCCGAACAGCGAACCAAGAGGTTCGAGATTTTTCAGAACTAGTTCTGGCGTGTCAAAACAGCCAAAAAGGGCGTGTTCGGTTCTGAACCTCTTGTCAAAACAAACCTATAGACTTGACAAGGTTGATAAACAACCTTTGCATACTGATTCATTCAAAAAATAAAGAAAGCACACATGATAGATTCCACGCCATTCTGTAAAATACATTTACACAATATTTCGAGCGAATTCTGACAAACCTTATAGTACCACGTTAGGCACGTAAAAAGACTCATCCATATCAATGAGCACTCTGATTCAACCATCAATTCTAAATATTCCTGTATGTTTACTCTGGCTGCAATTAATTTAGGATGATTAGCTATTTCATTTAACAATTCAGAACTAATTAATGCTAAGGACAGTTTTACATACTTATTAGAGAGTTCCTAGGAGATCCGCCAACACCGATACGAATCCGTAACGTGATGTGAACGAGCGACTGCGCATGCGTCGCCAATACGATCGGTCGTATTGCAATACGACAGTGGTATCTTTACGGAAGTTACGATGCCACCGATGCGATCCAAAGGAACGTATCTTTCGTCCTTATCGCAAAGTAACCCGCCTGTAGGGTAACCTAGTTGTAAACCGCTTCGCATCAACTTTTTCAACATTTCTACCGAAAAACTTGATTTCTGAAATTGCTAAATTGAAATTTCATGCCAAGAGAGAGCAGAATTTTCATTTTGATTCAACATCATTTTATTAGGTACTTTACAGATAAAGAAAACACTAAGATTTCGATATTTAGTACCTACGAACTAACAACTTGTTTTGAGTGAGCCTCTCGCCAACTGTGCGAATTTCTAAAGAGCCTAACAGCTTCATTTAGGAATTCGCTATTGTAAAAACTGTCTAACTGCAACCCCAGAATCCCTGCTGTACATTCCTTTTCTGGAGTATGTACTTCCCAAGTCGCTAAGTAAGAAGTTACAAACAAATCAATTTTGATTCCAAGCGTACTTATCTGTCGTAACTTCTGCGGGAATTTGAAGGAGCCTCTGGAGTAAATGTACATGTTCTCTATTAAATCGGAACGAAAATAGTACATCATCCTCGCTCATGTCACCCAGGGAAAATCTCCCATAGAGCAGGCTTAATCGTCGAGGTGCTTCCCTTACACTCTCCCGCTCCAAATACGTTCGAAAAATCAACAGCAACTCCTCAGTTGAAATCAATCCGTTAACATAATATTCAAAAAAGTCATCCATCCTCTGCAGTTTTGGATTAAAACAAACGAAAGAAAGAGTTATCCCGAGGTATCTTGTAAAGCATCAAAAAGACTGCTAGTTTTCTTATCGTGACGTGAAAGCAAAACGTAAGTGATTCTTAGATACGGATCAGAGATACCACTAGAGCTGGGTTGGTGGTAACGCCACCACTTATGCTAACCAGAGCTGTGCTCGCCCTAGATGCCACCACCGACTAGATACGATACCACGGTGTCCGACTCTCCTAGGAACTCTCTATTATTGTAGAAAGCTCTTTAGTTAAGAATTCAGGACAATTAAATCACCTTTGCAAAGTAAGCATGGACACAATAATGGGAATTACCAAAACACATACACATATTTGATTGGAATTTTGTTAATCTTTATAGTATAAATAAATAACACACATAATTCACCTGCTGGGTTTAATCCACCAGCGTTTGTGGAATTGAGACCGCCGAGGCCTAGGGCAGCGAGGCCTGCGAGCGGAGAGCCACCCATCTTTCCCATCTGTGCAAAATTATCAGGTTGCAGGAGGTTCTGAACATGAGATTATTGGATTTTCATGATTATCACATCTGTTCGGTCGGTCATATCAACAAAAATTAAAACAGAAGCAAAATGAAAAGCAATAGAACAAATAACAAATTCAAGTTTCCACTCTATTAAGAAGGATTAGTTCTCTAGAAAGAATATAAGATTCGACTGAGTGGTCCATATCTTCTTCCGAAGTGTAAAGAGAGGTCTTAATGCATTGGAACCAGCTGATTCCTACCTTTCTAGTGATAATGGTACCAGGAGCAAGGGGTGATACTAGAACATTAATGCTTCTGATCATTTTTAAACAGATTCTGAAGATTAACTGTAATACCAGCTCAATCTTAGATACAGACGTATAATGAACACATAGTTGATGAAGGAATAAGTGAGAAACGGCGACGTACATATTCGTATTGCACGTTAGCTGTACATGAAAGTGACTCAGAAGCTAGTGGAAGTTTAAATCCTGTTCGATTTAGGCTCACTTTTCCACCCTTCAGTAGAGTATGGCAGTTCACTTGACGTTTTCAGAGTTCCACCGTGGATTAACAATTCGTTACCTTTGTATAATGGCCTTAACTCTTAGTGGAGAGAGGACCCTAAGTCCAACCCAAGGTGAGCAATTCATCAGTTTCCAATGACCAAAACTAGAGAGATGTGAAAGGTCATTTTCCCCTCAACTACCCGAGTTGTACATACAAGGGACAGCATACCGTTTACACCATTAAATTTTCCATTGGATGTCACGGTCAACGTATCATAGGTAAAGCGATGGTTCCAAACTGAAATTGCAGTAAAACGAGATGAGGACGCGTAATCGGGTAAGGCAATGCCTGGGCTGGAGTTTACAGCGACACAAAAATGCTAGCAAGTGACGCTCCTTGGAGAAATGTCCTTGGCCTACCCTGGCAATAAGAGTGATACCTGCACAATCAGGGACAGATTTAAGAATATGAAGTTATTCAGCTACCTATGGGTAAAACATAGAAATTTAAAACCTGTAGATGCCAAAGCATTCCGTTGACTCTTCGGGGTCAAGTATGACATCCTTCCCTCCCAATCGGTAGCCATCAATATGTCCTGGACATGAAAATTTCTTAAGGTTCACAGTCAGGAATGACTAAAATTGCCACTAACAGTTCCCCTACGTAATTTTCTCTCAAGGTTGCAATGGTTACAAAGAAATGCAAGTAACCAAGTGATTCGCTGTTCTATACTCACGGTAACAAAAGGAACATTGATAAGCAGAAGGGTTTCTATAGTTTCAGATAGTCATAGGGAAAAGGTATCACCGTTCTCAGGATACTGATCAGCTGAAAGATATGAAGGTACGACTACGTCAATTTAGCACACCAATGCATCTCACTAACGACTTCGGACAGAACAATGTGTTAGAAGGGACAACAAGTGGGTGGAAGAAAACCGGCGGTCAGCCATAGTGTTAAAAGGTAACAGGCCGCTGCTAGACGTGACGTCAGCCTAAGGTTGCAGTGCTAGTTTAGCGGAGGCAGAAGAGGGGGAGGATAGGTAGCAAGATCTCCTCTTGTGGTTAAAAATCAAACAAGGGTAACGAGGGTCTGGTTGGTGCCCACTAGTCTATTTTATCATCATGTCAGAAGCTTCTCATCAACAGGGGGGAAAAACTGGGTATCGAAGGGTTTTTGTTCTTTTAATTTTAAGGTTAAAAATGCAGCAAATTGGAGTAATGTGTACAATGGGGGGAAGGGGGCTCAAAAGATAATTTGTTTACCTCGCAGCACTCGGAAGACAGCAAACATTGATCATCGGATGTGAAAGTACTTTTGCTGTGGCGGATTTTATTCAATACCACCGAGATGATTACCGAGATTTCGCCTAGAACAATACCAACAACTCTTTGATGGTGGCAAAACTGGTGACAGTTCGACGTCGATTAGCATTCAGAGGACTGAATGTGCAGGATTCCTACATCATCCCGAATTTCATGAATAATAATTGTCGAGTACAGTAAATATATCATCTTGGGTGGTAAGTAAGAAAATAATGTTTTGCACACTTATTAAACGAGCTGTCCATACAATTTGATACAGAGTGCCATAATTTAGGCTTATTTTCAGAGCGCTCAACATTTTATGGGCCGATCAAAGTACGAATTTCTCCTTATTTCGGGCCCAAAAATTAATGGAATGGCAGCTCCCTTCCTTCCCCCCTCCCCAAAACGCTGATGTACCAACATTACCCTTAGAAAGGCTGGTTATAATAAGTTAATTATTTTAATTTAAAAAAAAGTACAGTACGAAAATAAATAGTAATACATGAGGTTAATACAAAACAACAAGGTACATGACATTGCAAAATGTTGTCAAGGTTCCAACGAAGATATCTGCGTTTTTTTTTTTTTTTTCAACAAAATCTTATTTGAGGAAATACCTCCTTCATGGGTCGTTAAAGACCTTAAAACACCTCAGTGTTTAAGGTACACATACACGTGGAAACGTTTCTGCAAAAATTCGTAAGCCAGAAAAGAAAATAAGCGATTAATAACTGTAAATTGGTAATGACTTTTGGAATCTATGATAATGCATAGTGCATTACAGAATTTTTTCTTGTCAAGAAGTTAACAACTTGTTGCAATGGATGAAACGTATTGGAAGCGACATTTTTGCAAAAAGACTTCCATTAGAAATAATTTGAATTCCAACTTTTATTATGGTATTAAAAGACAACTGATCTGAGAATGCGATGAAAAATTGTATTGATAGTTGCATACAGTGTTTACTAATTAGTCTTGTGCGGCTTGTTATCTTGTATTAAAATCCATCCAAATCCACCAAAATGTTCGAGTCTAACCGAAAATGACCACCAAAGTGTTAGATCCAGATTCCAGTGATTTAGCTCCAGTGAAACAGCTTACTCAAGAGAGTTAAGTTGCTGGAATAGGTCTTGTTTCTGTGAGTACAGAAACCCTCCCACCCGTACGTGTGACTATTCATGCCTTTCCTGGTGACAGCAACACCAGCCATAGTTTTCTAATCTATAAGCCATATGCCCTGTGCGCAATAGCACAGAACTGTCATTTGCTGCATTATTAGGACGTCTTTGTTTCTGTCTTTGCACTCCTATGGATAATACTTGCACACAATTCTGTGGTGTGTTGATCGTGAACCGATGTGTACGCAGCATAATAGCTTCAATGTCCAACAAGTTGGATGGGTGGTATGGATTCTTCACTTAATGTAACTTGGCCTGTTACTTCAGACATACAAAATAAGTTGTGTGGCGTACAAAGGTTGGGGCAGTGGCAGTCGAGTTCCCATTGAGAAGAAAAGGATTGAATTCCTCGAACTTTGACCACTTGGCTGTTGTTTCTTGGGAGGAAAATATACGAAGGATTACCATTTATCTCTGTTCTTGGCTAAAGCCTGTATCTGGTGCCATGTCTTTTCAGTTCTGATAACCTCTTCTTCAACCGACCCATCATCTTAGAACGACGAGATCTGCAGTATACTTGTGTCCCATTCGAATGTCTTTTCCTAAGTGGCTCCCTCAACGATTGAAATGTTCTCAACCGATTGCCATTTTCTTTTCATGAACTCAACAGATCAAACTGACTGCTGAGTCCTTCCGAGCAATTCCTCATTGGAAATTACGTCTGGCCACCACACACCAAGGAGTTCCTTCTTTGACATGCCTTCTTAAAGATCAATTGCGTGATTTTCTGAGTAGAATAAATTTACCAGATCGCAGACCGATTGTTCTAAAATAAAATGAAAACTATATACTCGTTAACATGGAACACAAATAATTACTTATATTGTAGAATAATCTTGATTGTCAATATAATTATGTGATTAAGGATTAAGATTTATATTCTCTCACATAGTCAAGCTGCGCTCAAGGCGCTGCCCTCTTTCACAATCTCCTCAAAGATGGTGCAGGAGTGCTTGGCTAACCTCAAGACCCTTGCCAGTAACAATAGGGTTACATTGGTGTGGTGCCCTGGGCACCAAGGGGTTGAGGGGAACGAAAAAGCGGACACCTTAGCTAGGGAAGGTGCTGCTTCTCTCCTGGTGGGTCCAGAACCCTTCCTGGGCACAACGGAGAGATTTCTTCGGGGAGAGCTTTTCAAGTGGGAGAGTAAGAAGAGTACTGCCTGCTGGCTCTGTGTTAGAGGACAGAGGCAGGCAAAACAATTTATTGATTTCTCCAGGAAGAGAGCAAATGAGCTGCTCAGCCTAGGAAGAAAGGAGATACATATAATAACAGAGCTTTTAACAGGGTCCACTTAAATACCATCTCCACACAATGGGCAAATCTGACACCACCCTCTACCGGTTCTGTGGGGCTGAGGATGAGACAGCGTGTCGTGTGATCTGCCACTGCCCTGTGCTGGCAAGACAGCGTTTTCTAACCTGGGGGCAAGCTTCCGTTGATCCCCAGGTTATTAAAACGGGAGAGGTAAAGGATCTCCTCTCATTCGGCAAAACGTGGTGGGGAAGGGTGGACCTTCCAGCTTCATCTGGCCGCCACAACAGACTGGGATGCCCACCCAGTAATTACCAGGCAGTTAGTGCTTGGGTCCCAGGCAGCTCCTGACGATGGGTACAAGTGCCGTTCACTGGGCATTCAGTGCTTGGTTCAGCAGGGTGCTCAGGTCGGGTAGACAAATGTGCCTGGGAAGGAGTTGGAGGTCACGACCTCCTCCTCCAGCCACAATAGGTCCACCAGGGCCTCAGTGGTAAAAAAAAAAAAAGGATTAAGATATGTGATGTATTAGGGATCTACTAAGTTTGATGTTATACGTTTGAACTCGATATCAAAGTTTTAGAACAATGACTTCCTAATAATGTCATTGAAGCACGTGGTGGCTTTCTAAGTTACCAGACCTGATACCTTGAGAACATTCATGGGCTATCTTAAGTCAGTATTACACAAAAAGTATACAAGCCATAATATATTAAGCGATATTATGAAGACCATCGCGAAAAATTAACTTCAAGGTACTATCGAATCTCCACAAAAAACATGGAAAGAATGGGATATTATTCTATGAATATAAGACAATTTACAAAATATCGCTTCCAAAACTCAAGACCATTGCGGTAAGTTCATTTTACATAAAAATTATTGGAATAATGGAGGTACCTTCCGTGGATATAGACTACAGAAATATTATTCAACAACGCAATCACAATAAACACAATAGAAATGTAAGGTAGTAAAGGTAGGAGGATGATGTGAGGATAATAATTCTGAATACACGAATGGAAGAACAGTCTAGACACTCAAGACCAATAAATTGTAACTAACATGAATAATAAATTGAGACAACAAGAATTAAAACATTTCAAGCCAAAAGGCACGAGACTTTTGCTGCAATCATTCGAATTTATAGATTTATATAGATACGAAGTATTAATAAGATGTGGAAAGTTAGTGGTCGGGATTTCAAAGAGGAATGGGAAGGCTGAAAAGGGACCCCAGGTAATCTGGTTGCTGGTGCGCTAAGTAATTGCCCTCAGAGGAAAGCGATGAGTGGATCACCAAAGGCGCTTCAAGATGTCAGAGTATGTTTAGAAGGTTAAATGAACGGGATGTCAGAATTCACTCAACGTCACTACTGCGACTTCGTTCTACTTCATTACATTACGTAAGGAGTCATGAGTTGAATCTTAATCAATTTCGCTAAGCGCAAAGCTGACATAATTCAACAGTCAGGGAATTATTTTTGTCACCATGAAAATGAAAGTTATTCGAAATCAACATCCTTAGGATCATAACCTCTGAACTGGAGAATGTAAGGAATAATTTCAACCGAGGAACACATTTTTTACATTTTATTTTAAGCTTAACTACACTTCAATTTATTATTGGTGAAAAATTTAAAATAGGCTGAAACTTAACGTAACGATAGTGCACGTACCAATTGCTTAACTACGCGGAGATGGACATATACTCGTTTTTAAACTAAAGATCTCTCAGATAGCTTTTTAAAAGGATCTAAATGGGTGTCCGTGTTATAGATTGGCTCGAAAATGGACAACTTAACTACCAACTACCAAGAACTAACCTTCCTTGACCAACGTTAAGCTTCTCGATCAAGACTTGTGATGTTCATGTCGGGGATTAACTGTACTTCGCAAAATCTACTCTACCAATGGTGACGTTTGCCTTCGAAAAAACGCTGCAAATTCTTTCACTGAGGTTAATTATTCAATGATTCATGATTTGAATTTCTACTAAGCTTTGGAGTGTCTCTTTTTCACAGGTGATAAAGCGATTTGAATTTCAGGGGATATGCATAGAGCACGTGAATCTGTTCTCAACCAAAATACCTATTTGGATTGATCAGTTGATCAATTGGAGCTTAGTAGAAATTCAAACTATGAATCATTGAATAATAAACCCCAGTGAAAGAATTTGCAGCGTTTTTTTCAAGAGCGGTTACAATGGAAAAATATTATATTTGAAAATTTTAAATTTCGTAAGAAGGAGCATGCATATTAGAATGCTTCAACCCATGTATCGGCTATAAACCCTTTTAGGAGTTCACTCCTGTATCCACATTCACTACATCACTAGGTTACTGCGATCAAAACAAACACAACAGCGTTTTTTTTGTTTTGATTGCAGTAACCTAGTGATGTAGTGAATGTGGATGCAAATGTTGGGACCATAAATCGGGCCATAGATCGGGAATGGTTTGACCTACGGACCTGGGGAGGGGCTCATTCGATTCCTCATGGAATGGAAGTTCTTCAAAAAAAGTCCGAATTTAGGCCGCCTTGACTTTTTTGAGATTTTTAGGGATTTTACAAAACTTTGACAACCCTTAAAGGGCACTTTAAATTAAGTGAAAGAGCTGGCTAAAGAATTGGGGCGCAGTCGGACCAATATTGATTTTTCCTGAAAATTTCAGATTTTTTGCTCCAGCCGTTTGGGAGAAATCGTGCGTACGGCGGACGGACGGAAAATTTTTTTATTGCAGATTTGGATTCTAACCCTTTGAAACGTAAACCATAAAATTTTCAGGGGGGTTAATTTTTTTTCCCAAGAGCGATTACAATGGTTTATTATTGAATAATAAACCAAAAGTAGATGTACTTTTATGAGGTAACGCGGGATTTCCATTGTAAAGCAAGAGTCATATTGTACAAAATTATTCTTTCGATAGTAGGAATTCACCTATGAAAATTATTGTAAGCAGTGAGCACAAGTCAATAAGACGAGTCTTCGAAAGGGATTTCGATCATACTTCTACAAATCAGCGATAGGTGCAGTATCCTAACAGTGGGTTAGGGCACTTGCTACCCCATTAGTTACTATATTTCGCCTTAGCCTCTCAAGGATAAAAGTTAGCCAAGAATTACTAATGAACAAACCACGTAACTGAGCTACTTCATCAAATGGCAGCTACATAAATACATACGACACCTATCTCGCCAAATATGAGTAAATTCTACTTCCTGGCAGCTCGTGAAATTTCTCTCAGATCGTATTAAGTTTTGACACATTTCTTGAGACACATGCATGCATTGGAGACGTTGATGAATCTTGACATACAAGTTTCAGTATCAATCTTCTAAACACAGTTCAATATTACAGTCTTCTTCCAGGAGGCTGTAAATTACTCCCAGAAGAGCCTAAAGGTGATACACATTCCTCTGTAGATCCCTCCTTCAGGCGAAACCTCTATAAGGATCGGGATGGATTGTATGCAAATATTTCAATTTCTCCACAAAGAATGAATGGAACATGGGTACTTACTTGGTACAGAGGCACCACTGAAGATAGAAGGAAATTTTTAAATATTACAATAAAACTCAAGGTCCAAGTTCATAAGGACAGGAGTGGGAGGAAGCAATGCTCGCCACTTAAGTTCACCCCACTGACCACTGCTAATGCATCCCTTGCGCCACGGAAGTAAAAATAAATAAATAAATGAAGAAAATTGTGAGGAGGCAGTGTGACCAATAGATGCAGCTATTACAAAAAGTCCTGCGGGTATTTAGGACAAATTGGCACCATCTTGTTGAAGATGATCAACAATGTGAGAGTTTACAAGATGACTGAACATGCGTTAAGAGAATTCGATTCCTCATCATCTCGGTGGCCCAATTTCCACGCACTTTTAAAATAATAATTTGTGATTAAGAAAGAAATCATTTCATCGAAATTTGTAAAACATCAAATTGTAATACACTACCTAAATAGAATATCAGAATTATTGGTCAGCAAAATTTGAAGTAAGATTAAACTTGTGGAGTTCAAAGAAAATACACAACAGCAGGACATTTTTGTAAGAGCAATACTATTGAGCCGCACTTCAAAAAGAGGGCAAAAATAACCAACTGAACTAACTAAGTTCATTCTGATCTCTCTGATTCAGTATTAAAGATTTGAAAAAGAAAAAAAAATATACTATTAAAAATAAATTAAAACCAAAGTAGAAAAAGTACTTGAAAAAAATCAGTAAAAACGAAAAAAATAAAAAATTAAATAATTGAAAAAAAGAAGGAGAAAGCAAGCGAACAGAGAAGCCATGCTCAAGAGCATTTTTAGGTTCCTACACTCAGAAAACACCGTAGGTGGCAAATATTTTGGTGCACCCACTACAGATTTTGATGTGTAGGGCCAAAGCTAAATTGAATGCAGAAGTTCTATAACTCTGAAACCCAATGATCATCAAAAGGGAAGAAAGCTGGTGAAATAAAAGAAAGGGACTGAAGGCCCACTATTATAAATTGAACGGAAAAGACATGCACGTGCAGAAGTGATTTGAAATTGGTAAAGTTTTATCTGGTAGAATTAGTTTGCTTAGTTTACACATATTTAATATTCATCAGATTAAATGCTCGTATTCCAATATGACTCGTACCTACGCACTTCTAAAGGTGGGAATATTGAAATAAGTATTTCCTGGAAGAAATCAAAGTTTACTGTTACGGTACGGATTTCTTCTTGAGAACAATCCATTGATTAGATTGATTGATTCTTAAGCCTCTTCTCAAATTTATTCTTAAGAGATATGGAAGCTTATATTCATCAAGGATACAGTCATCGCTCTTGAAGAGTTGTTCACAGTAATGCGAGTACCAAAGTACCGACCTCATGAAGGAATTCTCGATACAGGAAGAAATCTGGACAATATCCCATTTTCTTCATGAGTTGGCCAAAGAACAAAATGTGACCCACAGATGGTGAAATGGATCAATTTAATACTTGAAAAAATAATTCCTTTATTGACTGCCACGAATAATAGCGAATGAAGGGATTCCAGATTTGAAGGAAAAAGGCGCAGAAGCAGTAGGGCAGTGCTGCCTTCGATCATCTTTCTTGAAGGCAAATTTATTATAACGATCACCATATAAGCAACGTCAAATACATGAGATTCGATGATCTTCATGTGAGATTATTGTTCGTATATTCACTGATTGCACGCACTCAACACATGTACAGAAAACGGTCAGAAAAGCTTGGAGGCCCAGTATTAATTCAGGGATTTACGCAGTGAAGATCATATCAATTTTTAACCCTAGGTAGATCATGGTGAATTATAAGATCCAACCAGGCTCCAATAAAATCGATGCTGAACAAGCTTCATAGCAAAAGTTTTAGAATAGTGTACCAAACAGCTATCCCAATAGCAGAAATGAGAGAAGGCCCCTTCCTTAGAAATGTAGCATATCTTGCCATTTGAGAACTACAAGATTCCCAGTATTCAGACTAGGCAGAGATCAAGCGGTAGTTTCCTAAGTATACTCATAAACAGAACCTTGGAAATTGCTTTAAGCAAAGAAAAACTAATTGCCAAATGCCTTCGAGGAAACAGATTTCGTTCAGAATAGAAATAGGTGCTTGGATTCCTGATGTGAGCAGGGATAAGCACAAAAGTTCATACTATCAGTTAGTGCCCTCAACGTTGAAAGCTACAATATTCAGGCAGGAATCCCATGATTAAACTTTTTTGAGTGGAAAAGAGCGGGCAAGAAAACCAATTTAAAAATGTAAATTCTATTAGTCAGCAGTAACCAAAGGAATAATTCAAGTTTAGCTAAAGATTGTCATGGAAATATACAGGCGTTGGAAAAAACGCTGCAGAATCCCTTCGATATCTTGCCTAAACGCTTAATTAAATCATCCTAAACTTTCAGAAGGTGGCTAATCAATGGGAATGCAAGAAGAGATTGAAGCTGGCAGAGCATCATGTCTACGTCAGCTCCGCTGTAGAGAAATTCACAGAAAAACGACGGTACAAACTGGATTATCTAACTAGTTTTAAAAATACCAGAGCCCAAATGCCTTTGATCGAACGCAGTGACCTGCTGATTCCGAGAGACAAAAATAGTTCGCTGAACGAACTCTGAGTTTAATATCACATAGGGGATCCCTAGTTCTTCCTTTCCTCATAATTTAAATTCTCTTCAAAGGAGGCAAAAGTACATACCAGGAATGTAAGGCCTGAACATACCTTTTCTTGCCGTAAAGACATTAACTTTGAAACCAAGTCCTGCAAGCCCATAGAAAAACCTGTGGCAAGTTGAGTGGTCATTCGTTATTGCACAAAAACCACCATTTTGATTGTTCAGTCCTACTGCATGTCTAATATCGACGCAAATTATTTGATGATTTGAAAGCGATAATACAATCAATTCGGACAATACCATCGAAATCATTCAATGATCATGAAAGAAATCTGCGGTTTAGAATGGTGGGGTCGAAAGGAGTGACTGTAGACAGACAGACCGACGTCGGTAGTGAGGAGGCAGCTGATTGGATGACTCTGTTATTTATATATAAATAGGTAGGTACTCAATTGGTTCACCATACCACACTTTGAATGAAAAACTTGGATTTTTTTTATACGAGCTAAATCTCTTTCCTTAGTTCAAAATCAGAAGAATATGATTTTCAATGTGGGAGTCATTGTTCCTGATCAACCTAAAATAAATGAACGATTACCTACGTTAATAAGTAGCAGAATGTAAAATTAAAACCACAACATATTCAACCACTAGAGTTACCCAAACGTAAAACTCAATTGTCATGCGAAGTATACCTCAACATTTTTAGCAATCCGTTACAATCCACTTTGACTTGTAGAACCAATCATTGTGTTGAATGATTAGTGCAATCGGATTGGAAAAATAGGTCCAAAATTATACAGGAAGATTTAATTGCAGAAAATCTGTACATGTATGTAATTGTAGGTGAGTACAGCTGTAAATTTTAGATATTAATAATATTCAACTGATAATAAAGATGATAATGACGTGCAAATTGGGAAGTATTTTTTCATTTGCGTTCTCTTTTATTTATTTTGAACTGTAAGCATTTCCCAAAACCAAAGTTCAATCAACAAAAGAAGTAAAATAATAAACACTGCACATCAAAGAAAAGGGTTTTCTGTCGATTTATGCCAATCCAGGGATAGTTACAGATGGACGCCTAATTTGGAGCAGCAAGATCGTCATGGACTCTGTTATGTGGCCAACATTTCAACCTCCACTCCCCATTCTTATGGAGGAACTAAGGATACGTATTAGGGTTCAATAACAATAAGTTCAAATTATTAAAGATATTTCTCATCTTAGTTTTAAGTAGCAATGGAGTTTGCAAATTGATTCACTATGAGAGACTCCAAAGTAATGAAGAAGGGGGTTGAAAATTGATAATTTTATCATCCAAACTTGGTGGGGGAGATGTGGAATCAGATATTATTCTGGGAACTACACGATGGTTCAATACTATTCACAGATAGTTCAGGTTAGAATTTTTTAAATTGGATAAAAAGAATACCACCAGCAAACCAAGAATACACGTCAAGCCTATGAAACAACTCCATCTGAAAGATGGCAATAGAAACCAGCAAACAGGAATAATTTGTGTCGCTCATCAACAAGGAATATACTAATACATTATTCATATAATTTTGTTTTAAATTTGGAGCAATACTAATGATCTTTGAAGTATAGTTAGAATGAAATGACTGAAGTGTGTGGGTGGTTGGGCACTACCGATACTATGTACAATCAAGATAAGCTGAAGAGATGAATAGGAGTGATTATGAACAAGTGATTCGAACAGTTACAATACACAATATCCATTTACATGGATATGAAAACTAACCAAAATCATTCAGTTTCAATACAGGAGGACATGACGTTCAATAAATGGGAATTTATTTTTCTCCCAGCATTCAATAACAACTAGAGAATCGTAAACCTGCAGTTTGGGTATTATACTGGGGTAATTTGTTCACTATTCGAACGGATTCATAACATCATGGTGAGAATTTAACAAGATTGTAGGAGGATTTTTCTTGAATGTTGCCATTTTTCAGATGTTTTTAAAAAAATAGTGTCAACGATAAGTCAAACGTCATAAATCGAAACCGTAATGCAAAAAATTTCAAGAGCTAAAATGATTCCGCAAAAGGCTCTGCCCATAGCATGCATTAGTCTCCAATGTTAGGGATAGTAATATTATGAAAATAATTGCGCCGGTACCTCCACAAGTCATACGACTGGCAGGAAAAAGAAACGCCGTAAATATAGTATAAATGTTCTATGAAAGCTGAGAAAAAATTCAATGAGCAACAAAGGTTAGTATGAAAGAGCACTAAAGACTAAGAGATCAGAAGGAGGTATTGGAAATGGAGGAATGAAGAAATACAATTGGAAAACGTGGTGGTCGTGGCAAGGGGGGTGAACTTACCTCAGCAGTGAGGTGGGCTGGAGGCAGCGCCGCCTGAAGATGGGGGGTCTTGAGCAAGGGGTCAATGAGGCCGCCAGGGGGAGCGGGAAACAATGGCGGGGGTAACCAGCCACCACCGAGGCAGGTGCTACTTACTTCGCCGTGGGTCGGGACGGCGTAGTTGCCCTGGATCGTGTAAGCTTGACCGCCAGCGAGGATGACAGGAGCTGCCACTTGGGGCTTGGGTCGGTACGGGATCGTCGCCCCTTTTGGTGGACTCTGAAAAACCAGGATATGCCAAAGTATAAATGAGCGATTATGTGATTCTCCTGAATATCGATGCATATTGATTAAAAACAATAATACAAACCCTGATCTCTGAACAAAATCATCTCCATAACAATGTTGCTCGTTTTGTATCGAGAAAACGTTACTCAGCTTGTGGACAAACTCCCTATCTCAAGAGGTGATGGATGAAAAGAACGCTGCAAATTCTTTCAATGGATTCATGATTTATTATTCAATGATGATTATTGAATTTCAGGAGATATGCATAGAGCACTTAAATCGGTTCTCAACGATAATAACTATTTGGATTGATCAGTTGATCATATTTGTGTGCCTCCTGAAATTGAATAATCGCTCCATCACCTGTGAAACACGAACACTCCAAAGCTTAGTAGAAATTCAAATCATAGAATAATAAACCCCAGTGAAAGAATTTGCAGCGTTTTTTTCAAGAGCGGTTACGATGGAAAAATATTCTATTTGAAAATTTTAAATTTTGTAAGACGGAGCATGCATATCAGAATGCTTCAACCCATGTATCGGCTATAAACCCTTTTAGGAATTCACTCCAGTATCCACATTCACTACATCACTAGGTTACTGCGATTTAAAAAAAAAAAAAAGAAAAAAAAAAAAAAATCGCTGTTGTGTTTGTTTTGGTTGTAGTAACCTAGTGATGTAGTGAATGTGGATACAAATGTTGCCACCATAAATTGGGACATACATCGGGAATTGTTTGAGCTACGGGCCTGGGGAAGGGCTCATTCGATTCCTCATGGAAAGTTCTTCAAAAAAAGTACAAATTTAGGCCGCCTTGACTTTTTTTGAGGTTTTTGGGGATTTTACAAAACTTTTGACAGCCCTTAAAGGACACCTTAAAATAAGTGAGAGTGCTGGCTAAAGAATTGGGGCGTTGTCGGGTATAATATTGATTTTTCCTGGATATTTCACATTTTTTGCTCCAGCCGTTTGGGAGAAATCGTGCGTACGGCGTACGGACGGAAAAATTTTTATTGCAGATTTGGATTCTACACCCTTTGAAACATAAACCATGAAAATTTCAGGGGGGTTACAATTTTTTTTTTCAAGAGCCATTACCGTGGCTTATTATTGAAAAATAAACCAACAGAGTTTGTAAAGAAACTGCAGTCTTTTTCCCGCAAAATTAGAGAGTTAAACATGTTAAATCGATTTCGACAGTTAAGTCATCATCAGTTACAGAACAATAACAATTTATCGTGCATAACTCCTCAATTTTGTGGATACAGACCAAGTTTTTTCTACAAACAAGGTTTTTCCTTGACATGGGTTTCTATGATTTCGTGCGTATAGGTGTTGGATGGGAGGCTGACCTTCAAGCCAACTAGGGATATATCTTTTCCAACGTCAATATTAACTTCCCATAAAAACTACAAGTACAACCCTTCTTCAGGGTCAATAAAGCGGCTAATTTTCATCAGTATTTCAGTATTTTCCTTTAGTAGTATTAGTATTTTCTTCCGTTAATTTTAGAACAGCAGACAAAAGTAATGAAAGATCTTTATTCAACAGAAAATGCCAGAAATGGCATGCGGATTTTTAGTTGTCTAATTGTTTGTTTTCTTGAAGGGAGACCATCGTCATTGGACTTCAAGGTTGAGGCCTTTTCTTCATTTGGGTGATGATTTCATTGTAATCTTAACACTGGTGAGGATGTTCAATTTGGCTTATTACAAGATATCACTGAACCAACTGCACACCTCACACATTGGTAAGGTACACATTTCAAAAAGGATGCACCTGAAGTCTTCCACACACATGTAACATGGGAGGTGATGGAAGATGAGGAGCCACATCTTCAAAGGGCTGAAGCAAGTAATGCTTGCAACTCCCAGAGGATAACCATGGCGCTAGCAGCTGCCAGGCTATCCCAGGAGGCAGCGGTTTCAAGAACTGGGAAGGGGAACTAACCGTAATCATCACAAATGTGAGCAAACAGTGAAAAGCTGTTTTCTTACTATTGCAGTATGGAAACTCACCTCAAGCATGACTTGGCAGATGTGGTAGATGCACTGTGTAATGGCATCGCTGGTCCCGGTAATGGTCACGGCCCGCTCGGTGGAATTGGGGAGCATGTCGCTGGCAACCTGGATACTGGCTCCAGTCACCTCCCGAATCTCCTTTATTTTGGATCCTCCTTTTCCAATCAATGATCCGCACTGGGAGGCCGGCACGATGAGTCTCAACGTGATTGGGGATCGAGATCCTCCACCATTCTGCATCTCTTGAAACTGATGCACGAACTGCAACAGAAGGGTTTATTTAATGGGAGGGGTAAGTCACCTCGAAAAATCCTATTCAATACAAGTAGACAGTATTTGTTTCCTGCTGATTAGAATTGTGAATATTTTGGTTGAGTGAATAATTCCTTTTGCCTTAATTCATGAGAAACAAGGGACAAAATTATAAAAGCTAATTGGAGCTTAATATATCAGGAATAGTCGTTATATTTTTGTGAAATACATGACCAATTAGTTACTCCATTTCAGGGATTAAAACAGAACGGTTCAATTTCACTAAATACACAGTTCCTTTAAACAATAATGCACTTATCTTCCAGCGATTACTTAAGCACTTGAATGGTTTTTAAGTTTTCGAAAATGCGAACGTTTAAATGCTTTTAACGTACCTATTTTAAAAGATAAATACATCAACAGGTTGCAAATTGTGATCTCGTGTTAAGGCGTTGTGCACATTTGATTTTTGTCATCTCAAGTCTCTAATTCAAAATTGGTTCAAAACCTCATCAATTATTCTTGAACAGGGCTTTAATCCAGATTTTTGTACTCATCAGAACACTACCATGGAGGAACTTATGTTATCTAATCACATCAATAGGAAACAATGTGCTTTTCGCTTTTCAAATTTTTATTAAACATTAAGTATGCAATTAAAAAATGTTGAGTTACTTCTTCAAATTTCTTGCAGATGAGGGTAAAAGCCTTGTAAATGGACTGCGTTGGGCCAGTTACGGTAACAATTCGTTCAGGGCAAGATCCATCCGAAATATTGATTTTTGCTCCAGACTGAAAGACAAATAAATAAATATAATTAGACTAATATATATAAGTTATATACTCTTATTGTGCATACTTAACGAAACCCACTCTGATCTTTATAAGCTCCCCCATACATTTTCAACAGTGTTCTCTGAGGCACACTTCTTTATCTTATGTACACCGCTTTGCATCACTGCACTTCATTCGACACTAAATTTCGGACTTTTTTTTTTCTCGATAAGGGATGGGAGGAGCCCCTGGTCACTAAGACCACTAGGAACTGTAGTGACGCTGTCCCTATTTTAATTCAAAACCTTTATAATAACCTCTTTGTTCACAAAGTGTAGGAGGTTTTCAGGCGTTTCCAAAGCAATATCGGAGGGTGTTAGGACACCCTTCCCGAAATGCTGGAATCTAGTTGATGCAACAGCAGGACAATTACAGAGGATGCGTTCTGCTGTTTCCGCCTCCTGCTAATGACCTGGCCTTACCCATTTTGTTTAGGTGATAACTTAGGGGGCAGTGGCCAGTAAGAAGACCCACAAGTTTGCGAAGGTCTTTGCGCCTCAATGATAGAAGGACTTTTGAGCGTTTCCTTGAGATAGAGAGGAACCGCTTGGCTTGCCTCTCCTTAGGAGTGTTGTGCCAGTATTCTGTGCGTGTTTTGTCCTCCCATTTCTGAACCTGTTGAGTTATACAACTCTTGGTAACCCCTAGTTGGGGTTCAGGTCCAATTGGGTTGGACTCCAATCCTTTTTTAGCAAGGCGATCAGCTGCCTCGTTGCCCTCTATTCCCTCATGAGCCGGTACCCATAGCAGCATCAGTTTGTTGCCCTGGGCCGCAGCCTTGAGGGAGTTGAGGTAACTCCAAGTCAGCTTTGAAGTTACTGAGAAGGCAGAAATAGCCTTTAGTGCTGCTTGGCTGTCTGATAATATGTAAATTCTTGCACCTTTGAGTCGTTTCCTGGAAATCTCTTGTGCACATATTTCTATAGCATGGGTTTCCGCTTGATATACGGTTGCAGTCGAACCCAGAGGCTTGGCCAGATTGAAATTTCCGGTTAGGAATTTAACTAATGATCCTAATCCGTTAATCAGACTTCGTTTGTCCCTTCTAGGTGACCATGGTATGTGCATGTCGTTCAGTTTTTGTTCAATCATTTCGAGAGTTGAATTTATCGTGTGCATTAGTAGTCGGATTTGGCTTTGGTCTTATGTAGATTACGACGCGTTTGTAAAGTGTAGGTGCAAGTGTCTCTCATTCATTGGGTTTTGCATATTTGTTCAGCCAGATCGTAATGGTGGATGAGAGTGTGATATGCTTCAACGATTTTTGCGGGTCCAAGTCAGCTTGCTAACAGTCTTGGGTTAAGGGTGATGTTTTTACTTGTCGGCTCGGTAGAGTCTGTCTGTCTGAGGAAAAGTAGGAAGAGTGGCTGCGAATGTCCAATATCACCAAAGTGCAGAATGTAAGAAAATCGATCATTTCGAGAGGGGAACTATTCACAAAGGGATTAGAACCGTAGGACCTCAATCCTTCGATGGATACATTTTTTTCAATAACAATTCTTACTGAATTTACCTGTCGGAAAATCACAACGATTTTTATGAGGGGAGAGTTAGCGACAAAATAACTTCGTCTTCATAATATACAACGAGAATGAAAAAGTACAACAGATAATTAATGTAATCATGCATGATTACTATCGTAAAAATAACAAATTATGGAAGTAGTACTCACCTCTTCACGAAATCGCTTCACAATCTCACCCTTCTTCCCGATGATGCTTCCCACCTCCTAAAACCACAAAAACGTGAGAATGAACTAATTATTCACAGCGAGTGAGGCGATAAATGTTGGGGTCAATCATAAATGACCCCTCTCATGATGTCAAAATATACTACGACCAACTAAGAACTCATATCTGAGACAGTTTTCGTCTTAACTGGGTGACTTCTTCCATCCTGCGAACTATCATAGAAACGAAGAACCGTTCATTCGCAGCAGTGATAGGGGATAACCCTAACCCGGACATACGAAGAAGGCATTCATTGACAGCTGCATATGCTCCACAATATCGTTGACAAAATTGAGGACTCACCCACTAAATATTTTCCATGACTATGTCAACTTGACGTGTCACAATCCCTTCCCATACTTATTATGTAAATTTCAAAATTGTTGGAAATTAATCAGTGAATATGAAGTTAGTTATTGGGTTAATAGAATACAATGATATTTTCATTAGCGCAATATTGCTTCCAAGTCTCCTTATAGTTACTGGAAGCACAGTTTTCAGTTTCGGGACATTAACATTTGTTCTTCAAAATTACATTTCCATTAACATTTTCCGATTTTGACAATTCTGAACAACTTTTGGTTCAAATCTGCCTGTCTGGGTGCATGAGTGGATGATGTCGATCAGAAATTTTGTCTACAATCTCCCTAATTGTTACAACTTTCAGAGAATCTTCGAGTCTGGCGAATGGTATCTTATTGGTTACATTTCCCACAGATCAATCTACTCTTGTGCGAACATAAAATTCTTCAGATTGTTTTATCAAGTCCTAGTTGTCCGATCGTGCTCAAATTTGGAAGGCAGACAGGGAAAGACTGTAATCATCCCATATCAATTTCAAAATGATCAAACAATTAGTAGATTTTTCGCATGTGTATTCATGAAACTAGCTTAATTTCTACGGTTTCCATCCAATTTTGTTTGAATCTTCAGAGAGCGTGCGGGCTAGAATGTAGACGGTCCTCTCTGAGTTTGAATGTTCATAAAACAATAATTCTACTACACATGCGCAAAATCCATCCAACACCATTTTTCCACAATCTAGCCGTTCAATTTCTCTCAAATTTGTAGGATAGTCAAGGAAGTACCTATTGACCACAAAAAATCCAATATTTATCGGGAACAGACTAAAAATCCCCTGCATGATAGGATATTCCATGATACTTCTTTACCGCTTCAAACGTGATTCACTGAGATGCTGTTCATACTGTAGTTGAAGTAAGTGCCAACGCCAATTAATCAAATTTAATACAAAAATAATTGAAAACAATTTTGTGGATATCGGACAGTTTTTTTGCAAACAGATTAACAACTGCATAGATGTCCATGTACTCCTCATTCAAATAAAGACATCACTAACTACGTTTCCAACAAATATATATGTTTTACTGAAAATGTCGATTCATGATCAGATTTCACCGGAAGAGATTTAATTTCATCAAAATTTTGTTGATAATACTAATAATTTGCAGCGTCTGCTTTTAAATCCGTTTTTGGAACAACAAAGTTGATTAACTAGGTTATATTATTATAACATGATCCGTGTTAAAATTGGTTGGCTTAGAAAAATAAAAATAAAAATTAATTAATTTAAAAAAATAACAATTTCTATGTTTGAAACTGGGGAAATTGGTGCGTACCAGACTGCTTGAGTTAGTACCCTGAAATTTAGCGAGATTTCTCTATAACTACACCTTTGAGGATGTGAATCCTGTAACCACCTAAATTCTGTAACTTACAATCATCGCTATTATTATGAGTTACAGTATTCACATAAGCGTGAGTGACATGGTGTTTCAAAATGAGTAGTATATATTCCTGATCTCTTATTTGTAAGTGGAAGATTAGTGATGACCTAACACTAAGCATTGGCGTCAAATGTGTACATTGGCTTGAGACTTGGGGATCAATGTAAAATCTATAAAAGGGCTCCCAAACTCCATTTGTAGGCTTGAACCGGCAGTCAGTATACCGAAAACCGCCAAGTGGGTCAACCAACAAACCACAAGTAGATGGCTGAATATCGAAGGACATGTCCACAGTAAACTCATGGTGGCGGAACCCAACACCAAAATTACTGATTGGCTACTTGGCAAAAACCGTAGAGAAGCAAAAACAATGGTCGGCCTCAAAACTGGCTTTTCACCCCTAAAGTTCCACCTACACCGCATTGGGATTCAACCCTATGCAGGATATGTCAGAAGACTGACGGAAACCGCATCCTACATAATATTTGAGTGCTCGCAGATTTGAACTCTTTGGGGTACTTTGAGATTCATTCAGAGTGAACAACTAATCAAGGGCCTCAAACCCCTTACCAAGGGGCAGAATCTCCTTGATTAAATGCAAAACTCTCAGGAAAGTACAATAAGCTAACAGGCTTCCGTGCTGGGGTTCCTCAACCCCCGCCCTGATAGCTTTAGTCCACATCTACATCTGCGTTTGTGGACTACCCACTCTCAACAGAAAGTCACGGTCAAGTTGACTATGGCATTGATGCCTTTTTGCGATACCAACCTCATAAATATATAAGCAAGAGTAAGCGGCTTTAATAACAGCGCTACTGTCTATCCAGCAATTAGGCCAGTTCCACAAGGAGATGACCTCCTAGTTCCCAATCTCCATCCTGCTCGACGACGTACTTATCTGAGGACGGAATTGAAGTATTTTCTGCCGTTCATGAGGATCCGGCATGAATTCGACTGCTCACCAAAGCTATTCACACGAGGAGAGCTCAATGGCTTGGTCAGAGATTGACTAGATATGCTGGGGCATTCCAAGTTTTATAGTATTCTTTGGGATTGAGTACCAACCATCAGAATGCCGGTTCTTCGCCCAAGAATTCAATTTTTATTTTGAGTCATCTTGTGATATTTTCTACATTCAAAGTCAATCTAAATCAGTGATTTGAGGAAAAACTAGACATGATGGAAAAATCTGCAAACATATTTGAAATCAGCACGAAAAACTCCTCCAGAATCACCTACTTCTTTTCATGCATCACAAAAAACCTTGTTTTGAAGAACTGTGATATAAATATTATTTTAAAGAAGGCTCTCGAACTCACTTTGCCCTGCATTATAAGACGAATGGTAAGGGTAACATTTGGGTCTTCGCTATTGAATTTCGGTTCAGTGTCCATGGTGATGCGGCGGTGGTGTAGAAAGTATCGGAAGGTGGAGCAAAGGTGAGGAGGCAGGCGAGCGATTCAGAGTACACTGCAACACACAAGAAATTGATCGACATTGAAACAAATATGGATTCAAATCAACTTGAGCATGAAATTGGCACTGTCAAAGACCTGACAAGTTAAGAAATGATGTGACGCACAAATTCTCAATTCTGAGCTTCCTAGACTCCGAAATAATTCCGCATTTTCATTCGTAGCATATCACACGGCTCACAAAGCCATGTAGTTTTTCTATCTTTTTCCCAAGTTGAACCGTAAAGCCGTCAATACAACAAGTACTCAACTGGTGTGTTTTTGATGGATTTGGTTAGATTCTTGAATCCGTCGCCTTGGGAGATGAATCAGACGCCTTCATGGGTCTGGGTCATTCTCTAAGCGTGGCGGGCATTACCGCATCCAGCTCAATGGAAGGGGCAAGTACACCATTCCATCACCTTACATGTTCCAGATGTTTTTCTGAGCAAAAGTAGGTTTTCTCTAGGTCTTATATTACTCGTATTTTCAGAGACGGTACAAGTTTTGGAGCAAAATGGAGTCGTAAGAGAGGAAAATAAAAAAAACGAATGACCATTCACTTTTCACGGCGTTTCCATCCTTAATTATTTTTTCAAAAAACTATTTCGAATACTATAAACTAATTTATACAGAAATATATACGTTCCTTTTTTCCACAAAGATTTCAGTTTTAGTCCAGGCCCGAGAATTGGCGGAGTTCAACAACTATTGGTTTATTATTCAATAATAAACCATTGTAATCGCTCTTGAAAAAAAAAAAATTCTAACCCCCCCTGAAAATTTTATGGTTTACGTTTCAAAGGTTGTAGAATCCGAATCTGCAATAAAAATTTTTCCGTCCGTCCACCGTACGCCGTACGCACGATTTCTCCCAAACGGCTGAAGCAAAAAATCTGATATTTTCAAGAAAAACCATGTTCCGGCGACGCCCCAATTCTTGAGCCAGCTCTCTCACTTAATTTAAAGTGCCCTTTAAGGGTTGTCAAAGTTTTGTAAAATCCCTAAAAACCTCAAAAAAAAAGTCAAGGCGGCCTAAAATTGTACTCTTTTTGAAGAACACTCCACGAGGAATCGAATGAGCCCCTCCCCAGGTCCGTAGGTCAAACCATTCCCGATCTATGGCCCGATTTATGGTGCCAACATTCGCGTTATTTTGGTTTATTATTGTTTTTGTGTTGATATCAGTAACCTAGTGACGTAGTGATGTAGGGATGTAGTAATGTGGATACTGGACTGAACTCCTAAAAGGCTTTGTAGGCGATACACGGGTTGAAGCATTCTGATAACCATAAAAAACGCTGCAAATTCTTTCACTGGGGTTTATTATTCAATTGGCTTGCGTTCATGATTTGAATTTATACTAAGCTTTGGAGTGTGCGTGTTTCACAGGTGATAGAGCGATTATTGAATTTCAGGAGATATGCATAGAGCACGTAAATCTGTTCTCAACCAAAATACCTATTTGGATTGATCAGTTGATCATATTTGTGTGCCTCCTGAAATTCAATAATCGCTCTATCACCTGTGAAACACGCACACTCCAAAGCTTAGTATAAATTCAAATCATGAACGCAAGCCAATTGAATAATAAACCCCAGTGAAAGAATTTGCAGCGTTTTTTTCTTGCCGGTTACATAAATTACTCATAGAACATCAGGGCGTTGGAAAAGTAATCTGAATCCAACGTAAATCCTTCCTGAAATCCTGAGATAAACATGTTTTATATATCCGGTAGTATTTTCGATTTTTATGGCAGCTAGTGAACTTGGATTATTCCACGGTCCTCTCACGTAGAGGTGTAAATAGTGCCTCGAGTAAAGGTACCAAAGAAAGGGATTTCCCTATTCGCTCCACCTCCCCTTAAAGATATTATCGCTAACAGCTAGATGGGTGTGGTGTGGTGAAAAATGCCTTTTGAAGAACGATTCGTTCGATTCAACGGACCCCACAACTCGGTTCTATTGGGAGCGAAGAGCTCGGGTTTGTACCAATTTTTGTCTGTGCCCACGCAACCACACGATCAAGCAGCGATTGAGCCACCAGCAAGAATGAATTCTGCACGTATCTGCCGTAGAGACAGCGGTGCAATATTGTTTCATCGAAGAGCATTGTGTCATTCGCTCGATTCTCCAGTTAGATTCACCCAATTGAATTTATCGGTTCGTATTCGATTCTAACACTGAATAATTTGGACGGGAAGAAGTTTGATGAATAGGTTTCATAACTGATTCATTGGACGCTCGCTGCTTCGAAAAGCACGATTTCAACTGTTGTACGCGCTGAAATAATTATGGTATGATTCAATAGCGCTCCATAGTGTAGTTGTTTAACTCCAAACAACCGCCTTAGTTCTATTAAGTTGCCTTAATTCTCCCAACTTTATTGTTCTAATGAGAGCATGTATTTTCTGAATCCCCACTGTCTTAAATTTCTTGAACTTAAACTTGAACCACATTACTAGTATCTGCCACTTTATTATGAAGAGGAAATACACAGATTTCAACCATTCCAGCAACAGCAAATGACAAGTCAGAGTATGAGCTTCATTCGAAAACATAAAAACTCAAATTTCCAAGAGGATCAAGTTGCCTTAATTATCCCAACTTGCTTGTGTTCAAATGAGAGAATTAGAATTTGGCCAGTTTTTGGTTTATTATTCAATAATAAACCATTGTAATCGCTCTTGAAAAAAAAAAAAAAAAAAAAAAAAAAACCCCCCTGAAAATTTCTTGGTTTACGTTTCAAAGGGTGTAGAATCCAAATCTCCAGGAAAAATCAATATTGGTCCGACAACGCCCCAATTCTTTAGCCAGCACTCTCACTTAATTTAAAGTGCCCTTTAAGGGTTGTCGGAGTTTTGTAAAATCCCTAAAAACCTCAAAAAAAGTCAAAGCGGCCTAAATTTGGACTCTTTTTGAAGAACTTTCCATGAGGAATCGAATGAGCCTCTCCCGAGCTCTGTAGCTCAAACCATTCCCGATGTATGGCCCGATTTAAACTGTCAACATTTGCGTTATTTTGGTTTGCAGTGACCTAGTGATGTAGCGAACGTGGATACTGGAGTGAACTCCTAAAAGAGTTTATAGCCGATACACGGGTTGAAGTATTCTGATAACCATTAAAAAACGCTGCAAATTCTTTCACTGGGGTTTATTATTCAATTGGCTTGCGTTCATGATTTGAATTTCTACTAAGCTTTGGAGTGTGCGTGTTTCACAGGTGATAGAGCGATTATTGAATTTCAGGAGGCACACAAATATGATCAACTGATCAATCCAAATAGGTATTTTGGTTGAGAACAGATTTACGTGCTCTATGCATATCTCCTGAAATTCAATAATCGCTCTATCACCTGTGAAACACGGGACACTCCAAAGCTTAGTAAAAATTCAAATCATGAACGCAAGCCAATTGAATAATAAACCCCAGTGAAAGAATTTGCAGCGTTTTCGTATAAGTATTAAAAGCAGACGTTGATATTGTTAATGCAACTGCCGAAGTAGCGTTTTAAGTGTTGTTGATGGGGTTCAGTTTCATTGTTTAGCGAGATAAAGAAGTAGCGAGATTGGGATGGTATATAAGTAGAAGTACAGAAGTTCATTGGGTTAGGAGAGGTAGAGGGGGACGTGAGTGGTTGGAGGGGCGTTGAGAAATCAATGGACAGGACGGGCACGAGGCGGAGGTGAACACAGCATCCGGCCACCCTCCAGTAGTTATTACCCTTCACTACCTCATCATATGATATGAATACACCCCTATGATACGGGGCGGGGATGCTCCTACCTTCGTACCTACCCACAATCTGACACAACCTAGAGTGCTCTCAAGTACTGTACGCCTAGTATCCCAGCCTCATTAGTCAAGTTAGAAACTCACTAAACGAAAAACTTTCATCTCCTACAACAACCATGGATGCCAATGTTGGTACATTGGCCTCATAAGGCTTTTATGTAATTGCAACCTCACCTGATATCCACAAAATGAGAAAATAGCATAGAAAGAAGTTGAGGGAAGAAGAATATACTGCGGAAGCGACTCAAAACGCCGAATAGAACAACTTTCCTGGAAGGATTTCATGGTAAAGAATGGGTACTCTTCTTTCGAACAACTCGAGCCCTCAAAGATTCCCATTCCATGAAGCCTGATTATTTGTAACTTAAGAGGATACTTTCAGCTACCTACGCCGTTTTACTTGGTCAATATACCAGAGGATTAAAAGGGAGAATATTCACTTATCGCAAAGATCAGAAACATATTTGGTACCATATTGTTGGCACCTGCAACATCTGGAATTGGAGAAGTGCCTAATCATCGCCAGGATTGGTACTACCTCTGGCAGTACACTCATGCAATATCGTGCTACATTTTAAGACAGTGCTTGCAGGTGACTAGAATACGCGTACACGCCGAAACTGCATGACATTAAACAGACCCAAAGGCCTTCCCAGTCATCTAGACCGGGGCAGCTCAATGTAGAGAAAAAGCATTAAAAAAGAGGAAAAATGGGGAAAGATTTTGGCGAGAGATTTACAAAAACGTGAAATATGATGCGATGACCGGAAGTAGGTGAAATCGGGTCTGGTAAAATCGGTTATCGATCTCATCCCGCCTGCCTGTTGGGAATAGCACCCCACAGCACAGTATGAAACATTTTGTTTCAAGATACAACAATCCAGGATTTTGAACTGAAAATCGGTATTAGGGGATTTTCAAGTTCGTTGAATTCAAACTTGAACATAGAATACTTCGGGGACATACGACAGTTTTCATGCAACATCTCTGCTCGGTATGATAACTGCCATATTCAAGACTATGTGTCTAAGAAAATGAAATAAGCAACTATGGAACAGCTTAACACCAATCGTAACTCAATTTTTCTCTACCTAAAACGCCACCCACCGACCGAGTCCATTATTCTTTCGTTAAGGAACATGAATGCAGTCTGTTAATGTGGAAATGGCCTGTACCCAGCAATGTACCCTATAGTTCATATAAACATAGAGCGTTATAAGCTGGTGAATACGTAGAAACATATAACATCCAGGGAGACTTAGTAGCAAACACATTTTCTAACCTAGCAGTGAGCAAGTTAAAACGCAATTCATTATTGATCCCAAGAAAGTATGTCAGTTATTTCTTAGGTCTCCATACCATTGTGCAGGAAACGTATAATGCAATTTCACGATACATTGGCCATGAAACCACTAGGGAACCCCAATTCAGGACCCTTCCACTTTCCGCAAGAACGCTCGCTTGCACTTCAAGTTTCCAACAGTTAGGTAAATTATATTGCCAGGTATCAGTCAAGAACCGATTACTGTCAAACGCCTCAACCGACTTCACGTAACTTTGTAAGGTCATTCAGTAAATCCAACGGGAAGGACCAAGTCTATGTGACTTGATGAACAGTTCTAGGACAGTTACTGTCCTAGAATGTAGGGATCCCTTCATAGAAAACCGCTCATTAGGGCCTTTTACACGTACGTTCTGCCGCGAATGCCCAGGAACGTAAGGGATATCGTGCGGGAAAGTTGGCACATTCAATCACGCGTGCTTGTCGTTTGGCAACTTTTTGAGCATTCGTTCATTCGGTCGCAATCAATGTTCGCTCGTTTCTTCTGGAATGGAATGTATGACCGTGTACAGCCAATACGCACGTGATAGATCGCGTGAAACGGACCCGAAAACAGTTTTCCTTGGAGTGTAAAGTCGTTAGAATTTGAAATTCTTTTACCTTCGGATGTTGAGAGCCTAGTAGGTACTCGCCAAAAGATGTGGATGCAATTGAGAGGCTTAAGAGAGTACTAGCTGTCACATCTACCAGCCAAGAGGTGTTGAGCAGCCGAAAGAAGAGGGCCAGAAGAGTATATGTCAAAACGTGCTGACATAGTCACCTACCCCTCATAAAAGAGCTCAGAGAAAAATACCCCAGCGATTTCAAGAACTATTTGCACATAGATGGCTAAGGTTCTTAATGCTCGGTAAAATGAAAAATAAAATAATGAAACGGAACACAGAAATGCGGGAGAGCGAGAAAGAAAGAGCATTCCCCCTCAGACTCGTTTAGCACCCACCCTTTGATTTGTTGACAATATTTTCAGGACTTGTAATTCAGCGCTGGTACCTCTGCAATAATTCCAGAAATCTGACGAACTATATTTATGAAAGCTTGAAACTCGACTATTTAAGGATAAGTAGAATATATTGAAAACACAAGAACTGTACCTATGTAGTTGTCAAAAATAACTGAGAACCAAATGTCAAGAAATGTCGTAAGAAAAATTTGTTTATGGTGGGTTGTTCTAACCGTAAAATTGTAAATTATGATCAATAACTTGTTTTGTCCACGTTTTGGTTTATTATTCAATAATAAACCATTGTAATCGCTCTGGAAAAAAATTCTAACCCCCCTGGAAATTTTAGGGTGTAGAATCCGAATCTGCAATAAAAATGTTTCCGTCCGTCCGCCGTACGCACGATTTCTCCCAAACGGCTGGAGCAAAAGATCTGAAATTTTCAGGAAAAATCCATCTTGGTCCGACGACGCCCCAATTCTTGAGCCAGCTCTCTCACTCAATTTAAAGTGCCCTTTAAGGGCTGTCAAAGTTTTGTAAAATCCCTAAAAACCTCAAAAAAAGTCAAGGCGGCCTAAATGTTGACTTATTTTTGAAGAACATACCACGAGGAATCGAATGAGCCCCTCCCCAGGTCCGTAGGTCAAACCATTCCCGATGTATGGCCCGATTTATGGTGCCAACATTTGCGTTTTTTGGTTTATTATTGTTTGTTTGTAACCTAGTGATGTCCGGCCGATAGCGTCGAGTTGTAGTGAATGTGGATACTGGTGTGATAGCCGATGTGGATACTTGTAGTTTATAGCCGATACACGGGTTGAAGCATTCTGATATGCATGAAACGCTGATAATGTATAGTTAAATATTATTCAATACTATTACTGGGGTTTATTATTCAATATTATTACTGGGATAAATAAGTATTATTTCACTGGGGTTTATTATTCAATTTGCTTGCGTTCATGATTTGAATTTGTACTAAGCTTCGGAGTGTGCGTGTTTTACAGGTGATAGAGCGGTTATTGAATTTCAGGAGATATGCATAGACCACGTAAATCGGTTCCCAACCAAAACACCTATTTGGATTGATCAGTTGATGATATTTGTGTGTCTCCTCTACATCAGTCTACCTTTGGCTACATCGTTTAAATTTGGATTTGGGGAAGTTTTAACGCAATACGAGTGCTAAAGGACTTGATAAATTATAGATGTTTTTATTGTAGAGGGGTATTGAGGTTCAATAAAAAAACGCTGCAAATTCTTTCACTGGGGTTTATTATTCAATTGGCTTGCGTTCATGATTTGAATTTCTACTAAGCTTTGGAGTGTGCGTGTTTCACAGGATGGAGCGATTATTGAATTTCAGGAGATATGCATGGAGCACGTAAATCTGTTCTCAACCAAAATACCTATTTGGATTGATCAGTTGATCATATTTGTGTGCCTCCTGAAATTCAATAATCGCTCCATCCTGTGACACATGCACACTCCAAAGCTTGGTAGAAATTCAAATCATGAACGCAAGCCAATTGAATAATGAACCCCAGTGAAAGAATTTGCAGCGTTTTTGTAGATTAGGTTTTGCGAGTAAGTAATATCAGAAATTTCTCAATTGTCCTAATAACAATTGAGCACGAACTGATTCAATGCTCAGTGAAACCATGGCCATGGAAAAAAGTGCTGGGTTCGTAACGTGATTTATTCATTTTATGCTGAACTAGACTGAAAGGACCAGTAAATTGCGAATAAATGTGTACTGATTCCTTCACCAGATAATTGAAAGATTCCCCCTGAAATAGACGAACAAAGCGAACTGTCATGTTGGAACCTAGTTAATAAAAGAATTGTGAAAAGCCCCTGGTCCGTTACGACTATAGGGACCGTCGGCGAAGAGCGCCATCTCATAATGAAATTAAAAGACCAATATAAGTTTGTTAGACCGCGCGGTTTTATAGAATCTTTGATTCCGACAAAAAGGGCGGGGGCAAATTTTTTTTTGTAATATTGAGCCCTTCCTTTGAATAAAGCCAACCCTTTTTCTGATCTCTTTCACAGTCGAAGCGAGGAGAGACCGACAGAGAAATATTAATTAAAATTGCGTTAAAAAAAATCAATAACCTTATATAAACAGCGGACAAGGAAAAAAATAAGAACGAAAATCAGATAAAAAAAGTAAAGTAAAAGAAGTGAGATTAACAAGGCTTTTAGATAAATGAGGATTTCCTGTTAAAAGGGCCCGATTCCCCGGCAGTGGGATTTTTAATTCGCCTTCCTTTGCCCCTCGTCTCCCAACCACGAATAAATGCTCTCGGTAGAGTAATGAGCTTTCGTAAAATAACGGCAATTTTTACCTAGGTTCGTTGAAAATTTAATTTTTCGATCTCTTTCCTTCTGTTTGATGGATTTTCCGCAGAATTAGGTTTAAATAATGAAAGCAATTATGAGTTCGCCAAATAATTTCGCGGAAGTTCTACATTTCAAATCTTCATTGAAACAATAACATTGTTGGCAATCTTAGGACGTAAAGTAACCTGGCCTGGCCTTTGCCGGTGGGTTCATCCGGTTAATAACTATTCCACTACTTACTAATCTATCAATTTTAGATAGATACATAAAATTGATAAAATCTGGAAGTCCTAAATTAATAAAATATTGTATGGTGGCCTGGAATCTGAGATATAAGGCGAAGCTTGAATACGGTTTTTGACCATTCTTGAAAGAAGGCTTCCAGCTTTGGCATTATGAATGTGTAGTGTATATCATTAAGCATTATTTATATGTTATATTATGTGTTGGGTATATCCATTAGCATTGTTTAGAGGTTATATTATGTGTTTTGTAAAATTCGTTAAGGAAGCAATTATTATTATTTTTTTTTAGCTATAACTGTGTTTGACGGCGAATCCCTCGGACGGTCATTCTATGACCACGATCATTTGCATGTCTACCTTGATTGTATTTATCTTCTGATGCATTGTACTTATCAATAAAGCATGCTTTATCTATCTATCTATCTACTAATCTAAGGATGGCACTGGAGGGTCTCGAAATGATGTTAAAGTGGGATTTTTTGGTCTGAGGCTTAGGTAATGTGTGGAAGAACCGCGAAAGTGACATTGATGAGACTCTCTATTCTATTAGAGAGTTTTTCCTGATTGATTGATGAGGTTTTTAAAGACTTCAAGTTTTATGTTTACACCTTGCTTGTTTACACCTCATTTCCTATCACCCATTGCCTAAAAAATTACTTGACTTAGCAAACACATTCGCAACTACACTCAGGGACGTAACCAGGCCGTTTTTCACCCGGGGCAAGAAATACATTTGCCCCCCCCCCCCCCCCCCGGCCCGATATCTTATGACTCATATACCAATGAACCAAAATATAAATATAATTAATTTGATTTATTCACAAAAGAACTTGGTAAACTGTCACTTTTCTGCCTATTTGGCGCCCCCCAGCCCCCCCCCCCCCTAGTTACGTCCCTGACTACACTCATCAGTTCAATGCGAATTTTAGCGACCATGTTAAGAAACCAATCTAAAGAGCATTTTTAGAAAGTCACGCTGGAGGCAGCACCACCAAGCTAAATTTGCAGGTCTCAGAGCAAAAGCATGTTGATTCTAGTGTGGTTGAGTGCCTGCTCGTCCAAATTCGCCCTGAATGGTAAACCTAGTAACGACTCCTTTACGCGAAATGAGCACCGTTTGTGAACATTCTCAAACATTTGCAAACACATGTAAACAAGCGAAGAGGTGTCGTTCACAATGCCTGGCCTCGACCGTGTCGATGCAACCGAAAACGCTTGTTCTGGAGCATTCGAGAAAGTTCCCCACGATTCAGGAATATGGAACCCACATTGTCACAATGTTGCAATATGTGCTGCTTCAATTCTGTTACTATTTCTTCCCAAGCATCATCCGTCTTTAATTTATTATATTTATTGCCACAGCTCCACCTTTTTTTCCCAACAACCCGTTTAATTTGAAGAATTTCTCCTTGTCCCACTAAATATGAAGCTGCATGAAAAAAAAGACATTAAACACAAAATAATGAAGACGGCAACGTAACTACCTCGAAAACGTATGAACATTGCAGTTGGTACCATCGGCCGTTCATTTCTTCGCCGATATGACGTTTACACCGGACCCTCAACGAACACGTAGATGATTCGTCGGTTTCCCGAGAAATGACAGAACGCGCTAGAACGTTCGCGAACTCTGTTTGGGTAGCTGTTCATAAAGCCCAAGCATTTTGTTCACTATCGTTTGAGAACAGTTCGCGAACAAGCCTCGAATGGGTTACAATAAAGTTACTTCACTTCCAATATTGATGTACTCGAATGCTAATTTTTTCGTCTATTAACTTCCCCACAACAGTCCAATAGGCCGTCTGAGCTGCTGCATTCCTTACCATCCAATCCAACAGATTGATCATTTAAGATATAGAGGTGCAATGAGGAAGAATCTTAGTCGGTAATATTGTCTAACACGCTAGACCCAATATGGTTCTAATCAGAGTCGAGACAAAAGACCACCCAAGGGAGTGGCCGGGCGAACCAGCATTGAATATGCCCGAAGGGAAATAGGATACACAAACGTGTTACCGAGTCCGCCTACATCGAATACGGCAAGCCAGGGCACGAGGCGACTCCGCTCTTGGCGATTACATCTTGTGCGAGGGACGACTAGGAGGAAACCAAAATATCCTGCTGTACAGTGGCAAGACTGGAAAGTTGATCAAGTTTAGCCAATATACAACAAAAGCTGGGATGAAGAAGAAAAGCCGAATTTCTTAGTCGGACACCGGTACTCTTCCAGATCCCCACGTCAACTGCTGCCACAGGAATCCTTCAGGAATCAACTACAATGATCATTCAACAGCTGAAAATGTGGATCCCCTAGAACCGTTTTAGGCCCAAGTAAAGTCGAAACTCGTCTTAAAAAATGGTTCTTTACCAGATCTTGGTATGGCACTTCAGTGAGTTTTAGCAGATGAAGGATCCAAACACAGTGTCTGGAACAATGTGGGTATCTCTTTCTGTGGCCTTCAAACTCAACGGGAAAATATTTGAAAACCTTGAAATCCGTATTGAACCTGCTGTCTATCCGTTCAGATTTACAAGAAACATACTATTTGAACACCTAGCAATACGATTTTCGTTTTACAACAAATTATCACTAACTAAGAGACTGGTATATATAGCATATTGCACTGTTATTGACGAAATGTGAAAGACCAAGAATAAACGAGGTTTTACGGTATAGCAATGTAGAAAAAGTGGAGAGCCTAGAAGTTCCCTTACACGGAAAAGTTTCCACCAATAGAAGAAGCCTTGATATCTAGCTATCTGAATGAACATGATTAACATTTCTATAGGACAATTCTGCATGAACACGGATTGTTCAATCCAGTGTCAAAATTTTCGACAGTAGAACTGATGAGAAACGAGCACGCTTTGTAGAAATCTCATCAGGGAACCATTTCTTAATTACTCCGTTTATTTCAACAGGTATGATATGTAAGTGTATTAGTTTCTGACAAACAAGGTTGCCTTTCAGGTTAACAAGAAAGAAAACTGTACGCCCAGCTCTTCGAAAATATGATTCTAAACGTCAGAAGTGAGACCTCCTACGGCCGACTCTGGAGCAATAAGTCGGAAAGGTCCCATCCATTACATCAGTTGAATACTATTCTGGAGTAGCACTCTTTTCAAGAGCAGGTACATACGACTCAAGTCATTTCGAGATTTCTTTCGAAAGAAACGTCTCTTCCAGAGAGGCGAATCTGATTCTATGCTTTCAAGTGACCAGGGCATTCTTCGCTTTCGCGACCATCCAATCTAACGAGAAAAGGTGCCTTCATGGAAGGGACATTTATAAAACGACTTAAATGAAATTTCATCAGAGAAGATCCGAAAGATGTGACGTACAAGTTGAAGCACCTCAGCCGTACTATGTGTGCGGGGTCCCTACAAGTTACCAATCATCTTTCCTTAGGACGTGAATTGGCACTAAGCCAATCTCGTTCTTATTCCGTGGAATTCAACAGGTACGCACAGAAGATAAGAGCATACAAAAACGGTACATAGAAGTGCATCGCACCATAACAGTGTTATGCCATCGTACGTACAACACGTCAGCTCTCTCTAAAGCTCTTGCCACAAGTAGCCGCACTGAGCCTGAAGTACTACACGGCCGAGTTGGACGTACTACGGCGAGAGAGAAAACAATGGAATTTGAACATAATCACACAATATCCAGGCGCGGCAAAAATCTACAAAGTCTAAGGTCTTGTTTAAATCAATTGTATTCGAAGAGAAATTATCTAACGAACGTCAGCATAGGTTCACAACGCGAAAGCTCTGCGTACAAAAATTAACTTTCTGCATATCAGGTGCACTTTCTGACTCTCACAATTTTTGTATTGCCCTGACCGTATCTCGTATGGTACGGATACCGTTAACACATTCATTTCGAAAAAATTTAGCAAATTCACTATTTGCTCGCTGTGTTTTTCACTTTTTTAAAATCAATTCACCCACTTTTTAGGCCGTTTTTCAAAAGCTCTGCATCAAACAAATAAATCTACAGATATCTGGTTTGTATTCATTGTGATGCCTTCTTAAAGTTCATAACATCCCTCCCTTGCCCTGCCAGTTCAGAGCTTTTAATTTTGCATATTATTGCAGGAATTTTTCAAGATTTGTGGGAATTAGCTACAATATTCGTGAAAAGCAAAGTGGGTGTACGGAGACATTTTTTGGTTTATTATTCAATAATAAACCATTGTAATCGCTCTTGAAAAAAAAAAAAAAAAAAAAAAAAAAAAAAATAACCCCCCTGAAAATTTCATACGTTTCAAAGGGTGTAGAATCCAAATCTGCAATAAAATTTTTCCGTCCGTCCGCCGTACGCACGATTTTTCCCAAACGGCTGGAGCAAAAAATCTGGAATTTTCAGGAAATCAATATTGGTCCGAAAACGCCCTAATTCTTCAGCCAGCACTCTCACTTAATTTAAAGTGCCCTTTAAGAGTTGTCAACGTTTTGTAAAATCCCTAAAAAACTCAAAAAAAGTCAAGGCGGCCTAAATTTAGACTTTTTTTTGAAGAACTTTCCATGAGGAATTGAATGAGCCCTTCCCCAGGACCGTAGCTCAAACCATTCCCGATGTATGGCCCGATTTACGGTGCCAACATTTGCGTTATTTTGGTTTATTATTGTTTTTGTTTTGATAGCAGTAACCTAGTGATGTAGTGATGTAGTAATGTGGATACTGGAGTGAACTCCTAAGAGGCTTTGTAGCCGATACACAGGTTGAAGCATTCTGATATGCATAAAAAACGCTGCAAATTCTTTCACTGGGGTTTATTATTCAATTGGCTTGCGTTCATGATTTGAATACGCATATCACCTGTGAAATACGCACACTCCAAAGCTTAGTAGAAATTCAAATCATGAACGCAAGCCAATTGAATAATGAACCCCAGTGGAAGAATTTGCAGCGTTTTTTACCGAGTGTAGTTGCCCCTTCCATTGACCTGAATGCGGTTTAATGCTCCGCCACGCTCAGAGAATGTCCCTGACGCTTGAAGGCGTCTGATCCATTTCCCCAGAATCCAAGAATATTCATATTCATTTCATATTCATCACAAAGGTAAAAATGTTATACAAGGTAAGATGGAATCTGGAAATGTAGATAGCAACACATTTCATCATAAACATTTCACTTATTCAGAGAGTGAGTTACCATTCGATATGTAGTCATTCGGTTGTATCTAATCTTCAAACAGGCAACAGTTCACAACCACGTCATGTTGTGCCTCAAATTGATATCCAATTACACGGCAAACTTCAAAGTGTCCAATAGAAAAGGCTTCAGGGAGAGAGAAAATGGAAAAATATCTTCACTGTCGTATCCTACCTCATTATTTTTAAAGTTAATTTGGAACTGAAAGGTCACGGTGAATATCACAAACGAACAGGGGTGGGCGAAAATGGGTCACAAGTCCAAACCCTTTATGAAAGCTAACATGTACAGCCCTCTACATCTTTTTCATTTTTAACGTATGTGATCGTTAAACACTTTGACATTTTTGAGCAACCAGCTGTCTGAATATGTAAAAACCTTTTTGAAGCGCGTATTCACGACATTTTCATGTACCCACAACATTCTGAATATGAATCGACTAATTTTGACCAATAATGACAATTTAAGATTTCAATACCAAAGAGATGGCTTTAATGGTCGATGATGCGACAGAGACGTACGCCATACACGTACATCCGTCAAATTAATGCAATGAAAAATCATTGAAGCTGGTTGATTAATTAAATTAATACATCATTAATAGATCTTTTAGCCCCCTTCCACTCGTTGGTTCAATCGTAAATTGTGTTTATGAGCATTAGCACCACAGTCACTCATTCGAAAGTTGTTCTCGGGTCGGAACCACATTCGATTGCCCTCTTCTGTTACCTATCAGCCTTCTCGGGAGCGTGATTTGGTTCTAATTTTCAAAAAATACTTATATTTTGACTCAATTTAAATTGTGAACCACCTTTGAAAGTTTATGATTATTTAAATCACGCCTAGGTGGTTGTTCGTGGAAGGGAGGGGCGCAATTAAATTTGCAAATATCAAATTGTCAACTGTGAATTTAATTTTTATGAGTCGTTAATTCTTCTTAATCATTTTCAGATAGACAAGTATGCAAGAAACTGTCTACTTTATCATATTTACCATGAATTTACCAATTCTATTCGGTACCATTATATGTATAGTAGTGTTGAACCGAAATTCAGACGTGGGAGGTCTTTCTTTTACATTCCTTGTGCTCCGAAGGTCTATTTCAATTGGGTGATTCGAATGCGAGTTGAGTTGTCAAATAGTTGCTGTCAAGGAGAACCCTTGAAAGACGTAACTAGTTGCCGTAATACAAAGCTGCATTTGAAATATGTCAAAATACAATTATAACTACAATTTAAGACAAATCTTAAGTAAAATTTGCGTAGTTACTTATAAAGAAGTAGATTCAATAATAACATTGAACGTATCATCGAAATTTTAGTCTTGACTGTGGTGGTGATATCTATGATTCCTTGTTTCAAACATTAATCGTCGGCTTGACGTCAAAACGAAGGATTCCACCTACATGGGTGAATAATATAGGTAGCCTAAGGTACCAAAAGGAGAGGTCACATCAATAGGATATGGTGTGACCCCTCCATAGATAGTAGGTGGGGATAATAAACGATCACATATTTATTATTTTCTTAGAAATGTCATCTTTGTAGAACATGAAATTTATGAGTGAATCACAGATAGTTGAGAAAAAACTGGATTTAAGAGATATTTTCAAGAAGTTGATGTTCATTCTTCAAGAAGGGTTGACTACCATTTTGGTCTGGTTTGAAAAAATTCCAACCCTTCGCCCCACCCCCGAGTGGAGCATTTGATCATTCAGAGCGAGTAGAGCAACAGAAAAAGTGGTTTGGGGGTTGACCAGCCGGCACATGGGTGCGCATATAACGTAGGGAGCCTCTACGAGCACGAAAATATGCCCATGTTACGCGAACATGGTGGAATTTTGAACATTTTGACGGAGGAATTGAATTTTGTAAAGGGCAGGCTCCCACCGTACGTAGCCTGCTGAGTGGATCAATAACTGGGATGAGATGGAGACGGCCGGATTCATATTTGAGTAGGCAGTCCGGGTCGTAGGACCAAAATTCGACTCGTGAGGAGTCGGAAATTTCGTATTTTCTCGAGTTATTGGTAGAGGGGCTATTGGGATTTTGTTTGATGAGGAAGAATTTCAACGGGTTATCGACGCTGCAGGGGGAAATTCGCGATTTATTGACAGGAACGGGGAGGGCCCAATGGCGGAAAGGTAAAGGGACATAGGGAAGCTGCGGGGTTGGGCAGAAAATAGGTAATAATTTGGTTTAGTTAACGAAGACAGAAATCGAGGCGGAGGTGAAACCTCGAAGAAAGGGAAACCTTTTCTACTGAGACAGTTATGCGTGGAATACGGTGAAATGGTACTCACCCTCCGAAGGCAACAGAAAATCACATCGGGGCCAATCACGGGCATGAAATTATCACTGATAAAATAATCACTGTTTTTGTTTGGGCTTACCTTAAACCATGAACGTAAAGTTTCGGAGATAACAAAAAAGGACGTACAAAAACAAAGGGGAAGAACGGGCAACAGCGAGAAAGGAAATGGAACGGAGTGGGGAGCAGAGCAGGAGCAGAAGCAAAGGCTGATGATACCGAAAGCTGAGCAATGGAGATGGAGACTAGCGGACGGCGTTGGAGGGGTAGATTCGCCGGAGGGGTGGGAGTGGTCCAGGAGGGGAAGTGACTCCGGGAGGTAGTGGTGGGGGGTGTTGGAGGGGAGGAGAGCCACGCCGCGCGGTGCTACGCTCTGCCGGCCGAAGCCTCAACGAGAGTTCGACCGCGGTTCGATCGTTCAGCTGGAGCTCGCGGGAGATTCAAATCGCTAAATAGCTGTGTGAAAAAAAGTGGCAGGATCGGCAAAATGATTGCATTAAGATCACGAAGAGAAGGGCGAATTGTAACAACGAGCACTAGCAGGTTCAGGTAACTATATAGATATAAATATGGACTAAAACCTTCAGGACGGGGGTTCGGGGCCCCCTGCTCGGAAGCCTGTTGGCTTATTGTACTTTCCTGAGGGTTTTTCATTTAATCAAGGAGATTCAGCCTCCAATTAAGGGATTTGAGACCCTTAATTAGTTGTTCACTTTGAATAGAACTCATTGGGGTTTGTCACAAGTCATAGAATTGCTCATTTCGTGGCGTAAGTATACTATTACGGATACTGTTAATACGCGATCGACCAAGTGTCACGGCCTTTTCTGATGTTATCTAATACAACATATCCCAAGCTTCGATTCAGCTGAACAAAAGAAGGAGGAGCTGTAGCATCTGTGTCCACTTCTGGTAGTCCGATGAGCCACGTAAGGGGGTTATCTAACCCTTAGTTACACGCTAGGCTGGGATTTGCCCGTATTATCAGAAAAACATAGTTATAATGATGAACCCTTCATTATTGTCTATCCAGGGTCCTAGGTATCTTTTCCCCGACCTTTCGCTGAGTAAACCAATGTCCCAACAATTATTTAACGTACCATCAGTATCAGATCAGTGTCGATGTACTGCGGGAGTTAAGCCGCTAACGTGTTCGTCGTCCAATCAGCTGCGGGGGATTTGCCGCTACGGTGTCAGTGTATGTAGCTTGTATCTCGTTAATTTTCAGTTGGATTTCTACGTGTTTCCTAGTGTACCTAGGAAGTATTGTCTCTGGTCATATGGTCCAGTTCTGGTAGTCCGATGAGCCACGTAAGAGGGTTATCTAACCCTTAGTTACACGCTAGGCGGGGATTTGCCCGCATTATCAGAAAAACATAGTTATAATGATGAACCCTTCATTATTGTCTATCCAGGGTCCTAGGTATCTTTTCCCCGACCTTTCGCTGAGTAAACAATGTCTCAACAATTATTTAACGTACCATCAGTATTCGATCAGACCGCGAAGTGTCGATGTACTGCGGGAGTTAAGCCGCTAACGTGTTCGTCGTCACATCAGCTGCGGGGGATTTGCCGCTATGGTGTCAGTGTATGTAGCTTGTATCTCGTTAATTTTCAGTTGGATTTCTACGTGTTTCCTAGTGTACCTAGGAAGTATTGTCTCTCGTCATATGGTCCAGTTCTGGTAGTCCGATGAGCCACGTAAGAGGGTTATCTAACCCTTAGTTACACGCTAGGCGGGGATTTGCCCGCATTATCAGAAAAACATAGTTATAATGATGAACCCTTCATTATTGTCTATCCAGGGTCCTACGTATCCAAACCAGAGACCAGGGTCCAGTAAACCAATGTCCCAACAATTATTTAACGTACCATCAGTATTAGATCAGTGTCGATGTACTGCGGGAGTTAAGCCGCGAACGTGTTCGTCGTCACATCAGCTATTACGCTAGTCAGTGATATGATTCTCGGAAAACATAGTTATAAGTTGTTTCTACGTTATTGTCTATCCATTGTACCTAGGTATCTTTTCCCCGATTTCGCTGTCAATGGTCCAATTCTAACGTGTGATTCGTCAGACCGGAAGTGTCGACGTCACATTAGCCGCTAACGTGTTCGTCGTCCAATCAGCTGCGGGGGATTTGCCGCTATGTTGTCAGTGTATTAGCTTGTATCTCGTTAAATTTCAGTTGGATTTCTACGTGTTTCCTTGTGTAGGTCCCTAGGAAGCATTGTCTCTGGTTCTCCCCCGTAAAAAATAAACCTAAAATATCGTGGGCAGTGACTATTGGACGTCACTGGAATTGTCAAACGCAAAGAAGAAAAGCGGAAGTGGAAGAAGAGCTAGTGAAAAGCAAACAGAAGTAACTGGAAGTCCCGTAAGAAAGAGACTGTCCCTAAGCGACGTCAAACTGAAATGCTAATGTAATGGAGAATCCGATACAAAAGGTGATTGTAAAGTCATTGCCAGTTTATGAGAAATTTCACCTACTCTTAGAATGAAAAAAAAAAAAAAAAAAAAAAAAAAGTTGGCCTGCAAGTGACGCTGGGTGAAATGGAAGAATCTTTTTCAAATCGTTCTGGATAAAAAGAACTCTAATTTTGTCATAAAAACCTAACTCCGCCACCACTTATTCTTGTAATAGTGAGTTTTAAACTCAAGCTACCATCAAGAGTAAATATCGCTCTAGACTATATGTGTATAAGTAACTCAGAATAGGGTTATAAAAGCTTACACCGCGTTCAAACTATGCGCGAAACACGCTGCAAATTCTTTCACTGGGGTTTATTATTCAATTGGCTTGCGTTCATGATTTGAATTTCTACTAAGCTTTGAAGTGTGCATATTTCACAAGTGATAGAGCGATTATTGAATTTCAGGAGGCACACAAATATGATCAACTGATCAATCCAAATAGGTATTTTGGTTGAGAACAGATTTACGTGCTCTATGCATATCTCCTGAAATTCAATAATCGCTCTATCACCTGTGAAACATGCACACTCCAAAGCTTAGTATAAATTCAAATCAATTGAATAATAAACCCCATTGAAAGAATTTGCAGCGTTTTTTATGGTTATCAGAATGCTTCAACCCGCGTATCGACTACAAAGCCTTTTAGTAGTTCACTCCGTATCCACATTACGACACTAGGTTACTGATATCAACACAAAAAAAATAATAAACCAAAATAACGCCAATGTTGGTACCATAAATTGGGCCATACATCGGGAGGGTTTAACCTCAGGACCTGGGGGGGGGGCTCATTCGATTCCTTGTGGAAAGTTCCTCAAAAAGAGTCCAAATTTAGGCCGCCTTGACTTTTTTTTAGGTTTTTAGGGATTTTACATAAACTTTGACAACCCTCAAAGGGCCATTTAAATTAAGTAAGAGAGAATTAGGGCGTCGCCGGACCAACAAGGATTTTTCCTGAAAATTTCAGCTTTTTTGCTCCAGCCGTTTGGGAGAAATCGTGAGTACGGCGGACGGACGGAACATTTTTTTATTGCAGATTCGGATTCTACACCCTTTGAAACGTAAACCATGAAATTTTCAGGGGGGGGGGGGGGTTAGAATTTTTTTTCAAGAGCGATTACAATGGTTTAATATTGAATAATAAACCAAAATGAACGAGACAAAGTCGGTGCATATTGATTTTACGAACCGTAAAATCCACTACTTGCCTGCTTATCTCAATTGCAGTCATTCCACACGCCAATGCAGCGAAATATCTTGGAATCACGTTAGATGCAATGTTGGGCGGGAAATCGCATGTAAAAAAGAAGAAAGCAGAGCTGACTCAGAATAATGTCCTGTACAACCAAGTCCTAAAGCCAGTATGGACCTGTGGAGCACAGCTGTGGGGTTGCACTACGCAGAGTAATCGAAACCTTCCAAAATGGTGTGCTGAGGAGCATAGGTAATGCACCCTGGTACATCCAGAATGATAGACTTCTCCACGATCTCGAGGTGGAAACTACCGATCAGTCCATCAGAAGGATTGAGATCGCTAACCAAGAGCGACTAAGAGGTCATGTTAACATTGAAGCTGTCCATTTGCTTGATGTAAGTGACCTGCTTAGAAGATTGAAGAGAAGAAAACCACACGAACTAGCACAGTGAATGTGAAATAATGAAATAATTCATCATTTGTCTAACTGGTCAAAACATGTTCTGTATCATTGTTTTGCAATATGTATGTTGTAATTAAGACCAAAATCAAATTGCTAATAAGGTGTAAACTTGGTGCAATGCTAATAAATATTAAAAAAATAAACCTGTAGAGGGCCCAGCTGACAACTGAATAATGCAGGGGCGTTCAACGTATGAAGTTTGAGAATTGCTGGTTTAAGCAGTACACGTGATATATGTCCTCGGCGTCTTGAATTTCCCTCCATTTTAAATTATCCATATTTGAGCCAACTGTTGTGGGAGAATAAGACTCAGAGCTCGTACCTTATGGATGAAGATGAGTAACTGTTTATTTTGGTTCAATTGAAAATTTCAGCCTTCAGAAACATTTCAGATTTAAAACGCTGAAAATTCTTTCACTGGGGTTTATTATTCAATTGGCTTGCGTTCATGATTTGAATTTGTACTAAGCTTTGGAGTGTGCGTGTTTCACAGGTGATAGAGCGATTATTGAATAATTGAATAATCGCTCTATCACCTGTGAAACATGCACACTCCAAAGCTTAGTAGAAATTCAAATCATGAACGCAAGCCAATTGAACGTTTTTTATGATTATCAGAATGCTTCAACCCGTGTATCGGCTATAAACCCTTTTAGGAGTTCACTCCAGTATCCACGTTCACTACATCACTAGGTTACTGCAATCAAAACAAAAACAATAATAAACCAAAATAACGCGAATGTTGGCACCATAAATCGGGCCATAGATCGGGAATGGTTTGACCTACGGGCCTGGGGAGGGGCTCGTTCGATTCCTCGTGGAGTGTTCTTCAAAAACAGTACAAATTTAGGCCGCCTTGACTTTTTTTGAGGTTTTTTAGGGATTTTACAAAACTAGGACAACCCTTAAAGGGCACTTTAAATTAAGTGAGAGAGCTGTCATTATCCAAACAAATAAACAGACCAAACGTTTATTTTCTATCAACAATACTTTTCTTTCCTCTTCCGCTGAAGATTTTGTTTTGTATAAAATACAGATTTTAATATTGGGAATATCATAATGTTCCTATAATTCATCTACTAAGTAGGTGCCTGATTTTCACACCAAAATAATACACCATGTTTTTCGGATTTAAAATGTGAATTTCTCTACGAAATCGGACCAAAATCATAAAAATGACTACCTATATCATTCGAAAGTTGGTTAAATGCGCTACTTTTTATGGAATTTGCAGTTTTGTGGGTGGTATTTTAGTAAATTGATGAGCGATAATGAAAAATAAGAAAATGTGACTTTCCTACATAAGTTAAGTTTGAGCTGTTCATTTGATGCAAAGTTAGTGACTTTTATGGTAGGTAACCTGTACTTCGATCTTATTGGAAATTTAATGCTAAATCCGAAAATGTACTAAAAAATTGAAAAACGTTGGAGCAAAGTGCACCTAACACAGCCTTTATGGCAAAAAAACCTGGTTTCCTCGAAAAAAATCGTTGAAAAATCATCTCTCCAGAATGGGTTGAGATAGAACGGTGCGGTTGGCGGCGTTTTGCTCCATTTTCGGTCTAGTTTTACAAAAAAAAAATTTCGTACACTACGAGGGAATCACGCTGTATTTTGGAACCTTATACTAATATTGAAATTCGAATTCTCAGCTGGAAACAAGCTGTATGTCATGGACACAGTTTCGATTAAGACGTTTTTCGGGTAGGCAATTGCCCGCAAAACCGCTAGGTGTTGAAGGGGAAGTCGCCCTTGTGCGCCGTTTTTATCGACCCACTTCTTGTCGTTCCGAGCCATTCTGCCAAAGCGATGAGAGTATCAGTGTTTACGAGGATCAGTGACCATTATTCGATCGCTTGCGTAAAAAAGTATTAGTCACAATATTACCTTAAAATTGTATTTAGCGAGTTCGCAATTGTTTTTTTTTTCTTATAGAGTTATAATCGTTATAGCAAAGAAAACGTGAAATCTTTATAAAAAAATCAAATATACAGTTTTATTCCATATTTTATTACGTTTTATGGAAATATGTAGGTTAAGTTGCAGTACTAGTTTGTTCAGCCTCCTTTGTGCTGCTGCCATTTTGTGTTCAAGCCATTTTGGTTTATTATTCAATAATAAACCATTGTAATCGCTCTGGAAAACAATTCTAACCCCTTCTGAAAATTTTATGGTTTACGTTTCAAAGGGTGTAGAACCTGAATCTGCAATAAAAATTTTTCCGTCCGTCCGCATTACGCACGATTTCTCCCAAACGGCTGAAGCAAAAAATTCGAAATTTTCAGGAAAAATCTATCTTGGTCCGACGACGCCCCAATTCTTGAGCCAGCTCTCTCACTCAATTTAAAGTGCCCTTTAAGGGCTGTCAAAGTTTTGTAAAATCCCCCATAAAAACAAGTCAAGGCGGCCTAAATGTAAACTTATTTTTAAGAACATACCATGAGGAATCGAATGAGACCTCCCCACGTCCGTAGGTCAAGAGATTCCCGATGTTGGAGAGCGTTTTTTGGTTTATTAGAGTTCGTAGAGAGAGAGAGAGAGAGAGAGAGAGAGAGAGACTAGGAGAGAGAGAGAGAATCTACATGTAGGTAATATAATAAATCTAAAGAAGAGAAAAAATAATGAACATTTGAGAGAGAGAGAATTAAAAATAACAGGGGAGGTAGGACAAGAGAATGAAAAAAATTCGGGATATAAAGAAAGCATAAGGTTGGCACTTCTAAATCTATTGAGGGGTTGATTTCTATGGTAGTTCGTGGGGGAGAATGGAACGGTGTAAAGTGAGGGCGACCGTGCAGCAATCCGAGGGATATGGATGTCGATTCTTGAGAGAAGGGATGGGCAGTCAACTTCATTGGTGTAGATGACACTATTATTAATGGAATGCAAATAGTTCAGCAGCTTGTACAAGAGGTCAGCGGAGCAGCGTCTCTCCAGTGTACAAATTACATTTACGCCGCAAATATTCGTAGTCGACTTCTACGGATGGGATGCCAAGCTTGTAGGACCACGTACCTCAAAAACTTGTTTTGTACCCGCTCAAGCCGATATCTGTGGGAAGCGTACGCTGGTGACCAGACTTTCCAAGATAGATTAAGGCCTTGTACACCAAAATATGGAATTTGTAATTCACGACAGTTCCTCTTTAAAAAACCCAAAATTTCTTCATGGCCTTGCTTGCAAGGGTCTCGATGTGGCCAGAGAAACAAAAATGCTGGTCAATGGTCACTCGTTGCTCGTTACCGAGAACCAATAACTGGAGATTATTGGCTGAGTCCGAGGTGAAATAACATTTTTCTGCGTTCAAGAATAATTGGTTCGTTCATGATTTGAATTTGCACCTCGAGCCGTTTGATAGCGTCCTCAAGAGCGTCGCAATCCGATTGAGTTTGAACATGGCAGAACAACTTAAGGTCATCGGCAAATAGGAGACATTTTACACTAGGTCCAAAGATCTTAGTTACGCTGTTAATCATAAGGAGGAAACAAAGCGGTCCCAAATTACCCCATGTGGGATTTTTGAAGATAAAGTCTTGTAGTTTATAGCCGATTCACGGGTTGAAGCATTGTGATATGCATGAAACGCTGATAATATATAGGTAAATATTATTCAATATTATTACTGGGGTTTATTATTCAATATTATTACTGGGGTAAATAAGTATTCTTTCACTGGGGTTTATTATTCAATTGGCTTGCGTTCATGATTTGAATTTCTACTAAGCTTCGGAACAAATGATAGATTTTATTGACAGTTTTATGGTCCATTTTGGAAATTTCTGTCTCTACCGAAATAAAATTTGGATAGTTGATCATATTTTTGTGCCTCTGCCGAAATTCAATAATCACTCTATCACAAAGAACAATGTAGATAAATACAAGTACAAAAGCGTTTTAGAGAGAGAGAGAGAGAGAGAGAGAGAGAGAGAGAGAGAGAGAGAGAGAGAGAGAGAGAGAGAGAGAGAGAGAGAGAGAGAGAGAGAGAGAGAGAGAGACAAAATTTATACAATCGAAATGAAAGAAAACTGTCACAGTGCACAGAAAATAATTAATCATAAAAACACCGCTTTTTTTAAGAGAATGGAGAGGAGAAAATGTCAATTTCGAGATTGGTTTGAGGTAATAAGTTGGCACTACCTACGAACGTAGTTAGCAGGTGAAAATTCAATTGAGAAAAGAGTCGCAATCCTTGTGCGAACCTGTGGAATGGTATAAGCTACCTTCCAATACTTCTAGCTATACTGCAGAAATTGCAGCTGTACTGATCTGTATGCGGCATATAATGGAGGCAAGTTGCAATAACAATAAATGGGTAATTTTCACAGATAGCGAAAACCTTATAAGGACATTGAAATCTCCCAATCTTAGAAGCGCAGACGATCTGTTGGTTGTTGAAATTATGAAGCTCGTTCACCAGTGTTGCAGCAACAGTTCAACTATTGATTTTGTGTGGATCAAAGCTCACGTCGGTATAGTTGTAAATGAGGAAGTTGATGATCTAGCAAAATGTGGGGCAATACACGGAGAAACAATCAGCATTTCTATCCTTTACACAGACACGTATCACTTGATAAAACGATTCTGGATAAAGAAACCAAGGGGGTGTACTACTTGGCCTTGGAACCCGAAGTACCTTCAACACCGTGGTTCACTGGAAAAAATGTTACCAAGTCATGTTGCAGAACAATCGTAAGAATAAGAAGTAACCACGGTCTATGTAACGAATACCTAAGTCGCATCAATCATCATCAATCGTCTGTATGCCGTTATTGTGAATCATCAGTGGGATCAATCGAGCATCTTCTCATGGAATGTCCATCCTTTAACTGTGAAAGAAGTCAAATGTTCGATAAACTACAGCCAATAACAACTCAGCCGTTCAATCTCCAGTACCTCCTTTCGCGAAATGATATACGCATATTTAAGTGTATTTACGATTATACAGTGCAGTGTAATTTTAATGTTTGAATCAAATAAAACCCATTTAAATTTCAAGAAGTGAAAAATGTTAAATTATAATGAACTTTTGAAACATAATTTGTCACATTGTGTTGATATAGAATAATTTGTAGCATATTGTATAGCAACTTGTGGCTAATGGAAAACTCCAAAGCCAAGTCAATGAAGGAAAAAAAAAGAACCCATGGAACCAGGAAGTTAATCCTAGAAATACGACAGGAATCATTTTGAGCAGATAACAATTTATTATCTTGGGGGGTGAGACTGAGGGAGGTTAGTTTTATAAATAATAAAATCGGTCATGTTTCTGGCTTAAGGCTCCTGGGCACACATAATGGAATAATTAGCCTGTCATGGGATCTTGCTGAGCGGCTGGTTGTAGACGTGATTATTTGCAGAGAACTCAGTAAGGAAAAGAGGCTATTTGAATGGTCCGTAAACAAAGAGTGTATGGACCTGTCGACTGTAATTTTGAAAACAAAGTTCTTTCGTTTGAACTGTTAGTTGGTACCCGATGGCTGAGTATAAATTTATGTTAAATTCATGGACATTCGGGCAGTTCACTGAAATATTAACTGGTTCAAAAGAATAGAGATGTTGGGTTGAAGAGGGAGGGGCAGAAGCAATTAGGTTTTTTGACTCGGTGGCCATACTTCGAACTGGAATACTTGATAAATATTTTATTGTCATGCCCACTTCACTCATCTCGCTACGGCACCGCAGTTGCTCACGAAGTCCTAACAGATATGCCCGCTACCACCGAGTTTGGTCTACGGAGAGTCAAACTGTGGGTGCTATTTACTTTTATTTGTATTTCATAAAAATCGAAGCTAGAAAAGAAGCTAGGAAGGTTTAATTACCACTGTTGTGGTAAAACTAGCGTATCCAACGACCAGGTGACTCAAACAGAGAAGTTTTTCACCCAATAGCTCTCAGTCACCCTTATTTTCATCCCACCACTTCCCTCACTAGCCAAATTTATTTTTTTAGAAATAAAATCCTACCTACCTTACAAAAGCAAGGCCCGGAGGTACTGTTCTCAATGTCCCAATGATCTGTGTAGAAAAATATCTAACACAGAAATGCTAACCTTCGTGAAAAAACTTGTAGCATGCCAAACTCTTTGTTATGCCTTTGGATAGAAGCATTATAACGTCGCAAATAATTACACAAATGGTTTATTAATACAATATTAGATAAATCCAATGCATATAACTCGTTCATAACTATTAAACATCGCCAATGGTAAGTATATTATAAAAACCGCTGCAAATTCTTTCACTGGGGTTTATTATCCAATGATTCATGATTTGAATTTCTACTAAGCTTTGGAGTGTGCGTGTTTCACAGGTGATAGAGCGATTATTGAATTTCAGGAGATATGCATAGAGCACGTAAATCTGTTCTCAACCAAAATACCTATTTGGATTGTTCAGTTGATCATATTTGTGTGCCTCCTGAAATTCAATAATCGCTCAATCACCTATGAAACACGCACACTCCATAGCTTAGTAGAAATTCAAATCATGAACGCAAGCCAATTGAATAATAAACCCCAGCGAAAGAATTTGCAGCGTTTTTTTTTTGTTCTGTATGGTTATCAGAATACTTCAACCCGTGTATCGGCTATAAACCCTTTTAGGAGTTCACTCCAGTATCCACGTTCACTACATCACTAGGTTACTGCAATCAAAACAAAAACAATAATAAACCAAAATAACGCAAATGTTGGCACCATAAATCGGGAATGGTTTGAGGTACGGAGCTGGGGAAGGGCTCATTCGATTCCTCATGAAAAGTTCTTCAAAAAAAGTCCAAATTTAGGCCGCCTTGACTTTTTTTGAGGTTTTTTTGGATTTTAGAAAACTTTGACAACCCTTAAATGGCACTTTAAATTGAGTGAGCTAAAGAATTGGGGAATTGTCGGACCAATATTGATTTTTCCTGAAAAGTTAAGATTTTTTGGTCCAGCAGTTTGGAAGAAATCGTGCGTACGGCGTACGGCGGACGGACGGAAAAATTTTAATTGCAGATTTGGATTCTACACCCTTTGAAACGTAAACCATGAAATTTTCAGGGGGGGGGGGGGGGGGGTTAAATTTTTTTTTTCAAGAGCGATTTTTTATACAATGGTTTAATTAAGCAACTACATTTTTTAATATTAAACTGATATCCATGTTTTAAATACGTGGTTTTCAATGAAAATTTGGTACAACTGAAAACAAAATGTGACAAAAACATCTCTCAGATTAATATGAACTAGACTAAAAATATATCGTCGTGAGTTCCGTTCACTAGTATTCTATCATTTGATTCTAAAACAATCCATCCACTATTCACCTATGTATACATTTTTTTTGAAAGAGCTGATAATGATAGCCAAAAATTTTTTTTAAACGAAAAAGCTTGTGATTCAAAAAAACGTGTAGTTTTCACTCGTTTTCAATATTTTCATCCTTTACTGTGGTTATAGAAATGTTCAATATGAATCTATGCTTGAGGTTGGATCATTCAAGATTGTGTGGATTATGCACTCCGTAACTGTACGATTCCCGATCGGTTTATACGAGAAATCGCTCTCTGACTGACGTCCATCTCACGGAGGCATTGATCGGTCGACAATCAAAGGAAATTGGAGGAAACCTCCCCGTGTTGACGCTTGAGTTTGACGCGTAGGTATAGAAAACAACCGGCGAACATCCCCCCGGGAGTTAATCGGGAAAATCCCTTTTCGGCGAAAGTGTGGAAAAGGTGCGGGGCTTCGAACTCACAACCTGCTCACCGATTTGGAAAATCGAACCGCGCGGTCTCGCCAAGTGGAAGGTTCGGAACGGTGTTTCTCCTTCAAAGGGATTCAAAATTAACACTCGGCTAAGCTGATGGGCCGGTGGTGCACGTCACCTCCCCTTCGAACGACAGCGTCGCGGCCTTCCACGTGTTTTTTCCCCCTTTAACAAAGGATGCCCCGTTTTTTTTTTTCTCCGAGGACGAAAGGATTATTCGTAAAAGGTCTTGGGGGGCCTTTGAGGGTTCGGAGAGCTAAAGTGAAAATGCTTCAAAGGATCAAACAGTTTATACCCTCCTTAAAAAGTACAAAAATGTATATATATATCGTCCAATGTATTTTGCAGTGGACCTTTTGTATTGCTTTATGGTTGCTTCTCTTCTCCGACTTCAAGGCCTTGACATTGGTCCATTCTATAAAGTTTTATACTTTAAACGTTAGATGATGTCACATTGATTGATTAACATGAACATTTTCTTTATTACTACGAGTTTCTTCCTTCAAGAGGAGTGATAGAGTGTGTATACAGGGTGTTCCACCTGTACCTTTAAAATTTATAACTTTTATATCTCTTTACTTTTGGTTTATTATTCAATTATAAACCATTGTAATCGCTCTTGAAAAACATATTTCTAACCCCCTGAAAATTTCATGGTTTACGTTTCAAAGGGATCGTAGAATCCAAATCTGCAATACAAATTTTTCCGTCCGTCCGGCGTACGTCATACGCACGATTTCTCCCAAACGGCTGAAGCAAAGAATCTGAAATTTTCAGGAAAAATCCATGTTGGTCCGGCAACGCCCCAATTCCTTAGCCAGCTCTCTCACTTGATTTAAAGTGCCCTTTAAGGGTTGTCAAAGTTTTGTAAAATCCCTGAAAACCTCAAAACAAGTTGAAGCGGCCTAAATTTATACTCTTTTTGAAGAACATACCATGAGGAATCGAATGAGCTCCTCCCCAGGTCGGTGGGTCAAACCATTCTCGATGTATGGCCCGATTTATGGTGCCAACATTTGCAAAAAACAACGTTTTTTTTTTGTTTTGATAGCAGTAACCTAGTGATGTAGTGAACGTGGATACTGGAGTGAACTCCTAAGAGGGTTTACAGCCGATACACGGGTTGAAGTATTCTGATAACCATAAAAAAAAAAACGCTGCAAATTCTTTCACTGGAGTTTATTATTCAAATTTATTCATTTGGCTTGCATTCATGATTTGAATTTCTATTAAGCTTTGGAGTGTGCGTGTTTCACAGGTGATAGAGCGATTATTGAATTTCAGCAGGCACACGAATACCGTTGAGAACCGATTTAAGTGCTCTACGCATATCTCCAGAAATTCAATAATCGCTCTATCACCTGTGAAACACGCACACTCCAAAGCTTAGTAGAAATTCAAATCATGAATCATTGAATAATAAACCCCAGTGGAAGAATTTGCAGTTTTTTTAATAATATACTTACCATTGGCGATGTTTAATAGTTATGAACCAGTGATATGCATTGGATTCGTCTAATATTGTATTAATTATGTAAATATTTGCAACGTTATAATGCTTCTATCCAAAGGCATAACAAAGAGTTTAGCATGCTCTAACACTTCTATGTATGCATATTTCCTGAAATTCAATAATCGCTCTATCACCTGTGAAACACGCACACTCCAAGAGCGTTTTTTTGCCTAACTATCACCTGATCAAAAGTTTGGGAACTAGCGTTTAGTGCTACGCACAGTGGAAGGATACCTAGCCCATTAGTCCTCCCCGAAATTTAAGAAAAAAGTGGACTCTTTTCGTAAAGGAACAGTTTAGGAATTATTTCATTATTTTTCCCGGGATCGGCACCCCTTAAAACATAAAGAAAGACACCTTAGGAATTTCGGTCAGTTTTTTTCTGTATGTACAGGGTGAAACGCGGTTGCGGTCATTTCAGACAAAAAGGGCCTTGTTCAGATTTTTTTTAGAGGTGTCCTTTCCAACGTATAACTCTTTTAAGACTGTTTTCGTGTTTTCGGTCTTACTTAACTTAAATTGCCATAACTCCCTGAATTCGCACCAAATATCCAAATTTGAGAATACCGTTGGAAACAGCGTTAAATTTTCTGTCTCTTGAATTCCCGACGAAAATAGTTCAGGTCAAATAGGGCGTAAAACTGGGGGCAAAACGAAAATTTTGTCAAAATTCAAAAATTACTTGGCAAGTACCCGATTTTTGGGAAAACCAAAGCTGTCTACCCAAGAGGTCTTCAAGATCCTCAATGAAGACAAATACTTCTGCAGCTTGAATCGTTTTTATAGAGCAGCATGGATGTGTAGGAAGATGCTAATTGATGAATTCAATTTTGATTAATGCAGAGGTGCTTTGTGCAAACTAACAGTGGTGTCGGGTATTATTTTTGTTCTATTAAGGGGGAGTTTGAATTCCCCTTGCCACACAATTCACAATGCCACGAATCAAAAGTTCTGTACCGAATACGTATACCGTGAAACAGTGCACATGTTTTCCCCTAAGAGACTTCAATTATCGCATTTCATAATTATTTGCAATTGAACACACAATACAAAATAATGTTCCTTCATCTAGCTCATCTGAATCGCAAAAAAACAATGCAAATAATCTTTCGTCTTCCAGCAATATTTTCCAATATAGAAACGATAGAAATTGTTCTTAAAAGCATCAACTTTCGAAGGGGAATGGGAGAGAGAGAATGCTTGAATATTTGTATTGATTTTTAGAACAATGGAACCAATAGCCCTCTCTCCTCCTGCAATACTCCTCTCATATTTTCCGAGAGGAAAAGTAAATAAAAAACCATTGATAGATTGATTCGATGTATTTAGCCCCCAAAGGGGGGCTAGGGACATTTTAAACTTTCTTTAAATGCCTCTGTTGTGATTAATTATTTCCAATAATGAACCTTTGTAATCGAGCCAAAACAATTTTTTAACACTCCGTCAAAAGTTGTTGGTTTACGTTTCAAGCTACATGGATTTCCAATACCAAATCACAAAAATCCGTTTTTTCGCTGTACGCTGTCAGACTAGTGGGCCAAAGTAACGAAATTTGATTAATCTAGCGAATTATGGATTATACTTGAAGATTTCGATTTTTTTTTGTCTGATTCAGATAGAAATTAGTTTCGTGAATAGGATCATCCGTTCTCTCACAAATCGCAGGACTATTAGCTAATCCATTGAAGTTCTCACACAAATCCTCGAGGGATACAATTAAGTCGGTCTAGGATCTTCAAGTGGCGATTCCTAATCCTTGAAATATTTTCCAGAAGTTTCATTTTAAACAGTTTATAGTGGTGTTTAATTTTCGTGTTTCATACCATTTCTTTACTTTATAATTATTTTATTAATTTTTTCGATTTTTTAAAAAGATTTTCTTGGTTATGGTTTCATTTTTACCCAAGGGCAACGCTTGTCATACAAATTTGTAATCTATTTTACGAACAACTGGATTTTTTCGCACATAACATTTTGGTTTATTATTCAATAATAAACCATTGTAATCGCTCTGGAAAAAAAATTCTAACCCCCCCCTGAAAATTTCATGGTTTACGTTTCAAAGGGTGTAGAATCCAAATCTGCAATAAAAATGTTTCCATCCGTCCGCCGTACGAAATTTTCAGGAAAAATCAATATTGGTCCGACAACGCCCCAATTCTTTAGCCAGCACTCTCATTTAATTTAAAGTGCCCTTTAAGGGTTGTCAAAGTTTTGTAAAATCCCTAAAAACCTCAAAAAAAGTCAAGGCTCTTTTTGAGCCAAAACGTATTTGGACTCATTTTGAAGAACTTTCCACGAGGAATCGAATGAGCCCCTTCTCAGGCCCGTAGGTCAAACCATTCCCGATGTATGGCCCGATTTATGGTGCCAACATTTGCGTTATTTAGGTTTATTATTGTTTTTGTTTTTATTACAGTAACCTAGTGATGTAGTGAACGTGGATACTGGAGTGAACTCCTAAAAGGGTTTATAGCCGACACACGGGTTGAAGTATTCTGATAACCATACAAAACAAAAAAACGCTGCAAATTCTTTCACTGGGATTTATTATTCAATTGGCTTGCGTTCATGATTTGAATTTATACTAAGCTTTGGAGTGTGCGTGTTTCACAGGTGATAGAGCGATTATTGAATTTCAGGAGGCACACGAATATGATCAACTGATCAATCCAAATAGGTATTTTGGATGAGAACAGATTTATGTGCTGTATGTATGTCACCTGTGAAACACGCACACTCCAAAGCTTAGTATTAATTCAAATCATGAACGCCAGCCAATTGAATAATAAACCCCAGTGGAAGAATTCAATTCTGCAATATCACGTACTAGACCTTGTTTATTCACGTTTTCTTTTCAAATACCTCTTTGCCGTTTGTGTTAGATGATTTTGGGTTTACACTGTAATGTATTAATTCGTGTCGCTGGCATGTACACTTAACCATACACACGAGAACAAAAAGTTCAGAATGGTAAAATGCGATTGGACGACGTTTTAGATGGGTAGAATCCACATTGAATTTCAGTTGCTGTGTTCTTGAATTTCTACTTTTGTTGTCGATATGGAGTAATTACAGCATTGCAGGTATTTGACAAAAGCTTTCGTTTCGACTGAGGGAATAGTAAGGGTCGGTATTTATGTAGCGCTAACCTAATGTTTCAAAAATGGGTTCCGAAATGGTATTTGCGAAAATTATTTGCTCAAGTGAAAACTTTTTTAATTGACCTAGGATGGAGAAATTTTAGATCTCTTGGGACATCTAGAACACAATTAGGTGCAATGTACATAAGCACACTGACCAGGCGAGTGTCCCTTACCGCTAATTCCTTCCCTAATTGAACTAAGGAGCCTAAATATAACTAGAGGCTCCAGTTATTTGTCAAGGCATCTAGGACAAAAAAAAACAAGGTATGGAGGTGTTCAGTTTGGATAATGGATAGAATGGCTACCTAATACAGGAATAGTAAACCTCGAAATGTTTTTTCATCATCTGAAACTGAAAATACTGCCTCCGCTACACGTAGGTAGTCTCTGAAGTAAAATGATTGGTAAATTGAGAGCGGTGGCAGCAAAAAAGTCGCTAGAAGACCTCTGGGAGTGGGAAAGGTTTTCCTTATGGGAAATTGTATCTAACTAGCAAACGATAAAGTTTTAGTGTTTGGTTTTTTTTTCGTAGGCAGTTGAAGAAATCTTCAAGACTTTAAGGTGGAAATCGAATCTCGTAAGATACCCAGGATTCAGGATTCGGATTAAGTAGGAATCAAATCCAGAAGAACCTCACATTTCTTTTCCCACGCTGGAACTCGTCCTGGAACTGTTTAACACATTACCTCAGGCCAAATCCTGGGGATGTATTTAGTCTTCTCGGTCCATCGGTAACCTCCTCTGTCTCTCCCGTTCTTGGTGATCTTTCTCTGCAGGATGCCTTCAACATAGACCACTATAGAGGTCCAATACTCCTTTTTTTCTAGCATTTTGACTACTACATTCTCCGGTGTCGTGTCCTCAGATGGCATTTCCAGGTCATCCTGGAGCCATCTTCTTTGTGTTTCCCACTGCCTACACAGGAAGAGAGTGTAATACACATCACCTCCTCCTTCACAGTTTGGGCAAGTTGGATCGACTACTTTCCCCATTCTGTGAAGGTAGGAGTAAAATAATCCGTATCCTGAGAGGCGATGTGCTAAGAAAAAGTTCACCTCTCCAAGCTTTCTCTCTAATCACTTTTTGACATAGAGTATCAAGCGCTGTCGGTCTCCCTCTTCTTTGGTAACCTACTTTATCTTTATTCCTGTCTGTCAAATACTTGTTTCCGTTCTGTAACCAAAAGTTGAATTGGATTGCAGCCAGTGAGTACAAATATGGCTGACTCTGCAACTGTTCGGTAGGCACACGCAATCCTTAGCGCTCCTCTTCATTGGACAGTCACCACTCTTTTGCGGTAATAGGGTATGCTGAAGGCGTCTACCCACATCTCCGCCCCGTAAAAGAGAATAAATTTAACAAAGCTCATCATAAGGCGACGCTTGAACGTCTCGGTCCATCTATGTTCCGCGTACGGTGGCTGAGAGCTGTTGTTTTCTGCTCTGCCTTGTCCGTTGCTTTTTCAATTTGTTCTCAGAACGTAATTTTGGTATTTTGTAATGGGATTTTAGTGGCTGATAACTGAAATCTATTTGTTGTTGACCCGTGGTATATTAACCCTGTAACTACCTTTGGTTGCAAGCCCTTCCGGATTGATTACTCTAGAACCGAACTCTCAACAGAGGGGATACAACGAGGAAAAAAATCGTCATGCGGAGAGAGAGGGAAGTGAGTTGTGACCGCTCGATAAATTTGGAGACATTCCCAATCGAAAATAGACACGGAGGATAGTTACATTGTCTCCGCGCTGCGGGGCCCAGTCATCGCACCTTTCCTATCGCTTTTAAATAGACGGCGAGCCGACTCAAATGCCGATCGTAAGCCGTCCCTCGTATTTAGGAGGCATTACCGTCGTAATAGGAGTCTTTTCGTCACCTCGGCCGTTTAGCGCCCCACACGAGGTTTTTGGCATCGCTGGGATCTACGACGGGATGTCCCGGGCCGTCAAGTTATGGGATGCATAGCCAACTGGATGTTCCCTACACATCCGCGTTTATTACCGCGATTACCAAATATAATCCTTAACGCGTTCCACGCTTCACGGATGAATTCAGACTTGTGTAACCCCTCACATTCATCTGAATTTATCCTCAGAAACTTCTCACTGCTCTATATCGTTTGTCCAAGAAATTGTATACACGGCCGAATGCATTGCTCGTCTCTTCGCGTTATCACATTCAAATCAATCAATTCCATAGGGAATGCTCTCAATTCCCATATGCTCGGATGTCCTGTTTAAAGTTGGGGCTTTTCCATCACGAAAACGTTTGTTTCTTGGTTTTTATCCTTCGTTTCTGCATACGTCCTCGGGCCTTAATTCAGTCGGTAGTACAAAACGAACTTATTTTGCTTCTAATCATCGAGGATTACCTTCTCTATTCTTTACAAGTCGTTGTAAGTTGTTTTATTCGTTGTGCTCTTCTAAGCGGGTGCGGCTCACAGCGAAAACACTGCCGGCATGGAACGCGTGAATGGTGGTTGAGGATAAATTGCTAATTGTGAAATGAAGTTTTCCAACGATAAAACATGAAAATAATGCGTATCAATTTTCGCAAAAGACCAAAAGTTTATTATTTCCGAGTTTGCCTCCAGGTAACGGAAGCTTTGTATTCACTTTCGGGAGTTGAACAATGTTTTTCAAAAATTTCCGACCTCATTTTCCGTTTTAAACCATTCTGAAGAACTTTCGTATCTAGTCTGTGTGTGTGCCATTTGCCAAATGACCAGGGCAAGAAGCCAGATATCGTTGCCATTCAGCCTGATGGGTCTGCCATAATCCTGGATGTCCAAGTTCTCAGTAGCAGCGTGGACATGGAACAGACCCGGAGGGATTTTTTATTTATTAGAGAGGGTTTTATTTAATGGTTTGCCCTCCCCCCCCCCCCCCCGCTTTGAAAGGAAATTATTTTAAAAAAATTTGTGTATGTTTCCGCTGATTCTTGTAACAAGCTCAGTTCCTACAGTTTGTGATGGATATGGTTAGTTGGCCCTGTCCGATTTTAGAATGGGAGATGAATCAGACGTTTTCAAGCGTCTGGATCATTTTTTCAATGCTCGTGGAGGAGCATTAAATCCGCATCCAGCTCAATGGAAGGGGCAACTATACCATTCCATCACCTCACAAGTTTTCATCCGATTTTGATGAAATTTTCCAGGAAATGTCCAGTTTAGATTGCGTTACTCAATAAATCAATACAACGGTCCGCGCATGCAAAATTAAAATTCACTATTCACGTTTTTTCAGGTTCTAGAGGTCCAATGACGCTCAAATTTCATAATCATTTCAAACATATCATAATGTCATACGAATTTCAACGCGATAATGCAACCGTCAAATTCTAATAACAAGCCTATATCCCACAGTTATCTTCCGATTTTAGTGAAATTTTCAGGGAATGTGTGGGTTATGCTGTACAGTTTGCCCCTAAGAGTTTCGATACAGAGAAATCAATCCACCATGCATCATTTTCTCAGGGTCTTTAGGTCCGATCCCTTCCAAATCGTCAGGGTAGTCAAGGAGAAACGATCTCATCATCTCATATGAATTTAGAATTAGTGTGACAGACCGCATTACAGGTCGATTTATCGATTGAAGGTGTTGATGTATGGTGGAACATTTCCCGTGGCATTTCTGTCCCATAAATCGCGATAACAAAGTTATGTTTTTCATCGAAAACATTACGAAAGATTTTAAACGTTCATGTCATCTAGAAGAGGAAGCTGTGCGCCACAACTCGGGTGACGTTTTTTATTTTGTTGACAAGTTTTATTGCGCCAAATAACAACTTACAAGTAGTATTTTGCTGATGGATCAATAAGCATTTTCTTAAGATTTAAGGCACTTCACTTTAGATTTATCGTTTTGACAATTTGGTCACTAGCCTTGACGTTCACTTCATTTTACTTAATCCACGCAGTTTTGTTCTTTCAAGTCTTCTAAGTAGAACTTTAGTGCAAATAAGCTAGATTGCATCCTCCTTATCCTTTGAGCCACGAAAGCGATAGATTGCTTCTATGCAGATTACCTCATTGACATATACTATTTTCAAGTAATAGTGTAATCAATCATTTCTGAAGTATCTGTATGCATCGATGCAGAACATTATTTTGAAAGCGCTGAGCTACGTCTCGTTTACTGTGTGCAGTGCACCCTCACAGTTGAGCATCCCATGTGACCTTAATGTGGATGGACAGTTCAGAGCCAACATTTTTAGTTCATTTAATCACCAGCTCAGACTTTTTCTTTTCAACGTGCAAATTCCACCTTAGTTCGGCATGCCAAGATACTTAGTATTGTTGGCATTAGGAATCTCATTGTCGTCAAAGAGATTGCACGTAGTTGGTCTTTTGGTTTATTATTCAATAATAAACCATTGTAATCGCTCTTGAAAAAAAAAAAAAAAAAAAAAATTCGAACCCCCCCCCCCCCCCCCCCGAAAATTTCATGGTTTACGTTTCAAAGGGTGGAGAATCCAAATCTGCAATGAAAATTTTTCCGTCCCTCCATCGTACACCGTACGCACGTTTTCTCCCAAACAAGCAAAAAATCTGAAATTTCCAGGAAAAATCCGCATTGGTCCGACAACGCCCAAATTGTTTAGCCAGCTCTCTCACTTAATTTGAAGTGCCACTTAAGAGTTGTCAAAGTTTTGTAAAATCCCTAAAAACCTCAAATCGAATCGAATGAGCGCCTCCTCACGTCTGTAGCTCTAACCATTCCCGATGTATGGCATGATCTTATGCTGCAAATTCTTTCACTGGGGTTTATTATTCAATTTTATAAATAAACTAAGTAAACTATGTAAAACAAACCCGTAGCGAAAGGTTTTCGTCCGGGACTCACAACCACAGTTCTCGGGTTCGATTCCCGCGTTCGGCAGGAAAATTTATGCCCCGTATGAATAATGGTATACACACTTGGACACAAGAGAAACGCTTTGCCCCGCAGACACACCTAGGCCCAAGACAAAACAAAATGCTGTATGTACGTGTCACAAGTGCCATAAAATCATAAAACCATGAAAAAAAGCTGCAAATTCTTTCACTGGGGTTTATTATTAAATTTCATTCATTTGGCTTGCATTCATAATTTGAATTTCTACTAAGCTTTGGAGTGTGCATGTTTCACAGGTGATAAAGCGATTATTGAATTTCAGGAGATATCCATAGAGCACGTAAATCGGTTTCCAACCAAAATACCTATTTGGATTGATCAGTTGATCATATTTGCGTTCACACTCTCTCGTGCTAAACATTGGTAGGAAGCTCTTTATGGTCTTCGAGAGGCTTATATTTGAAAAATGTCATGCCATCCTATTTTTCTGGACACAGTTTGAACATTTATGTGCCATTGATCGTGTCTGAAACGACTTGTCTTCAAGCAATTCTGGATATTTGCCATTTTAGTCGAATATCTACCAGAATTTTATGGAAGTTGGAGTGATGAATGTTATTCCTTAGTTATTTCTATGATAAATATTTTAAATTGGTTTATTGATCATATCAGTGGCGGCTTCTAATCTGAAACTCATTTAGAGCCCCAACAGGGTTTGTGACAATGTAGATAGTCAAATAAAATTCTAAACCGTATGCAAATCTAATGTTTCATATTCACTGCACATGTCGTGAAATAGACAGGACTTACAACACGAGTTCATTTTCAATATACGCTGCAGCTCACCAGGCAAGTGGTGGCCAAAATCAGGAATTTAAAAGACTGATGAGTGTGATAAATTATACTGTATTCGTCGTATCTAATACTTACTTAGCACTCATAAAACCCAGAAGAAGAAATAAAAAATAGGACTGAGCAATAAGCAAAACACTGGTAACAAAAATGATGAGGAGCATTGCACACCCTTAGTGTGAAGGAGTGAGGCAATTGTTGGCTTTTAGTGCTCCCCGATTGGTTAATCTCGCAGGAAAATTCAATTTATACCGAATACTCTCTGAAATTCCTCCTTTAGCAACACTGACTTTTAGCACTTAATCTTGATCACTTCGGAAATTAGGGAAGCCTATTTTGCCCGTTAATTCAAATAGTTTAATCCAGTCTTCTGTCAGTGACCAACTTACTTCTAAATAAGGTTGGACGGATTTGGAATTTTTTTCGTTTTTTGTTTGTTTATTGGCTGGGGTTCACACATGCAAGTGTGTGCTGATATTGCTGTCATCGTAATATGATGAAATACTTATTATGTGCTTTGGTACAGTTCTTCATTTGAATTTAAAACTAACATCAATTTAAACCTAGTTAATACTGTCAACTGATGTATGAATCATCAATTTATCTACATTGTCGAAAAGAAGAGCGGGGTTTGACGTCCGTACAACGTGCATTATTAACTCTAATTGAAATCCATTGTAAGGAAAACCCTCCGTAACACCCACGGTAATGTAGGCCCCTGTTTCCACCATCTGTACTCAAAACACGCTCGCTAAAACGAGGGATTCCACCCTTCCTCTGGAAATACCAGGAAACAATAATCTGGGCGTTTCCATACGGCGTTCTTATTCTGGGGATCCTCAATAATAATTCCGTACGGTGTCACAGAGACTGCACACCCTCATCGCGAAAATTGAAAACGGCGGTGGAGGACCAATATCGGGCCGAAGGGGGAGGCGGTGTGGGCAGCGGTGGGAACAAGACAAAAGCTCCCCGCGCCTCCAGCGTTCCCTACATTGTGCGCCCCCGAGTTTGATTGACACGAGCGGGACAGTTGGTTCTGAGTAACAATACCTCTTATCTCCGTGCTGCCGCACCCCCCTATCACGACCAACCAGCCAGCCACTTCTCCCTTTTCATTTATTATCGAATTTCAAAACGCTTTCGCAGCTCTCGCGGAACGAGCTTTCCCTCTAGTTTTCCCCGACTCCGACGGGAGAGGAGGGGGTGTTGTTGTTGGGAACAAACGTCGGAGGAATCGACACCATCAAGACACATAAGCAGCGTAAACTAACGGTCCTTTTGTTTTGACAAGAAGTTAAACGATTCAAGCAAACAGCGACACTGTAAGGTACTTCTGAGAACAGTCCTGAGTATGAAACGATACTAAACAGACGACAATTCACAACTACAATCAAGCCTTTGTTCTCAAACGGAACACATTAATGTTTGACAGAGTATTCCCAATACGTGGAATATCAGCATACTCCATTTGTTCTCCCACGAGGGCTCTTCAAACAGTTCTATTCATGAGCATATCAAAGACCCAATCCTACACTTAGGATGTCTACCGCTGAGATGGATCAAACTTCAAGGATCGATTCTACAACTTGTTGCAACAAAAAGTTGCTCTTACAGTTTTGGTTTATTACCATTGTAATCGCTCTTGAAAAAAAAAATTCTAACCCCCCTGAAAATTTCATGGTTTACGTTTCAAAGGGTGTAGAATCCGAATCTGCAATAAACATTTTCCCGTCCGTCCGCCGTACGCCGTACTCCGTAAGCACGATTTCTCCCAAACAGCTGAAGAAAAAAACTGACATTTTCAGGAAAAATCCATGTTGGTCCGGCGAAGCCCCAATTCTTGAGCCAGCTCTCTAACTAAGCAATAATGAACCAAAATAACGCGAATCAACTTGATCAGTAACCTAGTGACGTAGTGATATAGTGATGTAGTAATGTGGATACTGGAGTGAACTCCTAAAAGGCTTCGTAGCCGATACACGGGTTGAAGCATTCTGATAACCATTAAAAAAATAAAATAAAAAAACGCTGCGAATTCTTTCATTAGGGTTTATTATTCAATTGGCTTGCGTTCATGATTTGAATTTCTACTAAGCTTTGGAGTGTGCGTGTTTCACAGGTGACAGAGCGATTATTGAATTTCAGGAGATATGCATAGACCACTTAAATCTGTTCTCAACCAAAATACCTATTTGGATTGATCAGTTGATCATATTTGTGTGCCTCCTGAAATTCAATAATCGCTCTATCACCTGTGAAACATGCACACTCCAAAGCTTAGTAGAAATTCAAATCATGAACGCATGCCAATTGAAAAATAAACCCCAGTGAAAGAATTTGCAGCGTTTTTTAATCAACTGCAATCAGTGCTTTTCAACGTTTAAGATTTTATCGTGATAATATGGTCAGAACTCCCTTAATCCACAAAACAAACTCAAATTCGCAAATTTGAGAATATGTTGAAAAGAGCATTAAATTATTTATCCGTTTGGTGGGAAATTAAATTTTGATTACAATGGATTATTATTGAATAATAAACCAAAGCCAGTTGAAATCAGGTGGCACATTACATTTGGAAAACCCTAATTTTTAACCAGTCTCTGATCATACAAAATTGTATGAAATGAATAAGAGAGTTTACAATTTGACGGAGTTTACCTGGAAGAGCTCACAGAAAAATGCAATGTCGACATTATTATAAAAACAAACATTTAACTGTTTGCAGTGTACACTACTACTACTATCACAGTACTGTTAAATACACAATAAATTTTATTGTGCGGTATGTTGTTATGCATAATACGGTACATGTATTGTTGTTGTACATTTGGAGCTTCGGAAGTCTGTTGATGACAGACCCGCAATTACGTTGATGAGGAGGGAAAATTATCGCGTTCTTCGTTACTTACTTGGAAAACAATACCCTTGGACATTGTATCTTATTTACCAAATGACGTCGAGGAAAAAGTGCCCTCCTTTGCCTCCGTTCTGAATACCGGGAACAAATTATCAAGCCCTTGAAATCGGATAAGTGCGCTGTAATTTTCCCTTCTGAGAAATTCAAAAGGGGCATAAACACTGCAATTGATCCAATCTCTTCAATAAAGGAAAAAAAAATCAGTGTTAGAAATTTCGGGGGAGAACGGACTCTTCGTTTGGATGGCCGATATGGCGAATTTATCATGATTCTTGTTTTGTTCGACTCCAATTTTAATTTAATTGTGCAACGAACTTCGGAAATCTTGTTTTTTCTGACAGGAGAGGGAATAGAGGCGGTCATAGCCAAGTCCTCCTTACACGTGTAATGTTGCACCTCTCACTATTTTACGGTGTCCAATTTTACTAATACCTGCAAGAGAAAATAGGAGCAAACTTGAAACAAATGTACACATTCGGTCAGTACACTGAATCCTAAAAAACTTTGAACTGTTATGTTAACTTCTAATTTTGTTATATCTCTTAATAAGACTTATTAAACTACTTAGAAGGTACAGTGAAAGGCGGCCTAAATTTGGACTCTTTTTGAAGAACTTTCCACAAGGAATCGAATGAGCCCCTCCCCAGGTCCGTAGGTCAAACCATTCCCGATGCATGGCCCGATTTATGGTGCCAACATTTGCGTTATTTGGTTTATTATTGTTTTTGTTTTGATATCGGTAACCTAGTGATGTAGTGATGTAGTAATGTGGATACTGGAGTGAACTCCTAAAAGGCTTTGTAGCCGATACACGGGTTGAAGCATTCTGATATGCATGAAACGCTACAAATTCTTTCACTGGGGTTTATTATTCATTGGCTTGCGTTCATGATTTGAATTTCTACTAAGCTTTGGAGTGTGCGTGTTTCACAGGTGATAGAGCGATTATTGAATTTCAGGAGGCACACAAAAATGATAAACTGATCAATCCAAATAGGTATTTTGCTTGAGAACAGATTTACGTGCTCTATGCATGTCTCCTTAAATTCAATAATCTCTCTATCACCTGTGAAACACGCACACTCCAAAGCTTAGTAGAAATTCAAATCATGAACGCAAGCCAATCGAATAATAAACCCCAGTGAAAGAATTTGCACCGTTTTTCATTTTAGGGTTAGTCAACTCATGTTTGTGGTGGATAATGGTGTCGCTGATAAATGTAAATGTCTTTTCTTCCTTCTTAATCAGGTAAAATTGGTGTAGACGCTTCAGTTCACCAGGGGCTTCGGAAGAGTTAACGATGGTGGGAGAATCTTGACCAAGAATAATTTCACTTGGGTCGTTGTTTTCTTGTTCATCTGGCTCATTTCGAGGATTAACAGATTCCACCCTTAGACGGATGTCCGTTAGGAGAGATTTCACTGTACAACTTGATTTTTGAATCAAGTCCTCCTTCCTCGTCTAGGTGACATGAACGTATACATCTTATGAAATGTTTTAAATGGTCTCGAAAGACGTGGAATATAAGCATATTGCAATAGAAGCAGATGTGAGCACTATCGGACGACTGGAACCCAAGAAATTATTGCTTGGTGGATTTGTGTTTACCCATGCAAGGATTGGTGTATTCATTTCAGAACAGTGGATACTATAGCACGAACAAGATTACAAACATTCACGAAGTACATCACAATCTTACTTCAGTGTACTTCAACATGTACAGCCTTTCTAATATCTTGGTTGAAGAAAAAACTCGCCTCAAGAAAAGTTAGGAGTTGCCACCAAACTCTCGCCAGACAGACACGAAATGAAAGGTGTTCAAAATGGTCTAAAAAGCGAAATGAAAATCCAAATTTTGATTTTGGAGAACGAAAAACTGAACATTTCCTGAAAATGAAAACAAAAGTTCCGCTATCCATACGTAGACTCGGAAGCAAAATTATTCTGAATCTATGTTTTTTAAATATACACAAGAAAATCACTTAAGCTAAGGACTAATCCATTATTTCTGTGATAACTAGCTCCTTTACGGGTCATTAAGATCTTAGAATCCCATCCAAGAAATCCATCATTATGGTTTTGTTCTGATTCCTTCCCAGTTTTATTTTCCTAATAGAGAGAAAAGTAATGGATATTTTTACTTTTCTAACGGAGTGGGTTTTTCCTCTAAGTGGGTACCATAAAGTCTCCCAAGAGTATGATTGGGACTCTACAAAGGTTGCCAAGGGGGAGGGGGCAGTATATAGTCTCTCAAGAGTGTAAATTTGACTGTACGAAGCGCTGCTAAAGCATGTTCCATGTTTCGTGAACATTAGCCATAGTTTCTACTTTCATTGCTTTGTTAATAAAATAATGTCAGTGCTTGTTTAAGGTTGTTTGATTTAATTAGGTATTTAAGGAAAAGTCGGCAATCAAGCTGAATGAACACTATAATTAACGACTTTATCTTATTTACGCTGAGAACGATGGGGCGACGGCTTGCTCCGAACGCGAGGGGGATTGACTCGAGCACTGGTTATTACGACGGGGCTAATCGTCTTAGGAGTCGTGGATGTGGATGCAAACAACAGCGAATGATTTCCTAGCGCAGCTTTCTCCGAACTAAATTTTGTGCAGTTCCCTGCTTCCTAAGAAAACTCCTGCAGTTTCAATTTTCCGGGGGAAGGCCGCCTTGAGCCGGGTGGAGGGGACACTGGACGCCCGCTTCCTTTCCGTGGACCCGACAATATCCTTGAGGATGTCTAGTTGAATGCGTCTCGTTCATTGCATTAGTATTCGTCCGAATTCCTAGTGGACGAGATGGCTGTTCGGAACTGGTTTTCTGATGATTCTGATGAAGAGCTTTTTGCTTTGGAGTTCTCTCTGATTCTTGACGTATCAAGCGCAGGCGATCTCAACCTGGACGGAAAATGTAAGTGAATATACGCCAAAAGAAAAGAGTTCGGGGAATTTTCTCATTTGTGGCATGATCTTCAAATCGACGATGTCCACCATTTTTCCTATTGGTTTATTATTCAATAATAAACCATTGTAATCTCTTGAAAAAGAAAATTCTAACCCCCCTGAAAATTTCATGGTTTACGTTTCAAGGGTGTAGAATCCGAATCTGCATTAAAAAATTTTCCGTCCGTCCGCCGTACGCTGTACGCACGATTTCTCCCAAACGGCTGAAGCAAAAAAGCTGAAATTTTCAGGAAAAATCCATCTTGGTCGGACGACGCCCCAATTCTTGAGCCAGCTCTCACTCAATTTAAAGTGCCCTTTAAGGGCTGTCAAAGTTTTGTAAAATCCCTAAAACCTCAAAACAAGTCGAATCGGCCAAAATATTTACCTATTTGAAGGACATACCGTGAGGAATCGAATGCGACCATCCCCACGTCCGTAGGTCAAACCATTTCCGATGTATGGCCCGATTTATGGTGCCAACATTTGCGTTTTTTGGTTTATTATTGTTTGTTTGTAAAGTAGTGTTGCCGATAGCGTCGAGTTGTAGTGAATGTGGATACTGGAGTGATAGCCGATGTTGATACTTGTAGTTTATAGCCCATACACGGGTTGAAGCATTCTGATATGCATGAAACGCTGATGATATATAGGTAAATATTATTCAATATTATTAGTGGGGTAAATAAGTACTTATTCTTTCTCTGGGGTTTATTATTAAATTGGCTCGCGTTCATGATTTGAATCTGTACTAAGCTTCGGAGTTTGCGTGTTTCACAGGTGATAGAGCGACTATTGAATTTCAGGAGATATGCATAGACCACGTAAATCGGTTCTCAACCAAAACACCTATTTGGATTGATCAGTTGATGATATTTGTGTGCCTCCTCTACATCAGTCTACCTTTGGCTACATCGTTTAAATTTGGATTCGGGGAAGTTTTAACGCAATACGAGTGCTAAAGGACTTGATAAATTATAGATGTTTTTATTGAGGTTCAATAAAAAAAAACGCTGCAAATTCTTTCACTGGGGTTTATTATTCAATTTGCTTGCGTTCATTATTTGAATTTCTACCAAGCTTTGGAGTGTGCGTGTTTCATGTTGTAGAGCGATTATTGAATTTCAGGAGGCACACAAATATGATCAACTGATCAATCCAAATATAACTATTTGGATTGAGCAGTTGATCATATTTGTGTGCCTCCTGAAATACAATAATCGCTCTATCCTGTGAAACACGCACACTCCAAAGCTGAGTAGAAATTCAAATAATGAACGCAAGCCAATTGAATAATAAACCTCAGTGAAAGAATTTGCAGAGTTTTTTCGAATGAGAAAGGATACATTTCAATACATTCTTATTAACTAGCAGAATTAACTTTTCGATGTCCATTTTCGTCTTCAATTCGCACTTCATAGCAACTACGATCCCAGCAAAACGGGATCAGTTCGCAACTGTACGGATGGAAACTGACGAACGGTGCGGGCCCAGTGGACGCGGTCCCCCACCGAGCTACGTGTTGGGATCGTTCGTCCGTTTTCGTGCTGGTTCGGCCGAATTGATTTCGCAGCTTTTCGCATCTTTCCTGATCCAGTGGGCGAGTAGCTCTATTCAAAATGAAACAAACTTGAAAAAAATACATTCGAGGTCCCTTAATAAGCAGTATTTCAGGTTTTTACAAATGTTCGCTAGGAAACCAGAATGACTTGTGTGAGTTTTGATTCCGTTTGTCCAACACAGTTGGTTCGCAGTTCTCGTGAAATAGCTATCACGCTACCCTGCCGGTGACTCGTGTCGGTAATGAGAACTGCGGTGTTGGGTCGCGGAAGCCCTACCCCAGTAAAAAGTTAGTTTTCTGCCCCCGAGCGTTACTGGTGAAATCCAATAGGTGATGGAGAGGTGGGTATAAGGAGAATCCTTACTAATAGAAGGGTGAAACCCTGCCCGTTGGCCACCGCCCATTGGGCACATGGACGATTACATGGCTAATACCGCTAAGAAAAGCATTCCATTGTTAATAGAGTTTTTAGGATAGAAGTAGGTTGTTAGGAAGTTTTTAGGAGGAAAAAGGTACGAATGCGCTGGCTCCCCGAACGGCCAAACAGACCGTGTTTCCAACGCGTCGTGTTCGAAGTTTAACAAAAATAAATTATCATCAGTAGGCCTCCGATTGGATTCATACTCGTAACTAGTTCACGAGTAGTGATCCGTCCGTTCGTAGCGATGTTCTTGAAATCCTCTTCGAATCTACTCCAAATTTTAGCGAGATTGTTCGTTTGGGGTGCTGAGTTAAATTAAGTTTGATGGATTTTATGTTTGGGCCTGCGCAAGTTAAAGTTTTATTTCGAGCAATGAAACTCATGGGGGACCATCTAAGACAAATTCAGAACGGTAAACTTGCTGGGTGTGGTCCTTGCTGTGTTTATGATCAAGTAGATGAATAATGATTATTTCCAAGCAAAGCATATTTTATTCATAAATCTTTATTAGCATCATGATAAACCGTTAGAATAGAAACTGCATGAATTTGAGATGATTCAAGGGTGCAATGTTGAACAAGGGTGATTCGTTATTGTGCAATTTCACTTTTCAACGCTCCAAATCGGTGGTTGGTTAGAATATCTTGTTCCAGTATGGTGCTCTGATATTTTTATTCTAATCTGTAACTTTCATTGTTTTCATCACAACGACTCCCCTGGCTGAAATCCAATCCACCGAAATATTTACCAGAATTGATTCTTGATTTAACCCGAGTATATACAGATTAAGGAGGGGGAAATCGATTCAAAATCAAATCCAAAAGATCGATTTACTGAATAATCGTAACAAAAGTGTCGATTTTTATAAAATTGATTCAAAATCGAATATTAAAAAGTTATTATTTTTGTAATGAGATACTATTTAAAAAAAAATAATTATCGTAATTATAATAATGATAGTAGCATATTCAAGTTCAAGTTAGGTAGGTTGTAAGAATGGAAATTCCGTACAAGTGTCGATTAATTTTTATTTATTCATTTTTTCAAATTCAAAACCGAAACCTAAATCAATTTCTCTAAAAATGTACTTTGTTTTACATAAAATTGATTTTCATTTTCTATTTATATTTTTCATTGTTTTGAAAAAAATTGAAAGTGAAAAAAGTGTCATATTTCTAGGAAAAAAACCAACATTTTTTGTATGGGTAACCCATTCACCTGTCCAGTCGTTTCCAATTTCCTATATTACGATAGAGAACTCAAAATAAATTTTCTTCTGAGAAAAACCACCGATTTTTCAAAAAATCGTTATTAAAGAATCGATTCACATAAAAATCAACAACAAGAGTATAGATTCAAAAAATCGGATTCCACATTCGGATTCTACGCCAAATTTCATGAAAAAATAACCCCATACACGATTTTACAGTTCTACGTAAACCTGCATCATCCTCTTTCCGTGGGGTTGAAGGAGCAAGAGCTACAGTACCAGCATGACCGGGAGGTCGTGCGGGTACTGTATAACCTATCGCCGTCCGACCATTGTTCAGATGACAATTATGAGGATTTGGTTACTACTTTTTGAAGTTCATTTTCAAGCGCCAAATATTGAAATTTTGATTATTCTTAAACCTTTTTCAATTTTTTGGGGGCAATAAAAAATTGTTCATCGTGGACAAAAGCTAGTATTTCGTAATTTTCGAAGAGAAACTTCAAATTTTTACCCCGTTGAATTACAATATTGCTTCCGAGTCTACCAAGGTAGCGGAAGCATTGTTTTCACTTTCGGAATGTGAAAATTTTTTCGTCTCCAAAATCAAAAATTCCACTCGCATTTTGCGTTTTAGACCTTTCTGAACAATGTTGGTTCCATGTCTGTCTGTCTGTCTGTCAGCAAATCCTTGTTACGGGCAAAACTACACGAAGTTATAGTCCGACTTTGATGGAATTGTCAGGGATTGTGCGGGTTGGGGTGTAGATGGTCCCCTATAGGTTTCATGACCCCGGATCAATAGTAGCCTCTGCGCATTCGCAAACGTGAAATACTTGCCACAAGCATAACTTTGGGAGTTCTTAATTGATAATAGTCAATAATAATTTTCTATGATCTATAAAGTCATGTCATGGATACGAGGAAGCTATGTGCCACACCCACTTGGCATTTTCTGTTTTAATTCCCTTCTGACGTACAAGCTTTTTCTAAACCAACCAATCCTGGAGCGAAGTTAGAAGTACAATGAAAAGGGTTGGAGAGGTCTGTGTGTATATGTTCCTATGCAGGGTGATCCACCTAACATGAACACCCCTTTTATTTTCAATAGAAACAGTTTATTCAAAAATAAAAAAATACGTGTCCAATGATTTCTGACGAGGATTCAACAAATTATGTGTGCGCACTTTTGCGCACGTGTGCAGTATGTTCAGTCTACACTAACTTCCTTATTTCAAATGAGAACCCCAATTTTTTTTCCAGATTCGGATTCTAAGCCAAATTCCATAAAAAATGACCCCTTAAACGATTTTTTAGGCTCGCAAAAACGTGCACAAACTTGATTTTCGCGCGATAAAAACAGTTTCCCTGATCCCCTATTTACCGCACATGACTCTCCAGTATTTTTAACGCTGAATCACGTGGTGAAGTCCGATCTCACTCCTCTAGATTATTTTTGTGGGGATGTTTGAAGGATAATATGATTTGCGACCAATTGCAAACATTAATGAACTTCGTGAGAAAATCATTCGTGCTTGCAATTCGATCGAAAGAGAATCCATCCAAGCTGCAACTCATAAATGGATAAAAAGAGCGGCGCTATGTGTACTGATGTACCCTGATGGATGGCGGCCACTTTAAACCGTTATTATGATGGATATCTGGTTGATCTGGAAATAAATAAAATTTGGAAAGTTGAATGTAGTTTTCTGACTTCACCAAGTGATTCAGCGTTTAGAAATACTGGAGAGTCATGTGCGGTATGTAGGGGAATCGAGAAACTGTTTTGCGAGCCTAAAAAATCGTGTATGGGGTTATTTTTCCATGGAATTCGGTGTAGAATCCGAACCTGGAATAAAAAATAGGGGTTCCCATTTGAAATAAGGAAGTTAGTGTAGACGGCGCAAACTGCACACGTGCACAAAAGTGCGCACACATAATTTGTTGAGTCCTCGTCAGAAATCATTGGACACGTACTTTTTGATTTTCGAATAAACTGTTTCTATTGAAAATTAAAGGGGTGTTCATGTTAGGTGGACCACCCTGTATACTAGAGATCTCTACTTACTCATAACGGCTGAGGTTTTGTTGGTTAATACTTGATTAACAACTTTGCTGAACACAATCTGATTTGCGATGCATTTAACATCGCATCATAAATCTATGATTTCCATTTAGTGGAGCTTAATCGCTTCGCCATTAAGTACTCCAAACTTCCAAGTTTCCAACTTATTAGAGCACCGTTGTGCTCAAACTTTCTCCTCGTCAGCGAAATATTGACGAAGGATGTTCACCGTTGATCTTCCCTTCTCTGAAAGCCAGAAAACATTGCGTTCACCTGTATACTGATTTTTCAGAACTTACAATTTGATTTCTACTGAAAGGCTCTTTCAATAATCAATGGTAGATCGATCGTGAAGTATCCTTCGTACCTACATATCATTGTATTCAGTCTTCATTGTAGCGGTGAATAGTTGGAGTGTACCATGGTTGTCTCTGAGTTGATAATCAAGATGGTACATATGTTTCAAGTTAACATCAGTTTTATTACAGTTGGTCATGTACAGTGGCCTGGTTAGCTTCTTCAGTACCCCGAAGTCGCTTTTATTAACCATTAGCAAAATTACGCAAGGACTGGCTCATGAACTGTTTCATTGTTATTATGACAGTAAGTTAAAGTAAGAGCTCACTGACTGAGTAAGAAGTTAGTTCATAGCACTAGCTCTGACAAAGGTCCACCTTTGGAAGGTACGAGCATTTATTCCATAAAGTAGGGCAACGTGTTCCTATTAGACCACCCAAATATACTGAATTATGGAAATGTCCAAGATGCTGCCTTTTCGAACTGGTTCGTCTGAGATTACTAAAATCCTTTAGCTCTGCATTGTAGCCGATCATGATCTACAATAGTTTTAACTACAGTTTTCCCCTGTATCTTCTCGATAACTAGAAAGTGCTTCTCAAACACGATTAAAATGTTCTTGTTCAACAGTTACTAATGCACAAAACGAGTGGCTGACTAACTGACACGAACAACTAATTATGTTTAGGTAACACGGGCTTGACCAAGCATAACTTAACTGACTACAAGCGCCTCTGATGAAAAGCAACCCTGGGCAAAGGGCTAAGCCCGCTACATTTGCAACGCAAATATAGCGCAACCCCTCCTGTCCTGCCTACGTTACAACATTAAATCGGTGAAAATGTGAAAAATGTACTTAAAAAAAAACCACTGAAAATGAACGAGAAAAAATCCTTGAAATCGTAAAATTTATATTTTGGTTTATTATTCAATAATAAACCATTGTAATCGATCTTTAAAAAACATTTCTAACCTCCCTGAAAATTTCATGGGTTACGTTTCAAAGGGTGTAAAATCCAAATCTGCAATAAAAATTCTTCCGTCCGTCCGCCGTACGCATGATTTCTCCCAAACGGTTGGAGCAAAAATCTGAAAATTTCAGGAAAAATCCATGTTGGTCCGACAACGCCCCGATTCTTTAGCCAGCTATCTCACTTAATTTAAAGTGCCCTTTAACGGTTGTTAAAATTTTGTAAAATCCCTGAAAACCTCAAAAAAAAAAAAGTCAAGGCAGCCTAAATTTGGACTTTTATTGAAGAACTTTCCATGAGGAATCGAATGAGCCTTCCCCAGGTCCGCAGGTCAAACCATTCCCGATGTATGGCCCGATTTATGGTGCCAACATTTGCGTTATTTTGGTTAATTATTGTTTTGATTGCAGTAACCTAGTGACGTGGTGAACGTGGATACGTGGAACTGGAGTGAACTCCTAAAAGGGTTTATAGCCGATACACGGGTTGAAAGTATTCTGATAACCATAAAAAAAAACGCTGCAAATTCTTTCACTGGGGTTTATTATTCAATTGGCTTGCGTTCATGATTTGAATTTCTCAAAATTCAAAATACCTATTTAGATTGATCAGTTGATCATATTTGTGTGCCCCCTGAAATTCAATAATCGCTCTATCACCTGTGATGGAGTGTGCGTGTTTCACGTTTTTGTTTTGATCGCAGTAACCTAGTGATGTGGTGAATGTGGATGCGAATGTTGGCACCATAAATCGGACCATACATCGGGAATGGTTTGAGCTACGGACCTGGGGAGGGGCTCATTCGATTCCTCATGGAATGTTCTTCAAAAAAAGTCCAAATTTAGGCCTCCTTGACTTTTTTGAGGTTTTTAGGGATTTTACAAAACTTTGACAACCCTGAAAGGGCACTTTAAATTAAGTGAGGGGCTGGCTCAAGAATTTTAGCGTCGTCGGACCAACATTGATTTTTCCTGAAATTTTCAGCTTTTTTGCTTCAGCCGTTTGGGAGAAATCGTGCGTACGGCGGACGGACGGAAAATTTTTTATTGCAGATTCGGATTCTACACCCGTTGAAACAAAACCATGACATTTTCAAGGGGGGTTAAAACATTTTTTCCAGAGCGGTTACAATGGTTTATTATTGAATAATAAACCATAAACGGTCTAGAAGGTAAACAAATTATTGAGCAGAAAAATTAATAATAATAATAATTATTATTATTTTATTAAGTAAAAATTATGTTAGTAATCGATAAAAACTACGAATATTCCAAAAACATTTTATATAGCAGAATATAAGGGATCATCATCCGACAAGCCTGCTGCAAATTTCTAATTTTTTCCCTTGTTCCGGTATGCTTCAGAAGCTTAATAAAAACGGAGTAAATACGGAGTATATTGTCACGTAAATAATGAGTTACACAGTTAATTCGATTTCGACGGTTCGGTCATCATCAGTAACAAACATGAAATATTTTCGACTTATTATTACTTATTTTAGTGGAAATATAGACAACCTTCTATCTTACTCCGTTTTTATTGAAATGGGTTTCTACAAATTCGTCGCGAGTGATTTAGTCCTAATAGTCCTTAGTCGGTAGTGTCTTGGTCGTAATAACAATGATTGTCTTTATGGGAAAGTATCTGATGTAAAGGATTGTACTAGATGTTTCTCCTGGGTGGAGTCGGGGGCCAAGCTTTGTTTTCCTATCACGCTCTGCATACTTGCTGCTGCTTTGGTAAGTGTCTTGTACTGAAGGTTTCCCTTGAGACTCCCCTGCATTCAACCGCCCATTCCTCCCTCTGCCCCCTCCCCTATACCCTACATACCGATTAATAATCTCTGGGATTTGACGGCTCATCGCACCTCGAGGAAGGAGGAGTTCGGATGGCTGAGGCTCCTTCTCGTTTCCGTCCCAACGGCTCCCGCCTCCTCGCCCTCAATGAGCTTATTTAGGCGGCTCCCGTGAAATGGGACTTCAAACAGAGAGGTGGGCTCCACCGCTTCCGAGAGCGGAGCCAGGGAATTCGTTCGATCGATCCCCCGACCCCCCGAGATCGCTTTGAGCTAGGTGTGTTGCTCCTTGTAGCCAACTGAGGCTCAGAAGGATTACGATACTTTTGCTTACCCGCTAGCGAAGTTTTCCTTTGTTTTAGCAAGAAAGTATTTCATTTATTTAACGCTAAATATAGTCCAAAAACTGTTACAAGTAAATCCCTTGATCAGCTCACGAATGCGGCTTAAATGTTGAGTAATTTTCATAATTTATATAAGTGGAAAGGAAGGTTCTGTTCCTTGACTGAAACACCACTACAAGAGCATTCACCCAAAACTGGAAATCTTGAAGAAAGAAGGTACCACTTGAATCAGTAGAGAGAAGCAAATGGAAAAGACATTGACAATACCCTTTTGGAATAAATAATTTTAGGGTAGAGTGTTCAGTGCAGACTTAAATATTAGGCAACTTTCATATGTAAGTGGAAAGGAATTCTTGTTCCTTGAATGGAGACGCACCACAAGATTGATCAACCTAAACGGGGAATTTAGGTGCGAGGCCTCAAGAAGAAATATACTCCTTGAAGCAAATACTCCTAGATTGATGAATGAAAATGGTGCTATATCAACATTTTTGGGGGGAGTTAGAAGGCAGAGATGCATTCAACTGGTTCAACTTAGTACTAGAAAGCATCAATAGAAATAAGGAGAGTAGTAGTGAGTTATTTACAGATCGGATACAGGATACTAGGAAGTAAAGTAGAAGTTCTGTGGCGTCATGTATTTTGTTGTTTAAATTACAACGCAAATTATTCAGGAAATTATTAAGGAACCAGAATCCAGAAATGAAGACGAAAGTTTGTCGATATATTCATTCTTTGTTCTGCAAAGTGTGATTACAGTCACATCATGGACCGAAACATCCTAAGACACGCATAAAACTGGTACCCCGACAACCTTTGTTGCGTTGACTGAGAAACCATCGGCACGAGATTGGCCATGGATGGCCATACAAAGCAAATACTCAACTAGATGAACAAGAATTTCCAAGAACTAAAACTTTGAAGACAGCATTAATTGATGTCCCATGAAATCGCAAATATGTTGCGATGAATTTGATCAGAATTTCACCAACGAGCTCGAGTTTGTTCAGGTCCACTTGCCAAAGTATGATCACGATACTTCCAGGAAATGTTGGTTGAAACATCGTCTGGAGGAGTTGGAGACGGGGTGTTAGGCAGAGCCTTGTGTTGTCTCTTAAGCAACTCTTCATATGTTCTTCTCGAGATTACTTAAAATGACAAACTCCACAAATTTGGAAAAGTTCTGCATTCCACGACTGACAACATCATAGTACTTCACAATGGGCATTAAATTTTTGGAGGTAATAAAGCCTTTTCGCATTTTACTAGAGATAGCAAAACCTGGCCAATAGGATATGGTTTTTTATTACAGAGGAAGTAAAGTGGTTGTGGCGTCATTTATTTTGTTGTTTAAGTTACAACGCGGTTAATCAAAATTCCAAATTATTAACCACCTGAAATGATTCTTCGCCGATTGATGTTTGTTTGTTACGAAAATATATTCATTCTTTGTTCTGCTATCCGAGTGATTACAGTCAATCATTTTATACGTAAAAATCCTAAGACACGCATTAAAGTTCTGTTCTTTAACTGGAGACCAATCCTTGATCATTCACCCAAAACTGGAAATGTCGAAGGAAGAAGAATCCACTTGAAGCAATGAAGACAAAAGATTGGAAAAACCTTTTGGAATAAATAATTTTAAGGCCGCAGTGTCGCGAATGCGACCGAAATATTACGCAACTTTCATCATTTCTATAAGTGGAAAGGAAGCCTTTGTTCGTTGACTGGTGAACAAACACAAGATTATTCACCCAAAACTGGACATTTAGGTGCGAGGAATCAAGAAGAAACATAACTCTTGAAGCAAACTAGATTGGATGCTATGAGTATAATAATACGTAGAAACGTACTTAATGGTCATAGGAATGGATACGAAAACAGAATGGTCAAGTTTGGTAGCAAACAGAGAGTTGATCACGATGAAGCACTGGAGTGTAGAAATGAACATCTGGAGAGGAATCAAGCTTGATGACTGAGGCAGAAAAAGCAACGTTGTCGACCTTTTCAGATAAAGAAAATGATTCAAAACAATCAACAACAGAAACTTTGCACGTGAAAAATAATCATTACTTCAATAGAAACGGTGCTATATCCAAATTCCCGACCCCTCAGGAGTTGGAAGGCAGAGATGCAGTCCACTGGGGCAAACGTGGTTCAACTTATTACCAAAAATCACTAATGGAAATAAAGTGAACAGGATTGAGTTTCTTAGATCGGCTACAGGATTCTACGAAGAAGAGGAAAATTCTGTTCTTTGACCGGGGACCGAACCCAAGATCATTCACCTTAAACTGGAAATCTTGAAGGAAGAAGAAACCACTTGAAGCTATTGAGGGAAACGAATGGAAGATATAGCGATGATCTGTTTCTTGGAATGAATACTTTTTAGGCCAGAGCGTCGCGAAAGCGAGATAAAATTGGGTGATTTTCATATGTAGAATTCATTTCGTCGATAAAATCACTCGTCATTTGTTTGTCTTCTATCAAAATCCAAAATGATCTGGCGTTGGAATGATATTTTGATGTTTTACTAGAGGGAACCCCGAGCTTCGCACAAAATATCACTTGTGTTATTATTGAAAAAACTAGTCACGTCCTCTCCATGACACAATTTTGTAGCTCATACCTTAAAACAGTGTTGTCGATTGTAATATTGAAAAAATCACTAGTATAAGAAACTGAATAAAGTGACAACAAGGTTCTCTACAAGTAGGCGATGAAATGGTGTATATTTAATGCTTTCAAGAAGCTACATTCAATATTTAGGCATTAATTCCCTTCTCCCTTCCAATCGATATCTTCACTAACTCACTCTTACTCAACAATTTTATCAACAGGTAAGATTTAATGTTTGATTGTCCATTTTTCCAGGATGCTGTTGAATCAATCAATGGTTTTATTTATAACTGGATTGCATAGAATGTCAAGGATAACAAACTTGCAATACTAGGAATTCCTTTACGTATGACAAGTTGGTAAATTTATGTGGTAAAAGAGCCTGCTGTCTGCACAAAATCGTCAAATGAATGAGGAACTAAATTTATAAATGATGAATGTATACAATTTGTTGACAATTTATTTTCTAAAAGTCGCACTGACGATGGGGAAACATGAAAATATTTGCTGCAATACCAGTTATTACTGTTTCTTAAGGTGTTTAAGCGACAGAAGCGAAGAGACGTCGGTTCTTATAAAATCGTTCGTGTGCCCTAAACTTATTCTGGATATTTATAATGGAATAGACAATATTCAAATGCAGGCAAAAGCTTTTTTACAGTCGGCAGTGTATGGAAGTCCTGAAAATGCGATAATGACTCGCCGTTGTACTCTGAAAACTGAAGATGATGATGGAACCTCTGCGATGATGAGCCAACTCAAAATGACATAGTACGGTTTACTGTGCGATGTGCGTGATATGCTGCCACTACCGCTGTTTTTGGGAATATATACAAGAAACTTTTTAAAAGAAAACTATACTGTTCAATGACTTGATCAAGTTCTCACAATGCGCTTTTCAGTACAATCTTGGGTCCAAAAGAACAGCCAGTAATTTTACTTGTTCGCAGCCCATATCCAATGACCGAGATGACTCTTAGTCTGAAAATCATGGATTGGGTTTTAACGGCCTTTTCTGCATCCATTTTCATTGAACCATCTAGACAGCCTTGGAATAGGTCCGTGGTGGCGGTGTTGAAGTTATACAGATTTTCATTGCTGGAAAGAACTGAAGAATCATCCGGAAGCATTCCGGAAGGTAGATAATAAAGATCAGAAGCAACACCGACTCTTGGAGTTCACCGTATAGAGTGACATCAGAGAGAAGTTCGGTATAACAAACACTATGAACTCCGCAAAATGTATTTGCGATTAGCAGCCCGTGGGTCCCACAATCGAGAGCCTTCGCCACGTCTAGATAAGTCGCCGAACAGTGCTTCACACTAGAGGAACAATTCATAACATAATTAGATATTTTCTCGCATGATCGAAAACCAAACGTGCAAGAAAAAGGGACGTCAAGACATTCAATAATAGAGGCGAGGAGTGGTTCGAAAGCTTGTCTCTACTTTCATACTACAAGGAGGGATGGAAAGATGTAGATGTCCCTTCCAAAGGGTGAAGCGATTATCCCGCAATACCCAAAGGATACTCTCAGCATAAAAAAAGGGGGAAACCTTCGGAACCCCCCATTTCTGTCACCACGAGTCTCGGCTAAACATTTCAATAACTTGAAACTTGCTTAATGAATTGTTAATGCGACTGAATATGCAAATATATCTGAAGATCATTCGTTTGATGTGAAACGTATGTGAAGCAGACATGCTTTTCAGTCTGGAAAGTAAAAACAGCTAAACGCTATAACGTAACTACTGTACATTGCACAAGTTTAGGGCACTAATGGGGGCTCGATATAATTAATGAATTCCCTCTTTCAACTAAGACGCAAGAGAAGCAGACATTGCTTTGCACTCTGTTTGGTTGAACGGTTAAGAAATATATTTAATTGATTTGGGGAACTAATGCAATTACCGTATTTGGTCCGTATATACTTTCACCTGAGACGTTTGGGAAATGGACAGTACTTTCCTTTCTGTTGGGAAAGTAAAACCGACTGATCTTTCGATTTATTAAAGCAATGTCTATGAATAATAAACGTAAAATCAATGATATTATTTCAAATGTTTTCGATATTCTGTTTTCTGAATATTAGTTCTTTGTTTTCAAACTTCAAATAAAATGTGATGGCACAAAAATAGTATGTGATTTTTGACTCAGTTTTGTAAACTTCTTTCCAGTAGTTTCGGAGAAAAGCTCTGTAGGCAGACGTACAGATTTTTTAATACAATCATTGGATTCCACTCATCTTGAAACGTTAAGCAACAAATTTTGAGAAGAAGGGGTAAATTTATTTTGTCTTGGTCTATTACAGAGGCCTATAATTGAAAATGATGAACCAAAAAGATTCACAAGAATCTGTCAATAATTATTGTCGTGTGCGATACAACTTGTGGGCTGCAAATTTGTAGCATTTCTGGCTACAAAATTTGTTAAACAACAATTTTTGTGCATGAGTGGAGGGGCTAAATTTATTTTGCTTTGGTCTATTACAAAAGTCTATTGTTGAAAATAATTAACCAAACAGATTCACAAAAATCGTTTATTAATTATTGTACTCTGGGCTGCTTCGAGGAAAGAATTCCATGGTTTTGTTATATGGGTGATACTCATTTAACGGGACAATCGAGGTTTTGATTCTGACTGAAAAATTTTGTTCTCCTAAATTTATGATTATTTTATTGAACAATCTAGATGTTACTCCAATGGTATTGTGATGTTCAAGCACTCATGAGTTTCGTTTTATTCCTCAAAATTCAGGTTTTAACATTTTATAGGTTACGAGAATGGTATGTGTCCATGGCAATGAGCTTTGTCAACCAAATAACGATAGAATAACGTAAACGATGTGTAGGTAAGGTTGAATGAGACAGATATCTGATTTCAGTTTTTCCTGGCTTTGTGCTAGAACAAGTATCACATTTTAATATTAGTATTTATTTAGTATCAAATACCAAACTTGAAAAAAAAAATTGTTTCAAATAGCCATGGCGGCTTTTGTGTAGCCACAACAATGACGTTTGAAATCCCCACGACAATGAGAAATCAACATTAACCTTCTGCAATTAGGAGTGTAATGATCACTTTTAGAAATTATAACTTGCATTAAATAGAATTTTTACATCTCTATCCCAAAATGAATGCTAAACGAATCAATAAGATTTTATTAAGAGTGATTTTCAAACCCATAACAATGAGAAGTATGAAACGTACACACCTGTTTTACAAAGGGCTAACTTCATTTTTGAGGCCCAACTGTATAGAAATGGCGGACGCATGGTGTTTCCTCAATGGGCAGAGTTACCAACGCTGAAAAAACTTTGAATTGCCAAAAAATGCCCTCATTTGAGAGAGCTACGATGATTTCCTTCAAACCCATGACAATGAGACAGAAGGTTTGGGACAAACTTTGAGCACTTGATTCGTACAGACGATCTAAAAGTTAGTCCCACTTGTAAGCGCACTAACATCCAGTAACTAATTCTAAAAAAATACTAGTTAAAAAATATTTCCGTTAAAACGTACTTTGAGCGGATAAAATTTCGGATTAAGTTCAAATTCTGACTCACGGACAGACCATGACAATGAGATTAGAGGTACATTTCGATCAATTACCGGCATTTACAATGAAGAGTAGCCGAACTTTATGACAGCCATGAGTAGGCCTAGTTACCGCATAAAATCTACAAAAATAATTTTTGGAAAAAGTTGAACAGAAAATGATTTATCAATGAAGGACAGCGATTGTCCCGTAAAATAGGAATCACCCATATTACTTTTATTATTGAAATTTTGCAAAGAAAAAAATGTAACGCTGCCTCAAATTTGTTGATTCACGCTTTAAAATGAGTAGAATCGAAAAATTGAAGTTCAAATTGACTTGCAGCAGTTTCAATCATTACTCTATGGACACGCCCAAGCATTGTTATTATTTTTTTTAAGTAGTGGAATCCGCGAGTGATTGTTTTGTTGAACTATGTGCGCGAATCTCCCACCCCAATCGTCTTTCCATCGGACCTCCAGGACCGCGTCTTCTCTTGCCTTCAGTCCGTTCCAGCCTATTGCGAGATCACCTCTAACTCATGAGCTCATCCCTCCTGGTCATCAGTATCCAGCGTGGGACATTTCTCTTCGTAATTTCAGCACCGTCACTTAAGTCGACGTGAGTACTTGATCCAGACTTCAGCTCTCCCATCCAAACTGGACATCCTCATTAAATTCCTGGATTTTGATTTCAGGTTACAGGGTTTCTTTTGGGAGCACCGCATTTCTCATTACTGGACGCCGCATCCTCCATCTTTATTCTCCATCATCTCGCGCGTGCTACAGCTACCCTCGTCGATACGGTCAGACTGTTCCAAATTCCCAATTTTATAAAACCTAGGTGTTTTTTCACATCATAATTTTATTTACACTTTATACCAAAGGAGCTCCTTATTTTAAATGCAATCAAACGCAAGTGTATTTTCATTTCTCTAATATAATAAATTTTTAGTTTGTACTTTGGGTAATTGGTCTTCAATTTATTTGGAAACCCCACCTTTGGTAAAACACTCTAGACCTGTTCGATGGGGTGCCGTGTACGTAAATATCCATTTATACGTGCTACAAGCAAGGGCATATGCGTGGGAGGGGTTTCAGTATGCCCAAAAAGCCGTATTATGCGTTTAGGCGGGGTTGCAAGTGAAATAATAAATTACTTAGTGGTTGCTACTGGCGGACGCATACTCCTACACGGGCCAGTAGTTGCGTAGTGTGAAGGGGAGTTCGCTAATGGAGGGGACCCTTCACCCTAGCCGACATCCGCCCCTTGACATCAACCTGTTTTTTTTTTTTTGCTGATTAGTCCAGCAAGTTAGTGGACCCATTGTGTTCACTTTTATCAGGTATAAAGTTTGTTTAGCCCCAAACTGAAAATGTGAGCTCCTCTCTCATTCAACATCCTAGGCCTCCCAGACAATACTGTTTTCGTGGCATCATTTTGCTGGCTCTCAGATCCTTGCAACGTGCGCAGCTTTCACAGTTTTCGATTTATTGTGGTGAGAAAGTTGAACATTTGGTATCTGATGACACCGTACAAGTTATCGTGGACCAATAAATAGATATCCGTGCGTCTCTGCAAACTTTGAATTTTCAAAACATGGATTCCCGCGACCTATCTAATGGTTCGATTTCAGTCATACTTTAAGGTTGATTGAGGGTTCAAACATAGGCGGAAAAAGGTTTGGAAAAAAATGCGGTAGGGTGTGAAATAACCAAACAAAGTAGACTTAGTTGTTCAATGGCTTTTTTGTAGCTGAATGTAGACTTTTTTTAAACGCGCTCTCAAGGTTTTTGATACGCGCAATCCAGTTGGTCCCAAATGAGTTTAGTTGCAATATTTCTCGGGTGCAGTTCAGTTCATGAAGTTTTCGTGTGATCCTGCTGTTTCCTCGATGGAATAAATTCAGAAAGTGAGTAGAAAATGTTCAAGTTTAAAGCAGTCAATATGATAGGCAGTTTTACAACGAAATAATAATAACGAAATTTGATGACAACACGAGCAGTCATGTTTTTGTTGTAACTATTGATGTGCAATCTGCAACAAAATTGCTTTAGGGGTGTTTTCTAGAAGGTCTAGCAATATAGAATAAGCTGGATTAGCTGCCTGTTCTGGCTTGTTTTGTAACAAACTTGGAATGTGTTTTCAGGGGCAACGGTACTATTGCCTACCGTGACCTCATGTTCATGGTTAGAGAAAGGGGGCCTTCTTATTTTGCCAATAATTCGACTTTTCTTTGCCTTTTATTGGCAAAAATCCAGGAAAATTGCAATGTGGATAGTTTCTCCTGTTATTTAGAAGAAGCAATAGAGCAAGAATGTAATTACCTTACCTTAACGTATTTTAGTCCAGTCATCTGGTGGTTTGGGCTTGCAAAAATTCCCAACTTTCCGCAAATTTGGTGTGTTGTTTCTACCCCCTCCCCCCAGGGGTGCTACACCTCATTTTGCGGACAAATTAACCTTGTGCTAACTTCAGGGGGGCCGAAAAACAGCGATTTTTTCGGACTTTTTTCAGTTTTTCCACTATAACTCGAAAACTACGCATCCTAGCGAGAAGACCAATTTATTATAAAATGAGGTAGACAGAATTTTCTACAAAATGACTTACTCACATCCGATTTTTGACCAAGCGATCATCGAGATATAGGGGCTCAAAGATATGCAAATTTTCCCAAAATGGCAAAAATTAGCAGAAATCACTCTTTTCCGCCAAGTTTATTGTTACTAATTGAATGACAAAACTTTTTCTTTTTTTGTCGATGTTGTATATTGGGGTCGCCCGTAATAAATAAATAAATGAGGTCAAAAACGAACAAAATCTTAAGAGTGAAATAACTCAAAAACGAAGCCTCTAATGAAAAAACTGTAAGAGGCACGTTTTGTTGCAAATGAATTGTAAAATCGATTCCTTGAGGTAGTTCTATAATAATTATACTGGACACCCTGTATGAGGATTCATTTATACTCAAGTATTGATATGGAAACTACAGTATATTTAGCTTCAATCTCTCCCATGGATTTATTACGAATCTTGGGTGAAATATAAGCTGAAATTTGGTAAGTACAAATTTTCAAAGGGGCTGAACCCAGATTTGTGCGTTTCACATAATATATTTGACTGTTTGACCTCATTTATCCTCTGTTTCGTTTTATGGATTTGTGGGCGTGAATGTGACTTGTTAATGAATGATAATATGAAGAAAATTCTTTGGAAAGGGAATAAATAATGGGAAAAAATTTAGATGGTGCCGATTATACACGAGGTACCAGTTGAACAGATGTGGAGAGATTCGTTCTCGCCGCATGCCACGTTTCCCCATGACTCTCTCAAATCTGTAATCGAGTTTATTTTCATTTCCCAACTCGGGAAGGCGGGCTCGGCGCTAGAGGTTCCCGGTTGGCCCGTTTCTCTCAATTAAGAGGAGGTGCCCTAATACGTTATTCAATACAACAGCGCTGGCCGTCGCTGAAGGCGGGAACTGAAAGATTAACCTGCTCGCAAGGTGCTCTCTGTAGCTGCGGTCAGCAGCCGTGTTCACAAGTCGGGATGTGCCAAATGAAAAGTTTATGGTGGTGAGGACGACAAGCAGTTTAAATTGTACGTCCTCGCTTCATGAAGACAAGAGCGGGCTGTCTAGTCTGCTGATATGGCATGAAACTAACTGATGTAACTTACCTGGGGCCTGTTCTATACAACAAGGTACAAGATATGAGTTCATTAGTAATTTGGCATTGGTATCCATAAAGTTAAGTGAGTAGGCGTGTAAGGCTCAATAAACTTGAACTAACTACCAACGATGCCACTAAGTGGTCCAAATAAGTATTGACAAGTATTAATTGCGATGTACAGCTTCTGCCGTTGATGAAACCAGTTCCAATTGGGGTTTATGTTATTCCCTATGTTCCTACCTTCAGCGAACCCAATCAAGAGTCAACCTTTCTGGGAAAATATAGCTCCCATCTCTGGAATCAGTCCAATTAGTAAGTTATTGATCGGTTGGATGTATATAACAACAGGTGATTTTTTGGTTCGCTGAGCCGAATGCTTACTCCGCTTGCTTCTCACGAACGGGAAAAACATCATAAGTTAATCCTTTAAGTAAAATCTGTTTTAGTTGGAAGAATAGATCAGAATCTTGGGTTGGAAAATTAAGAGTAGTAGATAAAGTAAGAGTTGGGTGGGAGAGTAAAGAATAAATAACTGTAGCAGGGAGATGGTAGGACGTTCCAGTTCCCCCTTCAATGGTGATAAAGCAGCCATTATTCAGAGGATATCTCTGAAGCTAGAAAACTCCATAATTATGCTCAGGCGTAGCAGTTTCAAGAATTGAGAAGGGTTAACCATCCATAAACACTCCCTTATTTTCAAAAAGCAGAGGGGGGCGGTTTGCAACAGGGGAGGTCGGCCGAAAGTTGTGATATTAAATATTATTATTGTGATAATATTTAAAAGGTGTAGCCCATTTTGCCTGTGGATGAATTGCGAGTTGAAGTGACACCATGAGTCAATATAATAGGGTGGGTGTATCGCAAACATGTTCTGCTACCATGTAACAAGGAGGTAATGGAATGGTCTAGTTTCCCCTCCCAAAGGCTGAGGCGATACTTCTCGCAACACCCACCGAATATCCCTGAAACTAGAAGACTAAGACTAGTAGACATAGATCAGTAGAAGTGTTATTCTAAACACAGAAATAATAAACCCCTAATAATTTGCTGCGTTTTTTCTTGTTTGATTACAAAGTTTTAATATTGAAAATAATAAACCAAACTGTCGTATACTTTTTGGTTTATTATTCAATAATAAACCATTGTAATCGCTCTTGAAAAAAAAAAAAAAAAAAAAAAATAACCCCCCCTGAAAATTTCATGGCCGTACGCACGATTTCTCCCGAACGGCTGGAGCAAAAAATCTGAAAATTTCAGAAAAACGCTGCAAATTATTTCACTGGGGTTTATTATTCAATTGGCTTGCGTTCATGATTTGAATTTCTACTGAGCTTTGGAGTGTCCCTGTTTCACAGGTGATTGAGCGATTATTGAATTTCAGGAGATATGCATACAGCACGTAAATCTGTTCTCAACCAAAATACCTATTTGGATTGATCAGTTGATCATATTTGTGTGCCTCCTGAAATTCAATAATCGCTCTATCACCTGTGAAACACGCACACTCCAAAGCTTAGTAGAAATTCAAATCATGAAAGCAAGCCAATTGAATAATAAACCCCAGTGAAAGAATTTGTAGCGTTTGGGTTAAAACCTTACAATCAAACCAACCAAAATAAATCTTTCCTCTTTATACTCGTAATATTAGTTTAGATAATTTCAATTTTAGACCTTTCAATTAAAAACCCTGGCTCGAATTTTTAAATTCCTCGGAGTATATTCCTAGGCTTTTCTGCGTAGCTTTTGGTTCAATTTGAATGAGGGAAAAAAAGTACAGATTCTTATTTTTATTAAAATAAATTACTCAACTGCAACACAGTAAAATACACATCAGATTAGATGATTAGCTATAATATACAGAAGGTATGCTTTACTCTAACATACTCACATCTTTAAAAGTTTTCGTTAAATGCCTTCGATCGTTAGTTTTCAGGAACGTAGTGAGTTCCTACCTTCGTAAATGGATTATGGTTTTGGAGTCAAACTGTCACATTAAATTAATTTGATTATAAGAAACTTACATAAAAAGGAAACAAAGCCTTAAAGCTAATGTGCGTTGAAGGATGGGGGATTAATTAAATGACTATAAAAAATCACATAAAAAATTATTGTCTTTAAATTACGTTCGCAACCTCCGTAATGATGATAGATGCGAGCGAGTCGATCTGGCTTCTTTGGTATCCTATGAACTGTTTGATACAAAATTTATTAAACATTAAAGCAGAAGAATCTTAACTTCTATTTTACTAGTATTTACATCACAATAAAATTTTATACAACGAGGGCAGTTATGCCGAGACTTTACGAATCTAATACTAAATGATGCGATTGGAATGTTAATCGATGGCTACCTAACCATAGCTAGCGTGGTGGTCATTATACACATGAATACGTCTAAAGTTTTGGATGTTGTCACTGGATTCAGTTACCTATAGATCGAATTGCAGGTATTTCATACAAAATGTAATTTCAACAATTGTATTTGTCACCGGGTTTTTCGACAATGTCAAATGATTTAATTAAATGCTAGTAAAATTCAGCGTAAAAAAACATTTTTGAGGTATCAGTTTGACCTGGGTTGTCACAAAGTTACTCATTTCGATGTTTTCGTTACAGGTACATTGAGGAAGCTTCGGGTTGTAATAAATGTTTGCAACCAAAACAACTTGCTGTAGAATGCTTCTAGCCAGGACCGATTCAAGTAATTGACTCGATTATAACAATATAATTATGTAATTCTTATTGTGAATGAGCCTAGAGCGAGTATGAGACAAGGAAATTGGAGACTGACCTTCAGGATGACATCTGATCACAGTGACAGGAAGGGGAATAAATATTTGGACTTCGTAGAGTTAGCCCACAACAATACAAGTCCTCGATCACCCGTACTTGAAATTAACCAGTCCATTAAGAGTGTTGTATACCAACCTCCGGTTATTCTGAGCCAAAAGTATAGTGTAATTGCCAAAATTACAAATCACAAATCTGCAATATCAATGGGCCATGACGTTAATGTAATCTCAATTCAACTTAGGATGACTCATCAGACAGACACTCAATAGATGCTGTATTCAACAATGATGGAAGTGGTACTCAGCGGGGCTGATCACTAAGACAAACAGAGTCTGAAATATGACGGGGAACCTCAACCAGATACTCAATTAGCTAAATTAGCACTGAAACTAATTATGTCTCCATTAACCACCCATCGATTACAGTGGCGGGCAAGATTAATCAATATTGGGGCTGTACATGCTTGGCTGACTCATAAATTAAAGCTCACTCAATACTGTAATTCTCGAAGTTCGATGTCGAGGTTGGAAAATGGACAAGCGATCTAAGTAAATATAAAGCTATCAGATTAGGCAAAAATGACGATTTAGGTTGGGAGGTGATAGAATGGTAGGTATAGGTGCCCCTTCCATTGAGGTGGATGCGTTGATAATCCTCCGCCACGCTCAGAGGACGACCCAGGCGCTTGAAAACGTCCTATTCATCTCCCAAGGCGACGGATTCTAAAACCGGGATTGACCAACTAACCATATTCATCACAAGGGATAATGCTGAAACAGCCTAATTATTCGCCATAGATACTGATTTTTCCGCTACTAAATCATGATTCCAATATTTCGTAATAAAAATAGCAGGTCTTCTAAAAACAATGTCGAAAAACGGAACTGTCAGCTCAAAAATTAATCCCAACCAACTTTGTTCATGTGGGTCTTTCTACATTAGAGAGTTGGGAAACAAATGACCGTTGCGTAAAAGTATAGACCAGCCAGATTAGACAAAAAATGTGAGTTATACAATGTCCATAATCATCAGATCATTAGCAAATTATCTTTGAGGATAGTTGCTTACTTATTCAACTTATGATGGAGAGATCAAAATTGCACCTGTCTGTGATCACAATGTTGGGACCTAAATCAATCAATCAATGTTAGTGCCGTTTACGATTTGTTGGATATGGATTCCCTCAAATTAAAGTGTTGAAAATGGAATCCTCGAATCTGCTTTTCTGAAAGATTGGCTCTTTGGATAGGTGGTTCATTCATTTGGACATCAGCTGTGTTTGATTGGGTTGAGCTCGTTTCGTTCTAAGTTTGCGTTTATGGTCTTAGTGGAACATGCGTATTCATCCTTTCATTTGTCACATTCCCATGGAAAGGACCTGGACCAATATGCAAGGAATAGAATAGTGTTGGAAAACGGTCGAGAAAAGCAGTACTTTTCGATGGAATCTCGCGATAATCAAAATAGGTAACTCAAATGAAGGGAAGTTGTGATTATAAAATGCATCCAAAATACAATAGTGAAAATGAAAAGAACAAATGACTAATGAGAAATTTTGGGATGAGTAAGGTTACCGTATCTTAACATCTTCTTAACCTCAACCTCTTTAGAACCATACAGTCTTAATCACGCTGTCATTAATCAAGTTTCCAGCTACTATTCAAGCTTTTGCCAAAACTGTTTGATGAGGTCCGATCCTTTTTCGCCGATCATGATGACTGGTGCGTTTGTGTTGCCGCTCACTAGCGTTGGCATGATCGAAGCGTCGATCACCCGAAGTCCTCTGATTCCGCGCACTCTCAGTTGTGGATCCACTACAGATTCTGGATCCCAGTCCGGGCCCATCTTGCAGGTACCGACCGGATGGTAGATCGTGACTGAGTATTGCCTTATCATGCATTCCCAGTAATAATCCGAATACATGGGTATGTCTTTGCATGCTGGAAACGGCTTAGTGTATAGCTGGCTTCCGTACTGTTTGAAGGCTTTAGTATTGCTGAGGGCCAAAATGATCTTCACCCCTTCAACCAGCGTCTTCATGTCGAACGGATCGAAGAAATAGTTCGGGTAAATCAACGGGTAGTCGAAAGGGTTTTTGGATTTGAGTTTGATGAATCCTCGGCTCTTCGGGCGGAGGAGCACGGGTATGGCGGACCAGACGTCTTTGTTCTCTATCGGCTCGTAAACTTCCTTGTAGAACTGCTCGGTGATGCCGTGGGCTTTCCACATTTGGGATCCGCCGTCCGAATTCGTCGAACCGGACGCGAAGTGAAATTCAATGTCCGGCCAGTCATCCGAAGCGTTCACGTACTTGGTGTTCACGAACGCGAGCCCCTCGACCCCTCCAAGCACCGTCAGCGGACCATCTCCGAACATCGCATATCGCATGACTGTCGGAATGTTTTCATACCTGAAATACAAAGAAAAATAAAACTCAGCATAACTTACACTGCAAGCAACAATCATTTTGGCTGACTTTTTCAAACTATCTGCATGATTCAATTATCGGTTATAACGTCATTAATTATTTGCATAGGCTGATTTATGTTAATCTTCCTCTGAATCCGAAAACGTCTTTCCAGTTCAACCATAACATTATAATCCACACAACACAATAATTGGGTAATTATTACCCAATAAGCCTCACTTCTATCGTAAGCATTCTTCGTATGTTTAGTAGAACCTCAGATGATTCAAGATTATCTAGTCAGCATTTTGGTCACCTATTAAAATGAGCTGACACAACACAATTGCGGTTGGTTTAGTTCCTATTAGCGATGAGCAGAGTCGCTTTTCTGGAGGTCCGAGTTCATTTCGTTGAAAGATTCGGATCCTTGGGCTTGTTTCAGGAATATGATAGTCCGTTGATAGTATAGGTACAATTCGTGATTTAGTATCCATGGATTCGTTCAGAGGAACGATTCTGGAATCAAGCCTTCCCACTGTTCTTTGCGACACGAGTCCGCATCAGCCGATGGTATGTGGTTATTTCGAATCCGGACCTCGCTTGTGATTTCTAAACTGGTTCCTGCCCTACGAACCCGTTATGTGAATAGATAAATTTTAAATCTTTTACACCACTTCTTCTTGCTCAGTAAAAAACAACAGTTGCACTTGTGGGAACCACGTCCGATTTATGGTGCCAACATTTGCGTTTTTTTGGTTTATTATTGTTTTTGTTTTGATCGCAGTAACCTAGTGATGTAGTGAATGTGGATACTGGAGTGAACTCCTAAAAGGGTTTATAGCCGACACATGGGTTGAAGCATTCTGATGTGCATGAAACGCTGCAAATTCTTTCACTGGGGTTTATTATTCAATGATTCATGATTTGAATTTCTACTAAGCTTTGGAGTGTGCGTGTTTCACAGGCGACAGAGCGATTATTGAATTTCAGGAAATATGCATAGAGCACTTAAATCGGTTCTCAACCAAAATACCTATTTGGATTGATCAGTTGATCATATTTGTGTGCCTCCTGAAATTCAATAATCGCTCTATCACCTGTGAAACAGGCACACTCCAAAGCTTAGGAGATATTCAAATCATGAATCATTGAATAATAAACCCCAGTGAGAGAATTTGCAGCGTTTTTTTTCTAAATTCAAATCCTTTTTTGTCTAACAAACTTCTCTTCTGCAACAAACCTCGAAAATTTAAAATTTTATGTCACGAAGGGGGGTGGAGAGGGTAATGGCTGATTCATTCACGCACTTTCGTAACTAATGGAATTCTTAGCTGATTTTCGTCTTTTTTCCTCTAAGACGACTCGTCCTTTCCGAATCTGTTTATCAATAGTGAATGTGTAATTTACCTGTTGAGAACTATCGACACCGGCTTGTTGACCAAAAATGTGAGCCCGCCGAGTCCGATGTGATCTTGGAGGTTATGTCCGACCCTGAGATTCGCCAACACCGGGATTTTCATCTCCATAAGATGCTCCGCGGGTCCAACACCGGACAACATCAGCAACTGCGACGAGCCGACGGACCCAGCTGAGAGGATCACCTCTTTTCGACTCCTGATGACGTGCTTCGCGTCGTCCCTGATAAATTCCACGCCGAAAGCGACCTTCGTCTTGGGGTCGATGAGCACTCGGGTGACGTGAGAGTTCATAGCGATGTGCAGGTTCTTCCTAAGCCTCACGGGCCGCAGGAAGGCTTTGGCGGTGCTGCAGCGCGCTCCTTTTCGGGTGGTGCCCTGAGGAATCATGAACCCTGCCTGGTACTTCCCTAAGACAATAATAACAGTTATATGAAAACCATTTGGATGTTATTTAAAATCATTAAAGTGGGGTGAGATTCTTCCATGGAAAATGTCTACTAAGTTTTGGAGTGTGCGTGTTTCACAGGTGATAGAGCGATTATTGAATTTCAGGAGATATGCATAGAGCACTTAAATCGGTTCTCAACCAAAATACCTATTTGGATTGATCAGTTGATCATATTTGTGTGCCTCCTGAAATTCAATAATCGCTCTATTATCTGTGAAACACGCACACTCCAAAGCTTAGTAGAAATTCAAATCATGAACGCAAGCCAATTGAATAATAAACCCCAATGAAAGAATTTGCAGCGTTTTTTTCAAGAGCGATTAAAATGGAAAAATATTCTATTTGAAAATTTTAAATTTCGTAAGACGGAGCATGCACATCAGAATGCTTCAACCCGTTTATCAACTATGAACCCTTTTTAGGAGTTCACTCCAGTATCCACATTCACTACATCAGGTTACTGCGATACGGAAAAATGTTTATTGCAGATTTGATTCTACAACCTTTGAAACGTAAACCATGTAATTTTCAGGGGGGATTAGAATTTTTTTTCCAGAGCGATTACAATGGTTTATCATTGAATAATAAACTAATACGTAGAAAAATGGACGATTTCAAAGGATTAATGTATCTATCCTGTCCTCACCCATTTGCTCCCTATTCCTCTATCCCAGTCCACAACCCCAACTCTAATTTAATGAAAGTTTAATAATCTTTTTTGTATGTTATACAAACATTTAAATTTACCATCAGTTTATTCCCAATAAACTAAATCTCTGAAATCTCAGATACGGTAGATTTCATAACTAGCTTGGTGTAATTTCATTGATAACGGTTTTTTTTGTCCTCTTGTATTCAATGTTATTCACGATTCAAGATTTTTTTCGTGTTATCGACGTTACTTCATTAAAACGGACATAGTTCCCACATTTCCAGAGAAACTTCAAATTTGATAGACCATTGGATGGACTGTAAAATAAACTAAAAACTGCGCCAGAATCTCAAATTTCAACGGTGTAATCAATGTAACTCGTCATGAAAAAGTGAGTTTGGCATTGAATTTTATGTATTTTTTCAAGCTGAATTCAATACATGGTGAATAACCAAGTTTTTGAGGCATAGAAACCCCTCAAACCGTCGAATTCGCGGTGGCAGATGGACGGCTGTCCGGCTCAAAACGGTCGTGTAGTCACCGATTTTCTAAATAGTTGTTTTGACAACAGGTTGTTTTTTAAGTTTTAGCAATAAAACCGTTTGAGAAACCTATTTAGCAAGCAACACCCCATTTTTACTTTCTTGCGTTGGTCAAATTAGGTGGATTGGCCATTACGGCCCAGTATCTTGGACCCCTATCAGTCAGTATCTGACGTCTCTCGATTATTGGTGGTGGGGTACACTAAAATCTGAGGTGTATCTATGCACTGGATTCAGCGTGAAAAATACATAAAATTCAATGTCAAACTAATTTTTTCATGACGAGTTGCTTTTAGCCCTGTAACGTCGATTTTACCGTGTGAAACTACGTTTTTCTGGTCTCAAGCGCAACTTTCTCCTCTAATCAGCAGAGTAAAATCAAAATTGATTATGCCGTTGAAAAGCTGAGATTCTGATGCAGTTTCATGGTTTACCACTTCATTATCTTAAACTGTATGGTTTGGCTTTGAAAAACGGAAAGAAAAATTTTCATTTGGCATTAGTATAGTAGTATATGAGCAAGTGATTAGACCCGTATGGGCCTAAGGCTGTCCCCTATGGAGCTACATCAAAAAGTGCAACATCAAAATCATCCAAACTGTCCAGAACAAAATTCTGAGAAGCATAGTAAATGCCCCATGGTATATTCGAACAAATGATCTGCATCGCGATCTCAAGGTTAAGATGTTGAAGAGATCATTGTAGATAACGAAAATCGGCTCCAATCACATCAACGTCGAAATTTCACTCCTGGACAACAGATTTCAACTTACCAGCACATGAAGAGGACTAAACCCTGGACCTAGTTCCAATCGCTTAGTAGTGAACTTTTTTTGGAGGTAGATAGTGATTATGGATCACCAAAAGTGAACCAAATGAATTAAAGTAAAGTTGCTAGAGGTATTATATTCTTTACAGTTGTAACAATTAAAAAATATATTAAAAGAAACAAAAAGTGTATAGGTATTAGTAAGATAGGACTTTTCCGACGGTCTCTTAAAATATGAGATTAGAAAATAGAAAACGTCAAAACGAAGTAAGGTCGATAACACGAAGAAAAAATCTTAAATCGTGAATAATAAACAAGCGTTTAAGTGAAAGTTAATTTTTTTATTGCAAATTAGTTTTAGAATCAATCTCTTGAAAGGCTCCTCCCTGTTTTGTAGAGGCCCTGTATATCTATGGACTAAAAGGCTACAGATCGTGCCTTGCACTATTGCTACTGAGGATGCCAATATCTGAAGTCACTTACCATTACAATCCCGGTTTTCGTACCCCAACTCCTTGCCCGCCTCGACGAAGGCCGTAGCGAGGGGAGTTCTCCACGAAGCCTCGCCCACAGTCAAATACCCGCCTGTTGAGTGGAAGACCGAGCGTGAGAGATAGGGGTCCCTGTTGTCCTCGGATTTCTTGAAGTAGTACAGCGCCTCCGTCGACCCCCATCCGGGGTTCCCGAGGGACTCCCACGTGTCATAGTCTCGTTTGTTCCCTCTGACGTACAACATGTAGTTGAGCACGCTGGACCCTCCGAGGACTTTTCCTCGAGGCCAGTTGCATCTCTTGTGGGACATACCTGGAACATCCAATATTTGTCCATTCATACCAACTCAAATAAATAATATTTATAAAATGATCATCATCCACTACTAAACTTGATAAGACCAGACTTTTGACTGAAAATTGGAAAAAGTTAGTGTAAAATTTTTTGGCATCGACATGTGAGATAAACTGTTTCAATGAATTCTACCCCAAAGTTGTATACACAAATCTGTTCGAAATAGTTAAAACTCCAGCTTTGAGACTTCGAACAGTAATTTCTAATTGGTCTCAGACGGACGGGAACTTCTCCAGCCAGCAGAAGTTGAGCTGTCACGAGATGGATGAACATACAATTATAATTTGAAACTCTCTTTACGCCCAGCACATTGAACCAAGAATAATAGTTTAAATATCCACTGAACGTGGGAAAACATGTGCGTTGAATGCATTTTTCAGTCTTCATTTAACGGTTCAAATTTCCCAAGAGGGTTGGCCAGTAAGGACCCGTTTATCCGACCCTGAACTCACTCTGATGGACCCCTGGGGTTCTGTCAAAACTAAAGCGTAAGAGGTCAGGATTGAATCGAGAAAAGCTAATTCAGAGAGTAATGGATTGCAGATAACAAATGAATCAGAACCAAACCATTTCGAAAATTTTCTTTGATTAAACTGCACCTTGGAAAATTAAAAATGTCAATTTTGTTTCTTCATTCAATACAAAAAACCTTGCAAATCAGAAAATTGGATTATCTCCGCAAATTTTTATAATAAACAATGTGTTTTCCTAACCAATTTCAGGATTTTATACTTCAATTTCAGACTTTTCCATTTCAATTTCAGAATTTTCCATTTCAATTTCAGAATGTGATCAATATCCGGGTGGGAGCGGTTTCAGAAATTGAAATGGAAAATTCTGAAATTGAAATGGAAAATTCTGAAATTAAAATGGAAAATTCTGAAATTGAAATGGAAAAGTCCGAAATTGAAATGGAAAATTCTGAAATTGGTTTGGAAATTTCTGAATCTGACTTGGAAAAGCTATATATGCCATTCGATAGCTGACTTTCTGGCCGCTAAGTAGTCACACGCTGGGTTATACAGGGTCAATGCACGTTTTTAAAAATCGTCATGCACGTTTTCTTGCGTCGTTTGAGTTTTCACGATTTTTACTACTTTGTTGTCAATAACTTCATTGAGACGTCATTTGCGTCCCCATTTATGAGGTATATTCGTAATTAGCGTCAAATTGCCTGTAGGCATTTTTATAAACTTTTTGTCCAAAATTTTCGTATGATCAACGTATTGAGTGTCGGCACGGGCAAGGTGCTAATACATGCGGCCAGGCCTCTACTGTGTCCACCTGTCCTGCAAGCTGTTGTTGGCCTTTCAAAAACAAAAACCTCAAACCTTCCCATTGTTTTCGCAAGGACCCCGTCATTTCCGTGTTCTGCCAACCGGGCCCTTTTCTCAGTTGCGAGGTTGAACCTCAAGTTATCAACTCCGGGCTTAAAATGTCCCAGGGACCGGAGCTCGCGATAGGGAGGTTCGGAGTTGTGCGAGGAATTAATTCCTGTCAACCCACCCAGACATGCGGTGCCCTGCGGTTCGGTTTTGTACTGCCAGTCAAGTTGAGTGAGCTGGAGGAAGGCGGCGAGAAGAGGCACGTCCGAGATCTCGGTTTCGTCACCGCCGGCTTCCAGCAGCAGCACGTTCCACTCTTCCACCTGCACACACATTTCACAGTCACTTTAAAAACAATATTTCTCACAGGCAACTGAATAAAAGTGCCACTTACAGGACATTAACATATAAGCGAAATTTTGTTATATCAGCAAAATATACAAAGCGTCCCAAGGGTCACAGAAATAGCTTCAAGGGTCACATGCTGAACTCATTTCCATAAAAATTAAGCAAAAAAACCTTTTAAAGAAAGCTTTTATTTAAATGCCCTAAAAAGAAGGAAATACATTTTTACTTACAAATTTTACCTAACTGTCTACTTATGGCCTATATACACAATTCATAAAATCATAAAGGCTTGTCGTGAGACTTAGTCTTGGGTAAACTAGCTAGTTCCTAGGTACCAAAACCCCAAAAATTTTCCACCGTATATTTGATCGGGAGTAGGCCTAAACTACTCATAAGAGGTTAGTGAAAGTGGAACGGTATGAAATAGTCGGGTCGAAGTACTACAGACTGAAAGTATCATCAATCATTGGCAGTGTTTTGGAGCTTTCATTTTCCATCTTAAATCAATAAAATGGCCTTCACTCCCTCACACTACTCTCTAAAATTAATTTTGAGGACAACGTTGGAAAGATCAAAACTTTCCAATATCCTAACTGCAAAATAAGCAAATTCCAACATGGTTCAAAGGTGATAATTTAGTCGGTAGATCACATTTTGAGATTTTAGGAGAAACAAAGTTGTTTTTTACAACAAATAGGTTTTATAATCTCATTCTACAAGAAAAACATTCGCAGAATATTAGCTTTGAAATATACTATAAGCCAAAAAATTGTTTCACATGAAACCTTTTGAAAAAAATTACGTTCGAACACGAAAAAAGATGCTTTTATACCGTGAAATTTAATTGTTTACCCTAAATCGACGTCTATAAACGCATCTCCATCTGGTTGTTTGGAACTATATGTTTTCGCTGTAAGAATAATATGACACTAGGTCCATGTCCATTTTAGTAACGAAAAAACCAAAAGAAAGCCTCTAAAAACGCTGCAAATTATTACACAAAGGTAACGAAAAAACCAAAAGAAAGCCTCTAAAACGCTGCAAATTATTACACAAAGGTTAAAAATTTCCGACAGGAGTTTAGCAATTCAGAACAACAATGTTTCCAAAGGTACTTATCTTCAACCCTTTTTTAGTTAATAGTTTTAGTGAGTTATGACCATTCAAGTGACAAAGATAGGAAACACGAAAAATCTGTAAGTGACGGAGATGAAGCCTAAAATCCAGCAATTTTGGTTTATTATTCAATAATAAACCATTGTAATCGCTCTGGAAAAAAATTCTAACCCCCCCTGAAAATTTCATGGTTTACGTTTCAAAGGGTGTAGAATCCGAATCTGCAATAAAAAAATTTCCATCCGTACGCTGCACGCAAGATTTCTCCCAAACGGCTGGAGCAAAAAATCTGAAATTTTCCTGAAAAATCAATATTGGTCCGACAACGCCCCAATTCTTTAGCCAGCACTCCCACTTAATTTAAAGTGCCCTTTAAGGGTTGTTAAAGTTTTGTAAAATCCCTAAAACCCTCAAAAAAAGTCAAGGCGGCCTAAATATGGATTTTTTTTTTAAAAACTTTCCATGAGGAATCGAATGAGCCTCTCCCCAGGTCCGTAGCTCAAACTATTCCCGATGTATGGCCCAATTTATGATAATAACAGTTATATGAAAACCATTTGGATGTTATTTAAAATCATTAAAGTGGGGTGAGATTCTTCCATGGAAAATGTCTACTAAGCTTTGGAGTGTGCGTCTTTCACAGGTGATAGAGCGATTATTGAATTTCAGGAGATATGCGTAGAGCACTTAAATCTGTTCTCAACCAAAATACCTATTTGGATTGATCAGTTGATCATATTTGTGTGCCTCCTGAAATTCAATAATCGCTCTATCACCAGTGAAACACACACACTACAAAGCTTAGTAGAAATTAAAATCATGAATCATTGGAAAATAAACCCCAGTGAAAGAATTTGCAGCGTTTTTCGGTGAATAGTTTTAGTGAGTTATGACCATTCAAGTGACAAAGATAGGAAACACGAAAAATCTGTAAGTGAAACAACTCGGAGATGAAGCCTAAAGAGCAATTTTTGTAGGGAATGAGATCTTAAATTGAGTTGAAAATTGTGTGAACTTAACTTGAGACACTTAACAAATGTTTTAATCCACTTTAAGGAGCAATATTGTGCTTAGCACTCTCATTACGCGAGCAAACAGTTTTGATGAATTGAAGGCAAAGAGGCTTCTACGTCAATAACGGAGGGGAAGCGTGACATCTCCGTTTCTCCTGTATTAGTGCATTAATTGTATTAATCGTGAGCTAACGGTAGTCCCAATCACAGCTCCGATTGAACGGGTAGAAACGTTCAACTCTACTGTACATTCAAGGTCACTAATATGATTGAATTTATTACGACTGATCGACAAGTTTTTTGACATTTCACTTGATAAATTTCGGCATTTGATTTTTTTCAGATCGGATCATATAATTACCATCAATCTGTAAACGGTATGAAAGGGTCTGCGTCAAAATGCGATTATTGAAAGTTCCCAGAACCCATCTTAAAATCATCATATTTTCAATAGATTGTATACCTTTGTTTCAGAAAATGAGTTATAGTTCTATGGGTCAAAACGAATGGGTTTTTTATGATCTGCAATTTCGGTGCTTATTAATATTTCTCTAGAAATCATCATAAAGGTGTAGTTCCATCATTTTGAGGCCGCCAGTTTTTGAGGTTGTCAAACTTGATTATCCGACGTCTAGGATCAGTGACTTTTCATAGGCCCTACCTACTATTATGAAAAAAGTTCAATATTGATGATATCAGCTGAATATCGAGAGTTAAGTTCGAACTGCTACGAAAAACATACCCTGTCAAGTCTCGGAATCTAGTTAAAAGCCGAATTGAAAGCAATGTTGATCACTTCCTAGGTAACATCTTGATAGAGTCTCCCAACATGAATAGGGAATGTGCAGCGCTCTGTCAAAATGAATAAGATGTGTGCTGACATTGCAGTGATGTTGCTAGCAAAAGAATGGAATTTGCCAGGTTAATTTTAAGTTTATCTTGGGTGGGTAATGAGTTTTACATGATCCTTTTATAATGGACCGGCAGCAATAAAACTCACAGAAAGTCATTTACGGTGGAACCTCCCACCCAACCTCTGAGAATTAGAAGTAACTTTTTTATTATGTTTACTTTTACCTTAATTTAATAATGAACTTAATTTATTAAAGTTCCGTTCTTAATTTGTTTGACCTTGCGGCATTAATTAATGATGCACTACGTCGTTAGAATCAAAGAACATATTAAGCATATCCATGAACCCATCTTTTGTCGCCTGTTCAAGCTAGCAACTCAGTTGCCGACGTTGACTTCATTCGCTGATTCCTTAGCAACTTCCATTCGCCGCTGTTTTTGTTCAAAATTCAACAATTTTGAGACAAATTTCACCTCCTAGCGTTTCATAACAAACATTTTCTCAAAATTGTCATGGCATGAGCCAATTGATATGCCAACACCATCTTTTGGTTTATTATTCAATAATAAACCATTGCATCGCTCTTGAAAAAAAAAAAGAAAATTCTAACGCCCCCTGAACATTTTTGGTTTACGTTTCAAAGGGTGTAGAATCCGAATCTACAATAAAATTGTTTCCGTCCGTACGCCGAACGCACGATTTCTCCCAAACGGCTGGAGCAAAAAATCTGAAATTTTCAGGAAAAATCCATGTTGGTCCGGCGACGCCCCAATTCTTGAGCCAGCTCTCTCACTTAATTTAAAGTGCCCTTTGAGGGTTGTCAAAGTTTTGTAAAATCCCTAAAAACCTCAAAAAAAGTCAAAGGCGGCCTAAATTTGTACTCTTTTGAAGAACACTCCACGAGGAATCGAATGAGCCCCTCCGCAGGTCCGTAGGTCAAATCATTCCCGATCTATGGCCCGATTTATGATGCCAACATTCGCGTTATTTTGGTTTATTATTGTTTTTGTGTTGATATCAGTAACCTAGTGACGTAGTGATGTAGTAAAGTGGATACTGGAGTGAACTCCTAAAAGGCTTTGGAGCTGATACACGGGTTGAAGCATTCTGAGAACCATTAAAAAAAATATATAAAAAAAAAATAATAAACGCAGAAATTCTTTCACTGGACTTATTATTCAATTGGCTTGCGTTCATGGAATTTACATCTTTGGAGTGTGCGTGTTTCACATTAGAGCGATTATTGAATTTCAGGAGATATGCATAGAGCAGGTAAATCTGTTCTCGACCAAAATACCTTTTGATCAGTTGATCATACTTGTGTGCATCCTGAAATTCAATAATCGCTCTATCCCTGTGAAACACGCACACTCCAAAGCTTAGTATAAATTCAAATGATGATACGCATGAGCCAATTGATAATAAACCAATGAAAGAATTTGCAGCGTTTTCATAGCAGACTTGACATAGGCCTTTGTTAACATTGTTCGCACACTTTCTCACACTTTATTTAATTATTTACGACATTGAAGTTCAAGGATTATTAAACCGACACAGATGCCCAGACGGACATGAAATCAAAAATGTTTAGGAATCTTAAATACAAAACAATTTTTATTTTTCCCACTGCATTTGAGACTGACTTTATGATCTTCGCAATTCGTTGTTCGATTAGACTTGACGTTGTTTTGTAGAGATTTGGATGCTTCGGGCCTTATATTACTTTAATAACATATAAAATATACATTTCATGTCAGCTTAACTGTTCAGGTAAGTTGATTTCACCATTTTCTGTCAACTAACTCAATTGTATTCAATGGTAGATTTTACAAACGATCAAGATTTGTGAGGAGAAAAAGGTTCATATCTAATGTGCATTTCCACTATTTCTTATTGTCAAATATGAAAATACCATCTATATCATTTCATTTTCTCGCAGATCTCTGAGATTTCACTGATTATGATAAGCAGTTGTCATTGACTAGAGAGAAAGTAAACGAAGAGTTACCACGTAGGCATTTGAATTTGAAATGAGCCTCGCACAGCGCGGCGGCAGCACGGGTAATTTCAAAAACCGACGCGACCAGCGGCACGCGTGCGGTTGAAATGGTTGGAAAACGAAACAACAGCCCTTCATAGGAACCGAAAGTATTGCCTTGAAACGTGGTGTTTAATAAAAAACGATGCAATTCTTTCACTGGGGTTTATTATTCAATGATTCATGATTTGAATTTCTACTAAGAGTGTACGTGTTTCACAGGTGATTATTGAATTTCAGGAGATATGCATAGAGCACGTAAATCGGTTTTCAACCAAAATACCTATTTGGGTTGATCAGTTGATCGTATTTGGGTGTCTCCTGAATTCAATAATCGCTCTATCACCTGTGACACAGGCAACTCCAAAGCTAGTAGAAATTCAAATCATGAACCATTGAATAATAAACCCCAGTGAAGGAATTTGCAGCGTTTTTTTAAAGAGCGATTACAATGGAAAAATATTTCTATTTGAAAATTGTAAATTTCGTAAGACGGAGCATGCATATCAAAATGCTTCAACCCGTGTATCGGCTAAAAACCCTTTTAGGAGTTCACTCCATTATCCACATTCACTACATCACTACATCACTGCGATCAAAAAAAAAAAAAAAAAAAAAAAAAAAAAAAACTCTTGTGTTTGTTTGAGCTACAATGGTTTGAGCTACGGACCTGGGGAGGGGCTAATTCGATTCCTCATGGAAAGTTTTTCAAAAAAGTCCAAATTTAGGCCGCTTTGACTTTTTTTGAGGTTTTTAGGGATTTTACAAAACTATGACAACCCTTTGAGAGCACTTTAAATTAAGTGAGAGAGTTGGCTAAAGAATTGGGGCGTTGTAGAACCAATATTGATTTTTCATGAAAATTTCAGATTTTTTGCTCCAGCCGTTTGGGAGAAATCGTGCGTACGGCGGACGGACAGAAAATTTTTTTATTGCAGATTTGGATTCTACACCCTTTGAAACGTAAACCATGAAATTTTCAGGGGGGGGGGGGGGGGGGTAACAATTTTTTTCCAAGAGCGATTACAATGGTTTATTACTGAATAATAGGACAAAACAGAGAAATTATGGGAGGTTATTTCTCTCAAATCTTGACTGACCACAAACAACTGGAATGTTTTGTTTGTCCTTATCCAACAGCTGCCAGCCAATAACAATTACTTTAATTGAAATAGAACACGAAAACCAAATTGAAAATGGAAGATTACCCACTTAAGTGTAAAATTCTTCTGCTTCAACCATCTGGTCAGCGGAGAAGCTAGGTAGTTTAAAGAAGCTTCAGAACGTCATGTGATAAGTGCATCAATATTACGAACTCTAGGCAGGTTCGTACGAACTGTAAAGGTTTCATTTTTTAGAATAACAAAAGGTTTGTACGCAAAAGGCTGTCTTGGGCTGAAATTTAAACATTACCTTCATCTGTCTTCATTGCAAAGTTGGCAAGTCTCTTAGAAGATTCATTGGAAAGTCTGTGGACTGTAGGTGCCGATTTTAGCTGTTCACGGTTCTGACTTCTAATAGGTTCGACCTTCTGTGAAATTCACCTTTTTTAGTTTGATTCTGCATGTATCCCTCACGCTCATGAAGAATATGCTGGAATATGCTTCCTTAGGTAGCCTAACCATACTATGCACAAGTTCAGCCGAAAGGGAGTGCAAAATGAATTTCTCCCGTACATCGTTTACGGGCTTGCAATTCCCTTAAGTGAGGTGAACTACCATTATCTATTAGATGTGTGCCACATGCTTCCCCTCGAGAGACGTTGATGCATATCAAACCCCCTTTTCTCTCCATAAACTGTCTCCTGCTGTTTTACTATCGAAGTTAAAACTTGTCCTTAATAACACCTGCTGCTCTTTCACATCCTCATTTCTTTTCAGAATGCCATTTTCTCAACTACCTCCGAATTCACATACTTCGTCATTTCCCACGTTCTACGAATCATTATCCTAATTTGAATAGTAGTTACGCCCTATTGTTCGATTCATTTTCTCAGCTGAAGTTGTTCGTTGCCTTTTTCATTTAATAGATTATTGCGAATTGACCTTTCTTTTAGTAATTTTTAGTGAAAAACGCCGCAAATTCTTTCACTGGGGTTTATTATTCAATTTCATTCATTTGGCTTGAGTTCATAGTGTGGATTTCTACTAAGCTTTGGAGTGTGCGTGTTTCACAGGTGATAGAGCGAGTAGTCAATTTCAGGAGGCACACAAGAATGATCAACTGATCAATCCAAATAGGTATTTTCGTTGAGAACCGATTCCCGTCCTGCACACACCCCCCCCCAAAGCCAAAAATCGCGCACACCCCTGCCAAACACGCACACACCAAAGCTTAGTAGAAATTCAAACTATGAACGCAAGCCAAATGAATGAAATTGAATAATAAACCCCAGTGAAGGAATTAGCTGCGTTTTCTTCAAGAGCGATTACAATGGAAACAAATTCTATTTGAAAATTTTGAATTTCGTAAGACGGAGCATGCATATCAGAATGCTTCAACCCGTGTGTCGGCTATAAACCCTTTTAGGGTAACTCCAGTATCCACATTCACTACATCACTAGGTTACTGCGATAAAAAAAAACGCTCTCGTTTTTGCTTTGATCGCAGTAACCTAGTGATGTAGTGAATGTGGATGCAAATGTTGGCACCATAAATCGGGCCATACATCGGGAATGGTTTGAGCTACGGACCTGGGGAGGGGCTTATTCGATTCCTCATGGAAAGTTCTTAAAAAAAAGTACAAATTTACGACGCCTTGACTTTTTTTTTGAGGTTTTTAGGGATTTTACAAAACTTTGACAACCCTTAAAGGTCACTCTTAATTAAGTTACAGAGCTGGCTAAAGAATTGGGGCGTTGTCGGACCAATATTGATTTTTCCTGGAAATTTCAGATTTTTGTTCCAGCCGTTTGGGAGAAATCGTGCGTGCGGCGGACGGACGGAAAAATTTTTATTGCAGATTTGGATTCTACACCCTTTGAAACGTAAACCATGAAATTTTCAGGGAGGTTTAGAAATTTTTTTTTCAAGAGCGATTACAATGGTTTATTGTTGAATAATAAACCAAAATTTGTTTGTTTGGTTTGAATATTTTTAAAGATTTCAGTATTCATTATTCATTGGTACATATATGACATTTTGCTTTACAGTGACTGGCAAGAACCCCTAGAAAGGTCAGCTTTCGCCGGTGACTGCTCCGACTCCTCCTTAAGGCAAGCTGATGAATTATCTACACCGTTGGGTCTATCAGGTGGTAAGTCTCTTCATTATTTGCGTTTTCCATCACACCCAAATTCTCTCTGCTACAACTACTCCCCTTAGCAATATTCCTAGAATCTCGGAACCATGACGTGGTACAGAATCCCAAAAACGTGATCGAAATAGAACATATTGATAAGTAATGCTTGCATTACAAGAATTCACCAAACAACAATTTCTCAGGTACTAATGGTTGGATCCAGCTAAAATTTAAGTTAATCGGAGATGAAGGTCGGACATTATAACTCCAATTGCAACACGATCGTACCATCATTGAATCTGCCGCAGAATTATAGCGATGACTCTGCCATACAGGTCAACTAACATTTTGAACGCTTTGATGTATGCCGGAATATGTAATGAGGGATTTCTGCCTCCTGAAACGCATTAGCAACCCTACATTATCATGTTTCGAGATCATTTAAAACAGTTCAGAAATCTTGAACTATTAAGTTTGGTTCATATGTGAAACTCAGAACCGAATGGTACCATGATTTTTGGAATCTATGCCCTCAGACGTGAAATCCAATCATTGTGATTGACAAAAGTGAAGATCTAGGTTATTTAGGGATTTCGATCACGATTTTGGGATTTGGACCAATGGATAAGGTGAGGGTTACTGTTTCATGGTACGATGTCTCTATATTACATAGTAAAAAAAGTATCGCACCCACTTCGGACAAACGGTTGGCAACTACGGCACCTGCCGACCCTGCTCCTATCACTATGAAGTCGTAGTGGGTGAGGAGTTCGTCCGTGCTGGTGTTGATAGGTCGAGCCTCCGGGTCCAACATCTCGTACTGGAAGTAGGCGATGGCAGCTGCCAGGATTGGCACGAACCAGCCGACGTTCGTCACGACGCTCGCCGCTCCTGCCAGCGCTGATGGTAGAGCAGCGACTGCACTGCTCATCTCTCTGAAAAAAAAAAAAAAAAAAAAAAACGAAGAATCTTTTAATCATCCTGTCTATGCAAGAACCTATGATAAAGGGTCGGTACAACAACTTTTGACAACCAATTAAGACTGTGTCAACGGTGATCTAGTATACCCCTATTCACAGATAATTGTATAATAATACGAAGTTGTACTTTGGCACTTTAAAAAACGGGACAGTAGACCTCTATGGTTCTACAGCCAGATCATTTAAATGATTAATTTTACACATTAAGTACCGAAGATGAAAAATTGCCTATGCAACCTACAAATATGGGATTCTAGCTCAGAGGAGGGGAGCTAGTAAACAGTGATGAAAGCTATGGCGAGGGGGGGGGGGGGCTAACAAGGGTTTACGTGAGCGCATTCCGTGCGACTCCCCGGAAAAATCTGTAGATTCAAAGGTGGCAAGCACGAATAACCCCCACGGGCGGACGGAAAAGTGGTGATGCCGGGATAACAAAGGGCGGAAGGAGACCACCCGAAGGTTAGAAGGTTAGTTGAAGTAGTGTTGAGCCAGGGGGGAGGGGGGGGGGTGGAACTGTCGGGTCGGTCGCTAAGAACTGATTGTACTCCTGTTAATCATTTAAATGATAATGAGTGATGCTTGTGGACGGAACGTGCAATGGGTTGAAGAAGGAAGTTACTTCAGGAAAGACGAAGGTTAATGATGCATGGTAGGTCTCTTCTTAGGTAGGGAGTAAAAACCTCCCGTAAATACCCTTGCACCGAGTAACAGGAATTCCATACAGTTTACAGCGCTGATCCCTTAATGCCTAATAGATAGCGGTCGCAATATTCACACTGCAGAATTATACCTTTTAAGTCCACGTACATTTTGGTTTATTATTCAATAACAAACCATTGTGATCGCTCTTGAAAAAAAAATTTCTAACCCCCTGAAAATTTCATGGTTTACGTTTCAAAGGGCGTGGAATCCAAATCTGTAACAAAAATGTTTCCGTCCGTCCGCTGTACGCCGTATGCACGTTTTCTCCCAAACGGCTGGAGCAGAAAATTTGAAATTTGAAAATTTGAAATTTCAGGAAAAATCAATATTGGTCCGACAACGCCCCAATTCTTTAGCCAGCTCTCTCACTTAATTTAAAGTGCTCACAAGACTTAAATGTCAAAGTTTTGTAAAATCCCTAAAAACCTCCAAAAAAGTCAAGGCGGCCTAAATTTAAGCCCCTTCTCCAGGTCCGTAGGTCAAACCATTCCCGATGTATGGCCCGATTTATGGTGCCAACATTTGCGTCGTCATTTTTTTTTTTTATCACAGTAACCTGGTGATGTAGTGAATGGATACTGGAGTGAACTCCTAAAAGGGTTTACAGCCGATACACGGGTTGAAGCATTCTCATATGCATGAAACGCTGCAAATTCCTTCACTGGGGTTTATTATTCAATTTCGTTCATTTGGCTTGCATTCATGATATGAATTTCTACTAAGCTTTGGAGTGTGCGTGTTTCACAGGTGATAGAGCGATTTACGATTTTCAGAAGATATGAATAGAGTACGTAAATCGGACCTCAACCAAAATATCTATTTGGATTGATCAGTTGAACATATTTGGGTGCCATCCTGAAATTCAATAGTCTTATTTTTCCGATCACCAATCATGATTGTCTGTGTTCGATATTTGAACTGTCACCAAAACTGCACTTTTGCGAAGTCCAGTTTTGAAGAAGTCTCCTGCAATTGAACAGCAGTGATGGAGTAATATGGATTGTGTGACCAACTACCTGCGTATGTCCGACGGACATTGTCCGTGTCAAAATAAGTAGAAGCTGGGCTGCTTAAAATCTTGGGGATTTGTTTTTGTTCAACTACTACCACTTCAAATGGAAGGCTAATGAATTCGTTACCAAATCAGGCTGCATTACACATATACTCGGTATTTTACGGTGGTTTAAATGTTTATATGAGATCAAAGCTTTGTTTCGAGAAGCCGTCGGTCTTTAAACAGAGTTGACAGGTATGCGGACAGAAGAGAATCTCTCTTCGCAGTCTATAAAGAGTGGATAGGTGATAGGTCTGTGAAAGCCGGTCTGTGTGAAAAGTGAAATGGGAGCCCCAAAGGCTGACGGCAGTCGTGCTATTACGATCTAACCGCGCAACAGTAGGGACTTCAAGCTGACCTCCCATAGTAGGCAGGTAGCCAGTTATAGTTATGTTCATTTTGATTTACTGGTAACGCCCGCTCGTTTCTCTCTCTCCTCCTAGACAAGAGAATGCCCACATATCGGTGGTTCACTAGAATTGATACAGAAACATTGAATAATCAAAGGAATATAGGATATTCCTGAATAGGGATGGAGGAAAACTGACAAAAAGAGCCAAGAATTGAAAGTCAAGAATTTTAACAAAGGCCACATTCCACGCATTTCCACGAGAAATCAAAAAGTAAGCCGCCAAACGGCGATAAATTATTCTGCTGTTCACACAAAGAACGTATTTTCCAGAGCAGCGGTTCCCAAATGGTGGTCCGCTGACCCCTGCAGGTTCGCGAGGTATGGCTGAGGTGTCCGCAAGATATACAAAATAAATATATTACTTAGCGCCGAGGAGTGAAAATGGAAACTAATAATGTACTTGTAGGTCCTCTGTACAGGTATTTTCACAAATTAATCCTGAGTTGTATGTATAGCATTCGTTTGATTTATTTGTTTCACATATTTTGACTCTTTTTAGGTAATTTTAGGCTTAGGAAATAGTGGGGGTCCTCGTCATTGAAGAAGGGGTCCTTGGCAAAATTTAGTTGGGAACCCCTGTTCGAGAGGAAAACAACAAAACACTGTTTTTACCTATTGGTTTATTATTCAATAATAAACCATTGTAATCGCTCTAGAAAAACAAATTTCTAACCCCCCCTGAAAATTTCATGGTTTACGTTTCAAAGGGTGTAGAATCCGAATCTGCAATAAAAATTTGTCCGTCCGTCCGCCGTACGCACGATTTCTCCCAAACGGCACGAGAAAAAAAGCTGAAATTTTCAGGAAAAATTAATATTGGTCGCCCAAATTCTTGAGCCAGCTCTCTCACTTAATTTAAAGTGCCCTTTAAGGGTTGTCAAAGTTTTGTTAAATCCCTAAAAACCTCAAAAAACGTCAAGGCGGCCTAAATTTGGACTCTTTTTGAAGAACACTCCACGAGGAATCGAATGAGCACCTCCCCAGGTCCGTAGGTCAAACCATTCCGGATCTATGGCCCGATTTATGGTGCCAACATTCGGGTTATTGTGGTTTATTATTGTTTTTGTGTTGAAGCATTCCGATAACCATAAAAAATAAATAAATAAAAAGCAGTGAACGTGGATCGAAATTCAGTGAACTCCTAAATGATTACCTATGGTTTATTCTGGGCATTCCTGTCCAAATTCACTTGGAAACACGGTCGTAAAAAGTTATCCTGGTTTGGTAACACAAAAAACGCTGCAAATTCTTTCACTGGGGTTTATTATTCAATTGGCTTGCGTTCATGATTTGAATTTATACTAAACTTTGGAGTGTGCGTGTTTCACAGGATAGGGCGATTATTGAATTTCAGGAGGCACACAAATATGATCCACTGATCAATCCAAATACTCGTGGGTATTTTGGTTGAGAACAGATTTACGTGCTCTATGCATACCTCCTGAAATTCAATAATCGCTCTATCACCTGTGAAACACGCACACTCCAAAGCTTAGTACAAATTCAAATCATGAACGCAAGCCAATTGAAAAATAAACCCCAGTGAAAGAATTTGCAGCGTTTTTTCACATATTTTGACTCTTTTTAGGTAATTTTAGGCTTAATAAATATTGGGGGTCCTCGTTGTTGTAGTACCTTGATGAAGGGCTCCTTGAAAAAACTTAGTTGGGAACCCCCGTTCTAGAAAAAAAACACTGTTTTTACCTATTTTTTATACATATTTTTCCTCCGCACCCGCATAATTCTAAGATTTCTTCTTCGGGAGAGTCAAAATTTCAAAAATCAAATCGAGAAACCCAAAAATCTGAATTGCACTCAATTGGCACTAAATTTAGTATTAACTGGACCATTGCTTGACCTCTTCAAAGACACAGGTGAAAATCCTGAAGTAAAGCAGCGAGAGTGTAGATGCCTGCTCCTTAATTTCCCATAGCCGGAACGTACTATTTTACTTTAAGAACCTACGAGTATCTGTACATGTTTCATGGGTCCAAAACTGCTGCGAAATTGACATCAGGCAACTGCACGGGGGGGCAATGGGTACGTCTCTATCTTTCTCGTCTTACTAAGGATTCCTTGGGACACTTGGGAATGTCCTTTTCACGGATTTATCGATTAATGAATGGCAGGGACCCGACCATTTCTGTTGAGACAGGCAGCATCCGAAACTGAACCTTCGAAATTCCAAAACAATGGTATTGTAAGAGTTGGTTTTTGGCTGTTGGATAGGTACTGTCCCGATCGGAGTTGCTTTGCGAATCATTCGAATAGCCAGATTTATTCTGAAGGAAGACAAAATATGAGCCAATAATTTGAATTTATAGGTTTGAGTGATCACGGAAGTCCGAATGATTGATAGTCCCCACTGAGTCTATCACAGTTCAGCTGATAATTTCGCAGGCTGTTTTATACATTCAGCATACTTCTCCGATCATCTGTTACCGCAAACCTTTAGACTGCGTGAAATAAATTAGATTAAACCTCACGTCTATTACCTATCGAACGCAATAGACGAAGGAAGACTAAAAGCTTCCCTGCCATCATCGTGAAATGAGATTCCAATTTCGCCCACAGATTCAGGGATTTCCCAATTATCTAATACTCGATGAAGACCCTTCAAACCTACTTCACGAAGAGGGTCCTAACTTAATAGAAACCTCAATTTTCGAATAACTATCGTCAAACACAGTGGTGGAGTGATTACAGGTTCGTTATTGTTGTCTAACTAAAGATAATACTTACTGCTAAATAATCGTTCGCTGATTGAAAGAGGTTTTTGAGCATGTTTACACTTTTTTTAACAATCACAATATTCACAATTTTCATCTAATGTTGATTATATTTTCAGATGGAATGTTTTGGGATTGAGATGGTCTGCAAGTGCAGACGTATAATTTTGGTTTATTATTCAATAATAAACCATTGTAATCGCTCTTGAAAAAAAAAAAAAAAAATTCTAACCCCTCCTGAAAATTTCATGGTTTACTTTTCAAAGGGTGTAGAATCCAAATCTGCAATAAAAAATTTTCCGTCCGTCCGCCGTAAGCACGATTTTTCCCAAACGGCTGGAGCAAAAAATCTGAAATTTTCAGGAAAAATTTATGTTGGTCCGACAACGCCCCAATTCTTGAGCCAGCTCTCTCACTTAATTTAAAGTGTCCTTTAAGGGTTGTCAAAGTTTTGTGAAATCCCTAAAAACCTCAAAAAAGTCAAGGCGGCCTAAATTTGTACTCTTTTTGAAGAACACTCCACGAGGAATCGAATGAGCCCTTCCCCAGGTCCGTAGGTCAAACCATTCCCGATCTATGGCCCGATTTATGGTGCCAACATTCGCGTTATTTTGGTTTATTATTGTTTTTGTGTTGATATCAGTAACCTAGTGACGTAGTGATGTAGTGATGTGGATACTGGAGTGAACTCCTAAAAGGCTTTGTAGCCGATACACGGGTTGAAGCATTCTGATATGCATGAAACGCTGCAAATTCTTTCACTGGGGTTCATTATTCAATTGGCTTGCGTTCATGATCTGAATTTCGACTAAGCTTTGGAGTGTGCGTGTTTCGCAAGTGATAGAGCGACTATTGAATTTCAGGACGCACACAAATATGATCAACTGATCAATCCAAATAGGTATTTTGGTTGAGAACAGATTTACGTGCTCTATGCATATCTCCTGAAATTCAATAATCGCTCTATCACCTGTGAAACACGCACACTCCAAAGCTTAGTATGAATTCAAATCATGAACGCAAGCCAATTGAATAATAAACCCCAGTGAATGAATTTGCAGCGTTTTTTGAACACACTGTCCACTGTCAGAATGATTAGAGGGGTTCGTAACTCTGTGTTAACTTGTACCTCGAGAATAACCCATTGTCTCTAGAATTGCAAGAGGTCATTCTTTCATGTTTTTGTAGATCGCTTGTGGTCAAAGAAGTTAATAGAAACTAATTTCTATCTGAATCCAACGAAAAACTACCTTCTAACTTCGCAAGTTTTTCAGATTTAGATTGTTTGATAGATTATTCCTTGCATATAATCTATAGTTACAATATAGTTGGTTGATCAAACTGTCGAGGTAACTGGCACATTCAGGTTCAATGATGGATTTTTGAGCTACGTTTCCTAAACTTTGGTCCAGGAGTTTCGGAGAAAAGCTTCGGACGACGGACGGGGTATGCAATAATAGTACGGCGTAACGGGAACAGTAAACCATTGTGCTATAATTTACAGCGTTTTTCCGTGGACCATATTTTTGAGGTTATGCAGGTCATAATCGTCTAGTAGTACCATTGTTGCATTACTAAATTCATGATATAGCGACTACCAATCTGAAGCTCTGCGAGCTAAGGCATCATCCATGACCCATGAGTGAATCACCAACAACACTGGCCAAGCCTATCGGTGAGACAGTAACCTAAAGCGAGCAGCTCAAGTCCAAAATTGTATCATCCACATATATGCATTTGTATCAATTTTATTTATTGACTGAATAAATTATCTATCTATCTATTTTAACCCCACCAAACACACTTACCGGAAGAATATACTTAGTCTCCGTATTTCATAAAATGATCTTCACACTTCGTTAAAGATTTGCTCGACCACCAAACATTCGTTGCAACAATCTCCTAACGTTATAAGTTCAGTATTATTATTATTTTAACTTTTGAGAAGTTTGAAAAGTTACCTCTGTTTGAAGGGAGGGAATCAATCCCGACCAGGCGATCGGGCTAAGACGTCAAAATAATTGTTACATGCTTCATAATTTAACCGTCAAAAGGAAAGGCGCTAAGAGCAGAATCCTTTGCTGTTGTGAAACTTTATTTTAATTTTTTCACTCTTCAGACAACGTAGAGTTTAATCCAACCGCCAATTACGAGAGGCAGAACTTTTGACCGACCTTCTACTTCCAAGAAAAAGTTACAGCAAAGGAAAACACAAAGTACAGTTGAAACCCAAAGCAATCTGCTTCTCTCGGAATGAGGCTGGTGGTTGGGAACTCAGCTTTGACAGACCAAAATCCTATAATAAACTCCTTTAAAAAAGCAAAGTACACAATTTATAATATTTTAGGTATTAACGTGAGTACCGACTTTCCTGTATACGACGAACATCAACTCTAAACAAGACTCGTAATAACCTGTGGAAGTGTTAGGTAATTTAACTATAGGTTGGATCAAGACTAAATAAAACGTGTATATTTAATATTCAATGATTTCAATTATCCAAATTCGCTCTCATTGATCCCGAGTTTATACGAGTACAACTTGCAGGAGACATTCCCTGTGCTTCACACAACTCCTGACAACATGATAGGAATCGTACAAGAACTGAGGCCATGAACAAGGACTGATCACAAATTAAGATAAAGACAAGACTCAAAAATTATTTAGAATGTTGTGAAACCCAAATTGTACAATACAATTTAATTTTTCTAAACTAACAGCCTCCTGCAAAAATATTTCCAATATTATAGACGTCACAATGATTTACACATTAAATTTCAACACCGTTCAATAAATTGTAACCCCTCCAATGTAGTGGATGTCTGACCCATGATTGTAATGTGTAGTGATTTGGGTTTATTATTCAATAATAAACCATTGTGATCGCTCTTGAAAAAAATTTTTTTTAACCACCCTGAAAATTTCATGGTTCACATTTCAAAGTGTGTAGAATCCAAATCTGCAATAAAAATTTTTCCGTCCGTCCGCCGTACGCCGTACAATTTCTCCCAAACGGCTGGAGCAAAAAATCTGAAATTTTCATGAAAAATCAATATTGGTCCGACAACGCCCAAATTCTTTAGCCAACTCTCTCACCTAATTTAAAGTGCCCTTTTAGGGTTGTCAAAGTTTTGTAAGATCCCTAAAAACCTCAAAAAAAGTCAAGGCGACCTAAATTTGGACTTTTTTCGAAGAACTTTCCATGAGGAATCGAATGAGCCCCTCCTCAGGTCCGTAGCTCAAACCATTCCCGATGTATGGTGCCAACATTCGCGTTATTTGTGTTTATTATTGTTTTTGTGTTGATATCAGTGATATAGTGATGTAGTAATGTGGAGTGAACTCCTAAAAGGGTTTATAGCCGATACACGGGTTGAAGCATCCTGATATACATGAAACGCTGCAAATTTTTCACTGGGGTTTATTATTCAATTGGCTTGCGTTCATGATTTGAATTTCTACTAAGCTTTGGAGTGTGCGTGTTTCACAAGTGATAGAGCGATTATTGAATTTCAGGAGATATGCATAGAGCACGTAAATCTGTTCTCAACCAAAATACCTATTTGGATTGATCACTTGATCATATTTGTGTGCCTCATGAAATTCAATAATCGCTCTATCACCTGTGGAACACGCACACTCGTGAATCATTGAATAATAAACCCCAGTGAAAGAATTTGCACCTTTTTATACTTTAATGTGGTTTTTATAAGTGAAATTGTGGAATACGATGGAGGTTTTAAATGGGGAAGTGCAAATTGAAGGGCCTTCAAAATGGGCGATGAACCATAATGCATTTCAAAAATAAATTTTTACTTTCAGACTGTGCATAGAAGAAAGGTGCCCTTGGTTTACAAGTTAGTACGATCCTCCCGATGTTCGTAAGAAGAATAGAAACATATTTAAAGAAGATAATTTTGTTATCCTAGTTTTCGTTTTAAGCATTTTCCTAGGTATGAGCAAAGAACCGATAGTGTATCCTTCCAAATAAACGTTTCCAAGCGCTTTGGCCATTCGCATGAGTCGTAGCTAAATGCTGAACCAGCTAGAAACCGTAATAATATGTTTTTCTATGACTTGCAGACACCGTTCTCTTATTTTAAATTACAAGACACAACTCACATCGGTGCTCAACCGAAAATCACCATCAAGCAGTTCGGAAGTAGCAGTTTTTGAGTAGCTAATGAATCCTTGTAGTTTAGTGTGAAAAAATGAAACATCACCTTTCGTAGGTTGAAAAATTTATGGAAAAAAAGGAAAGTAGTTTTTACGACTGTGAGTTGTTGAATGAGGTGTCAACTTGAAAGTTTTGCTTCTCGGAACGTGAGTCATAATCTGACAGTAGAAATTGATTCACATGACCTCGTTCGTAGTGAAATCAATAACTTCGCATCTACGATCATTGAAATTCATCAACACTAAAATCCATTACTGTACAAAACGCGCAAATTCTTTCACTGGGGTTTATTATTCAATGATTCATGATTTGAATTTCTACTAAGCTTTGGAGCCTGCGTGTTTCACAGGTGATAGAGCGATTATTGAATTTCAGGAGGCACACAAATATGATCAACTGATCAATCCAAATAGGTATTTTGGTTGAGAACCGATTTAAGTGCTATGCATATCTCCTGAAATTCAATAATTGCTCTATCACCTGTGAAACACGCACACTCCAAAGCTTAGTAGAAATTGAAATCATGAACGCAAGCCAATTGAATAATAAACCCCAGTGAAAGAATTTGCAGCGTTTCATGCGTATCAGAATGCTTCAACCCATGTATCGGCTATAAACCCTTTTAGGAGTTCACTCCAGTATCCACATACACTACATCACAAAGTCACTGCGATCAAAACAAAAAAAAACCCTGTTGTTTGTTTTGCTTGCAGTAACCTAGTGATGTAGTGAATGTGGATGCAAATGTTGGCACCATAAATCGGGCCATACATCGGGAATGATTTGAGCTACGAACCTGGGGAGGGGCTCATTCGATTCCTCATGGAAAGTTCTTCAAAAAAAGTTTAAATTTAGGCCGCCTTGAATTTTTTTTTAAGGTTTTTAGGGATTTTACAAAACTTTGACAACCCTTAAAGGACACTTTAAATAAAGTGAGAGTGCAGGCTAAAGAATTGTGGCGTTGTCGGACCAATATTGATTTTTCCTGGAGATTTTCAGATTTTTGCTCCAGCCGTTTGGCAGAAATCGGCCGTACGGCGCACAGTGGGGCCAACGTGGAAAAAAATCCAGTTTTTCTAAGTCACTCAAAAAGGGATGTAATGTGGTTTTCTCAAAGTTTATTACCTGTAGAATACGGGAGTGAAAGACCTTCGGTGGCTAAAAATTGTTTTCACTACCAAATGGGGGCTGAAACACGATATTTCGAGATTTTAAGCTTTTTGAGAGTATAATTTGAAAGCTGCCTACCACGTTCTATATGATAGAAAAAAATTTCTAAATGGTATAATGTTGGTAATATATTCATGTAGTATCGGTAAGAAATACTAATTATTTTTTCAAAACATTATGGCTTGAACATTAGCTCCAGATTTGGGGTTTTATAGTGAAATACAGCTTGAGAGGCATGGAAAAAACGAGCTTCGTCTTCCTTTGGTTTGGCTCATTTTTTTTCTTGAAGTTCTGACTATTATCAAGAAGCTGTACCAATTTCATCGCCGTATTCCACCGAATTCAGGTGTAGTGGGTTAAAATGTGATCAAAGACAGAGCGAAACCGTCACCAAGCGATGCATGAATGAATGTGCGCTTTGTATACCGGAGGCGGGCAATATGCGAACGTGATAGTTCTTCGGATTGCCATTCGCAATAATGTGGTCTCGTCTTAAATCAGTTCGTCCTGACGTGATATACCGGGAACATGTCATCCTTAAAAATCTCTTATTCGGATTTGGCAAACGTTTATTTTGGGGATGGAAATATTCTACGGTATTTGGAAGAAAATCATGGGGATCTCGCAGAAGATAGACGCTTAATGATCAGTGCCGAAATAAGTAAGCGGTTTAAAGGAAATTTCAATAACAAACTGAAATCGGTGAGTTTTAAAAAAAATGTTTTTACGAAAAAATTTTCACTCTGGTTGGAAAATGAATTTGTCATTTCAATTCCGGACGACGAGCCCTCTTTACTTGGAAAAGGTAAACCATTTGATCAGTGTGGTTACAAATCCCAATTGATGAAAATTCGCTACGAACATTCCCAAGATCTCATTGATGCCGCTGGATCCTCCCACTGTGACCACCCTACAGCATCATTTGACCCGACCCATGCCCTCGCATTGTTTACTCTATCACCTGACCGAACCTCAGTAATCAGCAACGCACTTTGCCAAAGCTAAAACCTACCTATATAACATACCTACATACATATTTATAAAGAAACCTTATTTCAAACAACCATTATCTTCGTATTCCACGACCTCTGAAACGAAAAAGACAACTTTTTCTACGAAAAGTTGGTAAATTATCACAGTAAAATTCTCACACCCTTTTCACTTTTATTATTATACTTGAATTTTTTCAAAATTCACAAGATTTAATGCTAAAATAATAATTTAAACTTCAGAAAACATACTTTTGTAATGTATTTTTGTATTCTGAATCGAATGAAACCATTCCCAAATCAGAACACTAATTCATTTCAAAGATAATGATTTTTTTCCCATTTTTGGCCATTTGGCCCCACTGTGCGGCGTAAGGCGGACGGACGGGAAATTTTTTATTGCAGATTGCAGATTTGGATTCTACACCCTTTGAAACGTTTTTTCAAGATTTTTTTTTTTTTTTCAAAATTACAATGGTTTATTATTGAATAATAAACCAAAACGTGCTTTTTGAACATCCGTAATATTGAACAATTTTTTTGCGATTTTTCCCGTCATAGTTATATTATTTTTAACCAATTAGAAAGAAAAAATTCTAATTTGAGAAAAAAATGTTGCTTAGGTTGATTAGGGTTAAGTAATTTTTAGATAGTTGATAAAAAAGTTGTGTGAAAGCGCGCTTGGTCACTTGTGTGGTTTCTAAGAAAAAAAAACCACCTTTCAAAGAATAAATTTGAACTTTCACGTTGCCTGTAAAGTTGTAATGTGGCAACTATTCTCGTTAAACAGTGGACTGGACTCTGTAGTAAAATAAAAACGTTATCAAACCGATTGCTTTATTAAAGAAATGGGGGAATGAATATCCCAAACATGAAAACATGAATCCGCTGTTGTCAAAGATTATTGCAATTGGAAATTCGATATTTTCGATGTGTAATGCGTATATGTTCATAAACCGTACCGATCTTTTTATTCTGTTTAGCTCTTAGTGTTAGGAAGCTTGATATAACTTGGAGGGTAATTGCTATTTTTTGGGATATTCAGAGACACGAATTCAACGGGAAAAAAATTGAGTGGGAACTGTTATACCAAGTCCATTATGTACGGACCTGACTGTGTTGATTTCATGACAGAATGGTTGGGAATAAAAAATAGCACACCATCTTCTTGAAATCGCAGATACAAATGAAGGAATGGACTAATCTCTCGGTTGCAAGTCGCTAATAACAGGCTTGTGTGGACATGATCGCGATTGTCTTCTTTGTTTATTATCGCTTGTTCCAACACCACTAGTTAGTTCTAAGTGAACCTATCAGGTACAAATGTATATTTAAAATATTTAGTTTTTGGACTTTTGTCCACGAAAGGCTGCACAGTGCGTCTGATGAAAAATGGTGAACTGCAAGGAAATTAAGTATTCCATTTCTCACCTCGTTTGGCAGCTCCGGTTCCCAAATAAAAGTCACTATTAGGCTCCGTGGACGGAGAACGAAGCTGAAGGAAGCGATCTCTAGAAGACGCGGAGTCACTGACACGGCTTTTCGTCTCGAACTGGACGAGTTCATCTGACGTCTGGGGGCCCCAGGACGAAGTGAGTTAACGGGCGAGAGGCTAACGGGACACCGTCGCCGGTGGGAAGAGGAAGAGGGGCGGCCCCAAAACCACTATTTGGCTCAAGAATCCGACGAAACAATGGGCATCCAAATTGATGGAGTGAATCAGAGAACAATTATTATATTATTATTCCAATTATTATCAATCAGTTGAGCTGTACATGTACATTGCACACGCGAAGTACTACGTAGATCCTACGTTGAGTTAAGATTGCTACCACCAATTCGTCTAGCCGTAGGTAGATAAGAATTTTGACTGAGAGTCTACTGGAACAATTGACAGCCAACTTGATGCCCTTATTTTGGTTTATTATTCAATAGTAAACCGTTGTAATCGCTCTTGAAAAAAAAAAATAATAATAAATAATAATTCTAACCCCCCCTGAAAATTTCATGGTTTACGTTTCAAAGGGTGTAGAATCCGAATCTGCAATACAAATTTTTCCGTCCGTCCGTCGTACGCCGTACGCACGATTTCTCCCAAACGGCTGAAGCAAAAAATCTGAAATTTTCAGGGAAAATCCATTTGTCCGGCGACGCCCCACTCTTTTTTAAAGAAGAACACTCCACGGGGAATCGAATGAGCCCTTCCCCAGGTCCGTAGGTCAAACCATTCCCGATCTATGGCCCGATTTATGGTGCCAACATTCGCGTTATTTTGGTTTATCATTGTTTTTGTGTTGATATCAGTAACCAAGTGACGTAGTGATGTAGATATGTAGTGATGTGGATACTGGAGTGAACTCCTAAAAGGCTTTGTAGCCGATACACGGGTTGAAGCATTCTGATAACCATAAAAAACGCTGCAAATTCTTCCTCTGGGGTTTATTATTCAATTGGCTTGCGTTCATGATTCGAATTTCTACTAAGCTTTGGAGTGTGCGTGTTTCTCAGGTGATAGAGCGATTATTGAATTTCAGGAGGTATGCATAGAGCACGTAAATCGGTTCTCGACCAAAATACCTATTTGGATTGATCAGTTGATCATATTTGTGTGCCTCCTGAAGTTCAATAATCGCTCTATCACCTGTGAAACACGCACACTCCAGAGCTTAGTATAAATTCAAATCATGAACGCAAGCCAATTGAATAATAAACCCCAGTGAAAGAATTTGCAGCGTTTTTATTAACAAAAACCAAATGCTTCATAATGATTACTACAAGTCACATAAGCTGGGAAAAGGAAAAGAGGTACTGACATCATCTACCAAATGCGCGTAATGGTTTGGTGGAATAGGCATTCAAAACTTCAATGGGCATGGACAATGTAATGGTATGAATGAATGAATGAATGAGAACATGCTTCTAACAAAAATATACATTTTACAAACAATATTGGAGAGCCATAATAATCTTGATCCAATTGGATTGCCAGATGGAATTCGCTTTCTCTATCTTAGGTACATTATATTACATTTTACTATATTATATTTGAAAATCTGTTTATAACTTAAATGAAATATAAATACATGGGGAATGTGGACTTGACCTACAAATCATATTCATAAATGACCTTAAATCTTAACTGCCAGGCAATCCTGCAGAACCTCGCAACACCAATGTCAGCCTCTCCCAACAATCTCATATACGAGTCTCTGGACAGCACCGGAACATCGAAGCATTTAAGTCTAACTCTAGAGTAGGCAGAGCATTGGGCGACGAAATGAAATGCTGTCTCTATTGTCTTTTGGCTGCACATCGGACAGACTTGGCGGGCGATGTCCACTTCATAAGAACGGAATCGGAGCGGCACAACGTCTCCCCTCACCTTAAAGAGCCATTTGAACACCCAAAATGGTCTGTCATTAATGATGGATACGGGATCCAAACAATTCGATTTAAATTCTTTGTACTGGTCATGCATTTCAGCTTGGAGCGCTCTACTTTTAAATCGGAGTTCTAACTTATCTGAGATTCCACGAAGTGCCTCATCAAAACTGCCTCTTCTCTTTCCAAACGCGAGAGACAATGTAATGGTAATGGGGTACAACAATGTGATGGATTTCGGGGCAGAAGTCGAAGGGGCTAATCGTTAACATGATGGGTCTCTCTGAACCCAGGATATGTATGCCTAACTAATGACCTTTTTCTTCTATAAACACCTGCAATATACTGATGTTGAGATTATTGGTTGACGATATTCCAAAATAAACTCAAAAATCAAGCCAATCCACAGCCAAGAATTCAACTCTAGCTTTTTTGGTGAGCTCCTCTACTGCGCTGATTGTACAAAATTTGTTGATACATTTTCGTTTTCCTCCAGGTTTTTTAATATAGAAAACTGAGGTCTTGTCAGATTTGTGATAGATACTACTAAGAAGCAGGATTTATACGGGGAGAGCAGTTTTAATGAGCAATGAAGTTGGAAGGGAAAAAAATTAACGTAATGTATTTTTCTTAAAAATCATTTAATAGGAAAAATTACTTGAATATTATCACGATGAGACAAAAATATTTACAAATCACAATCCTGATTTAATATCCTTTACTCACTACTTAGGTCGAACTTCATTTACTGGCCAAATCATCTTGTTTTAGATCAGAAATGGCTAAATTGGGGAACTTCTTCAATATAAATTCGCAGCAGGCCTAATTTTTGTTTCTGTGTGCTTTTAGCTGCTTACTTGATCAGAAGGTTCATTGATTGTTTCACATTAAAAGTTTGTGCATCATAAATTAAAACACCCAAAATTTTTATTTGGAATGTCGTCATAGTTGTCATAATTTTAACAATTTTCCAAATTATCTTCCATTCATACCAGAAACGGTTCAATCTGTTGAAGAAAGGACCTACATTTTGGTGACATGACTGAGGGTAGTATTTATGAGGTAGATATAGGTTTTTGCCCTCAAAATATTAAGCTTTAAGCAGAGATACCTGCTGTTACTTCAATCTCTAAAAATAACCATTATGGTATCTAATCTTTACTGGTAAATGATACCATAGTTATCTCGGTAGCCTGAATATCGGCATTAAGTTGTCTTTGAGGTACTTTTCAACAGGTGCCTCAACAAAATTCGTGGCATTTCGAACTGAGGATCATTTTGACAGCGGCACCACTTCATTACCTTGGCCTCAACGCCAGACAGTTTCTAGTTAATTGGCCTGTAACAAAGATGAAGATCATCGAACGTTGGACAAGTTTAGTCAACTCTAGCAACTTATCGACGATTTTTAACCGCAGAATTGCTAAGGGGACCACGCTCTTCGGGGACCGGAACGAGTCCGTCTTTGTGTGACGACCTTAGAGTTTATTTCTTTGTGTTTATGGATTCGATTGTATAACCGGTTATAACTAAATCGTCCTTAACTAGAACTTGCGTATTTTTCGATTTATTTGCCACTTGCGTACTAGGGTTAACTTTATGGCTTGAGACGCCAATCTTGTCTTACATCTTGTCAATATGTCCACACGTGGAATCCGAAAAAACCAATAAATGCATATACCCTATGGTCGGAAAAGTTTAGGTACGCGTTTATGGAAGTGAGAGTCCCAGAACAGGCCCTCAAAACCTCTTACATAGAATTTACAAACAACGTGGTCGACTTGTGTGTGCATGATTCACGGAGACAAAAATGTAAATATAACTCTCCCTTGCTAAACTTCTTGTTATATTAATTAAAAAGCGATTAGATCACCCCTTCGTTGTCTTCCCCTTGCTTCCCAAAGTGCTTGCCTTTAAGGGTTAAAATGCAAAATTTTGTAAAAAGCAAGAGATATTTCTTTGCGAAAAACTAGTGCAAATGAGCCCACAGCTCGAAGGCGAATCGGCCGTTTGTGCAAAAGTCCATCTTTCTAAAAACCTGCAAATTCTTTCAGGTTTATTTGGAGTGTGTGCCACAGGTCCCGAGCGATTATTGAATTTCAGGTCACACAAATAAACCTGATCAATCCAAATAATTTTGGTCGAAAACAGATTATGCTCCATGCCAAATTCAAAAATCGCTCTATTTTGGAAACACGCGATTTATGATTGTTTTTCCATGACGAATCGAACGAGCACCTCCCCAGTGACGTAGTGAAATGCCCGATGTATGGCCCGATTTATGGTGCCAAAATCGCGTTACTTTGTAGTCCTGATATTGAAGTAGTTTGATAACCATAAAAAACTCTGCAATTCTTTCACTGGGGTATATTATTCAATAGGCTTGCGTTCATGATTTGAATTTCGACTAAGCTATGGAGTGTGCGATGTTTCACAATAGTAACATAGAGCGATTATTGAATTTCAGGAGGCACACAAATATGATCAACTGATCAATCCAAACAGGTATTTTGATTGAGAACAGATTTAAATGCTCTATGCATATCTCCTGAAATTCAATAATCGCTCTATCACCTGTGAAACACGCACACTCCAAAGCTTAGTAGAAATTCAAATCATGAACGCAAGCCAATTGAATAATAAACCCCAGTGAAAGAATTTGCAGCGTTTTTTTGTTCCGTACCATCATTACAAGTTATGGCCAATACAGGTTTTTGTAGCAATTTCCTGAACTTTAGCTGGTTTTGAAAATCGCCCGCTCGAATCCTGTGATTTGAATTATTCGAATAGTTTTGTAGTGATGGAGGCTGCTATTTTGGTTGCCGCTGTCATCTAATTATACCTGACGACTATGTTCGCAACGAAATTATCAAGGTAACTGAAATAATTGGGCAACCAAACATGTTTTGTAGTGCGCTAAAAGATAAACTTGGGTAAACGGTAGCGAAAATGTTCATACTGCTAGCTGTCCTTGCAGCCCTGTTGTACTGGCTGAGGCAGTCGCCGTTGAAGGGGATCTTCGACAAGTTTTTCCCGACGAGACGACAGTTCGAAACGGCGGCGGAGGTGGCTCAGCGAGATGTCCCGCTCGAGTCTCATTTCGTCACGACTGCTGACGGTTTCGTTCTCAACATTTTCAGAATCAGATACAGCTCTCATGGACACACGCACGTCGCTCTTTTACAGCATGGGATGATGAGCAACTCAGTGAGACACCTTTACGTTTGACCGTACACGGATAAATTCGTGTGCGTTGAGATTGTGAAAAACACCTTTTAGCCAATTGCAACGGTTTCTGAGCTTATTGTGTGTATGGGCTCATTTATTGAATGACATTTAAGTGGCCACCAGCTTTAAAAATGACGCAAACTATTACACAAAGGTTTATTGTTTTTGCGTTTTTTTCCACTCAAATCACAAATCGACTTATTAGACTTAATATCTGGTACATTATCTTAAATTGGCGATCACTTACCTTATAGTTCTGTTCTAGATGCCTTGAAATGACCACTGTTTATACGGGACCCCGGGGATAGATTAGGAAACAAATTAGCCACAATGGTACTTCAGCAGATCAATGTGTAATGTACATCCAGATTCAACTTGTTAAACACTAAATCTTTACAACTCCCATCACACGAGATGATATCTGAATACCTACAATGGTGCAAAACACTCGAAGTAGATATCGTAATGGACGTTGGTACAGTTGATTTCAGCCATTTGATGTCACCCTTTAGAATTGTCGGACCCAACTATACCCAATTTGTAATTTTTTACCCAAGTTTCTTTAACTTGGTACATTAGCTTCTACGGACCAAATACCATGGTTGATGCTACACGATTATGCTATCCATAACGCTATCTCCCAAGCTTCAATCCAGTTGAAAGGAACCAGCGGAAGCATTATTTTTGATGACCGATGATCCGTGTAGGTCATGAACAGAAAACCAAAGACATAAGTAATGATCCTTTGTGTAATAATTTGCAGAGTTTTGTTTATCTATTCTATCATCGGATTTATCGCACCTTGCAGAGCTGTTAGGAAAGTAATTCGATTACCCATTACAAATTATAATTACTTTTGAAGACTTCAATTCCAGTTGAATGGTAATCGAAAAAAACATTATTTTTTCCGATTACAAGTAATGGTAATCGAAATACCGATTACTTTTTCCGATTACAAATAATGGGGGGGTTTAACGATGACCATTACAGCAATTGGAATGGTAATCGCGATTTCTTCTGGAGTAATTTCAACCCCAAAACTTCGGATTTTCAACTGAAATTGTTACTAGTATACGTTTTATAATCGGATTATTCATTACTCAAAGTAATAATTACATCTCAACTCTGGCACCTTGTAATATTGAGTTAAATGAGGGGTTGGGGACTTTTGTCTTGGTCTATTAAAAAGATTTATTTTATTTAAATTAAAACAAAAAAATACATTGAATTAACAAAGAATAATTATTATTTCCGCATTATTTTAATCGGTATTTGTTATTTTCTGAGTAAAGGAAATATTTTCTGGGTAAATGAAGCGGATGGAATATGACAAACAGCCAGCTTTCCCACTAAAATTCAAAATTTGAAGAAAAAATTGAACGACTTCAATTAATTTTAACGTAGAACTCAATAATCTTATTTTATGGTTGATTTTTTTCTGCTTACTATCAAATTAATAAAACGTTTCGTGGAGAACGAACAGATGAAAGCAGAGCAATCTGGTACGTCTCACCCTCTTTTTTGAAATCTATCATTCTAATCATAAAAAGGCTGCTTATTAGTATTCCAATAGATTTCAGAAAACAATTTTTTTTAAATATACAATTTTATCCTCGAGGTTGCCTCAGCGATAACGACAAGCAATAAAATACGGCAAAAATACGTTTTAAGGATTACAAAAATGGCAAATAATTTCATTAAAATCCGAATATTGTTGGAATTTGTTCGGCTATATTTGGAAAAAGTAGGTTAAGACATTACGAAAATTAGCTCATAAGGTTATACAACACCCATGCAATGGTCATATAGGTGTACCGTTCAGGTTTGAAAATATTTACTTAACAAGAAACAAACAAATTTGTAGCTGCATTTTAAACTGCATTTGTTCGGCCAGTAGCCTCGACCCTGGTTGGTTGGTTATTTTTTAATAGTCTTTCATTGTTGACTTTACTTCATTGTTAGCTATTTACTGATTTTCATTACTTTATCATCATTTTTAGTCGGACTGGGTTGCTGTAGACAGGAGTATCGCCTACCAGCTAGTGGAGAATGGATGGGACGTCTGGCTGGGTAATAACCGAGGTAACTTTTACTCGAGGGAGCACATCTCACTGCCCCGAACTCACAAGACCTACCACAGCTACAGCTATCATGAACTAGGTCTGTACGACCTGCCAGCTGTCATCAACTACATTCTGGAGAAAACTCAACGCCAGAAAATAATTTATATCGGACATTCACAGGGTAACGCGCAGTTCTTTGCCATGGCGACGCTCTTGCCTGAAATGAACGCCAAGATTTCGGTCATGTTCGCATTAGCACCGGTGTGGTGCGTGGCGCACTCCCAACGGCGGTTTCCGCTTATGTACAACGTAGCGTTGCTCCTGGGTACGCCGAGACGTCTCTTCGAGTTGTTTGGAATCTACAGACTTGGAGCCTACTTCCCAAGGTTCCTTAGGCCAGTCGTAGATCTCACTTCTCCCATTTGGACTTTAATCGGCAACTACCTCATAGGGCATGCTATCCTGAATCGACTGGCAACGTACCCATGTCCGAATGTGGTCAGTAACTCGTTTGAATACTGTGTCCTATTCCGCCTACGTAACGGCGTCTGTTGGCAAGAACTGGAACATTTCTCACAAAGTCTCAGCGGAAAATACTATTTCAGTCAGCTGGATCATGGCACCGTCAAAAACATGCAGATCTATGGCAAGCCCTACCCGCCGCCTTACAATTTGCGCAAGATCAAGACTCATATTTCTCTAGTATGGGGCCAGAAAGATGATTACGTTACTCCAGTAGATCTTGTAAGATTGATGGACTTTTTGAAGTACAAGAGAATTATTCGCATTCCGAACTACAACCACCTCGACTTTGTGGCTTCCACACAGTACAACGAAATGATACTTGACCACATCTATGAACTCAGTGCAATATACGACACATGAAAAGCAGTCACACATGGTCAACTTCTAATTGTTAATCAACATTCACTTTGCCCATTTTCGAGATCGGAACTGTACGGTCGTGATGAACTTTTATTGCAATCCAATTTCGAAATATGATTATTTTTTTAAACCGTTTGGTTAGTTTCATTTCAGATACCTATAGAGGAAAATAAATGTCTTGTCATATACTGAAATACGTTGCGATTAGTCCGTAGTATGCGGTTGTGGAGATGGTCATGCTATGCTGTCAACTGAGCTTTTACATTGAATCCCCTACATTGTGGCCCTCGTCCAGTATGTATACTTTTTATAAAACTACTTGGCTATGGGATACTCATGAAAGATATTTGGCCCGAGGCGATGCAGGAAATATGGCAGATTCCTGTTTTCAAAGGAGGATAACTTACTTGTAACTACCTTAAGTTTTGGAGAACGCTCGTGATGGAATCCATTCTTTTCATTATTGATTTCAACGCGTTTACACTCGAATCAGCATTGAAAAACAATGAAAATGCATGTGTCCCACTTTTGGTGTGACGATTTAAGTTTGCGCGATATTGGACTTGACAACTTTGCGCGCTCCCCAAACGGCTGGCCTTTTAGGGTTTAACTCAAAAAAGCTTTCGAATTGATCGTAGAATCCAAATATAGAATAAAAAGGGATTTCTGTTTTAAAAACGCTGCAAATTCTTTCACTGGGGTTTATTATTCAATGATTCATGACCTAAATTTCTACTAAGCTTTGGAGTGTGCGTGTTTCACAGGTGATAGAGCGATTATTGAATTTCAGGAGATATGCATAGAGCACGTAAATCTGTTCTCAACCAAAATACCAATTTGGATTGATCAGTTGATCATATTTGTGTGCGTCCTGAAATTCAATAATCGCTCTATCACTTGTGAAACACGCACACTCCAAAGCTTAGTAGAAATTCAAATCATGAACGCCCAATTGAATAATAAACCCCAGTGAAAGAATTTGCAGCGTTTCATGCATATCAGAATGCTTCAACCCGTGTATCGGCTACAAAGCCTTTTAGGAGTTCACTCCAGTATCCACATTACTACATCACTCGGTTACTGCAATCAAAACAAAAACAATAATAAACCAAAATAACGCAAATGTTGGCACCATAAATCGGGCTATACATCGGGAATGGTTTGAGCTACAGACCTGGGGAGAGGCTCATTCGATTCCTCATGGAAAGTTCTTCAAAAAGAGTCCGAATTTAGGCCGCCTTGACTTTTTTTGAGGTTTTTAGGGATTTTACAGAACTTTGACAACCCTTAAAGGGCACTTAATTTAAAGTGAGAGAGCTGGCTCAAGAATTATCGGACCAACATGGAAGAATTTTGGCCGTTTGGGAGAAATCGTGCGTACGGCGGACGGACGGAACAATTTTTATTGCACATTTGGATTCTACATCCTTTGAAACGTAAACCATGAAATTTTCACGGGAGGTTAGAATTTTTTTTTTTTTTTTCAAGAGCGATTACACTGGTTTATTATTGAGTAATAAACCACAACATGGATTTTCTCCAAAATTTGCAGATTTTTTTTGCCCTAGAAATTACAGAGTTAGCAGCCGTTTGGGACAAATCTTGCGTACGGTGGACGGACGGAAAAATTTTTATTGCAGATTTGGATTCTACACCCTTTGAAACGTAAACCATGAAATTTTCAGGGGGGTTTAGAATTTTTTTTTTCAGGAGCGATTACAATGTTTAATTATTGAATAAAATTATAATCTCAAATCTTACAACAGAAAAACTTGATTTCAGAAATCAAGATTTCTTCGAAATATAAGAACAGAATTTTGACAACCCTTAAACTTAATTTAAAGTGAGAGAGCTGGCTCAAGAATTTGGGCGATGTCGGACCAACATGGAAAAATAAATTTTTTTCCTATGCCCCTTGTTTTACTGGAGGACGGAAAAATCCTCGATGTTCACAGATGCCATGAAATTTTGTGAGAATTAACATTTGTTGAAAATTTATAATTAATCATTCATATTGAGACCAGGTGGTCAATTAGTACAGAAGTCCTGTCTTAGAAGTAATAACCCATTGTGTAGCAATTTGCAGTATACCAAGTGGGATTAGTCTATCCTCGCCCTCGTTTACTTGAGTGACCCATGACAACAGCTTTCATACTGTTAAAACTAAGAACAATATTGTTCGAGTAACTGCTTCACGGCCCAACAGCAATAGATCGACAATTAAAAAATAACATTTGCTTTTCCGTCACTGTATAAGAGCAGGGTAATTGTACGGATCCCACCTATTTTCATTACATCTACTAATTAAACGATCTTTCTCATCCACATGATTCATGAATGGAAATATTTTAATAATTAAATTAAAATAAAATGTGGCAATTTTATTAGTTCCATTTAATGAGGTTAACTCATGGAAAATCTGTTTCCGGGTGGAGAAAAATCATCGATTTATTGATGGAAACAAGCTGCGACTTAATGACGTGGAGGACATCAATATAATTGTCATGTATCATTTATTAACCCTTTTCTACCACGGTGGTTGAAGATCATACATGCATTACTGTTGGGTCGGACCCGACCTACCTCCTTTTTATCAATCACTGTTCCCGAAAACTTGAAACCTCTAAAAAATGTATATTAATGACTCTCCAAATGAAGAAGAGAAAAAAAAAATACAAACAAGATTTTCAATAGAATGTATGATGATGCGTATTTCACAGCTTATAAGCCATTGCGTTTAACTCAGTTCTACTTATTCAGTCATAGTTTCAGACTCAAAAAATATCGCAGTTCTGTTAAAAAAACGAACATAACTTAAAATCTATAAAAATTGGAAATATAAAATGAAACGAATTGACGAGAATATAATCAACCACAAACTTCACAAGAAAATGAAACTGACGATAAAATAATCACTTATTTTGTAAAGTACCACAAACTTTCTTCATCTTTGGTCGAGGAACACTCAGGGCAAATCAAAGTTTCCCTACACATTGATCTATCACAGTAAGTACAATATGAGCTCCCTTTTCTGTCGCTGACGCAAAAGTCGCATCGTCTCCTTCTGCTTCCGAGTCTACCAAGGTAGGGGAAGCGTTGTTTTCACTTTGGAATGTGAAAATTTTTTTTGTCTCCAAAATCAAAAATTCCACTCGCGTTTTGCGTTTTAGACCTTTCTGAACAATTTTGGTTCCGTGTCTGTCTGTCAGCAAATCCTTGTTACGGGCAAAACTACACGAAGTTATAGTCCGATTTTGATGCAATTTTCAGGGATTGTGCGGGTTAGGGTGTAGATGGTCCCCTATGAGTTTCATGACCCCCGGATCAATAGTAGCGTCTGCGCATTCGCAAACGAAATCCTTGTTACGCGCATAACTCCGGGATTTCTTGACCAATTTCGATGAAATTTTCATGGAGTGTTCGGTTTGATGTGTAGATGGTCCCCTATAAGTTTCATGACCCCCGGATCAATAGTAGTCTCTGCGCATGCGCAAACGTGAAATCCTTGTTACGCGCATAACTCCGGGAGTTCTTGACCAATTTCGATGAAATTTTCAGGGATTGTTCGGTTCGATGTGTAGATGGTCCCCTATGAGTTTCATGACCCCCGGATCAATAGTAGCCTCTGCGCATGCGCAAGATATATACAGCCACTGTGCGGAGGGATGACGGCAGTTGGGTACTCTGCAACGACGCTGCAGTCAACCCAACATTATTTGATCCGTCATTAAACGATGCTTATATTTCATTTTTAGAAATGTCATAATAATTATTTATCACTTCAGTCATGTACCCATTCAGCGTTAACGTCAATTTTTATTATTAGGTATATGAATGTGAATATGTTCAATAGTTGAACATCCCTACCTTTATTTTCTCAAGTTATGCTCCTGCATAACAATAAATTTACCCTAATTCAATATTTACTTCGCCTAATTGAACGAAGTTCTTTAGTCAATAATAATTTTCAATGATCTATACAGTCATGTTACGGATACGAGGAAGCTATGTGCCACACTCACTTGGCAGACGTTTTTTTGTCGTACCATCGCTAGATGCTGCAGGTCTCTCAAGCCTCTTGCCCAGCTGTTCACCTATCATCCCTCTTAGATTCCTCAGAAGACGTGGATTTCTCCATCCACGGCTTAGCCAATACATAGGCTAAATTCTTGAGAACCGTCGAGTGGATCGTGTTTGGATATGGCTAGTTGTTGACATTCCATTTGCACAGGACCTTCGAATCTACTATGGTTTGGTCGAATCCGACCAAAGGGGGGATAGGCGAAGAATGGTACGTACCTCATTGGTGTGAACAAGCCAACAGCTTCCAATCAACTGGGTAGGAGGTGCCCTTGAACGACAGCTTCAAGCGCAGTCTATGTTGATCTTGACAGGAAAAACTTGGGTCGGATCCGACGGACCATGGAAGAGAAGGGTTAATTGCATATTTAAATGTCGGTAATAGTGATTGTGGTATTGACCTCATCTGGTATGGCTAACTGCTTTCTATTTTATATTATTCTGTTTAATCCTCCTTTCTAATTGACGACTGTATACTTCAATAATGCACAAAAAACGCTGCAAATTCTTTCACCGGGGTTTATTATTCAATTGGCTTGCGTTCATGATTTGAATTTCTACTAAACTTTGGAGTGCGTGTTTCACAGGATAGAGCGATTATTGAATTTCAGGAGATATGCATGAAGCACGTAAATCTGTTCTCAACCAAAATACCTTTCTTGATGATATTTGTGTGCCTCCTGAAATTCAATAACCGCTCTATCCTGTGAAACACGCACTCCAAAGCTTAGTAGAAATTCAAACCATGAACGCAAGCCAATTGAATAATAAACCCCAGTGAAAGAATTTGCAGCGTTTTTTTATTGAACCTTAATACCCCCCAACAATAAAAACACCTATAATTTATCAAGTCCTTTAGCACTCGTATTGCGTTAAAACTTCCCCAAATCTAAATTTAAACGATATAGCCAAAGGTAGACTGATGTAGAGGAGGCACACAAATATCATCAACTGATCAATCCAAACAGGTATTTTGGTTGAGAACAGATTTACGTGCTCTATGCATATCTCCTTAAATTCAATAATCACTTGTGAAACATGCACACTCCGAAGCTTAGTACAGATTGAAATCATGAACGCAAGCCAATTGAATAATAAACCCCAGTGGAAGAATACTTATTTACCAAAGTAATAATATTGAATAATATTAACCCACATATTATCAGCGTTTCATGCATATCAGAATGCTTCAACCCGTGTATCGGCTATAAACTACAAGTATCCACATCGGCTATCACTCCAGTATCCACATTCACTACCACTCGACGCTATCGGCATCACTAGGTTACAAACAAACAATAATAAACGAAAAAACGCAAATGTTGGCACCATAAATCGGGCCATACATCGGGAATGGTTTGACCTACGGACGTGGGGAGGGGCTCATTCGATTCCTCATGGTATGTTCTTCAAATAGGTAAAAATATAGGCCGCTCTGATTTGTTTTGAGGTTTTTAGGGATTTTACAAAATTTTGACAGCCCTTAACCCTAACATGGATTCGGTGGGTCAAAATGACACCATTCTCCACTTTCCTCAGTGCACCAACGCTTCCTGGTGGAGGGGGGCCCCGCCCTCCAAGTTGTGCTTCCATCAGACTGTCCTCTGAGATCTGCCAGCCGGCCGCCAGCTTGGAGCCTGTCCTTCATTGCAATCAGGTAAATAGTAACCTCATATGTGTCAAAATGACACCCGAATGCAATATTGTAGGTAAAGCGTAGTATTTTTGACACCACGACTCAATTGCACGCCATAATATTGTCGGGTTCCGGGTAAAAGTGACCAAGTAACATTTTTTTCAAAATGAGCTTTTTTTGTCATTCCGGTACTAAGGAACGTTGTCTACCGTGTGTTGTTGCTAAGAACGTTATCTTCAAACTGATGTGCAAGAAATACTTGAAAATAAATTTTACCTGCCTGACCCAAAGAGTTTTATGTGACCAAATGGCATTTGAACTCAACCACAAAACACGAAATGGATTATAAATGTACTCTTGGTGCATGTAAATGTTATCAATTGCCATTTGATCACTTTTACTGTGTAAGATTTGTAAGATTGCATAGTGGGCAGGTGAAAATGACAAATTACAGTGATAGGTAATGGATAACCTTTACTTTAATTTTTGATCTCATTTGAAGAAGTTCATTAGGTATTTCATTTGTTCTACTCGTACTAGATCTACTCGTATTATAACTTTTTGTGGTAGTTGATTAATATTTCAATGCTCTGATACGTACCTAGAAGATATATACCGTCCTGCAATAACAAAAATGTGACTGATTGGAAACTGTGTACCAACTTGTTCTAGTATATAAGTTGAAGCAAGAATTTATTATGCCAAATATTTTTCATTTTCTTTTTATAGTTATTTTATAAAATAAAATATAGGTAATTCTACATTTATAATAAATTTTGATATTTTATATAATTACCATTATTTTAAGGTTTGAGGGAAATTACCTATGTATAAATTATATTGTTTTGTACTAATAGACTTCAGTCAGCCAAAATGTTAGATGTGATTTTGAAAAACAAGTTACCCTCATTCATTACCTATTATTTTTAATAATAATAAATAAAAACTACATTATCCACTTGGTTTATGTTTTTTTATCCTTTCTCTGACAAATTGTGGTAAAAGAAGAGAAAAACAAGCAATATTATGTCAAGTGTCATTTTGACACCAACCGAATACAATAAGAGGATAAGTAATACCGAATCCATGTTAGGGTTAAAGACCACTTTAAATTGAGTGAGAGAGCTGGCTCAAGAATTGGGGCGTCGTCGGACCAAGATGGATTTTTCCTGAAAATTTAAGATCTTTTGCTCCAGCCGTTCGGGAGAAATCGTGCGTACGGCGTACCGCGGACGGACGGAAAATTTTTTATTGCAGATTCGGATTGTACACCCTTTGAAAGGTAAACCATGAAATTTTCAGGGGGGGTTAGAATTTTTTTTTCCCAGAGCGATTACAATGGTTTATTATTGAATAATAAACCAAAAGTTTGGGAGTATCTCGAGCGCTAAATTTTAAGTTTTACCTAAAGCTCCCTACCTAAAGCTATTTTGTGTGTGTATTTGTAATGAGTAGTATGTTCCAATAGTTACTGTTCGAAGGACACTTACAACATAACAAACAAATGATAAATAAAAATAAAATCCTCATAAATACGTTTTCACACTTGTATTATTCATTTATTGTTGTCGAAACCGTGTTTACATCATCAGGATCATTTTAAAAACTACAATATCATGGGCAGTGCCTCCAAGTTCATAGTTGATTCTATTATATTCTCAAATCATGGGAAATGCACACAAATGAAATCCTTGAAACAATCTTCACGAAAATCGCTTCATCGAAAATAGTACCATAATTGACATTTAATTTTCCCTGTTATACGTGTTGGTGAATGGGTATATAAATACAAACCTTATCACTGTGTTTCTTACAGTTAGGCACAATGTGCTGCTCCATGGGAAAGGGGACATCTTCACACTTCGATAAAAATCAAGTGTATTACTTTCAATGATCAATTCTGATTTTCATGCGTTTTTGCATTCATTGGTTACAAAAACCAACCCTTACGTATACATTTATGAAAGTAAGCTAAACACTTTGAAAAGAAATCAAATTAATAACAAATTAATTCAATTATTAATCGACATAATCTCCTTATCTACCTTGCCTTGATAAGTTGCATTTTCAAAGTCTCTTCAGTGAGGAATGATGATGGATTGTCTGTTGGTGTTTTAGAATCGAGAACCTGTAAACTGATATTCATCAGGTTCCTGGATAAGTCATTTCTACAATATAATGCTTATGTGCTCGACTTTGTTCCCAATCCAATTCTTACGAAAGTTATCGAGGAGGATAACGGTCGAGCTTGCCTTGAAGAAAAGGGATTTCATAAATGATTGTTTGAACGTGGTACTACTTTGAAATAAAAAAGTGACCAACTTTCGCAGTCAAACACCTTATAAAGTGATCTATTCAATTTATTATCGAAAAACAACGAAAGTGGCTAAGAATCGTAAATAACGTAAAGAAGAAAGAAATCGATTTCCTATCGAAGTAAAATTAATGAAAAAGAAAAGCAATGTGCTTACAGGGGGTCCTAATGGAGCTCCTCCTAACTGTTTAAGAAATATAATATAACTTCTTTTTATTATAGTTATAATTTTGTTTTACTAAGAAGATATAGGACGTTGCTGTCAACTGTTTGGTAGAATATAAATTATACTGTAGCTCGGAAGCTTTTAAAAACTGGAAATAATATTCTGACCGTGACGGGGGCGAGTCTCACACAGCGATCGGGAAATGGCCAAGCTTCGGTCCTCGTCGGGTATGGGGCGATCCGAATTCGAGAAACAGCGAACAAAGCAGCAAAAACAGCTAGTGAGAGCGCACGATGCAGTGGAAGCTGAAAGCAATATATTCTTCCATAAGGAATCTGACACTATCCGAGAGCACGTGGCGCATGGAGGCTTCGAAACAACATTGAGATGTGAGGAGTACTTGCTGGTACTTACAGAAACGCCAGCCAAAAGGGTAGAACGCTGAACAAGCTGGTAAGGACGAGTGTTCTTCAGGGATGCAGGGACCCAGAGATGAAGACGTCGCATAAAAAACGGAAGGATACAGGGACCTTCAATATAGAAAAAGAGGCGCAGTTTTCTAAGAGGTTGAAACCGAAGTGAACGTGAAGAGGCGATAATGGATGAGCCACAGCTTTCCTTGGAGAAGGGAGGGCAAAATGGAAGAATTGCGCAGGCGCCAGTGATGATTGTTATTGTTGATCGTTAATTGAAGGAGCGAAATTGACCCTGTATAAGAGTTCAAGAAAGTGGAGGTGAGGACTGAACACTGTTCTTTTCACTGGTTCTCGCCTCAGATAAGAGTTGGCGTCCTAAGGCTCTCCTGGCCAAATCGTCAACAAGACCGCCTGAACAACGATTCTTCTTGGAACTTGGTGTAAAGCTTCTGCTGTGGAGAAATTTACAATTCTGAGGATGAGTGGGACCAACTTTCATCTCTCGTCTAGATGATTCTCTTCAATTATCTACTAGAAAACCTGAAGAACAAATTTATAAGCATCAAAGGGCACGTTCAAAATTGGTTATTGCTGAGCAACAACTGTAAAAATCATAACACTGTAGTTCGAACTAGAAATTGTCCTATTAGTTCCCCATATTTCGTCAAGAGATTCTCAATGTTGTGATGAATATGGTTGGTTGGCCCTTCCCGATTCTTGAATCCGTATCCTTGGGAAATCCTCTGAGAGCGGAACGTTAAACCGCATTCAGCTCAATGGAAGGGGCAACGATATCATTCCATCACCTCCCCATGCTACGTTCTTCAAACTTTTTTCATAAATACACCTAGCAGAACAACCTTCATGAACCCTTTCCCATGGAGCGTCTCACATTGAGCATTCTTACAGTTTGGCTTATGGCAGTATCGTTTAGCCACATTCGTCATTCATTCGTCACTGGTCTTTTAAAACCAATTTGTAATATTTTATTGACTCCCGAACCCGCAATTCATGGGAAATGGATATTAGACCTCATCGGATTTCGGTTGTAACCAATGAATAAGAATAACATTTTCTTAAATAAAATACATCAACAATACACACGTAGACACAATAAGCGCTATCACACTGGAAGATTTGGACCCTCCACTCCAGCCACATTCCAACTCTGACTTGAAAATGTCCACTAGGCTTTTGTTCTGTTTGTTCTTGCAGCTAGAACTTCTCAGGTCTTCACTATTTTCGTAATAACCAGTTCGCTGCCTTTTCTTCCTCGCCCAAGACTCTATCCACCTGTTCACAGAAAAACCAATGTATATTGATGTCAAAAAGGAGTTATTTGTTTATGGTTTATTAATACAATATTAGGTAACTTCAATGCATATCACTGGTTCATAACTATTAAACATCGACAAAGGTAAGTATATTATAAAAAAAAGCTGCAAATTCTTCCACTGGGGTTTAATATTCAATGGTTCATGATTTTCAATTTCCACTAAGCTTTGGAGTGTGCGTGTTTCACAGGTGATAGAGCGATTATTGAATTTCAGGAGATATGCATAGAGCACTTAAATCGGTTCTCAACCAAAACACCTATTTGGATTGATCAGTTGATCATATTTGGGTGCCTCCTGAAATTCAATAATCGCTCTATGACCTGTGAAACACGCACACTCCAAAGCTTAGTAGAAATTCAAACCATGAATCATTGAATAATAAAGGCTAGTGAAGGAATTTGTAGCGTTTTTTCAAGAGCGATTACAATGGAAAAATATTCTATTTGAAAAATTTTAAATTTCGTAAGACGGAGCATGCATATGCAGAATGCTTCAACCCGTGTATCGGCTATAAACCCTTTTAGGAGTTCACTCCAGTATCCACATCACTAGGTTACTGCGATTAAAAAAAAAAAAAAAAACGCTGTTGTGTTTGTTTTGATTGCAGTAACCTAGTGATGTAGTGAATGTGGATGCAAATTTTGGCACCATAAATCGGGCCACACATCGGGAACGGTTTGAGCTACGGACCTGGAGAGGGGCCCATTCGATTCCTCATGGAAAGTTCTTCAAAAAGAGTCCAAATTTAGGCCGCCTTGACTTTTTTTTAAGGTTTTTAGGGATTTTACAAAACTTTGACAACCCTTAAAGGACACTTTAAATTAAGTGATCTCACTTAACTCTCGAGTGCTGGCTAAAGAATTGGGGCGTTGTCGGAAAAATATTGATTTTTCCTGAAAATTTCAGATTTTTTGCTCCAGCCGTTTGGGAGAAGTTGTGCGGACGGACGGAAAATTTTTTATTGCAGACTTGGATTCTACACCCTTTGAAACGTAAATATGAAATTTTCAGGGGGGTTATAATTTTTTTTTTTTTTTTCAAGAGCGATTACAATGGTTTATTATTGAATAATAAACCAATAAAAAAATTGAATTTTATTTGGGCACCCCCGGTGGATAAAGTCATGTTGAAACTTGTTATTTCCTGTAGACTTAATTAATCGTCTACATTGCGGAACTTGTATCCAAGTTATACAAAGCGAATTTTGTTTTGAGAACACTTGCTAATTATGTCCCTCGCTAGATCCTCCTCACCATCTATGGAGCTTTGGTTGAGTCCCACCTGAGATATGAACTTCTTCTATTGGGAAATATCTTTTAAGTGTCAACAGTTCTCAGGAAATAGAAGGCAGCTCTTAGAATTATCTTTGGAGTAGACTTCTCGGCTACCTGCCCGTTGTTTTTCAGAATGTGGTTCGGACGGTTTACTCAATACTGCGATACAATTCATAAGCTTTATGTAGAGTGCTAACCACCAACTTCAACAAACATCCCATTTGTACAACACACCGCAGTGTACTAGTAGCGGAGAAGCTCAGATTTTGCACTTCCCAGAGGTACAATTTGAGCTATTTGAGAGCTGTGGTGTTCAATGCCTTGCTGGGCCCGATGAAGAATTTGCCGTTGAAGACGCTTAAGTGGGATTTGCGAAGCAGATTTGCAAAATCGCCTACTTATCCAATACGAGAAATTCAGGAGACGTTCCATAGCTTTAATAATTGAACGCTTGCTTCTAACTAAGACAAAACGTTTTTGTAAGAGAACCCTTACTTTCTACAATACTTACATTTGCCCTCGGCATTATCTGTTTATCCGAGTATCTACTGTATTCTTCCGGATGATTGATTTTCCGTCTTTCTATTTTTTGTGCGAAGCATTACTAATACTTAGTGACATACAAATATATTTATTTATTAATTTATTTTGTCTGGTTGTACAGACCAATTCTGGTATTCCAGTGATCCTCATAGGATGGCTATCTAATATGAAAATAACAAACATTTGTGTAATGATTTGTAGTGTTTCCCCCATGTTTCTACCTTAAAGGTATTTTTCCAAAATGGAGGTGTGAATCATGTGTACTTTAGTTTTGGTAGGTGCCTGGGCAATTAAGCTCTTAAGACAGACAAGGATTTAAATACGCCGTATAAACCAAACCTTGAAATGGCTGGGTGTACAACACACCCAATACGTTTCTGGGTATAGAAGCATTATGCATCGTACCATCTACCAATGAATTCATAATGTTGACGTTACATACCCGAGTTTACAATCGCAGACGAGCTCATTACTCTGCAGCCTTAAATCGATTAGAAAGACGGAATGGGGTACGTTCGGCCTGGGAACGTTGGACGGGTTAGCGATCGTTTTTAAAGAGCCAGCAATCAGCTCCAGACTCAAGTTCCTGAGTTGAGGGGACCTGAACAATGAAGAATCTAACGCTTCCACGCTCGTGTTCTGGAGGGTCAGCATCAAAGCGGGACTCTTCAACCCCTGTAACAATGTTATAGTCATTAGCTTTGTCTTCCGCTGCATGAAGTTCGCAACATTTTTCAATAAATTGCTAATTGCGACGATGAAGTTTCTCTTGCCCATATCTAGTTTTAGAATTGGTCATTGTCTGCTTAAAAAAAACACTGCCATTAAATGTTTGATGTTTTTTCGAAGCAGATCGATTAGTTACGTTAGAGGAAAACTATGGAACAATGGAGTTGGCAGTCAACAAATATTCAAGGAACTGCTACGACTGTAATGACGGATTCCTCTTTTTCTAGTTAAATTAATTTTAAGTTTAACATGGGAGGCACCGATCGTTGAATTTCACGAATGGAAGGAGATAAGTGGGAAATTTCAGTTTTGTGTCTCGATACCTTTGTTAAAAACTCGAAATCTTGCCCAGAACATAAAACCCTTATGTAACCCTAGGCGAATAATGTTTGTGCAGCTATGAAAGGCTCAATACGAGCAAAAAATGTAAATGGAAAAGTTGTGTAGCTGAGTTATTTGAGTTCTTACTTGAAGCAGCGTACCAGGAACGGTCTTCAAATCACGACCCAGAAGGGTTAAGTGTTGTATTTTCTCTGGCAGTTCTCCAGCCATCTCGTTTCCAATTGAAGGCGACCCAGCAACCTGCATTGAACATCGAGAATTAGAAAAAAACGCTGCTAATTCTTTCACTGGGGTTTATTATCCATTTGGCTTGCATTCATGATTTGAATTTATACTAAGCTTTGGAGTTTGCATGTTTCACAGGTGATAGAGCGATAATTGAATTTCAGGAGGCACACAAATATGATCAACTGATCAATCCAAATAGGTATTTTGGTTGATAACCGATTTACGTGCTCTATGCATATCTCCTGAAATTAGATAATCGCCCTATCACCTGTGGTATAATAAACCCCAATGAAAGAATTTTGCAGCGTTTCATGCATATCAGAATGCTTCAACCCGTGTACCGGCTACAAATCCTTTTAGGAGTTCACTCCAGAATCCACATTCACTACATCACTAGGTTACTGCGATGAAAACAAAAACAATAATAAACCAAAAACGCAAACGTTGGCAGTATAAATCGGGCCATAATCGGGAATGGTTTGAGCTACTTACCTGGAGAGAGGCTCATTCGATTCCTCATGGAATGTTCTTCAAAAAGAGTTCAAATTTAGGCCACTTCGACTTGTTTTGAGGTTTTTAGGGATTTTTCAAAACTTTGACAACCCTTAAAGGGCACTTTAAATTGAGTAAGAGAGCTGGCTCAAGAATTGGGGCGTTCTCGGACCAACATGGATTTTTCCTAAAAATTTCAGCTTTTTTGCTCCAGCCGTTTGGGAGAAATCGTGCGTACGGACGGGAATTTTTATTGCACATTTGGATACTACACCCTTTGAAACGTAAACCATGACATTTTCAGGGGCGTTAGAATTTTTTTTTCAAGAGCGATTACAATGGTTCATTATTGAATAATAAACCAACAACAAATAGGTGAATAATTTGGTGATTGGTGCACAAACGCAGTTTCTATCTTCAAAAGGCTGAAGGTCTTAAACCATTAAATCCCAATCCTTAATCTCAACATTAGGAAATTTACGGACCTCTGTAAAGGGTCAAAGAAGTTTGCCGCACTTCAGGGTTTCGGCCATGGTTGTGATATTTCATTTGTGATCCCATGGGCTTCACAACATATTCTGACTGTTGAGTTTGGGTTTCAATGTGACAAACTGAACGATCAGCAATACTAGTTTTTTCTCTGATGTCCTCTCCATTCTCAGGTCCCTTCTTAGAGGTAGACACCAGTTCGTCAATATTAGCAGAGGCAAGGTTCTCTGTCTCTTCGGTGAAGGGGATATCATCATTCTGGGATGCTTCCACAAAGTTAGGCACCGGAGTGGATGTGGGGGTTGAGGGAAGTGCAGTACTGGCTCCAGCTCCTTGGCTGTGGGAGAAGCCCCTGCGGGTTCGGGATGGCGGGTGCTTTCTGTAGCTGTTTGGACATTTTCATTTAATTGAACATTTCTAGGTGTATGTCTTCCTATGTGTGTCTGTGAATTTTGTTAGTGTACTTAGTAAACAAAGGTGCCGTTTCCACAATTGGGGCCTATGCTAACTCCATCTGCATATTGATTTTGGCCTCTTGCTGGTCCGTTGAGGACCAAGAAGGAGCCCCCCCCCCTCCTCACATGTTCTGCTACATCCCGATCCACTACTACTGGCAGCAGTATTACAACCGGGAGCTGCATGGAGTGAGGGTATTTGGGTAGTATCGTTTTCTGTTAGGACCGTATTCGGGGAGTTGAAGGGAAGAACAGGAAAGAGGAAAAGTCTGAGAAAGAAGGATCGTAAATCCAACGCAACTAAGAACAATAGTTGTTCAATAACATACAAGGAATCAGAGGAACAACCAGCTGGGGCAGAATGATCAGCACCAAGAAAAATCGACATGGGTTAACAGCGCTTGCTCGGGGGCCCGCAACCATAAAGGACCTAAACCCACCCTACGGGGTTGAATTTATTCATTTTATTCCTATTTATTTTGCATGTTGCTGAATTACAAATCTTCGAAATCGGAAGTGATAACCCAAAACTGTTCCACTATAACGTTTTTATCCGTGAATCGAGCATCTATAACTTAGACCCAAAAAATGCTTCTGAATTCCTCTATCTTGTTGAAAAGTGAACCGTAAAAAGCTCTTTTATTCCAAAAAATTTCTGAATTAAACACTACTACTGTGAAGGAAAATTTCCGAACAATTTAAAGAGGGAACTTTGACAGAATTCAGAAAAACGAATTTAAAAAGGCTCCCCAATCTTTTACGTAGTTACCCCCTAGTACCGTTCCTTTATATTTTAAACCTCATATAGGTAATTATTTACCTTTTAATGCACGGTATTAAAACCATCATCGTTTTCGTTAATCAGCTAATTCGAGTAAATTAACGATAGGTCGGTGGTTGAAGTGTTTGAATTTAATTATCATGATGTTCTCTTACGGATGACCAGGGATTTCGATGATCAAAGCTTGCGGAGATTGAAAGCAGAACACTATACTTAATCGAAGTTGACTTTACCTCATATATCAAATGCCGCAGAGCTTGGTTCTCTCTAATCAACAGAGGTACGTTGAAACGCTCCACTTGCTTGTAATTGCTGACAGCTAACGTCATCAGTGGAATTTGACTGAGCGCATCTTCCTGAAATTGATTAGACAAATTGATGTAATACGTAATTATTAACGTCAATAAGTCAATGAGTGCAGAGAAATTCTTCAACCCACACTGAATGACGAAGGAAATGGAGATGGGGATCTGTTATGTGGGCAGAGGCAGAAATTAAAGCGCGTTGAAATTTTATTAATGGAGTACGGTGAGGGAGAAAAATTATTCGATATCGGAAGTCAGTGAGTATTGTTAAATGAATAACTGGAAACGTCTGTGGTTTACAGTGAATGTAAACGACACTATCCAAACCTTAAATGCGATATGACCATAGAGTTATAAAAACTTGGATTTTAACCGAAAAAGCGTTTTTTTTTTTTCATTTAACCGCATTTTTTCCAACAACTTCCGTATACAATTTTTTTTTGAGGCACCTATCGTTGGAAATCCAGTAAAAATCTAAAGAACTTTTTTCTTAAGAGCACCGACTAACAGAGCACCGTGCAAGAAGTAGAAAATTGAAGAAAAAACAATCAGGCATTTCACTGATTCACATTATATCTTGTTCAGTCAAAAAAGTTTGGTACTTTAGACAGAAGTTAAACTACCAGCTGGTTAAAATCTATTGAAAAAGCACAGTAGGGGAAGCAAAAGTTAATGAAAATATTGTTTGCTTTCACAAAAGAAAGAGATTCTCCAATCGGTTTGATGATCAATAATAATATACAGGGTGGTTCTTAATGAACCAACCACCCTTTCTATTTCCGTTGATTGTGGAGAAATTAAAAACTTGTCGAAGTAACCTTCCCTTATTTTTTTTGCAAAGAATTTAACCATTGGATTTTTGCGCATCGCGCATGCGAGAAAAATGCGCGCTGCGCGCACCAACTTTGTTTTTTCAAATTTTTCCAATTTTTATTGCAGAATCGGATTCCACATCTAACTTTATGAACATTTTACTTCGACTACTCTTTTTGTTGGACGCACCCAGGAGCGTCCAGAAGCGCCCAAAGTTTGCCTACGCCTGAAACGTGGAGGTTTAAAAAAATGAAAAATCACCTTATCCTGGCCCTTGATCGTTTTTGTTTTAGTTAGATGAGTTTTTAGGCAGGTGGGTTAGTATCTAAATTATCTTGTCGAGAAAATTCGGCGATAAATCCAAGTTGTTTACCTCTAGTGGATCAATTTTATTTAAACGTATTTGGCACCATAACACTCCTGTTTTCTCCGAGTATCCTTCTGGGCACAGGAACCGAACCGCTTGCCTAAAAACTCATCTAACTAAAACAAAAATGATCAAGAGCCAGGATAAGGTGATTTTTCATTTTTTTTAAACCACCACGTTTCACGCTCCTGGGTGCGTCCAAAAAAAAGTTGTCGAAGTAAAATGTTCATAAAATTGGATGTGGAATCCGATTCTGCAATAAAAATTGTGGGGTTCTATTTGAAAAAAACAAAGTTGGTGCGCGCAGCGCGCATTTGCGGGCATGCGCAATGCGCAAAAATGCAATGGTTAAATTTTTTGCAAAAAAATGAGGGAAGGTTACTTCGACAAGTTTTTTGATTTCTCAACAATCAACGGAAATAGAAAGGGTGGTTCGTTCATTAAGAGCCACCCTGTATATGACATTAATAACTAACAAAATCTACAATGTAATACATACAAATGCTAGTAACCAGTGAATAAACAGTATTTACATCAAAGTCCGTTTTCTTGCAATTAGTAAGTTTGTTGAGAATTATTGAGTTATCAATCACAACTTACGTCAAATGCTGATAAAGGGAGCCGACGGATGTCCAGATTGGCCAGGTTGAGGAAGTTTGTGAAAGTGGAGTTTGTGATGGAACTGATGGGGTTGAAAGCAGCATTGAGGGCAATGAGTTGGGAGAATGGTGTTAGCTCAGGTATGATGTTGTGCGAGACGTCTAGCATCTTCAAATTGGTCAAGTTCGTTTGCAGGTCAGGAGGGATGTAGGCGATCCCATTGTCGGACAGCTTGAGAGTCAGCAGGAACGGAAGAGGTAGCGCTGGCACCTGGAAGCAAATCAATCAGAATCCTGAATTCGTTCCTTCATTTTCTGCCAGAAGATTCATTCACAATTAATTGATAGCTCTTGAGTATTATGGAAGAAATCTTCCAGTTCGATCTAGAAAAATCGAGTTGTACTCACCCTCCCAAATAATAGCAACCGTCCTCAAAATTATTCACAAAAAACACCCACTGTCTTATCAATGTAAAATGGCACTTTACCAAGGCACCTTCGGCCCCATCTACGTGGCCATCCCATGGGCTAAATTTACATTCGAGGAATTTTGTCATTATTTTTACACATCCCTATTCAGTATTCAGGCTATGAATTATATCCAAACATACCTGTAGGGTCAACAGTCAAGAATAATAGAAAGGCTTCGTCTCACAGTCTCACCATTAATTTGTATTAGTGAGCTTCAGTAATCTGTACTCAGCACTGCCTCTTATGCATCAGGTTTAATAAATCAGAAACAGCATTGAAAGTAAAAGTGTTGCCCAACTCTTCTAACTTTGGTTGACGGAACTTATTTAGAAATCTTTAAAAACTAGAAATGATCAAAAATGGTGCTGATACCTTGATCAACTTGGATGCAGAAAATAATGACGGTGGTGTTAGAAATCGTCAGTTCTTTTTGCCTTGCAGATCTGTCGCCTTTCATCTTGTTAAAATTTGCCTACCTAAACAATTAAGAGTTTGTAGGTGGGTATACAGGGTGTCCTAGGAGTTATGCACAATCCGACTCCTACGTGTTCTGCAACTCATTTCCGACCAAAAATGTCTCATAGCAATTTTTTGCCAGAGGTCTCGTTTCCGAGCTATTCGCGATTTAAGATTTTTTTCGTGTTTTCGATCTTAAGTCATTAAAACTCTCATAACTCCCTCAATTTTGGAGATTTGTTTTATTAGTGATTAACGGAAAACACTTGTTTTTCTGCGGTTAAACACCATTTCCTTAACTAAAAGTATTTTTAAAAACTTAAACGACTATACCATTGGAAAGCTGACATTTTGGCGCACGTCTTACCAGGCCTGCACAGTTCTGCGTCAAGCATTCATAGGGTTTCTAGGCGAGATGAAATACAGACGATTTCAAGATTTTGTCAAAACTGCCACTTCGCGCAGTGATCGCACATCTTCAATGCAATTTAAAAAAAGTTTTTTGACATCAAATAGATAGAAAATTCAACGCTCTTTCCAACGGTGTCATCAAATTTGAGCAATCTCCAAAATTGAGGGAGTTATGACAGTCTTAATGACTTAAGATCGAAAACACGAAAAAAATCTTAAATCGCGAATAGCTCGAAAACGAGGCCTCTGGCGAAAAATTGGTAGGAGACATTTTTGGTCGGAAATGAGTTGCAGAACACGAAGGAGTCGGATTGTGCATAACTCCTGGGACACCCTGTATAGATAATGTAGATATCGTAGGTGCTAATCTCCACGTGTTAGTGTATTCAGCGGCAAAGCAATTCTTTAACTATTCGAAAATCAAGGTCTTAACTCACACCAACTTTGTTTTTGGTTTATCATTTTCCTTTTGGACACTCTGTACGGACTTCTGTCGAACCCAAGGTTCTGGTAGAAGGTGACAATATAACTAACGAGAAATGATTGCCACGATTTTCATCCATGTTTTGATTTGATTAACAGAAATTGTACAAATAAGGTTGTTTGCATGATTATGCAGATTCAAAGAAACAATTTTTCTTTCTAGTCCATAAAAAAGCGATTTTAGCAGAAGGGGGGGGGGGGCCGATGTCACCTATTTCTGCAGACTTGCGACTGGACTGTTGGACTCTCCTTCCCTCCTGGCCAGGGAGAGATCTCAATGGCCCAATAGTTCTAAAACACAATCAGATTCTTACGAAGCCATGAAAGATCTTGGGGAAAATAAGAAGGTCTGTCTATAGATAAGAGGAAACTCCATCGAAATCAAGGGATAGAGTTGACCGTGCGAGGTAAATATCAACTGAAATCCCATCCAGAAACTTCATTTAATTAGTTGTGCTGGGTGGTCAAACGCCAGAACTTTCGACTTGCGGGAAGAGAGTCAGTAGATACCCGAAACTCCAAGTATCGATTTGGTTGAGCCCCAAAACTTCCATCTCTCGTACTTCTCTACTGTAATGTAATGAAATATTATTTCGAAAGTATTTGCTTCGAGTGAATTGGATAGCATTCAGAGATTGATTCCGAATGCCCCAAAATCTTGCTTGTGACTTTAATTATTCTTTCACAAACATCAATCCTCCGCTTTTGGATAATTGTAGGATCAGCTGAGGATTGTTGCTAATTTCGTTCCAAGTCGATCTACCGTGCTGATAAATGAACGGGGTTCTATTTTTATGGTATCTAGAATGCAATCACAAGATATAGAGGCGTGAAGTGTAAAGTTTTTTTCAAAAGTAATTTATTTCTAATAAACATAACGGTCACAGTATTATACAATGGATTAAATACAACAGAAATCATGTTGACTCTACTGAAAGTTAGACTTAACCCTGACATATGGTGGAAAATGATTCCCCATTGTAGGCTACTGATCTTGGTAGAGGAAGAGTCAGTCCCGCCTGCAGAAATCGATATGACTGATAACAGAATTGAAGAAGTTTGCGCGTTTGAAGAAGAATTGTCTAAATGATCCTATTTATGTTCTGTATTAAGTTCACCATAATAGTCCTGTAATAATTTGAATTTAAAATTATTATTATTAGAATATTTAACAGTTAAGCTCGTAAATCAGAAGGGAAAGTATTAATTAAATTTGTCGATTGATATATATAGAAGTTTTGCGCCAATGTGGTGCGGTACCTCGGAAATGTTAAAGTGCTGGTTCGAGACAGACGATTAAAAACATCATGTTCCAGAACTATGGGCTGATAATTTAAAACCGCTGCAAATTCTTTCACTGGGGTTTATTATTCAATTGGCTTGCGTTCATGATTTGAATTTGTACTAAGCTTTGGAGTGTGCACGTTTCACAGGTGATACAGCGATTATTGAAATTCAGGAGATATGCATAGAGCACGTAGATCTGTTCTCAACCAAAATACCTATTTGGATTGTTCATTTGATCATATTTGTGTGCATCCTGAAATTCAATAAGAATGGTATATCGGGCTGGTTGGAGTATATCGGGAATGGTTTGATCTACGGACCTGGAGAAGGGCTCATTCGATTCCTCATGGAAAGTTCTTCAAAAAGAGTCCAAATTTAGGCCGCTTCGACTTTTTTTTTTTTTTAGTTTATAGGGATGTTACAATACTTCGACAACCCTTAAAGACCACTTTAAATTAAGTGAGAGTGCTGGCTAATGAATTGGGGCGTTGTCGGACCAACATGGATTTTTCCTGAAAATTTCAGATATTTTGCTCCAGCCGTTTGGGAGAAATCGTGCGTACGGCGGACGGACGGAAAATTGTTCATTGCAGATTCGGATTCTACAACCTTTGAAACGTAAACCCTGAAATTTTCAGGGGTTGTTAGCATTTTTTTTTTTTTTTTTTTTTTTTTTTTTTTTTTCAAGAGCGATTACAATGGTTTATTATTGAATAATAAACCAAAAAAAAAAAAAAAAAAAAACAGTTTAACTGATCTCATTTTAAACAGGAGACCAAACGGTAGAATACTTAGTTTCTGAATGGTAGGCCCTGTATGGGCAACATAGTGTGATTTGGAAGTTAATCGAATGAGGGCTTTTTGAAGAATTTCCACTTTACCAAATACACTTAGAGTAAGGGAGAAGGACAACTACAAATGGAAAAAAGAGAGGAAAGGGATGAGACGATCCAGAAATGGAAGGAGCCCTGGTTGTATGAATCCCGTGGAAGATGGACAGCCAGGCTCCTAAAAAACTTAGCCAAATGGAAGGAAAGGAAGCACGGGGAGGGTAATTATTACCTAACCCAGTTCCATACAAGATACAGGTACTTTCCCTCCTTCCTCGACAAAATTGGGAAATTAAGAGACCCCACTTGCTGGGGAGGACGACGCTGGACACACTTTTTTCGAGTGTGCCAAATGGGGCGGTCCCCGGGATGGAATGGTTGCTAGAATCGGAGCAATAACCCCCAACACAGTGGTGGAAAGATGCTGGAAAAGCCGAAGAACTGGGATACAGTGGCAAGCTTCGGATTCACGGTCCTGAAGATCAAGGAGGCAGACAGGGAGTGCAAGCAAGAATGGTGGAATGACGGCAGGAAAATGGCAAGGCAAGGCCTCACGCGGAGCCTACAGGCAATAGAGGGAGCTACCACGAAGCAATGCAAGAAAGGTGTCCAGGGGTAGCTTCTGTTAAGAAGGGCGTGATTTTTCAGTTGGTTGGTAACACTGTTGAGAAAGCGGATCCCTTCTCCCGAAAAACACGCTGCAAATTCTTTCACTGGGGTTTATTATTCAATTGGTTTGCGTTCATGATTTGAATTTCTACTAAGCTTTGGAATGTGCGTGTTACACAGGTGATAGAGCGATTATTGAATTTCAGGAGGCACACAAATATGATCAACTGAACAATCCAAATAGGTATTTTGGCTGAGAACAGATTCACATGTTCTATGCATATCTCCTGAAATTCAATAATCGCTCTATCACCTGTGAAACACGTACACTCCAAAGCTTAGTAGAAATTCAAGTCATGAACGCAATTGAATAATAAACCCCAGTGAAAGAATTTGTAGCGTTTTACCTACATTTACGGGAATGCTTCAACCCGTGTATCGGTTACAAAGCCTTTTAGGAGTTCACTCCAGTATCCACATTACTACATCACTACGTCACTAGGTTACTGATATCAAAACAAAAACAAAAATGAACCAAAATAATGCAAATGTTGACAGCATAAATCGGGCCATAGATCGCGAATGGTTTGATCTACGGACCTGGGGAGGGGCTCATTCGATTCCTCATGGAGTGTTCTTCAAAAAGAGTAAAAATTTAGGCCGCCTCGACTTTTTTTGAGGTTTTTAGGGATTTTAAAAAACTTCGACAACCCTTAAAGGGCTCTTTAGATTAAGTGAGAGAGCTGGCTCAAGAATTGGGGCGTCGTCGGACCAACATGGATTTTTCCTGAAAATTTCAGATCTTTTGCTCCAGCCGTTTGGGAGATATCGTGCGTACGGCGTACGGCGGACGTACGGAAAAATTTTTATTGCAGATTCGGATTCTACACCCTTTGAAACGTAAACCATGAAATTTTCAGGGGGGGTTAGAATTTTTTTTTTCTAGACCGATTACAATGGTTTATTATTGAATAATAAACCAAAAACTACATAATACATTCCTGTGTAGAGTAGTAGAGATTGAGCGAGCGCACAATACATGGTTCTCATTTTATTTTAGATAATCTACGACAGACCACGTCTAGTATGCACCGATCAATGATTTGCGTAGATTTGTTATTCTTATTCAGAAATAATAAACGGCTGCGCAATAATTGCCGCCTTTTCGTTTTTTAGTTCCGAACTAGTTGTATATATTGGATCTGTACCCTTCAGATGGATGATCCGACGCTGAATAGAAGGGATTTTCGTCGATACACCATTTTAATGGAATCCCGGGTCTCCCTACACGTTTTCAATAGCGCCGAAATGAGGAGGCAAGGAATAAAGAGTGCCAAGAACTAATTCGTAGGGCGCTTAGCTTTCTACCTCTTTTAATGATCTGATTCGAACGGAGTTTCTTCTATAATGTTCTATCAAAGCTTTCACGACGCTCTCCGTAATGTTGAAGCGCTGATAGGATTTATTCGACAAAAAGGGAGTGAAAATGAAGGCGGGTGCCTATTAAGAAAAATATCCGCTCTCTTAACAGTGACTCAAGCTTGTGTCTGACCATTGCGTAGAAGAGTATTTCGGGTTAAATAATTTCTATAAGGAACGTTTCCACTAAATCAACTATGTGCTAATCTATCCTATTGCTGAATTATTAAACAAAACACATTTTACTCCATTCGGCAAGTTCCCCGTATTAATATGATGCATTTATCTCGTTTATAGTCCAATTTTCAGATGGAATGTTTTGGGATTGAGATGGTCTGCAAGTGTAGACGTATAATTTTGGTTTATTATATTCAATAATAAACCATTGTAATCGCTCTTGAAAAAAATTCTAACCCCCCCTGAAAATTTCATGGTTTACGTTTCAAAGGGTGTAGAATCCGAATCTGCAATAAAAATTTTTCCGTCCGTCTGCCGTACGCCGTACGCACAATTTCTCCCAAACGGCTGAAGCAAAAAATCTGAAATTTTCAGGGAAAATCCATGTTGGTCCGACAACCCCCCCCCCCCCCCCCAATTCTTGAGCCAGCTCTCTCACTTCCCCCGTTTTCTCTGAGTGACTAAAAAATAATTGCGAATTCGAAACAATAAAACGCGCCAAGGTGGTTCTTGTTTTCGGATCTTGATTATTTTTTCACGTTTCTCTCTTTACTTTATGAACCTCCGGTAAATTAACTAGATAATTAATTGCAAACAGTATGAATGTGCTGGAAGTTCGGCGATGATAGGAGATGGTTATAGAATTACTATGCACCATTATGGTTGGTGATCACAAATAAATATAACGCTGCAAATTCTTCCACTGGGGTTTATTATTCAATCGGCTTGCATTCATGATTTGAATTTCTACTAAGCTTTGGAGTGTGCGTGTTTCAAGGTGATAGAGCGATTATTGAATTTCAGAAGGCACACAAATATGATCAATCCAAATAGGTATTTTGGTTGAGAACTGATTTAAGCGCTCTATGCATATCTCCTGAAATTCAATAATCGCTCTATCACCTGTGAAACAGGGACACTCCAAAGCTTAGTGGAAATTCAAATCATGAAGGCAAGCCTATTCAATAATAAACCCCAGTGAAAGAATTTGCAGCGTTTTTATGTATAAAATTCATCAGTGAGAAAAAAGTTGTTTTCATGGGTTCACATTAATTCAAATGATTCTTAAAGAAACAAAGGGAATTGTATCACTTTTAAATTTAAAGTATTGGAAGAGTTTTCTGAATATGGCTGGCATTTATAACATTCACGGGGTCCAATCAGAGCATTGTTTGTTGGTGTAAGGAATTACGCTTCAAATCCATTCATTTAATGACTCCAATCTCGTTGCCCAATAACTGAAAAAAACGCTGCAAATTCTTTCACCGGGGTTTATTATTCAATGATTCATGATTTGAATTTCTACTAAGCTTTGGAGTGTGCGTGTTCGTGGTATCCAAATAGGTATTTTGATTAAGAACCGATTTAAGTGCTCTATGCATATCTCCTGAAATTCAATAATCGCTTAATCACCTGTGAAATATCGCACCTGCTCGCTACAAGATTTTCCCCAGATTTCGAAAACATTTTCTCGAACCGTTTAGAGCCGTTCATCAAGGTAGCCTGGTGATCCGCCCAGATGGGTTATTAATATTAATAATAATAATCCGTTCAGTGATCGTTTGCAGCATTTTTTCACCAGTGAGAAATATTATGATTGCCTACTTTCTCTCGTTCCCCGAGCAGGAGGGAGTGGTAGTGTAAGCCAAGTACTCGAGACCTTTCCGAATTTATTTTTTCAAAGGGAATTCATAATTCACCCCCGATAGTCATGCACTCGCTTTCAACTCCTTTACCATTACCAACTCCGGATTCACGTAATGGAAAAATAACGGAAGCTCGCAAATATGTTCATTCCACTCGAGAGGAAAAGCTTACTTTTTTCACTTTCTTCCTTTTGATATTATTGAAGCGAAAAATTTTGGCTGCAGCTACGTGAAGCCAGTAGATGCGTGAAAGGGGAAAAAGAAGGTAAATGGGTTCAGGTTTGGACGAGTTTAAAAAATCGATACGAGTATCACACAAAATTGTAGAAGTAGAATAAAAAGGATTTCTAGCAACAAACATTTTACGAAGTGGAAGACTCCAAGGCCCAAAACCTTTAACAGAGTAATTAAAAATGTGTAATGCAATATTTGACAATTCGGAACAGAGAAACGTGGTTTCGGGTAATTTGATTTTTAAACTTAAACTTATATATGAAAAATGCAAATTCTTTCACTGGGGTTTATTATTCAATTGGCTTGCGTTCATGATTTCAATTTATACTAAGCTTTGGAGTGTGCATGTTTCACAGTTGATAGAGCGATTATTGAATTTCAGGAGGCACACAAATATGATCAGCTGATCAATCCAAACAGGTATTTTGGTCGAGAACAGATTTACGCGCCCCATGCATATCTCCTGAAATTCAATAATCGCCCTATCCTGTGAAACACGCACACTCCAAAGCTTAGTAGAAATTAAAATCATGAACGCAAGCCAATTGAATAATAAACCCCAGTGAAAGAATTTGCAGCGTTTTGCTTCTGCTACCTTATATCATTTAAACTGCGATCCATATTTGCAGTTCCCTTTATACTACCCAAAGTCTCTCTTGATTTCATATCAGACCTACATCAAATTAAAGGAAATGGGCTCACTCCCATATTCGAGTTGAGGGCGCTTGGAACGGCCAGATGGGAAACTGCCAGTTATCAAGAAGGCGATAACAGAACTCGAAAAACGCAAATCTTGGCCGCATTAATCATGCCATAAATCGGGAATGGTTTGACCTACAGACCTGGGAAGGGGCTCATTCGATTCCTCATGGAAAGTTCTACAAAACAAGTCCACATTTAGGCCGCCTTGATGTTTTTTGAGGTTTTTAGGGATTTTACAAAACTTTGACAACCCTTAAATGGCACTTCAATTTGAGTTAGAAAGCTGGCTAAAGAATTGGGGCGTTGTCGGACCAACATGGATTTTTCCTGAAAATTTCAGATGTTTTGGTCCAGCCGTTTGGGAGAAATCTTGCGTACGGCGGACGGCGTACGGCGGACGGACGGAAAATTTTTTATTGCAGATTTGGATTCCAGACCCTTTGAAACGTAAACCATGAAATTTTCAGGGGGGGTTAGAAATTTTTTTTTCGAGAGCGATTACTATGGTTTATTATTGAATAATAAACCAAAAATCAGATTCAGCTGGTATTTCATCCGCGGAACAAGATGATATGCATTTGGTTTCCAATACAAATATACAAAACTGGATTATTCATCTGAAAAATCTTTTCACTGGTCTTCATTCTTACGCCTATGGATAAGAGAAGGAGACATGGGTTTGCCAGATAAGCTTAAGCTGGTGGGACCAGAACTTGGCAAAAATTAGAAATTAGACTTTTTGAAAATTTTGAAAATTAGACACATGAAAATAGTGTTTTTAAGAACTCCTAGACTAGTTTGACAAATTTAAAACTAGCCTTAATATAGGAACAAAAAATTAGTTTTTAGTTTTTTTTTTTTTTAAATTTATTTATTGCAACTGATTGTGGGATACATCATCTGGCAATATTTTATCTCATAAATGGACACGATGTTCAGGGTGAGATTTCAACCAACCAACCCTTCAGAGTAACACACTGTTAACTGGAGCACACTTCACTATAACTTGCACTGCACAATCAGTCCAGTGGCTTGTTACGCTTGAGGCGCCGCAGTTCTCCTTCGTTATCCAGAACGTTGAGCATCTCCGGGTTCTTGTGATGATGGAGGCGCTTTTCGTGCTTCTGGGCGTACTTCATGATGCTTTCGTTGACTGTTTCCAGTCTTAGGTCACGATGAATGTCATCATTTCGCATATACCAGGGGGCACCAACTATGCTTCTCAGGATTTTGTTCTGACAACTTTGTATTTTCTTTACGTTAGTCGTTTTGGCACAGCCCCACAGTTGAATCCCGTATGTCCGAATAGGGCGTAAAATCTGTTTGTAAATAAGCAGTTTATTGTGAAGTGAAAGACGGGAATCCGCTCTCAGCAGCAAATGCATTTTCCTGTATTTAATCTTCAGTTCCTCCTTTTTCTTCTCGATGTGACGATTCCAAACCAATTTTGAGTCGAGAGTCATCCCCAGATATTTCACAGTGTCAGAGTACGGAACTTTGTTCGAGTTTAACACAAGTTCGGGGGCTGTGATTTTTCGGTTGGTGAAGTTAGTGTGAACTGACTTGGACTCGTTCAGCCTCATTCTCCATTTCTTGGTCCAGTTTGTAACCTTGCTGGCGGCCTCTTGTAGTTTTTGGGTTGCATCGTCTACTTCTTGTCCAGTAGAGAGTATGGCTGTGTCATCCGCGAAGGTGGCTACCATTGTATCTTCCTGCTGGGGTAAATCCCGAGTGTACATCATAAGTTTTTAGTGACTGTATTTTTTAAAACTCCATAATTACTTTATCGTTGTTTAATTAAAAATATCAACAATTGAATTTTCAGGAATGGAACGGGTAGCTTTCGCTTGGTCACATGGCTGACTTTTGGTTTATTATTCAATAATAAACCATTGTATTAAACATTCTAACCTCCCCTGAAAATTTCATGGTTTACGGTTCAAAGGGTGTAGAATCTAAATCTGCAATAAAAATTTTTCCGTCCGTCCGCCGTATGCACGATTTCTCCCAAACGGCTTGAGCAAAAAAGGTAAAATTTTCAGGCAAAATCCATGTTGGTCCGACAACGCCCCAATTCTTGAGCCAGCTCTCTCACTTAATTTAAAGTGCCCATTAAGGGTTGTCAAAGTTTCGTAAAATCCCTATAAACCTCAAAAAAAGTCAAGACGGCCTAAATTTCGAACTTTCCATGATCGAATGAGCCCCTCCCCAGGTCCGTAGCTCAAACCATTCCCGATGTATGGTCCGATTCTGAACTCCTGAAAGGGTTTATAGCCGATACACGGGTGGAAGCATTCTGATATGCATACTCCGTCTTACGAAATTTAAAATTTCCCAATAGAATATTTTTCCATTGTAATCGCTCTTGAAAAAAAAACGCTGCAAATTCTTTCACTGTTGTTTATCATTCAATGATTCATGATTTGAATTTCTACTAAGCATTGGAGTGTGCGTGTTTCACAGGTGATAAAGCGATTATTGAATTTCAGGATGCACACAAATATGATCAACTGATCAATCCAAATATTTATTTTGGTTGAGAACCGATTTAAGTGCTCTATGCATATCTCCTGAAAATCAATAATCGCTCTATCACCTGTGAAACACGCACACTCCAAAGCTTAGTAGAAATTCAAATCATGAATGCAAGCCAAATGAATAATAAACCTCAGTGAAAGAATTTGCAGCGTTTTTTTCATTCGCGTCCTCGGGCGGGGTCCCATAGTTTGGAGACCCCTGTCCAACGCTATCATAATATTCGCGAATTGAATTAAACCTTCCACTATTTCAATTGAACGTTTCGTACTTGGAATTAAACTTATAGCTAACTGAAACTTTTCAGTTTTAATTAAACGTTTTGTATTTTAAATTAAACTTATCGCAAACTGAAATAACCAAGTCAACCATAAAATCAATCCTCTATGGTAAACATGGTCAGAGGACTTAGAGTAAGAGGAGCCCCGGAAGCAATATCTTGTCTGGACTTTCTCTGTGGAGTGAATTTTGGTCAGTTTCTGACAGAGCTTTTTTTTTTTTTTTTTTTTTTTTTTTTTTTTTTTTTTTTTTTTTTTTTACAGTAACCAAGTGATGTAGTGAATGTGGTTGCAAATGTTGGCACCACAAATCGGGCAATACATCGGGAATGGTTTGAGCTACGGACCTGGGCTCATTCGATTCCTCATGGAAAGTTCTTCACAAAAAGTCCAAATTCAGACCGGCTTGACTTTTTTTGAGGTTTTCATGGATTTTACAAAACGTTGACAACCCTTAAAGGGTACTTTAAATTAAGTGAGAGAGCCGGCTAAAGAATTGGGGCGTTGTCGGACCAACATGGATTTTTCCTGAAAATTTCAGATTTTTTGCTCCAGCCGTTTGGGAGAAATCGTGCGTACGACGTACGGAGGACGGACGGTAAAATTTTTATCGCAGATTTGGATTCTACACCCTTGAAACGTAAACCATGAAATTTTCATCGGGGTTAGCATTTTTTTTTTCAGAGCGATTACAATGGTTTATTATTGAATAATAAACCAAAAGCAACGATGTCTACATAATATTGATGATGATTTATACAGGTAATATATAAAATTACATCATGCTAATACAAGATACATTACAATTTATAAGGTATTGAAAGCGTATTAGGGATGGTGATGAATGCTCCGCTTCAGTACAAGTTCGATCACATTTCATCATTCGACACATCATTATTATTAAGACATTGATCAGATTCAGCACTGAATGGCTGTCAAATATACTTTTCAACTGTAAAACATTTATGCTCTTATTTTAAAGTATTTTTCATAGAATGTAGATCAATCTGTCAAAATCAAGACTACATGAAATTTCTATTTGAAAAAAAAAAAAAAAAAATCATCGTTGAGCGTTTAAAAGCGAAGAGATTGTGTATAACGAGATTAGTTTAAAGTCATTTAAACTATTATTAAAAGTCCCTGTTTTGCTCAGTTGGTTTCATACTTATGAAGCCAACCCCTGCGGTATTGAATTTTAGGTCCGATTCGGGTACTTACGTAGCTGAGAGATGTATTAGAAAGGTCGAGATGTCTGAGGGATCTTTCCTGTCCTCGCCAATCGTTTGGGTCGAAACGGATCCGGTTATAAGAAACGCTGAGTTTGGTCAGGGAAGGGAGACCACTGAGAGAGCTGCCCAGTTCCGTGAGCCTGTTGTCCGTCAAATCCAGGTACCGCAATCCCTGACAACCAATGAACCAATAACCATAATGGATGAATATCATCGATATTTACTGTAAGATGTACTGACAGTAAAATATAGAAGTAAGGGGCAGAAAGGGAGACAGCTGTACATAGATATCAATAACAACAGCTACATAAAAGCGAACAATGTGAGTTTTTCGGTTGAACCGAAATTTCTCTCCGATTGTTTAGATCTGCAAGGCAAACAAAAATAAGTGGTTGAGAACACAGGATCTTGAAATGTTATAAAACACTATGAGTCACAGAGCTTGAGGGGCAAATGGAGTTAGTTAACAAAACGGTGTAATCTTCTTGCAGTTCCTTAAGATGAAACCCGACAAACCTTTGAATGAAGACAAGCACAATTCCTGGATATTACATTAAATTTGCCCAAATATTTTCGATATTTGTCTGCAGATAACAAATTTTACATGGGAAATTCCAAAGCTATTCTATTCGCTGTGCAATTTGAACGGCACCGTGCGGAAACGAAATAAAAATATTAGTTTGATACCAAACCCAACCCTTCCTTCTAATATTCTAGTGAATTTATGTTATCTAATTATGAGAAATGAGTTTATTATAAAATCCAAATCTTCTTCACATTTAAAAAATTAATGGAACTACAGTAGTACCCCGCTTCTGACTACGTACATTTCGGTTAAGGTTGTGATAGGATATGGTCCTTCCCGATTTTAGAATCCGTCGCCTTGGGAGATGAATCAGACGTTTTCAAGCGTTTGGGTCATCCTCTGAGCGTGGCGGAGCATTATTATTGCATCCATGCTCAAAGAAGGGGCAACTATACCATTTCATCACCTCACAACGTACAGGCTTACTCTTGAAAATGTTGTCCGCATAATGAACATCTTTCCGGAGAACATAGAAAGTTAGGGCGAACTCCACACTAATCCCTCCTCCATCTTCTCCTCCTCCTCAGCTCCCGGTAGGCTACAAGTCCATTCTTTGTCGGTTAGTGTTAATGCTATTGACTGATTTACTGTTTTATCGTATTATTCTTTCTTTATTCATTTATTATTTGTTCAAATGTAAATTACTGTACCCTTTTCCTATCGGTATAAAAAGGTTTAAGAGTTGTGACGATTTAACCTCCTTCATCACTGTCAGCTGTCATCTCAACCACTACTGTTGATGCAGCTTCTGCAGTCATGGTTTATGCATTTATTTAATCGTTTATTGCCTTATTTTTTTCTTTATTTGTTTATATTTTATCATTAAAATGATTAACAGGAGTACAATCCAGATCTTAGCGACCGACCCGACAGTCCCCCCCCGCTCAACACTCCTTCAACCCTTCAACTAACCTTCGGGTGGGCTAATTCCGCCCTTTGTTGTCCCGGCATCACCACTTTTCTGTCCGCCCGAGGGGGTCATTCGCGTACCTGCCACCTTGGTAAGCACTAGCCTCTCTGGTGCTCTGGTTGAATCTACAGATTTTTCCAGGGAGTTGGTTAGGCTTAGTATCTACCGTTTATGAACACAGAATGCGCTCACGTAAACCCTTGTTAGCCCCCCCCCCCCTGCCGTAGCTTTCATCACTGTTTACTAGCTCCCCTCTTCTGGGCTAGAATCCCATATTTGTAGGTTGCATAGGCAATTTTTCATCTTCGGTACTTAAATGTGTAAAATTAAACATGTAAATGATCTGGCTGTAGAACCACAGAGGTCTACTGTCCCGCTTTTCTTCTAATAATAATTTACACTCCAGTTTTCATTATTTAGCAATAACATTGTACAAACAAACATTGAAATGGGTGGGTGTATGGACGAGAGAACGGATCAATCGCTATTTCCATTATTTCTTATGGGATTATTAGGTCCGCAAACGGGCCACTACTGTAATTATAAAGCCGAAGATTGTAACATTATTAATTTGATGAAAAGTTTACTAGTAAGAACTCGTTTGTGGAGACCTTAGCTCACCTTACATTTCGGGGAAGCCCTTCATTCAACAGGACAGCAATCACAACACAAATCAATTTATCAATTTAAAACAATATACAATACCTTTTTTTGCCTTTTCGCCGAAAGAAGTTTTGAAAATTGTACCATTTTCATGATTGCGTCGTGATAATCGGATCGGGTGTTCTTCGTTACTCCCCCCCCATTTTCAAACGCTCGTCGCTTCATGAAATTTTTACAAAAATGTGATGTTGAGGTGATTTTTGGAAACTTCAGCTCGTCTACTTTTTGATGTGTGTGTTCATATTTTGAAGCAACAACTTTGTAAAAGCCAAACTCTGTAAAAAGCTTTTCTCTGTAAAATTTGTGGAAGGGGTGGAAGTCGCAATTCTGGTGAGAACTTATCTCTAAAAAGGAATTCACAGGAAGGGGTGTTTGGGGACGTACAGGTATGAGTTAAAGAGCGATGAAATCCTTTGATCGAAAGTTAAGAGGTTGAGACGCGATATTGGTAGTCGAAAATTCTCTTTTCAACGTGGGGGGGACATGGCAAATACTTTGACATAAACCCCCCCCCCACTTTTTTCGATTGAATAATTCACCATTACTATCTAATTCTGGTAAATTGAGTTTCACTAGACATGAAAAAACTGAAGTTTCCAAAAACCACCTCAACATCAAATTTTTTTTTTTTTTTTTTTAATGGCACTACGGTCTTTGAAGAACCAGGGCCCCTTCGACAATATTTTACCATTCCTTTCGGTCCTTGGCCTTCTCTCTCCAGTTTGGAGAGATCTTACTCCAAATCGTCGAGCCTACGTTTCCTAGGCCTACCTCTCAGCCTTTTTCCTCCAGGCGTCTCATACATTAACCTACGTGGACATCTCTTTGCAGAATGCCTGCAACGTCACCCAGCTACGGTAATCTTCCTCGTCTTACAAAGGCAACTAAATCATCACGAAGCGACGTGCGTTTGAAAATGGGGGGAGTACCGAAGAACACCCATCGGATCCACAAGACTCTGTGGAATTTTCAAATACAAGACAGCTGAAGGCACATTTTATGATTTATTGCTCAGAAATGATTGAAACTCACTGAAAATCTAGCGAACGTGTCAGCCGAGGGAAGCCTAGTGATCTTGTTGCTTCTCAGTATCAGCTGTTGAACGTTGCCCGCGTGGGACTGTGAAAAACTCGTGAGTGGGACTCTGGTGAGGCTGTTGTACGACGCGTCAAGGAGGATCGGTGCCATAGCTGTTATAAGGGAGTCGGACAGACTCGTCAATCCGTTGTGGGAGAAATCCAAAGTTTCGAGTCGGTTTGACGAAGGAAATAAACCCGTGGGAAGTTCTTGCAGTCCGTTGCCATTTATCAGGAAAGTCTGGAAAATCATCAGTTTAAAACAGTTCAAGAAGAATACGCCAACCGTTAAAAGCACTTGAACAGCGAAACTATAGTAGTGCTGTACTGGTACTCTTGTGTTGATTTTTAATAACACCCACAAAAGCTCATTATTATTATTGTTAGCACATTAAACTCATTCTGCCTAGCACACCTATTCTCACTCGGGAATCATACACCTGTTTCACCAGACGTAAATGAAACTGATAACACATCAATCACCATTATTCGACGGACTAAGTCACTCGCGACGAAGTTGTGGAAACCCATTTCAAATAAAAACGGACTAAGATGGAACGTTGTCTATATTTCCACGAAAGTAAAGAGTTACACTGTTAAATCGATTTCGACGGTTAGGTCATCATCAGTAACAAACATGAACTGATAGTACATCACAGAAATCATATCTTATATAGGATCAAGTGAGAGGAGATTGAATCCTATTGGCTCAAGGAAGTGAAAGGGGCGGGGAGGACCAACCAATGCCACTCAAGGCTTACAAAGTGAAAGGGGCACAGATAGTATCATTATGGAGAGGCGGAGCCAAACTTATTGTAAGAAAGAACCCAATAATGGTGAAATATTTTGAGGAATGACATCATTTAAACATTTTCCTGACCTATCACTCTTAACAATTTCGAATTTTTCTAGCACATCCAACATACCTCCCTTTGGGCAAAAGTGAGGAAATTCTACATATTGCCTGTTTGTCAGATCAAAACTAAAGCTATGATTGGATTCATTCAGATGACTTGCAAAGGCAGAATCACCTTTGTTGTCCCCGTCGAAATCGATTTAACAGTGTAACTCTTTACTTTCGTGGAAATATAGACAACGTTCCATCTTACTCCGTTTTTACCATTATTCAACTTCAAAATTATTCTACGTATCAATTGACGATATACTTGACGTATATTTTCATTGATTTTAGCCGTTTTACATCTGCTTACAATATAAAAATATTTGTTTATTTTATATTATGTGTTATGTTGCCACCACTTGTAGTAATAACAAAGAATTAACTTTTATTGGTGTTGAAATCCGTTCTGTTCTGATTAATTTCAGTAAAACACTCTTTTCAATCTTTTCTGTCTGTGTTGTTCCACTTTCGTAGGTTTAGTGCCCTACAAAAGGTTGGTTTTATCTCAATGGGAAAAATAATTCATCATGTTTAGTGGAGTCATTGTCAGGGTCGTAGATATTTCTAGCTTCAACCTGTCATCGATAACGACGACCGGAGCTTTGTTATCAGTGAACCTGAAGGCCAAGGACGGAGTGACTGATAACATTCCTGCAGGATAATGACCCAATGAGGGCCAGTCCGATAGAACGTATAACAACAAACTCTGAGGAAGCCCCCGAATTTGCCCCACGACAAGAGATGAATACTCGTCGAATTTTAAGGGAGTTAAGCGCCACGTTGATGTGTGTGGTGTTTCTTGACTCTGAGGCATTCCCTCATTTCCTATTGGTTAAAAAATAAAGGTTTGATTTGAAGAATTAGGCACCGGATTGTTGAGTCTCTTTTCTGCTTCACAATGCGTTAATCTTCAATAACATACCGTGTTTATAAACGTAAGGGCTTACAAGCTATCTCGTTTATCGGTATTCCTTTTGTTTGGTTTACGAGTCGTGATAATGGAGAATCTAGACTGAAAATGTATAAGAGAGTGATGTTAGTCGATTTATGGCTGTCACTTGTACAGTGGCCACAATCCGCGAAAACTAGAAACCCTAACTTTTATCGTTGGGGTAACAGAGAAATTGTTTAAAGGGTTCATTTCTTCAAGGAAGGATCCAGCTTTACTCTTGAAATAATTGAAAGGAGAATGACCGATGATAAGTGCATTTCATGTGACATAAGTTCCACAAACCTCTATAAAATCTGTACTGACAACTGACAGTATCGAATCAAAAGAATGTAACATCCGACTATCGGCACTTGACCGTTTGGAACTTACCTGGAGAAAAGGCAAACCTCTCAGAGCGTCAAATTCTACGTCCAGAAGATCGTTGAAGGATAAATCGAGATACTGGAGTTGGGGCAAGTAAGACAGCATGTCCCGAGAAACGTTGCGAATACTATTATGCTGAAAAATCAGCTTGGCCAAACAGTCCAGGATCGGCGTGAAGTAGTCTTTATGCACGAATGATATGTTGTTGTGAGAGAAATCCAAGACCTGGAATAACCAACGAATTACCATTCCAGAATTTTAAGGAAAAACCAATTTTGTGAAGTAGTGCAAGCCATGGATTTCCGTGGATCTATTTGTCCAATCACTGCAGTCGATACGTACAGCCACGCTAAGTGTACTACTACACCATTTTAGAAATCTCTTCAGTTTAAACTTTCATTTAAATAATTTTAGTAGATGTTGGAGAGAACAAACCAAAACTCAATCAAATCCTCCATTTAAATACTCTTATTCTACGCAGCTTTCACATTTATAACGTCATTGTATTTCTAATATACAGGGTGTCCCACGAGTTGTCCCCCCCCCCCCCCCCCTCCTAAAATCGTCCAAACGGGAGTAAACAAAAAAAATTTTTTTTGAATCTTCATAAGTTTTTTCAAGGATCTCAAATATCATATTTGCGCACCCCGCGCAACTGCGCAATCTTGCGCAACTGACACTAACTTTCTTATTTTAAATGGGAACCCCAATTTTTTATTGCAGATTCAGATTCTACTCAAAATTTCATGAAAATTTGACCCCTCAATCAATTTTTTTTATTGCGCGCAACCGGTTCAGCGAGCACGCAAAGTTGCGCAACCCCAAAATTGTCAAATAGTGGATGATGGTGAACTCTAAAGTGTGGCACATGAATTTTCATTGTTTTTTAACGCTGATTCACGTGGTGCTATCCGTTTCTTGATTCGGCTCAATTTTTGCGGAATAATGACCTAAATTTGGTTATTTCTCGTCCGTTTTTTTAAATCTTAGGCGTCTGTTTTCAGATTTTTACGGGGATTAGTTTTCGAGGTCCGGTTGAAAAATGTAAAAATAGGAGATTGAAACCTTCTTCAGTGGTCAAGTGAAAAATCATCTTAATCTGAGAGTTGAAAGTCGGCATAAATTAGCTGCCGTTACACTGACCTTTGAATAATCAGATAAGTATTTTGTTTCTTCTGTTTACAACCGTTCGAGGTAGCTAAGTGTGCCTGATGTACACACAACCAAAGAAATAACCAAATTTAGGTCATTATTCCGCAAAAATTGAGCCGAATCAAGAAACGGATAGCACCACGTGAATCAGCGTTAAAAAACAATGAAAATTCATGTGCCACACTTTAGAGTTCACCATCATCCACTATTTGACAATTTTGGGGTTGCGCAACTTTGCGTGCTCGCTGAACCGGTTGCGCGCAATCAAAAAAATTGATTGAGGAGTCAAATTTTCATGAAATTTTGAGTAGAATCCGAATCTGCAATAAAAATTGGGGTTCCCATTTAAAATAAGAAAGTTAGTGTCAGTTGCGCAAGATTGCGCAGTTGCGCGGGGTGCGCAAATATGATATTTGAGATCCTTGGAAAAACTTATGAAGATTCAAAAAAAATTTTTTTTGGTTTACTCCCGTTTGGACGATTTTAGGAGGGGGGGGGGGGGAACAACTCGTAAGACAACCTGTATTAGTAACAGATCAATGACTCTAAAATTATAAAGCAATTAAAAAGGAGTGTAGTTAACTAACTTTAATGGCACTAGAATATGAAAATCTTCTGGCATCATTTGCAAGAGGAGCGGTTAAAGACGATATCAAGTTGTGACTGGCGTTCACTACCATCGTCGAGCTGTAGGTACCAACCTGTTGAGAAGAACGAAAAAACAATTGTAGCATTTGATAATGTAGACTTACCCACCATACTTTGAAACGAATAAAATTTAATAAAGACTGACAGGAATATTTCTTTGCTCGTGCAAGTGCTGTCGTTTAAGTTGATATTTTCTCTACATTGAATACAATTGTGAGAAAATGGATAAATTAAGTTGCCCTGATTTCTCTGAAGTATGATTCCAGAAGCTTTGCTAGATTGTTTATTGTTTAACATTGAAATTTCTTTTGAATGGCCACACAATGGAGATGGGATACTCAGCTTATGTAGTTCTTTTCGAATGCCTTATTAGATAATAAAGAGTGGAAATATAAACACAATAGCATATAATTACCATTTTAAATAAATGAATAATTTATTCTAACATAAACATTTATAATGATAAAATATGAACACTGGAGAATATTAAAAGAATAATTTTCGGGGTCAAATTCGTCAGACTATGGTTATTTACAGGGTGTCCTACGAGTTATGCACAACCCGACTCCTACGTGTTTTACAACTCATTTCTGACCAAAAGTGCCTCTTCGCAACTTTTTTTTAAGATGCCTCGTTTCCAAGTTATTCGCGATCTAAGATTTTCTTCATGTTTTCGATCATTAAAATTGTAATAACTCCCTCAATTTTGAAGATCTCTCAAATTTGATGATACCGTTGAAAAGAGCGTTAAATTTTCTACTAATCTGATATCGGAAAACATTTTTGCATTGAAGATGTCCGAATGCCGCGCGAAATGACAGTTTTGTCAAAATCTTGAAATCGCCTGTTTTCATCTCGCCTAGCTACCTCATTAATGCTTGACGCAGAGCTGTGCAGGCCCGGTAGAACGTGCGCCAAAATGTCAGCTTTCCAACGGTGTAGTCGTTTTGGTGTTTAAAAATATTTTCAGTTAAGGAAATTGTTTAAGCAGAAAAATGTGTGTTTTCTGTTAATATTGAGGTTTTTTCAATAGTCTGGACGAAAATAGGTTTGGAAGCGGGATATACGTAACGCTGTCTGGCCAAAGTCAATATAATGGAACAGCCGAGAGGCGGCTGTTGTTTGTGTTCATTTACGATTGATTGCGATGAGTTGCATTCATCTTTTTGCTAACTCTATGGACCCTTATCAAACCAGGCTTCCGTATCATTATCAACTCTTCTCTTTCCTCGCTATATTTCCTTCAGCGAGCATATTTCCTTCCCTATCCTTCCCTATTGCATATATCCATGCTTTCCAAGCTTTCTGAATTTTATTTTACAAAAGAATTCACTTGTGTCACTCACTTGATCGAACGATGACATACTCAGGATCAAGAGGGAGTTGTACGACACGTCAAGGAGTTCCAAATTTCGAACGTTTTGAAAAGCTTCGTCGTCCAGCGTGGTCAATTTGTTGCCGCGAAGAAGAATTCGCTTGACGGCCTCGAGGTTCTTGAAGGCTCCTTTATCCACCGAAGTGATTTCGTTGTCGGACAAATCAATTGCCGTCAGCGACGTGAGATCCGAAAAAGTGCCACTCTGTATTTTTGAAATCTTATTGAAAGAGAGGATGACTTCTTTTAGCTTTTTGTGCGCGTTACTCTGTAAAAATCCACTCATTGTTAGTATGGCTTACAGATAACATCATGGACAGTTCACAGCTTGAACCATTAGGCTACGAGCAAATTTTTGTGATTTTTTGTTTAATCGTGTTCGAGATATTGCATCTTTACTAGAATATTGCTCCCAAGTCTACCTATAGGTAGCAAGAGCCTTGGTTTTACTTTGAGATGAATTATTAAATAGTTCATGAACGATTTGAAGAGAAATGTTCTTCTCTCCGAAATCGCATTTTCAGCCGGTTCTCCCAAGTCTTCGTCAAATGGGGGTAGTCCATTAGAATTGATCAATGGAATGTCGGATAACCCAAGAGTAGCCAAAAGGCAATCGTATAGCAACTTTTAATGAGGACAGTAAAACAATCGTATAGCAACAGTTTTCTCCCACTCTACCTACCGGTGGGCGTGACCGCCGAGGAGTTAATTAGGAGGCTCATTAATTTTTGTCAACGTTCAACGTTCGCGTTCACGTTCGTTCACGTTCGCGTTCATTGTTCACGTTCAACGCGTGCGTTCAACGTTTGTGAGAGAGGGTAGATGATGATGATGATGGTTTGAGAAACTGATCCATCATTTTTCGATAACGCCCACGTTCAATGTCTCGTTCACAATCTATCGTTAGGAAATCATGTTTTTCAACCCAGCATGTTGACAAAGTTCTTTGAATTGGGGCGTTATCGAAAAATGATGGATCAGTTTCTCAAACCATCATCATCATCATCTACCCTCTCTCACAAACGTTGAACGCACGCGTTGAACGTGAACAATGAACGCGAACGTTGAACGCGAACGTTGAACGTTGACAAAAAGTAATGAGCCTCCTAATTAACTCCTCGGCGGTCACGCCCACCGGTAGGTAGAGTGGGAGAAAACTGTTGCTATACGATTGTTTCACTCTCCTCATTAAAAGTTGCTATACGATTGCCTTTTGGCTACTCCCAAGCATGAGAGAAACACTATCAATCTTCAAACTTCTGGGAGAATGAAATATGCGTCGTAATGCGGAATTAAGAATCCTAAATAAACAAAATCAACACATACCAAAATCTTACTCTGTTACTACAAAATTTGTTACATGCTGAACAGAATCCTGCTCATTATCAACTAATGTAATGATCAACTTACTTCAAAAAGAGTATTGGGTAGAAAATCAATGATATTATCGTGTGCATGTAAAACCTCCAATGATGATATCCACCGAACATCATTAGGTAGTTTTCTCAGCGTATTGTGATTCAACTACGCAAACAACAAATAAAATAATATTGTTAGTACTTTTAGCTATGTCGTTCTCATTAGCTTATAAAGGAGTGTCTAATCTGGCCCTCATTGGAGTGCAGGTTCTTATCTGAGGCATTATATGTTGCGAAATCTTGCAATAACATTGGAGATATTTTACATGAATATGCCTTCCTATATAACGTTGCAAATCATTACACAGAGTTTATTATTTCTATTAGATAACATTTCTACGTGAATCACTCATCTACGCAAATTAGACGTTGTCTGTGGTACATTAGCTACACTCAATACCTCTCGCTTCCATACTGGTAGTTGCATTAAAGATGAAAATACTTGGGCTATCACCAGACGCGCGGTACAACTCAGACTACCAGCAGAACGAGCTATTCACCCCGGTTTTCCTGCTCGACCGTCTACCTGACCATAGACGACCATTTTCATTGCCAGAAGATGAGGTTGTTCATACGGTGAGTGACTACATGATCGTAACCCGCGTGGTTTCATTCGATTCACGGATGTAATTTTTATCTTAATCCGACAAAATAACCACCCTCTTACATCAAAAGCTTTTGAGATTTCGATGTTTTGATAGATTAATTCTTAAATACAATTTCTTAGGGTTGATAGATCAAGACGCCAATATTACTGACACATCCAATAGGACCAATGCTGGATTTTTGAGATAAATTTTGTAAAATTTGGTCCAGTAGTTTCAAAAAAAAAAAAAAAAAAAAGCTGCAAATTCTTTCACTGGGGTTTATTATTCAATTCGCTTGCGTTCATGATTTGAATTTCTACTAGCTTTGGAGTGTGCGTGTTTCACAGGTGACAGAGCGATTATTGAATTTCAGGAGGCAAACAAATATGATCAACTGATCAATCCAAATAGGTATTTTGGTTGAGAACAGATTTACGTGCTCTATGCATATCTCCTGAAATTCAATAATCGCTCTATCACCTGTGAAACACGCACACTCCAAAGCTTAGTAGAAATTCAAATCAAGAACGCAAGCGAATTGAATAATAAACCCTAGTGAAAGAATTTGCAGCGTTTTGTAGTTAATATTATTATTTTATAATGATAATATTTACCTATATATTAGCAGCGTTCCATGCATATCAGAATGCTTCAACCCGCGTATGGGCTATAAACCCTTTTAGGAGTTCACCTCAGTATCCACGTTCACTACATCACTAGGTTACTGCAATCGAAACAAACAACAAAAAAAAGTGTTGTTTTTGTTTTGATTGCAGTAACCTAATGATGTAGTGAATGTGGATGCAAATGTGGGCACCATAAATCGGGAATGGTTCGACCTACGGACCTGGGGAGGGTCTCATTCGATTCCTCATGGAAAGTTCTTCAAAATAAGTCCACATTTAGGCCGCCTTGACTTTGACAACCCTTAAAGGGCACTTTAAACTAAGTGAGAGAGCTGGCTAAAGAATTAGGGCGTTGTCGGACCAACATGGATTTTTCCTGAAAATTTCAGATTTTTTGCTCCAGCCGTTTGGGAAAAATCGTGCGTGCGGCGTACGGCGGACGGACTGAAAAATGATTATTGCAGATTTGGATTCTACACCCTTTGAAACGTAAACCATGAAATTTTCAGGGGGGGGGGGGGGGGGTTAGAATTTTTTTTTTTTTTTTTTTTTTCAAGAGCGATTACAATGATTTTATTATTGAATAATAAACCAATAGCTTCGAACGACGGACAGATTAACTTTTTTTTTTCAATTTTTGAAATCTACTTATCTTGAAACGTAAACTAACAACTTTTGGGGCGAGGGGGGGGGGGGGGGTTACACTTGTGGTGGATTAAAAAGGCCCGTTGTTGAAAATAGTGAACCAAAGATTGTCACTTCACGCGTTACATAAAAATTTAATGCGATACTAATATACAAACAATATGACAACTTAATGAATTTACTTCCGACCAATGCGTAGCTAGTTTTGTTGTTTTTGTACACTTCAAACAAGTTCCACTTCCAATAATTTATCCTTGTGGCCTGTCAATCGATCCGGGTCAAAGTAGACAAATTCTTGCTTGACCATAACACACAATACTACGGTCTTACAACACCCGTGTAAAGAGCGAATTGTGTTTGCCAAAAAACCGCGTGATATTCATACTTCTTGACTCTATTAAAATGAGTTATGTTAGTATTAACTTCGCCATCATCAAAGTTTCTCAGTGTTTTAGTTAATCTTGAAAGACTTACCTTGAGCAGACTTAAAGAAGTAAGCGGCCTTAAAAGACCCGCGGGCAGTGCTCCAACTTTAGACGTAAAAGCGTGTACCAAAATGAGTCTCTCTATAGAGTGAGAAACCTGAAAAAAAAAAAAAAAAAACAACTAGGTAGTGAATAAAGAACTAAATCACTCGCGATGAAGTTGTGGAAACCCATTTCAAAAAATTAAAACAGAATTTAAAGAAAAAATTGTCTATTTCCACCAAATACTGAGTTACAAAGTTAAATCGATTTCGACTGTTAGGTCATCATCAGTAACAAAATATAACTAAATGTGCAGTTAAGAGAGCTCATCTTATATAGTCTCAGAAGTGAAGGGAGCTTGAATCCTATTGGACAAGAAAAGTGAAAGGGGGCGGGAGATACAACCAATGAACAAAGTGAAAAGGACTCAAACAGATGTAAGGGTAACATTTTGAAGTGGGGGAAACGCACTGAGGGATGACGTCATTTAAACATTTACCTGCTTTATCGCTTCTAAGTATCTCAAATTTTTCAAGAACATCCAACATGCTTCCTTTAGGACAAAAATGAAGAAATTCTACAAACTGTCTATCTGCTAAGTCAAAATTGAAAATATGGCTAGGTTCCCTAAGGTGACTGGCAAACACAGAATCACCTTTGCTATCTTTATAATCTTTCTCATGTTCCTTGATTCTTTCCTTAAATTTCCTACCCGTCTGACCGCAATACTCAAACCCACATGAACATTTCAATTTATAGACCCCACTCCTATCTTGAGTTTTAATCTTATCTTTCTCAGAACCTAATGATGATTTTAAATTATTTTTATTTTTAAAACCTACCTTAAAACCCCTTGACGTTAAAATTTTACCAATTTTATCAGAAATTGCCCCATAATAAGGAATACTTATCCTTTTCACTTTTCTTGTCCAATAGGATTCAAGCTCCCTTCACTTCTGAGACTATATAAGATGAGCTCTCTCAACTGCACATTTAGTTATATTTTGTTACTGATGATGACCTAACAGTCGAAATCGATTTAACTTTGTAACTCAGTATTTGGTGGAAATAGACAATTTTTTCTTTAAATTCTGTTTTAATTTTTTTTAATGAATAAAGACTAGGTTTCAATTATAAATCAAGAATTTTACACGAAAGTAACCTAACATGGAATTCTACATCTTCTAAGATCGTTTGAATAGCTCTTATGGACTTTAGTAACTGCACGAACAACTTTATGAAGCGTGCATTTTTTAATAAAGAAAATTATAATGCATAAATTAATAATCAGAATGTGATAATAAACAATAATTCAATTATTCAAGCAAACAACAATATAAACAATAAATAATTATTCAGGTAGGTACCTCAACAAATGAAAGGGGGTCGACAGACTCAATGGTGTTGTCAGTCAGGTCCAATGTTTTGATCCCTCTGACGTGTTTGAACATTCCAGCCTTCAGACTCTTCAGCGAGCCATCTTCGATCTTTAGCGTTTCCAGCTCGACTGAAAAGTTATTCAGATGCTCGGGATCCAGGTTCGGCGATGCTGACTGTGAGATTGACAACATGTGAAGATGGAGGAGGCTGAAAGTGAACGGAATGATCCGTTCTCGGAATTAGTTCCGGAAGTTTTAATTCATTGTTTAACTTAAACACACAAATTCAATGGAGCAATAAACGTGTCAACACAAAAACTACGTAACCCGAAATCTCCAGCTTTCTATACTCTTGCCCACGTAGGAGCGACCCTGAGGTTTTCTGAAGACCTCTGGGTCTGGCAACGCCGCTCAAATCGGAGCCTCCAGGTAGTGGCCTGACGGCTCGCATCAGACCCTAATTACGGTGCGGTACTTACGTCTTATGCAATTCAAATGTGATCTAATAGTTAATTCGATCATGCCATCACCAGAATCGTGATGTACATGAAAAAACGGACACAACGAGTATAAATTTGAACTTGAAAAACATACGTTATGTAAAAATACCCAATGGCGGTTTTCGTCAAACTCAAACAAAAATGGGTTTTTTCCCATGTGGGGTATCGTGTTCCATGTAATTTTGGACGCTGAAGCGATTGGAGTGGGTCCCGAACCTGTGCGATTGACCCAGAACGAGGAAATCCATTTTCATGGAGTAAAATGGTGCAAAATGACATTATTTCCGTACTTTTTCGAGCCCCATCCCATCTGACAGGGTTGGATCACAGAAACATGAGTTTAAGTGTAATAAAGTTCGACACAACAATAATAAACCCATGTGTAATCAAATTTGCAGCTTTTTTTTGCAATTTATTACACTTTTGCAATACGGCCACACACTTGTTTGATAAGGTGTTCCTGAACCGATAGTAGTAGGGGCAACCTGTACCTAAACTTTCGCACGGAAGTAAAACTGACGTCACGCAGCCAGCTCAGTCGCGATTTTGGCCTGTACCTAAACTTTTGCACGGAAGTGAACTGACGTCATTCAATAATCTTAGTCGTTTTCGGCCTGTACCTAAACTTTCGCACGGAAGTAAAACTGACGTCACGCATCCAGCTCAGTCGATTTTAGCCCGTACCTAAACTTTCGCACGGAAGTGAACTGACGTCATTCGGACAGTCGTTTTTCGGCTTGTTTAAAAATACTCAGTATTCGCACCGAAGTAGACAGACGTCTTGCAGCAACGTCCCGATGTGTGTTTTGTGCTTGTGGTCCATTTTGTGCATTTTGTGTGTGACAACATTCGCACTGCTCTAGTCCATAAGGTGAGTAGTTCCATCATTTCGTGAACCTAGGCGTTTTTGCGTTGAATATCTCCGTAATAGGAATAGGAGGAAGGAGGATATGAAATTTAGACTTGTTTTCCTCAGAACGACGAGAACATTTTGAATCTCACAAAAAATTACATTTTTCAACAAAAACAACTAAAACGTCTTGCGTTAAGAGGGGAAGATTGAAAGGGGCTTTACTGCTGCTAATGAGGGATAGTCGGCCGAGTTAAAGGGTCCGCTGCGGTGTTGCCACCTGATGGCGGGGAAGGGGTTTTCGTCCCGGCGGTTCGGGGTCGCTCCTATATGGGCAATGGTATAAATCAGAATCTAATCCTTAGCCACAAACTTCGTGCACTAAGTAAAATGAGTATAGTGAAGAAACCAATGTTATGAGTAGAGTGAAGAAATATAATTTGATATGTATTCGCTCACAAGGTTGTCAAGCGGGGAGCAAAAGGGGGTCTTCAACCGCATTTCCACTATCGTGCTATAGTTTCTGTCTTATCAATGTCAGGACTTGAGAAGACAGCCATTTCTCATTAATACAGCTTTCTTTTCTTAAAAAATGGGATGATTCCGAAGCGGTGATGTTGTTGGCAGACATGAGAATTTGAAGGTGTTCTTGGAACAGGACAGGCTGATCATATTCGTGTGAAGATCAAAAAGTAGCAGGATCTAAAACCTGCAGCTTGCCACTTTCCACAAGAAGTATCAACTCTGAGTTATACCCTTCTTGTAGACAACCAGATTTCATCCTTACGAATGTCATTCCTAGTAAGCAGTTAACTGCAAACGTGGTCATGTGCTGAACGTATTTTTGAACAAATGGAAATGTGATTCGAATTATATTTCAACTCGTTTCAAGAGATAACTGTTTTCTTTAGGTTGGGAGGCATGATGAAATATTTCTAATTTTCTTGATTTTTCTAATGCAGGTCTGACCAACTGGAGACAGGGAGCTCCAAAAAAAATCAGTTGTCCTTTTCGTTACCTTTCATCTGATCTCCTTAACTGGTTTTCTATAGACTATTTGGCAACAGATAAAGTTGATGGAGTAAATGAGGAATTAGGAGATAATGAAATAAGAGGAGTGGAGTAAGCAAGCACTAAAACTGCGATGATGTAAATAGGGATATCCAACTACGGCACAATTGCTTCGTACTAATATTATATGAAGCACCTTGAAATTACCTGCTCTTCAAAGCGTTGACATTACTAATGCATATAAACAATTTAAAATAACTTGATTTAACCTTACCGAGGAAATTTTTGAAGAGCTACAGGAGCATTCTTTTTGCCCAAAATCGACAGTTCCGTCAGTTGAAAGCTGAGCGATTCCGGTTGACCCGGTGGCTGAAGCCAGTTGTAATCGGCCAACGTATTGTGATCCACACGCAGAGATGTGAGGGAATCAAATTTCTGCAAATAGGAACACGGAAATCTTGATATGTTTCATTGTTGGTTGTACAGTTTTAATTTCTGAGCTCGATGACATTATAGTTTCGGATCTGTCACTATAGAATACCTACTTTCAAAACTCCTACTACTTTAGTCTTTCGTCGAGTTCATGAAATCTATCAAATCCATTATGAAGTAAATAAATCGTCGTCATCTAGCGTCTGAAAACGAAAACATTCAAAACCTCGTTAAATTGCTAAGTTCGCTGAATAAACTTAGTTCCAAAATCAGTCAAAATCGTCAAGGAACTCCCGGAAAAGGCAGTGCGGAAACTTCTTCACATTATTAATGCTGCGTTTAGATTAAAGCATGCACCATCCCAGTGGAAAGTGGCTGAGGTGATTATGATACCCAAACCAGGGAAGCCGTTAAATGAGAAGACAGGGTATCGCCCCATTTCGTTGCTTCCCGTCCTGTCGAAACTATTTGAAAAATTGTTGTTAAAAAGGCTTAAACTCGAAGATAGGAATTTGATCCCAGATCACCAATTCGGTTTTAGGCAACGCCACTCAACAATCGATCAAGTCCATAGAATCACTAACGTAATTGAAAGAGCGCTTGAAGGCAAGCAAGTATGCGCTGGCTTATTCCTTGACGTGGCCCAAGCATTCGACAAAGTTTGGCATCCCGGACTTCGTTTCAAAATTAACAGGGATCTTCCAAGACAGTTCTATTTACTCCTGACGTCCTATCTTGAGAATAGGCACTTCAGGGTGAAGCAGGACGACCAATACTCCAACCTAAGGCGTATTGAAGCAGGTGTTCCACAGGGAAGCGTCCTCGGGCCAGTACTGTACCTGTTGTACACTCGGGATTTACCCCATCAGGAAGATACAATGATAGCCACCTTCGCGGATGACACAGACTCTGTACTGGACATGAAGTAGACGACGCAATCCAAAAACTAAACAAGAGGCCGCCAACAAGGTTACAAACTGGACCAAGAAATGGAGAATGAAGCTGAACGAGTCCAAGTCAGTTCACATTAACTTCACCAACCGAAAAATCACAGCCCCCGAACTTGTGTTAAACTCGAACAAAGTCCCATATTCTGACACTGTGAAATATCTGGGTATGAATCTCGATTCAAAATTGGTGTGGAATCGTCACATCGAGAAAAACGAGGAACTGAAGATTAAATACAGGAAAATGCTGCATGAGAGCGGAATTCCCGTCTTTCACTTCACAATAGTCAAACTGAGTGATAGTGAAATGATGATAGTCTTTAACTCAAACAGTTGACGGCAATGTCATCAAAACCTTAAGATAGTTGAATAGATAACATAATTTAGATACGTATTCCAATCCCCGGCACGAATATGAAGTTTCATAAACTTCAGTAGCGAATAAGCTGTCAAATCTTGTATGGGTTCTAAAGTGCTTTATCAACATGAACTCGACTTTCATTGGTTCTGTTGACGGTCTGCTAATGAACCATTGAAAATTGGCGTTCATCGATAACACGATAATCTCACAACCTTCCAGAGATCGATAAGTGGGTTGAACGATATTGAACTGTAAGGTGTAAAGTATTGAATAACAGGAAAAATTAATTCCACCAACACCGTTGGATCAATTTTTAAGAAAGCTCAAAACACAAAAACATAGTTTTACTTCATAATTTAAAACAAATTATGTCTTATTCGTGTGCTTTCCGTCATGGGGCTGTCAAAAATAATCATCTCCGTAAAACTGACTACTAATTGTCAACTTTCGAGGAAATGAGCATTTTAAAAATCTACATCACTCCAATCAGGTTTTTAAATCAAAAATATAATTCATGCGTTGAGTCATTACCAGACGAATCCAATTCATTTATGAATACGTTGAGGGGAAAAGTAGTTGAGTAAGCAACTGCGATCACGTATTCATGATAATTTATTGACTGCTAGAATTTCCCCTGGTTCCAATTTGTAATCGACCATATTATTCTTTTACGTTGAGTCAGTTAACGACCATTTCAAGTAAACCATTAAACTACCAATAAGATAGTTTTATGAAACATAACTTTAGAATGAATTCCATCAGAATTTCTTAGCACGAATATTAAGAAGTATCATAGAAGCTCCATCAAATTTGTAAATGGGTTAAGAATATGAATATAATTTACAATGATTCATTGGTTCTGTTGACGGTCTGACTGCAAAATGTTGCAAAAACACCAATTTTTTGGATAGAATCACATCAATTTAGATGACGTAAGTCCATGCAACCAGCATGACGAATATGAATCTTCATAAGGTTCATTGCGTAAGCATCAAATGCAATGCCACTAACCAATTCAACTAATTAAGAAATCAAACACAATTCGAACATCATTTTGTCTCATGAACCATTGAAAATAAATTTACTGTTCATCGATAACTTACGATAATCTACATCCTTTTATCATCTTTATTACTGTAAAATTCTCAAACTGAATACAGTCAATTTGAAAGTGGATATGAATAACAGAAAAACACTCTAGAGTTCGTCCAACGACCGAAGGCCTCAGGTGCTATAGTCGTCAGCTTGGCAGTCACAAGTAGATAGTTCTATCTTCACATAATTTGAAAATGAAAGAACTTTGGCTGTAACAGTTAAAGCTTTCCGTCTATGGGATGTCAAAAAATAGATTAAATAACCTAAAATCAAACTTACATAACAGTCAACTTTTGAGAAAATTGATTTTTCTGATCAACCCAGTTGCAAGCCTTCCTGTTTACAACGTTTCACCAACGACGTAGATGTCTGGTGCAAGAATATTTGGAAGAAAGTGTTGGTACAATCCAGCAAGTTTCAGTTCTTCTTCTATTGGACAATTTGACTCATTTTGGTATCAATTCATTCATCAAATGGAACTAATTCCTGAAGGATAAAAAATATCCAGTGCCTGCGCAAACGTTCTCTCTCTCTCTCTCTCTCTCTCTCTCTCTCTCTCTCTCTCTCTCACACACACACACACACACACACACACACACACACTACCACACGGTAAAATTCATTATCATTATGTATGGAACTTCTAAATATGCAGCTTCTGCTTGTGACACGAAAATCAAGAGAGTGCAAATCCAAAACCGTCCCTTCGTTTGAAAATTAAAACTACCGTGGTATGTGACCAAAGAAAGTCACAATATTCACAAGGATCTAGAAATTTTGTGAAGGAATTATACAGTTATAGTGAAGACTGATCGCTTCTTCGATAAAATCAGACCTCACACCACGTCCTCAGGTTTCCTAAAAATCTTTTATCCCTCAGCAGAACTAAAAGAATGGCAATGACTTGGCACTATGAATTTATTGTTACTTAAATTAATGTTAAAAATATAAGATCGCTGGATAGGTAACACCACGTTACAGTTTATTATTGTTATTACTCAGCACAACTAGAATGTAATATGGTTACAATAAAGTTATCGTTGTTAAAAAAAAAAAAGAAATGAGAAAATGATGAGTAATTGTGTATGATAGGTTTTGAACCCTACATGATGGATGAATCAGAAATGCATATAATTCATATGCTTTGTGCTAAATACAAAAATCACGACACTATCCAGCAAATTCTTATGAAACCTCCAAGAGTTATTGGCACCAATGGGCCAGTAGTTGAGTAAGCAACTGCGATCATGAGTTTCATGAAACATTTATTACATAAGTTTATTGAGAAGATCGTAGAAGCTTGTATTTTTGTAAATGGGTTAAGAATACGGAATATAATTTCGAATGATTCAGCTATTACTGTTGAGGAGGTCTGAACGCAAAATGCATTGCCAACCGCGAAACACCAATTTTTATGCAAGCCAATCAGTTTTCAGTCAATTTTGATGACATTTCCATGGAACGAGCATTTTACCATCATTATTATATGATTCCTTATAAGGTTCATTGCCGTCGGGCCATCAGTACTGCAATGCAGCCAATGCAACCAATTCAACTACATTAAGATTACCATATACAATTCGGGCTCATTTTGTCATCATCTACCTATATGAGGGAAGGTTTACTGTTCACTTTGCTTACATAATTACATCCTTTTATTACTCTGTATTACTGTAAAATTCTCACCTGAATCACAGTGAATTTGAAAGTGGATATGTTATTCCCAGAAAGGTCCAACACTCTGAGAGTGTCGTCCAACCCATCGAAGGCCTCTGGTACTATAGTCGTCAGCTGGCAGTCGGTCAAGTAGAGCTCTTCTATCTTGCACGGTTGAAAAGCGTTTGGCTGTAACAGTTAAAGCTTGCCACTCAACCATGGGATGGTTAAAAAAAGATTGAAATAATGGAAAGAATGGGATTTACATGACAACAGAAGGATCTATCTTGAGAACGTTGATACTTCTGAGATTACTGCCCATTTGCAGCAATCATTCCAATGTTTAGTAGAGCTGTTACTAGATCGAATTTTTGTAGTGTGCGGCTGGGTGCAACTTGATATATTTGAAGAAGAAAGTATAATTACTTTGATTTTGACAATAAATATTTTCAAAGAATTGTGTATTTCTGTTGGAGTTAATTTGACATTTTAAGGTATTAATTCATTCTCAAAATGGAACTAATTCCTCCTCCTCTTTCTACTAAGCTTTGGCGTGTGCGTGTTTCACAGGTGATAGAGCGGTTATTGAATTTCAGGAGATATGCACAGAGTTAAATCGGTTCCCAACCAAAATACCTATTTGGATTGATCAGTTGATCATATTTGTGCGCCTCCTGAAATTCAATAATCGCTCTGTCACCTGTGAAACACGCACACTCCAAAGCTTAGTAGAAATTCAAATCATGAATGCAAGCCAAATGAATTAAATTGAATAATAAACCCCAGTGAAAGAATTTGCAAGGTTTTTTCAAGAGCGATTACAATGGAAAAATATACTATTTGAAAATTTTAAATTTAGTAAGACGGAACATGCATATCAGAATGCTTCAACCCATGTATCGGCTATAAACCCTTTTAGGAGTTCACTCCAGTATCCACATTCACTACATCACTAGGTTACCGCGATCAAAACAAAAACAAAACAAAACAAAACGCTGTTGTTTTTGTTTTGATCGCAGTAACCTAGAGATGTAGTGAATGTGGATGCAAATGTTGGCAGCATAAGATCATGCCATACATCGGGAATGGTTTGAGCTACGGACCTGGGGAGGAGCTCATTCGATTCCTCATGGAATGTTCTTCAAAAAGAGTCCAAATTTAGGCTGCCTTGACTTTTTTGGAGGTTTTTAGGGATTTTACAAAACTTTGACAACCCTTAGAGGGCACTTTAAATCAATTGAGAGAGCTGGCTCAAGAATTGGGGCGTTGTCGGACCAACATGGATTTTTCCTGAAAATTTCAGATTTTTTGCTCCAGCCGTTTGAGAGAAATCGTGCGTACGGCGTAAGGGCAGAAAAATTTTTATTGCAGATTTGGATTCTACACCCTTTGAAACGTGAACCATGAAATTTTCATGGGGATTAGAAATTTTTTTCTCAAGAGCGATCACAATGGTTTATTATTGAATAATAAACCAAAATATGAATCATGCGTTTTTTTTTTCGTATTTCAGGTGAATTGAAACGCATTTTTATTTCAAAAAACTTAGCTGTCGAAAAAAAATGCGTTTTTCCTAATTCTAATGCAATTTTAATGCATTCTTACCAACTGCAAAACCAACTTTGTACCGTTCGCTAAACGACGTCAACGGTTTGAAAATCAACATCAAACGACAAACAAATATGCAGATGTTATTTATTAATACCTGAAGCTCACTTAACGGATTCCCTTTCAACGAAGTTCGGTTGATCGCAGCAAAATTCACAAATGACATGCTCTCCAATGTAGTGATGTTGTTGTAATCGAGGGACAAAGAGTCCAACATCAGCTTTGACGACTCGTTTCTGTTTGCGAGGCTCGAGATGGAGTTTAAACTCATGTCCAACGATGATAACGATCTAAACAAAAAAGCAACACAAGAAGTCAACTGGTAGATGTAATTAGAGATCCGACTTGAATGGGATGAAATGAAATAATTGAAGAATGCTCTTCAAGTTCAGAACTTCCATTTAGCGGAAGCATTGCTTTCACTTTCGGAATGTGAAAATTTTTTTGTCTCCAAAATCAAAAATTCCTCTCGCATTTTGCGTTTTAGACCTTTCTGAACAATTTTGTTTCCGTGTCTGTCTGTGTGCCTGTCTGTCTGACAGCAAATCCTTGTTACGGGCAAAACTACACGAAGTTATAGTCCGATTTTGATGAAATTTTCAGGGATTGTGCGGGTTGGGGTGTAGATGGTCCCCTATAGGTTTCATGACACCCGGATCAATAGTAGCCTCTACGCATGCGCAAACGTGAAATCCTTGTTACGTAACTCCGGGAGTTCTTGACCAATTTCGATGAAATTTTCAGGGATTGTTCGGTTTGATGTGTAGATGGTCGTCTATAAGTTTCATGACCCCCGGATCAATAGTAGCCTCTGCGCATCCGCAAACGTGAAATCCTTGTTACACACATAACTCCGGGAGTTCATGACTGATTTCGATGAAATTTTCAGAGATTGTTCGGACTGATGTAAAGATGGTTCTCGTGAGTAATAAAGTTTCTGGACATTACTCAGCCACTGTGCGGAGGGATGACGGCAGTTGGGTACTTTGCAACGACGCTGCAGTCAACCCAACATTATTTGATCCGTCATTGAACGATGCTTATATTTTATTTTTAGAAATGTCATAATAATTATTTATCACTTCAGTCATCCATCCATTCAGCGTCAATGTTAATTTTTATTATTAGGTATATTTTATAGTTTGTTCAATAGTTCGACATGCCTACCTTTATTTTCTCAAGTTTTGCTCCTGCATAACAATAAATTTACCCTAATTCAATTTTTACTTCGCCTAATTGAACGAAGTTCTTTAGTCAATAATAATTTTCAATGATCTATACAGTCATGTTATGGATACGAGGAAGCTGTGTGCCACACCCACAAGAGCAGACGTTTTGGTATACGTTTCAAAATATGTCGCTTCCAAGTATTATAAACCAGAATCGATTTTGAAACGCTTCAAATTATTAAACGAAGGGCAATTATTCTTACTATACAAACACTTTTAACCAATACGATCAATATGCGCTTTATTGAATAGGTACACGCTGTCGTCCCAACCGTAACATTGGAGTGACTTCATAGGAGTCCTACGTGCTTCGAGGCTCGTGAACAAGTTCGGTGAACCCTCGTGCGCTTCGATCTCGGTCAATGCGAAGTTATGATGTCAGCTATCTCCTGAGTTTCCATTCCATTCAGTCATCCGAAGACTAACATCCGGTCTGTACTTACTTGCTTCTGAAGGAGTCAGGCAGTAAGTCACCAAATCTTGATAAGCAGGTATTTGGAAAAAGCCGAACTAACTTCTAATTAACTCTAGACTACTGTTTCAACTAGATTTCACAGTGAGCCAAATACATTGCGTATGCTTAAACAAGGAATCATCAGTTACCTACTTATTTTTTGCTTTTCAAGTAAAAACAGTACCACTCTCAAACATGACCGAGTCTTTCGGGTTGGTTTTGTATTAACACAGTATATGATTATATTCTGTATAGCGAAAATAATGTTTTTCTGGGAGAGTTCAACGAAAAAACACTATGTGTAAAAACACTGTGGAATAAGCTATTGAAACGGCAGGTGTCAATCACTTGGAGTGACGTTTAGTGTCTTATGTAGACAACAAGTTCTGATAGTAGCATCATTCGACAGCACAAATTTATGAACCGATTTGGAATTTCAAATGGATGCTCACGGTACGTCTTACGTGAGCGGATGCCGGGAAATTTCAGCGGTACTGGCAATTTTTGAGAGTGCGAACGTGTACTAAGGGAAACGACTCTGGCGTCCCATGTGCGGGTGATGCCACGAGTGGAGGAAGGCTCATTTTCATTTTTTCGTATTTACGAGTCAACACTATTGAGTCTTGTTTTCCAAATTTATAACGCAGAAACAATTCATGTTACCTTCATTCTGTCCAGCTCTGCTGAATTATATTGGCAGAGGCAACCCTCTCATGATATTCATCAATCCAAGAATTGGAATCTCATGGAAATGGAATGGAATCTCTGGAATTCCACGACTCCTCAGCCTAGTGTTAAAGTGCGTTTTTATAACCCCATATAGACGTTCGTTTTCTTATTCCGTTAATAAGTACCTCCAACATTGCTGTGACCAACCTTGCAAAGACAGCAGAAACACTCAATAAACTTGATAAAAACTTGACAAAAGTAAAAAAAACGGGCGATTCTAGTGAGAGAGACCGTTGCAATGTATTACACAGAGGTTTATTATTTCTTAATTCGATAGCCCTTCTACGAAAAGCACTGATTTGTATATATTAGATATTGTCTGTGATACATTATCTAAGCTTGATGCCTCGCTCCTCCATAACTTGTAATTGCATTCAATACGAAATACTTGTGCCGCCGCCAGGAAAGCGGACTAGCTCAGATTTTACGTTGAACGGTGCTCTGCAGCCCGGCTCTCCTGTTCGGCCTTTTACCTGACCGATTTTCACAGCCAGAAGATGAAGTTTTTCAAATGGTGACCAAACGGATGATCGTACAGCAACCCGAGTAGTCTCAGTCGATTCACGGAGCTAATTTCTATCTTAACCCAACAAAAAACTACCCTCTTACAACGAATGTTTTGAAATTTCGATGATTCGGTAGATTAATCCTTAAATGCAATCCCTTAGTGTTGATTGATGAAGAAGCCGAAATCACTGGCACATCCCAGATTGATGGGTTTTTGAGCCAAACCTCGTAAAGTTTGGTCCATTTGTTTCGGAAAAAAGCTTTGGACGGGGGCGGGAAACATTTGTTTTCGTGATCGAATACAAAGGTTCGCCAAGTTCTCGTTCGTGTAGGGCTTAGCGTGAACTGTATTGATGCGCATAAACAATCGTTGACAACTTTTTTTTCATGATACTATAGCTATAGATGTTTCCTTACATTTATGTGAAGATGTGCCCTCGTCTGAAGCCAAACGCATTGTCAATTTACTCCGCCTAAATGAAACAACGCGTACTGAAGTGACAACCCTTATAATTCGGCTCCAAACTCCTCCGCCCTAACATTAGGATAATTAAGAACATGCTAGACTTCGAAGCTGCGCCCTTTCAAAATAATTGAAACGTGGTGGTTAACTTTACCACTTGATTTATCAAGATTGTTTTTTCCGAGTAGAAAATCCTGTCCCCATAAACGAACTGTTTTGTTCCGACCTACCATTGTCCGACTCATCCTATCTAATCTATCTCATAACGGATAGCAACCGGTTCCAACGGAATTCCCTACTTTCCAATTTTATGCCTGAAATTACGATCTGCACAGATCTGTCTTCCAGAGACCGTCCGTCTCCTAAGAATAGTTGGTAAACCATTGCAGCTGTTTGTCATGCCATACTTAACTAAGGAAGCTAAAAACAGCTGTCCACCTTCGTAGAATCTCCAAAGACGTGATGTACATGGAAAGTTGTTGCCATTATTAAAAGCTCTGAAACAATGTTTATACGGTTAAGCCGTGCAGACAATAATTGTATGCATTGAAACCCTGTGTACTTGGTACCTAATCGTAAAATTGTTATGTTTGTTGGTTTCCCTTCCTCGAAAGATTACGTTTATTTTGTTAACGCACAAGATCGCATCCTCTTCAGTAGGGAAAATAAGAGCTTGGTAATAATCACCCACTCTAAAAAATTTACAATTTCGGAATTCGAGACAGGTTTCTGACAATTTCAATCCAAAGATATAACTGGCATTAGGATTCGGAAAACAAATTTCGAATTGTTTCGACCGTATTTTGCTTCCGAGTCTACCAAGGTAGCGGAAGCATTGTTTTCACTTTCGGAATGTGAAAATTTTTTGTCTCCAAAATCTAAAATTCCACTCGCATTTTGCGTTTTAGACCTCTCTGAACGATTTTGGTTCCGAGTCTGTCTGTGTCTGTCTGTCTGTCAGCAAATCCTTGTTACGGGCAAAACTACACGAAGTTATAGTCTGATTTTGATGACATTTTATGGGATTGTTCGGGTTGGGGAATAGATGGTCTCCTATAGGTTTCATGACCCCCGGATCAATAGTAGCCTCTGCGCATGCGCAAACATGAAACCCTTGTTACGCGCATAACTCCGGGAGTTCTTGAACTTCCGATGAAATTTTCAGGAGTTCGGTTGATGTTTAGATTCCCCTATAAGTTTCATGAAATTTTTACTTGCATAACTCCGGGATTGACCAATTCAATGAAATTTTCAGTTTGATGTGTAGATGATCCCCTATGAGTTTCATGACCCCCGGATCAATAGTAGCCTCTGCGCATCCGCAAACGTGAAATCCTTGTTACACGCATAACTCCGGGAGTTCATGACTGATTTCGATGAAATTTTCAGGGATTGTTCGGATTTGGTATATTTTATAGTTTGTTCAATAGTTGAACATACCTACCTTTATTTTCTCAAGTTATGCTCCTGCATAACAATAAATTTACCCTAATTCAACATTTACTTCGCCTAATTGAACGAAGTTCTTCAGTCAATAACAATTTTGAATGATCTATACAGTCATGTTACGGATACGAGGAAGCTATGTGCCACACCCACTTGGCATTTTTTCGTACATATCGCATTGTTTGACTTGCCACATCGATCGGGGGCTGTTAAGTTCTCGAGTACATAACTATAAAATAGGTCTATCGTCAACGATAAAAATACCACCATTTAGGTATTGGACAGACCGAAACGCCACCAAACCAGGATCATTACAATAGCTGTGTAGTTATCAAATCTTTCGTCGGTAGATTATTACCATCATAGCTCCAGTCAATTGAATTCTCCAAAATATATCGTAGAATTTCAAATATATGTAATGCAACAATTTTCAGCATGATTGTTGGAATTGGGGCGAGACTACACAACAAGCCCACTGAGGATAATATTGACAATCAGATATTTATCCTTGAAATGGTTTTATATCGGTGATGTGTGGCGACACAAACCCTAATTTGAATCGTGATGGATAACTAGGGTAATGTGTGAAAGGTTATTTTTAACGCAGGCATCTTGTTTTGGCAATACACATTATCAGAATTGAGAACTCCATTTCCAGCCGAGACTGAGGCTATTGACAAAGTTGTGGTACTTACCTTATGTTTGAGAGTTGTCTGTAGTTCAAGGATTTTAATAGGTTATCTGACAAATCCAGGTAACTCAATCTCATAGGGGGTGGCGTGAAAGCGGCCGGTTCCAGGGTTGTGAGAGCGTTCCCCCTGAGAATGAGCGTCTGAAGAGACTGGAGACCAGAGAAAACGCCATCCGGGAAAGAAGCCAATCTGTTCTCCGCCAATATCAGGACCTGCAGGGAAGCCGCTATACCCCTCAACTGGTCGGCGGTTATTGTCGAAATGGCATTTCCTGCAATGGAAGAGGTACCCTTTATAACCATACGACGTGATTGAAGCAGGATGATTAAATTGGAATACCACAGAGTCACAGAAGGAGCTAACATTAAGTGACATTTGATAAATATATCCAATCAGCTGCTACAGTATACACAATGCCTGTTACTAAATTTGGTTCAAGAAATCTGAAGGTGCACTTCATCATAAAATACTCAGATGCCAATTAGTCTCAGATCTACAAAAAAACTCAGAGAAACAATAATCTAATAAATAAAAAATAACTCATCTCATTTTGCTAGTGAAATTTACAAAAATGGAACATTAGTCGAATGGTCAGTCATCAAATAGATGAACTACAGAATGTAGTGGTATGTTGGTTGATTTACAACACTGATTCGGGATATAGCACAACCTTTGTGAATATTCTCAGAGGGGAAGGGGTGTACTTATGCGATATTTACCCACTCCACAAGATCAAACATAAGTAAAAAGTAATATAAAAGCATCTAATAATAAAAATATATGATTTATTGGTTTATTATTCAATAATAAACCATTGTAATCGCTCTTGAAAAAAAAAGAAAAGTCTAACCCCCCCTGAAAATTTCATGGTTTACGTTTCAAAGGGTGTAGAATCTAAACCTGCAATAAAAATTTTCCCGTAGTCCGCCGTTCACCGTACGCACGTTTTCTCCCAAACGGCTGGAGTAAAAAATCTGAAATTTTCACGAAAAATCGATATTGGTCCGACAACGCCCCAATTCTTTAGCCAGCTCTCTCACTTGATTTAAAGTGCCACCTAAGAATTGTCAAAGTTTTGTAAAAATGTGGACTTTTTTTTAAAGAACCTTCCATGAGGAATCGAATGAGCCCCTCCCCAGGTCTGTAGCTCAAACCATTCCCGATGTATGGCATGATCGTATGCTGCAAATTCTTTCACTGGGGTTAATTATTCAATTTAATAAACAAACCCGTAGCGCAATGGTTTCGTGCGGTACTCACAACTACAGGTTCTCGGATTCGTTTCCCGCGTTCGGCAGATAAATTTTTGCCCCACATGAATATGGTATACACACTTACACAAGAAAATCGTTTTGCCCCACAGACAAACCTAGGCCCAATACAAAACAAAACGCTATATGTACGTGCCACAAGTGCCATAAAATCATAAAAACCTTAACAAACGCTGCAAATTCTTTCACTGGGGTATATTATTCAATTTCACTCATTTGGCTTGCATTCATAATTCGAATTTCTACTAAGCTTTGGAGTGTGCGTGTTTCACAGGTGATAGAGCGATTATTGAATTTCCGGAGGCACACAAATATGATCAACTGATCAATCCAAATAGGTATTTTGGTTGAGAACAGATTTACGTGCTCTATGCACATCTCCTGAAATTCAATAATCTCTCTATCACCTTGAAACATGCTTGCATGAATGCAAGCCAAATGAATAAAATTGAATAGTAAACCCCAGTGAAAAAATTTGTAGCGTGTTACCTACATTTACGGGAATTCTTCAACCCGTGTATCGGCTATAAACCCTTTTAGGAGTTCACTCTAGTATCCACATTACTACATCACTACGTCACTAGGTTACTGATATCCAAACAAAAACAATAATAAACCAAAATAACGCAAATGTAGGCACCATAAATCGGGCCATTCATTGGGAATGGTTTGAGCTACGGGCCTGGGGAGGGGCTCATTCAATTCCTCGTGGAGTGTTCTTCAAAAAGAGTACAAATTTAGGCCGCTTCAACTTTTTTTGAGGTTTTTAGGGATTTTATAAAACTTTGACAACCCTTAAAGGGCACTTTAAATTGAATGAGGAGAGCAGGCTCAAGAATTGGGGCGTCGTCGGACCCACATGGATTTTTCCTGAAAATTTCAGATCTTTTGCTCCAGCCGTTTGGGAGAAAAGCGTGCGTACGGTGGGCGGACGGAAAAATTTGTGTTGCAGATTCGGATCCTGCACCCTTTGAAACGTAAACCATAAAATTTTCAGGGGGGTAAGCATTTTTTTTTTTTTTTTTTTTTTTTTTTTTTTCAAGAGCGATTACAATGGTTTATTATTGAATAGTAAACCAAAATACTATCAGTATACTTGAATACTTACCCGTCAAATTCAGGGTTCGCAGCTTTTGTAGATGGCGGATAGATTTGAACGGTACAGCTGATAGCTTGCAGTAGGTGACATGAAGCTCCCACAGGGCGTATTCCACGCCGCTGAAGACGTCTTCATCCAACTCATACACGTCATTATGGGAGAGATGGAACTTGTACAATCCTGTTCATAAAATACAAAGTACAATTTTACAAAATAATAATAATACAAAGTATTCAGCGGTCTCTCTTATTTTTAGAATAGAGCATACCTAGTTTTGAACGATAATTTTGAGAGTAACCATTAATATTTACACAGAACATTATAGAAACACATGGTGGATAGACAACATACCTTCACAGGCACATTTTCATTTTCTAAGTGCAACTAGTTGGCTTAGCCAAAAATTAGTCAATACTAAGCATTATATGGTACTAGCATTAATGGTCTTTCAGGACAAACCATTCATTATGGTACACCTATTCTACATCTCTCCATAAGTAGTATTATTACTCTTAAAACGATAGATAATCAGGATATTGTTCACATCAGAAATATTTTATCGACTCATCAGATCAGCGAATTCATTTTTTACTTTGATGAACCAGTTCTATAGATTTCCAAGTCGAATTGAGAATTTGTCCAATGGGTCCAAATTGAGATTTTCCAAACCAATTTGAGATTTTCCAAACCAATTTGAGAATTTTCCAAATCAATTTGAGAATTTTCCAAATCAATAAGGATTTTCCTATCTAAGAAACTTTCACTACTAAAAAGGAAGAGGACATTTTCCAAACCGAATTGACAATTTTTTAAGGCAATCCAAGACTTCTATTGAAAACAAAATTAGTGAAGAAAATAAAAGAATAGCACTTTATGAACAAATTAACATTGAAATCAAAAAGACAAAATAAACGAAGAATACTTCATAAAAATTACGCTCTTGTTAAGAACAGAAAAAAATCGAGGCGTTTGCCAAAGGCATTTTTTTTTATTTTTAATGTTAATTTGTTCAAGGAAACGCGCAAAAGCCCTTCTTTTTTTCATTTTGTCTTTCCGATTACACTTTGTGAACGAAGTAGGTTATTAAAAAGATTTCAATGTTAATTGGGTTCATAAAGTGCTATTCTTTCATTTTCTTCACTAATTTTGTTTTCAATAGAAGTCTTGGATTGCCTTAAAAAATTGTCAATTCGGTTTGGAAAATTATATATATCTTAGATAATCAAAATATTGTTCACATCAGAAATACTTTCTCGGCTCACCAGATCAGCGAATTCATTTTTTACTCTGATGAACCCGTTCTATTTCAGTTCATTATATTCAATAAATAAGCTTTGTAATCTACTAAGAAGAAAAAGGTTTGACTCCTTCAGAATTTGTATTTTTCATTCCTTAAGTCTTGGAATCTAACATGAACTTGAAAGGGTTGATTAAAAAAACTACAAATTACTAGGTAATGATTCATAATATACCGGCTGAATAGGTATACCTTTTTGTGCAAATCGCAGGCGTACTATTATTCCCCTCAACCCCAGAAAATTCTTACAAGTCTGCAGAAAATTCAGCCAGCTAAGAATGTGCCGTGAGAATGTCTCTTTTTTGGGGTCAATGATATCCACGAGGAAAAGGAAATTGGCAAATTTATGTCGCTAAGTTCAGACAGTTCACTTATTTTGGGAAAATTCGAAAAAGGTTTGTCGAATCGATAGCGTTAACTTCCCTCGACCCTTCGGGCTATTTGTAGAGTGAATACAAACTAGGTGAAGCTTCAATTTAGTGCTGTAAGCCATGTACTTCTCACCTGTGCCTTCGAACAATTTGGTCGGCAGGTAATCGATCTGGTTGTTGATGAGGGCCAACGAGTAGATTTTGGAGGCGTTGATGCGACTGAGAGAGACTCGGGTGTTGGAGCAGTCCACCTCGCCCAGATTGGGATGATCTCTAGTGCAGGTGCAGCTCGCGTCAAAATGGCACACGACTGCCGCACTTAATTTGAATAGGGACAGAACGACGACAACGAAAGGCAAAATCTGAAACAGGCCCCAAGTGGGAGTTTATAGTAAACATGCTGAAATGAGCTCGATTAATTGGTTATGTAGCTTAAGTGGTTAGGTATTGAGATGGATATGGAGTTCACCCTTCTCAATTCTTCAAACTCCCTGAGCAGAAACCTTTCAGCTTCAGGGGTATCCTCTGGGTGTTACAGGCCTAATATCCTCTACCCTTGGAAGCGGCAACTATTCATTCCATCGCCTCATTGTTTCATGGTAGCAGAGCATGGTTACGATACTCTCACCCTCTAATATTAACTATCCTGACGCCTCTTTCCCCTATATTGCTTTCATAGGCGAAATGGGCAATACCTTTTAGATATCATCCCTTAAATGTAACAAGTCACCTCTGCCCTGCTTACTATGAGCCTTTTCTCTGCACTCAGACCTCCCTGCTTTTTGAAAGCCCAGGGAGCAAACGAGTCTTGTCTGGTCAAAGAAAAAATGCAGTTTCTTCTTCAAGGAATTAGAACAAACCATAAAATGCAAAAGATGGAGCTATTTAATGAAATGGAAAAATTCCTAAATCTTCTCATTATACTAATATTAGCTTCACTTTTGGTTTATTATTCAATAATAAACCATTGTAATCGCTCTTGAAAAAAAAATTCTAACCCCCCTGAAAATTTCATGGTTTACGTTTCAAAGGGTGTAGAATCCGAATCTGCAATACAAATTTTTCCGTCCGTCCGCCGTACGCCGTACGCACGATTTCTCCCAAACGGCTGGAGCAAAAGATCTGAAATTTTCAGGAAAAATCCATGTCGGTCCGGCGACGCCCCAATTCTTCAGCCAGCTCTCTCACCTAATTTAAAATGCCCTTTAAGGGTTGCCAAAGTTTTGTAAAATCGCTAAAAACCTCAAAAAAAGTCAAGGCAGCCTAAATTTGTACTCTTTTTGAAGAGCACTCCACGAGGAATCGAATGAGCCCATCCCCAAGCCCGTAGGTTAAACCATTCCCGATCTATGGCCCGATTTATGGTGCCAACATTCGCGTTTTGTTTTTGTGTTGATATCAGTAACCTAGTGACGTGGTGATGTAGTGATGTAGTAATGTGGATACAGGAGTGAACTCCTAAAAGGCTTTGTATCCGATACACGGGTTGAAGCATTCTGATAACCATAAAAAACGCTGCAAATCCTTTCACTGGGTTTTATTATTCAATTGGCTTGCGTTCATGATTTGAATTTATACTAAGCTTTGGAGTGCGCATGTTTCACAGGTGATAGAGCAATTATTGAATTTCAGGAGGCACACAAATATGATCAACTGATCAATCCAAATAGGTGTTTTGGTTGAAAACAGATTTACGTGCTTTATGCATATCTCCTGAAATTCAATAATCGCTCTATCACCTGTGAAACACGCACACTGTAAAGCTTAGTATAAATTCAAATCATGAACGCAAGCCAATTGAATAATAAACCCCTGTGATTATTGAATAATAAACCAAAAATCGTATATTCCAAGTCCCCGAGGAGGGGAGCAGGTTGCCCTGGGAGACGCTCCTCTTCGGTGGGGTCCCCTTCACTGGCGCGGTCGAGAGGGGGGGGGGGGAATTCCACCCAGCGGTTGCCCTGGGAGACGGTCCTCATTGGTGGGGTCCCCTTCACAGGCGCGGTCGAGAGGGGGGGGGGGGGGCGGAGAATTCCACCCGCCCAACGTTACCACCCCCTGATATACCTACCTGCTCTGATATTTTCGTCTGTATATACATTGATGATGATGATGATGATTGATCGAAACTGACGCTGGCACATAAGTACGCCGCCTGCAGCGCCGCGCCTCTTGAGAGATAACTCTCCTGCAGCGCGGCGCAGCTGGCGCCTGTTTCGGTAGGTACATGAAGAAATCGCAAGCCGCAGACGCCGGCCGCAGACGCATCATGGATACCATACCTCGACGTCGTGTCTTAAGTGCCGTGGGGGGGCGAGCGGGCGCCCATCGCGATCTATCAGTACGATCAAACGATACAACTCTACAGATGTGTCAGACGTAACAACGCGGCATCACGCTTTGTTGCGGCAAAACGATCGTGCCGCGTGTTCGATTTTTCTTCAGTCCAAGAATTTTCCTTAGCCGTTCAGCCTTCACATGTGATACAACCATCAACCTTCACGCGTTCGCGCCAACCTGAGTCACACCGGCAGCTGTCTGTCGACCGCCCTTGATTTTTCAATGATTATCTTGCTGGTTTCTCTACTTTCCATTGCAGTAAATACAAAAGAACCAAAATTCAATTTTAAAATCACATTTTTCATAAAAAATTCTTTATTGTTTAAAATAACAGCCGTTAATAGTCGTTAATGCCTAAAAATGAACTCTTGCTTCCGAAAACACGCAATTGGCTTCAAAAGGCCTCTTAGAAAATGATTACTTTTGTTCAACTCTTTTCTTTGTTGAAAAACTAGATTATTTATTTCAATTGAACTAGATAAGAAGGTATAGAATTGCTTACACATAGGTATTTAAACTTATGTATGAATGTTACACGAACAGGTAACTCACAAAAGCGCGATGTATCAAAAAGGCCACTTGGACTATAATTCTTTCAAACTTTTTGTTGTAAAAATGTAATTTTTTCAATCTAACTAGATGGAAACTAGAAAAAACATTTGCTAGTAGTTCCAAAATTACGAAATACTGAAAAATCACAAATGACAAGACACAAAAAATAAAATAGTAGAAATTCAAATCATGAACGCAAGCCATATTGAATAATAAACCCCAGTGAAAGAACAATTAAATCATTTGTTTAATCCTTTTGATATTGAACCTCAATAAATGAACCCACAAAACACATTAGAATTTATCTATAATTTATATAAAAGCTAAATCAAAAATGCCTTAGGTATCGTATTGCGTTAAAACTTCCCCCCATCCAAATTTAAACGATGTAGCCAAAGGTAGACAAATAGGCCAAAGGTAGAGGAGGCACACAAATATCATCAACTGATCAATCCAAATAGGTGTTTTGGATGAGAACCAATTTACGTGGTCTATGCATATCTCCTGAAATTCAATGATCGCTCTATCACCTGTAAAACACGCACACTCCGAAGCTTGGTAAGATTCAAATCATGAACGCAAGCCAATTGAATTATAAACCCCAGTGAAAGAATACTTATTTACCCCAGTAATAATATTGAATAATATAATAATACCTATATATTATCAGCGTTTCATGCATATCAGAATGCTTCAACCCGTGTATCGGCTATAACTAACTACAAGTATCCACATCGGCTATCACTCCAGTATCCACATTCACTACAACTCGACGCTATCGGCCGGACATCACTAGGTTACAAACAAACAATAATAAACCAAAAAACGCAAATGTTGGCACCATAAATCGGGCCATACATCGGGAATAAGTTGACCTACGGACCTGGGGAGCGGCTCATTCGATTCCTGACGGTATGTTCTTGAAATAAGTTTACATTCATGCCGCTTGGACTTGTTTTGAGGTTTCTAGGGATTTTACAAAAATTTGACAGCCCTTAAAGGGCACTTTAAATTGAGTGAGAGAGCTGGCTCAAGAATTGGGGCGTCGTCGGACCAAGATGGATTTTTCCTGAAAATTTCAGATTTTTTGCTCCAGCCGTTTGGGAGAAATCGTGCGTACGGCGTACATCGGGAATGGTTTGACCTACAGACGTGGGGAAGGGCTCATTCGATTCCTCTTGGTATGTTCTTCAAATAGGTAAATATTTAGGCCGATTCGACTTGTTTTGAGGTTTTTAGGGATTTTACAAAACCTTGACAGCCCTTAAAGGGCACTTTAAATTGAGTTAGAGAGCTGGCTCAAGAATTGGGGCGTCGTCGGACCAAGATGGATTTTTCCTGAAAATTTCAGATTTTTTGCTCCAGTCGTTTCGGAGATATCGTGCATACGGCGTACGGCGTACGGCGGACAGACGGAAAAATTTTGATTGCAGATTCGGATTCTACACCCTTTAAATTGTAATCCATGAAATTTTCAGGGGGGGGGGAATTTTTTTTTTTTTTATTCCAGAGCGATTACAATGGTTTATTATTGAATAATAAACCAAAAAGCAAGTTGAAACATCCACAGCTTTTGTCCGATCGAGCTGTGTTGGATCCTAAGGAGGGTTAATAGTCCAAATGAATCGAAATCTTGACCAAAAGTTCAATGTCATTTGCACCATTTTTGAGGCAGACGGACCTTTCTGTACGGACGGAACTTTTTGAATCTAGACAACTTGAAAATCTAAAAATGAACCACAAAATCGATTTTTTGGTCCCGATTAATTGGTACAATCGATTTGAGACCGCCGATGGTGAAATCGGTCCCTGAATCAATTTTGGTGGTTCGATTTGACTTTCTAGGGATCCTTTTTGGAGCGATGCGAAATGCGCTCGTTTGCGTCATTGGTGCGAAACAATGGCATTTCTAAGCTTGTGGATTAGTGGGACGCGCCGCGAGCGATAGAATCGAGTAGAATAGAATATTAATTTATTGACAGAAAAAAATTATTGAACAAAGGCAGCAAATAATGAATAAATGAAACAATTTCTTTCCTTCCACTAACCAAATACGTTCACAAGAACTTGTGGCGGCTGGTGGAAATCTTAGCCATAAACATCCATAATAAAAAAAAAACTTAAAATAATAAGAAAATTAAAGTAGGTATAATTATTTTTGTAATGAATAAAGATACATTATAAGTCTTAGAAACTACCATACAATCAATATTAACATTAAAGTCATAAAAAAATGTAAGGCTTAATAAAATATTTAGCAACGATTAGATGTCAGATAAAAAAAGGCATAAACTGCACGTACATTACATTGAGAACATCAAACTCAGAGTAAAGAAGGACAGTGGGGTATCGTGGAGACTTACGGAGGGGAATTTTCAAAATAATGTTCTGTGCAACTTGCAGAGATCTCAGCACAGATTTTCCGGCACTTCCCCATACAAAAATACCATACTTTAACAAAGAGAATACTAGACCAAAATAAATAATTCTCAATTGAGAAACTGATACAAAATTTCTAGCTGCCCTAAAAACGTAAAATAATTTCCTCAATTTCTTTATCAAAGCCTCAATATGAAAATTAAATTTCAACTTGCGGTCAAATACAACTCCCAGATATTTACATTTTTCAACCAGAGGAAGAGATTTACAAACACAAGGTACTCTGCTATGAAAGCGTGAAAAGCGATGAAAAGAGACCTCAGATTGCTCAGAGCATTCACGATTTGAAAATGAAAACCTAATTAACGAGGTCTTATCGATGTTGAGGGCTAAACAATTGATATCCAACCATGTCTTGACAAGGAACAAATCATAGTTAATAGTATCAATTAGTCTAGGAAGATTTTTACCATAAAACAGAATTGCTGTGTCATCAGCAAAACCCAGTATAGAACCATCAATTTGGAGATTCAATAAATCATTTATATAAAATAAGGAATAAAATAGGGCCTAAAACCGATCCCTGTGGCACTCCACACGACAGAATTACTTCGTCACTGAAAACGTTTTTTGTTCTAGTGGACTGGGGACGATGCGACAGGTAGGAACGAATCAAATCCAGGGGTAACCCTCTTATTCCGCAGTTGAACAGTTTTTCAAATAGGATTTCATGATTGACTGAATCGAACGCTTTCCTTGTGTCCAAGAAAGCCCCATATACGTAGAGACCTTCATCTAGTTTGTTAGTAATGATGTTATTGATTTTATACAAGGCCTGGTCCGTCCCCATACCCTCTCGAAACCCATATTGATTATTAGAAATAATACTGAATTTATCCAAAAAAGCTAATATCCTCTTTTTTAAACATTTTTCCAAAATTTTCGAAAGCGACAACGTGAGAGCTATAGGTCTATAGTTTGACATGTTCATATTATCACCAGCTTTGTACAAAGGGACTACAACAGTTTTTTTGAATAGTGCTGGATACTTGCCAGAGGGAAAAACCAGGTTAAAGATAAAAGCTAATAGTCCACATATGTAAGGCACCATCCTTTTCAATATAAGATTACTAATCCCGGAGATCGTGAAGGAGCATTTGTTTTTAAACTTATAATGAAAGCAGCTATTTCAGAAGGAACAACAGGAGTCAAGTACATGGAACATACTGGAAAAGCTTCCCTACTGGATTTTTTTGCAAACAAATCATTCGGCAGGTCATTAGGCACATGTATATCCTTAGCAATGTCAGTACCAACATTAGAAAAGAAGTTATTAAAACAGTCAGCAATTTGTTTCTCATCCACTACAATTGTCCCAAGTTGGTTCATAATTTTATGAGATTTTACATATTCTTTAGAGACAGGTCATTGAAGCTTCATTTACAGCATCCCAAAGCACCTTTGGATCCCCCCGCGCCTCAGATACTATATCAGAAAAGTATATTCGTCTGGCTTTCTTAATCAATTTATTCAGTAAATAGGCAACATCTGTTTAACCCTGATCTGATCAAATCAATCTCAAATATGTATTCGTGTTCGTTATACCTGAGTCAAACTTACGAGGAAATAAAAGCGAAGAAAGGGGGGCGTTTCTCAGGTCAGTCGGTGTCAAGGCCTAATTAGAACGAGGTGATTGTTCCGGAAGTCAAATGGCAAACTCGCAGCGAACTAAGAGAATGGGTTTTCTTCGTCTTGAATGAAATGTTTACAGACTGTAAGACTGGGCCAATTCAAGCTTGGAGCGGAAATATCTCATATTTATATTTCCAATGAGTTCTACGAATAATGCCACAACTTTCCCCGTTTTCTCTGAGTGACTAAAAAATAATTACGAATTCGAAACAATAAAACGCGCCAAGGTGGTTTTTGTTTTCGGATCTTAATTATTTTTTCACGTTTCTCTCTTTACTTTATGAACCTCCGGTAAATTAACTGGATAATTAATTGCAAACAGTGTGAATGTGCTGGAAGTTCGGCGATGATAGGAGATGATTATAGAATTACCATGCACCATTATGGTTGGTGATCACGAATAAATAAAAATTATCTTGATCCATTTTTTCTAGAGAAGCAGTTAGGCGTAAGAAACGTGTACAATACTTTGGAAATGCTGTAACTTCCTTATTTCATGGTAAACTTCGAAATTGATGGTGACCAGTGGAAGGAGAATTTGCTCCACAACTTTTATGAGTGACAAAAATGTTTTGACGAGTTTTCCTGTATGGAAAATTGTAAAATACTCGTAGGTATATGTATTTTTTTTTTTTCAAGAAAAACGATGCAAATTCTTTTGCTGGGGTGTACGAGAAGTACGACATGTTTTTTCTCAAATCAAAGTATTCCAATGGCATTTTCCGTTTTAGACAGACCTCGAATTATTCAATTGGTTTGCGTGTCATGTCTGTTTCTACTGTGGCTTCTGTCGTGTTTCAGCAAAGCGATTATTGAATTTCGGGAGATATGCATAGCACGTAAATTATTGTTCTCATTTTGATGAATACCTATTTGGATTGGGGTGTAGATGATCATATTTGTGACCCCCGGAAATCAATAATCGCTCTATCCTGCGCATGCGCAAACGTGAAATCCATTGTTGCGCGCATTAATAAAAGTTGAATAATAAACCCCACTTTCAGGGAATTTGGTTTGATGTGTAGATGGTAGAGCGATTATTGAATTTCAGGACCACACGAATATGATCAACTGATCATGCCAAACGTGAAATTTTGGTTGAGAACAGATTTACGTTCTTGACAATTTCGATGAAATTTTAATCGCTCTATTCGGGTTGTGAAACACGATGGTCCCCTTAGTAGATTCAAATCATGAACGCAAGCCAATTGAATAATAAACCCCAGTGAAAGAATACTTTTTACCCCAGTAATAATATTGAATAATATTTACCTATATATTATCAGCGTTTCATGCATATCAGAATGCTTCAACCCGTGTATCGGCTATAAACTACAAGTTTCCACATCGTTACGCGCATCACTCCAGTATCCACATTCACTAAACTCGACGCTATCGGCCGGACATCAGCTAGGTTACAAACAAACAATAATAAACCAAAAACGCAAATGTTGGCACCATAAATCGGGACCGATCGATGAATGGTTTCACCTACGGATTGTGGAGACTCATTCGATTCCTCATGGTATAGTTCTTCAAAAGAGTGAAATTTAGGCCGCTTTGACTTCAAGAATTGGGGCGTCGTCGGACCAAGATGGATTTTTCCTGAAAATTTCAGATCTTTTGCTCCAGCCGTTTGGGAAAAATCGTGCGTACGGGATTCTACACCCTTTGAAACGTAAACCATGAAATTTTCAGGGGGGGTTAGAATTTTTTTTTTTACAGTGCGATTACAATGGTTTACTATTGAATAATAAACCAAAAAATGTGAAGGAGTGATTTTAATTGACAGTCAGCTTTAAGAGTCAGCTCATATTTTTAGAAAAAGAAAAGCTCACACAGTATATTTTTCCATCTAGAGTCTAATTTGACATTTTCCAAAAGTAATAAATCATTGTGTGGACACAAGAACAATCTGTTTAGAAATGCTTACTTGTTTATCTGGGTTTTTGTCCAATATCGTCATTTTTCCTCGGATAACGCCCCATTAATTTCGTGCGGAAAAAAATACTCGGCCTACGCTCAACCCCATGTTGCACTTCTGAAGGGCACGAGATCACTGGGGATCTGAGTCAGTTTTTAGCTCAACAGAAAGAAATACAAAGTTCCTTTTCATTCGTTGACAACGTTCAATTCGAATCTTTTGTCGCTCTAACTGATGAGTCGTCGTTCTCAGGAGACAATCATACGCACAATCCTACGCTACTCACCCACGGCCCTTCAACTCGTTAATTCTGCTCCAACCTGAGCTAAACTCTTCATTAAAATAATTTCTTCTGTATTTAAGGACTTTTTTTTTTCAAATGATTGGTATATTCCAATCGGATATGATAACTTTCGGTTTATTATTCAATAATAAACCATTGTAATCGCTCTTAAAAAAAAAAATTTTAACCCCCCCCCCTGAAAATTTCATGGTATACGTTTCAAAGCTAAGTTTGCTAAGTGCAAGTTTATTTTTGATATATATTAATGCCTTGCCTAATAATTTACCAAATTGTAAAACATATTTGTTTGCGGATGATACGTCGGTACTCATTTCTGGGGACACATGGTCTGAGGTTTTCTCAGAGGCTCAAAGAGTATTGAACACGCTGAGCAGTTGGTTTTCCCACAGCTTGCTGACGTTAAATTCGAAAAAGACCAAATACTTGCTAGTGGGGAATAAAAGTGACGGTTGGGGTAATGATAACTATGATCTAGTCGCACATACTTGTAATACCGAACCAAGGTGCTCATGTGTTTCTCTTGAAAAAGTGGAACACTATCGGTACTTGGGAGTAGTTGTGGATGACGAGTTGTCATGGAAAAAGCATATAATCTTACACGCATTATATATAAGCATCTTACACGCGAAGCTGAGGAAATTTCTTTATGTTTTTTATTATATTAGAAACACTTTTAAGCCTGACAAGCTGAGACTATTGTATATGGCACTAGTACAATCTTTAATTCAATATGGTATCATAGCTTGGGGGGGTGCTTATCATTCTCATCTGGAAAAAATCAATGTAGTTCAAAGGAAGATTTTAAAAATTATATTGAAAAGGCCGCATAGATATCCCAGCATGCAGTTGTATGAAGAGTTCAAGGTGTTTGCCCCCCGTCAACTTTTTATAAGATCCCTTTTGCTGTTGTTCCACGGGAACCCAAATATAATTGAGAGAGTCGATAACCATAACCATATGACTCGTTTTAGATTGTTAGGTAATGTTATCACTCCAAGGCCTGCCCTCACGCTTACGACTAGGAGCCCTCATTACGTATTATATATTCTGCATAGATCTATTAAGGCTGAACTCAAATCACCATCACAATATAGCCGAGCCGATTACAAAAAGAGAATAGATAGTTGGTTGATAGGAATGGGACTTGCTGAATCGGAGAACATTATTCGGAGTATATATGTGTAGACCATAAAACCAGATTGTAAATAGATGTAATTAAGTACCTAAATGAAGTATGTAATTAAATGAATCAATGCTTGGCACTGCTCTTGCGGGGCACCACGGGCATTTGCCTATTGCCTTGCAATAATGTTGTTTTTAGTTTGTATTACATATGTAAATTTATTATAATGTGAATGTAATGTACAACTTGAAATAAATAAATAAAAATAAAATAAAATAAAGGGTGTAGAATCCAAATCTGCAATAAAAATGTATCCGTCCGTCCACGGAAAAGATCTCTGGATTTTGAAAACCTTGAAGTATTTTTACCCTGTTTATGCCAACGAATGGCACAATAAACGTTAGTCAATTGATTCCCCTATAGGAAAGAACGCACAACTTGATTTGGCTTCTCGGCCGTCTAGGGCTGGGTTGGTAATCAGCTCTGCTCGTCTGAGAACCCCATGGCTTCTCCAATAATGACTGCTAATCGAATTACATTTGGATCTCTTTAATTCGAATTCGCAGTAAAAAAGAAAAAAGGAATGATTATCGACTTAAGCATAAAAATCAACGCATGAACCGTTTCGTATGCGATAAGCAAAGTGTCCGCTAAAATGTTGAGCCCTATTACTACTACAAGAGTGTGTAGGGGCCTTTGAAAAACGGTCGGAAAACGTTCAATAATTTAAACAAATAGTTCTAGATGAAAGTGTTATTGATTCCACAAACACTCAAAAGCACTAGAACAATTTCGATATTCCAACATAGGTACAGCCTACTTATTTCAAATAAAGTGGCATATTCTCGTTAAATACAATCAATTTGTTCTCCCTCCCCATACCTGGTAACCTTGAGGAATAATTGTGCCAGAGGTGCGAGCTTTGAAAAACATTTTTTTTCCTCACTATTCGATAGCATAAAATGGAGACTGAGCATGCCCAAAGCCACGAATTGATTACAGTTTTGTAAAATCCCTAAAAACCTCAAAAAAAGTCAAGGCGGCCTAAATTTAGACTCTTTTTGAAGAACTTTCCATGAGGAATCGAATGAGCCCTTCCCCAGGTCCGTAGCTCAAACCATTCCCGATGTATATTTATGGTGCCAACATTTGCGTTATTTTGGTTCATTATTGTTTTTGTTTTGATTACAGTAACCTAGTGATGTAGTGAACATGGATACTGGAGTGAACTCCTAAAAGGGTTTATAGCCGATACATGGGTTGAAGTATTCTGATAACCATAAAAAACGCTGCAGATTCTTTCACTGGGGTTTATTATTCAATTGGCTTGATTTCATGATTTCCACTAAGCTTTGAAGTGTGCAGTTTCACAGGTGATAGAGCGATTATTGAATTGCAGGAGATACGAATATGATAAATCTGTTCTCAACCAAAATACCTATTTGGATTGTTCAGTTGATCAGGTATTGTGTGTCTCCTGAAACAGAATTTACGTGCACTATGCATATAAATTCAATCATCAAAACACGCACACTCATGAAAATTCAAATCATGAACAAGCCAATTGAATAATAAACCCCAGTGGAAGAGTTTGCAGTAGTTTCTATAAGTTTTGCTTTTGATATAGTGCCGAAAGCCTTTGCCACGTCAATGACGTAAATTATTGATTTAATTATAACGTACCGAACTAATGGACCTCAACAAGCGGGAACAACACAAAAGTGAACTTAATGTAGTTGATATCGCCTAGAAATATGAGGGAGGATTTCCAACGATGAAGCCGTGCTTATATTCATCTATATATTACCCAGATAAGTTTCCTCACTAAAGTCACGAAAATGAAATAATCCGGTGAACTAGAGTTTGATCCGATTCATCTCCGGTTGATGTGTCAGGCATAGAAGATTCACAAATGACTGAATCGACAGGGGTTCGAGGGGTTTCCAGCGCTGGTCGAGAAACCCTGAATGACAAACTAAGTACTTTCCAAACCTTGTTCCGCAGGGGATGTTCTAGAATCGATAGCACGGAAGCCGAACCAGTATTTGTTAGTAGATTAATGAGTTGATCAAAATCCTTGATTTGTCGAGCGAGCTGGTTCGAGGGAGCCACCATTCGATTAAACGAAAAACATCTGCCAAGTGGGTGTGGCACATAGCTTCCTCGTACCCATAACATGACTGTATAGATCATTGAAAATTATTATTGACTAAAGTCAACTCGTTCAATGATGGTTCAATATGGTTCGATCCAAGCTCGAGGCTAAAACTTTATTTTCTCTTTATTACTCACGAGGACCATCTTTACATCAGTCCGAACAATCCCTGAAAATATCATCGAAATCCGTCATGAACTCCCGGAGTTATGCGTGTGACAAGGATTTCACGTTTGCGGATGCGCAGAGGCTACTATTGATCCGGGTGTCATGAAACTTATAGGGGATCATCTACACATCAAACCGAACAATTCCTGAAAATTTCATCGAAATTGGTCAAGAACTCCCGGAGTTATACGCGTAACAAGGATTTCACGTTTGCGCATGCGCAGAGGCTACTATTGACCCGGGGGTCACGAAACCTATAGGGGACCATCTACACCCCAACCCGCACAATCCCTGAAAATTTCATCAAAATCGGACTATAACTTCGTGTAGTTTTGCCCGTAACAAGGATTTGCTGACAGACAGACAGACACACAGACAGACACGGAACCAAAATTGTTCAGAAAGGTCTAAAACGCAAAATGCGAGTGGAATTTTTGATTTTGGAGACAAAAAAATTTTCACATTCCGAAAGTGAAAACAATGCTTCCGCTACCTTGGTAGACTCGGAAGCAAAAGATACAAAACCAGAAGCCAAAATTAATTTTGTTTCAATTCAAAATTCCAAATGGTGCACCTTTAGGACATCTACAGTATAAGCACTAGTTATAGGAGCACATCGATCAGAGAAGGGTCCCTGGTGGCTATTTCTTCCCTAATCGATCTACGGTGGTGAATTTGAATTTGACCATCTTCGGAACAACTGGAAGTCAAGGTATTAAGGCAAGGTATCGAGACAAACTCATCAGCTGAATTGCCCTTGCGGCTGGTTTTTCAACTAATCGATCTAAGAAGCTGCTTCGGGAAATGTAGAACAATCACAAGGTATAAAAGCACATTGATCAACTGAGTGACCCTTTCGGATCATTTATTTTCCAATCGACCGACGGTGCTGAAATATAAATGAAAGTCCATTTAAGGCGTCTAGAATACAATTAGCTGTATGGTGGAGCGAGGCACCAAGTTTAGATCATGCACCATAGACAACATCCAAGTAATAAAGACCAGTGAGTAATAAATATAAACCATAGTTATTCAGTAACAGTAAATTGGTCAATTTTGAGAAATACCCGTACTTTTGTAATAAGTTTTTACCTATCTAAAAACGCTGCAAATTCTTTTACTGGGGTTTATTATTCAATTGGCTTGCGTTCATGATTTTAATTTCTACTAAGCTTTGGAGTGTGCGTGTTTCGCAGGTGATAGAGCGATTATTGAATTTCAGGAGATATGCATAGAGCACGTAAATCTGTTATCAACCAAAATACCTATTTGTATTGATCAGTTGATCATATTTGTGTGCCTCCTGAAATTCAATAATCACTTCATCACCTGTAAAACTCGCGCACTCCAAAGCTCAGCAGAAATTCAAATCATGAACGCAAGCCAATTGAATATAAACCACAGTGAAAGAATTTGCAACGTTTTTTATGTTATCAGAATGATTCAACCAACATGTATCGGCTACAAAGCCTTTTAGGAGTTCACTCCAGTATCCACATTACTACATCACTACATCACTAGGTTACTGATATCAAAACAAAAACAATAATAAACCAAAATAACGTTTTTTATGGTTAAATGTTGGCACCATAAATCGGGCCATATATCGGGACATTGACCTACGGACCTGGGGAAATAAACTCATTCGATTCCTCATGGAATATTGAAAGTTCTTTAAAAAAAGTCCGAATTTAGGCCGCCTTGACTTTTTTTTTTGGTTTTTAGGGATTTTACAAAACTTTGACAACCCTTAAAGGGCATTTTAAATTAAGTGAGAGTGCTGGCTAAAGAATTGGGGCGTTGTGGGACCAATATTGATTTTTTCCTGAAAATTTCAGATATTTTGCTCCAGCCGTTTGGGAGAAATCGTGCGTACGACGTACGGCGGACGGACGGAAAATTTTTATTGCAGATTCGGATTCTACACCCTTTGAAACGTAAACCATGAAATTTTCAGGGGGGTTAGAATTTTTTTTTTTTTCAAGAGCGATTACACTGGTTTATTATTGAATAATAAACCAAAATTGACAAAAAAAATGAAAATTCGAAAATCTTTATTGCAGTAGAATATAATAACATTATTGATGGTTATCAGTCAAGCTATTAGCTATCAAGCTGTCAAAGCTGTCAAGCTATCAGTCAACACTAACCGTTTAAAAATATTTTAGCATAAATATTACGCAATCATTCAGGAAAATTTGCCTGTACGCTCATGCTCCTGGAACTTTTATTGTGGACATGATTGAAACACATATTTCTTATAAGCCTTTCAGTGAAACTATTGATTCCAGTATTGATTGTCAATTTTCCGACACCGATTTCGAATGGCAATGTCTGATGCGAAATGCGAAAGCAGGCACGTTTTCTTATTATAGCTTTAATTCACACACAAGCATTGCATCTGTGTAATGAGCCAATAAAAGTCCAAACTCGATCCACGGCCGAATACTATATTATTAACTATATTGTAGCTTTCATTAATGAATGGAGATAATTGTGTCGGACACTTACCATAGTCGAGGGAATCAGAGATGGAAGGATGGGCGAAGAGCTGGAGGTATGTGGATGTGCGACTTCGAGTCAGTTTGTCAGCTTCTCTGACGGTCTAATCGCATTTGTACCTGCTCTTCTCTCGTGCGTGCGCGTATTTCTACAAATCAATAAGGTGTAGACTCGTTTCCCTAATTATCTGGGACAAGTTCAGGTCGGTTGAGGCAACTTAATGTGACTGTTAGGTGTGATTTGCCCGTGACTCCTACGGCGTCAACAGCCCTGCTACAAAAAAATGATAGACTGATATAGATAGAAATTGTCAAGATAGATAGAAATATAGATAATGTGCATGTATTTAAGAACGAATAAAAACAACAAAATTTTAAATCACTCATACACCTTGGCTCAATGGGCGTTAGGAGGGCGACGTACATAATACATATGAGCACAAGTAGATCGACGTTAATTTGAGCATTCTATGTTATTATTATTATTATTATTATTAAATCCATGATTTGAATTTCATAAAAAAACGTGTGCGATTTTGAATTTCTGGAGAAATGCACTTAAATCATTTCTTTCACTGGGGTTTATTATTCAATGATTCATGATTTGAATTTCTACTAAGCTTTGGAGTAAAATGCGTGTTTCACAGGTGATAGAGCGATTATTGACTTTCAGGAGATATGCATAGAGCACTTAAATCAGTTCTCAACCAAAATACCTATTTGGATTGATCAGTTGATCATATTTGTGTGCCTCCTGAAATTCAATAATCGCTCTATCACCTGTGAAACACGCACACTCCAAAGCTTAGTAGAAATTCAAATCATGAATCATTGAATAGTAAACCCCAGTGAAAAGAAGAAATTTGCAGCGATTTTTTCAAGAGCGATTACAATGGAAAAATATTCTATTTAGAAATTTTAAATTTTGTAAGCATATTAGCATGCTTCAACCCGTGTATCGGCTATAAACCCTTATAGTAGTTCACTCCAGTATCCACGTTCACTACATCACTAGGTTACTGCGATAAAAAAAAAAAAAAAAAAAAAACTCTTGTGTTTGTTTTGATTGCTGTAACCTAGTGATGTAGTGAATGTGGATGCAAATGTTGGCACCATAAATCGGTTCATACATCGGGAATGGTTTGAGCTACGGACCTGGGGAGGGGCTCATTCGATTCCTCATGGAAAGTTCTTCAAAAAGAGCCAAATTTAGGCCACCTTGACTTTTTTTGAGGTTTTTAGGGATTTTAGAAACTTTGACAACCCTTAAAGGGCACTTTAAATTAAGTGAGAGTGCTGGCTAAAGAACTGGGGCGTTGTCGGACCGATATTGATTTTTCCTGAAAATTTCAGATTTTTTGCTCTAGCCGTTTGGGAAAAATCGTGCGTACGGCGTATGGCGGACGGACGGAAAAATTTATATTGCAGATTTGGATTCTACACCCTTTGAAACGTAAACCATGAAATTTTCAGGGGGGGGGGGGGGGGTACATTTTTTTTTTTTTTTTTTTTGAAGAGCGATTACAATGGTTTATAATTGAATAATAAACCAAAAGCATTACTTATGATAAAAGCATCAGATAACTTGTATTAGCAGTAGTTTTATCGCAATAGTTTTTAAATTTTTGGCGTTATATCATCACACGTTCTTATCATTAGTTAACTCCTTATTGTATCATTCCATTCGTAGCACCATAATTCATTCATTATTTCAAAGATACTAATTTAACATACCTCACTACGGCACCACTGTTAGTTTGCTCTAAACACCCCTGCACCAATCAAAATTGAATTCATCAAAAGCATCTTCCGATACATCCATGCTACTCTATAAAAACTATTCAAGCTGCAGCAGTATTTGTATTCATTGTGGACCTTGAAGACCTCTTGGGTGGACAGCTTTGGTTTTCCCAAAAATCGGGTACTTGTCAAGTAATTTTTGAATTTTGACAAAATTTTCGTTTTTCCCCCAGTTTTACGCAGTAATTTGACCTGAACTATTTTCGTCGGGCATTTAAGTGACAGAAAATTCAACGCTCTTTCCAACGGTATCCTCAAATTTGGATTTTCGGTGTGAATTCCGGGAGTTATGGCAATTTAAGTAAAGTAAGACCGAAAAAAGTCTTTAAAGATATATAAGTTGGAAAGGAAACCTCTAAAAAAATCTGTATGAGGCCCTTTTGGTCTGAAATGAGTCGTAAATCGCATACATTTGTATGTACGTACAGAAAACTATAAACCGTGTTCAAGGTGGAGTGTGGGGCAGAATACGTGAAACCTGACCCAAATTCTGAAGTTATCTTTCTCCATGTTTTAACGGGTGCTGATCCCGGGAAAAATGATGAAATAATTCCTAAACTGTTCCTTTATGAAAAGAGACCACTTTTTTCTTAAATTTCGGGGAAGACTAATGGGATAGGTATCTTTTTACTGTACGTAGCACTAAGCGTTATTGAGCTAGTTCCCAAACTTTTGATCAGGTGATACTTGGGTAAAAAATGTAAAGAGATATAAAAGTTATCAATTTTAAAGGTGCTTATTCACAAGAAAATTATTATTATCAAACCCAGTTTATAAATGGTGACGATACTATCACTACAAACAACCTTAACAACCTACAACAATGCGGAGTTTCTTAATATTTTAACGGCCATGTTCAATCCCTGAACCTTTTGTTGAGTTACTGAAGTAAATTTCGTCCGACGGCATAGAGCATTGCTCAACTGGTATACGGTTTGACAGACCTTCTAAAGATCAATGGATTTGCTCATTTCTGGTTTGAAAAAAACTTCAGAGTCAAAACAAGTCACTAGTACCAAAAGTACTGAAGAACACTTCGAAACATTCTACAGGTAAGGATGGGGACTTGATTTTTGGTCGTTTACAAGTAAAGGTAGATAATTTTGGTCTTAATAAAGAACCTTTTAATCGACCAGTCAAATTTGATTATCTATAATTGGCTGAAGTAGAGAATAGGTAACACGTACCTCATTTAAAAATGTATCGATTTGTACTTTCATGGATATGTATGATATCGATATAGCGATACCACCGTTTCTTATCCGTAGAGGTAACACGAATCTTCTCGATTTATATATCGGAAGTGTGGACGTATACCGATAGGATGAATATGGCGACGGTCAGGGGTTACCTATTATCGATTTTTTTGTTTTTCTTTATTGGCTTCTTTAAAAATACAACGCTACAAGTATAGACAATAATATTCACTTATGAATCATAATATACTGAGCACAAAGTAAAATTTAAAAAACGGGAATAATATTACAACCTTGTATCACAAATTAACATTAATAGTTTTTAGAAACTCAAATAATAGCTTGTACACTTCGATGTTTGATGTTGCCAAGATAGTGTCGAGGTTGAAAGGGTTTTCAAGTCTTTTTGATACTTCTCGAAGGAATTCGTTCCTGGCAGATGAGTGGTGGTCACATTCCAGGATTATATGCTTATTGGTTTCAAATTCGGATCCACAAAATCTATAATGTGGCGATTGGACCACATTTATTCTATACAGCTGGGCATTAGAACAGCTGTGTTCTATTATCGACTTTTACCCTACAATTAAATAGGTCCCCATCAAAATGTGTTACTGTATGTTTCTTGATGGTAAGAGCTTAAAAATAAAACGCTGCAAATTCTTTCACTGGGGTTTATTATTCAATTGGCTTGCGTTCATGATTTGAATTTATACTAAGCTTTGGAGTGTGCGTGTTTCACAGGTGATAGAGCGATTATTGGATTTCAGGAGGCACACAAATATGATCAACTGATCAATCCAAATAGGTATTTTGGTCGAGAACAGATTTACGTGCTCTATGCATATCTCCTGAAATTCAATAATCGCTCTATCACCTGTGAAACACGCACACTCCAAAGCTTAGTAGAAATTCAAATCATGAACGCAAGCCAATCAATAATAAACCCCAGTGAAAGAATTTGCAGCGTTTTTTTTTACGGTTATCAGAATGCTTCAACCCGTGTATCGGCTACAAAGCGTGTGGAGTTTACTCCAGTATCCACATTACTACATCACTACGTCACTAGGTTACTGATATCAAAACAAAAACAAATTATTTTACAATTATAAACCAAAACCCCAGTGAAAGAATTTGCAGCGTTTCATGCATATCAGAATGTTTCAACCCGTGTATCGGCAACAAAGCCTTTTAGGAGTTCACTCCAGTATCCAAATTACTACATCACTACATCACCAGGTTACTGATATCAACACAAAAACAATAATAAACCAAAATAACGCAAATGTTGAAACCATAAATGGGGACTGGTTTGACCTACGGACCTGGGGAGGGGCTCATTCGATTCCTCATGAAAAGTTCTTCAAAAAGAGTCCAAATTTAGGCCGCTTCGACTTTTTTTGAGGTTTTTAGGGATTTTACAAAACTTTGACAACCCTTAAAGGGCACTTTAAATTAAGTGAGAGTGCTGGCTAAAGAATTGGGGCGTTGTCGACCAATATTGATTTTTCCTGAAAATTTCAGATATTTTGCTCCAGCCGTTTGGAGAAATCGTCGTACGGCGGATGGACGGAAAATTTTTTATTGCAGATTCGGATTCTACACCCTTTGAAACGTAAACCATGAAATTTTCAGGGGGGGTTCGAATTTTTTTCAATAGCGATTACAATGGTTTATTATTGAATAATAAACCAATAGAAAATAATGTTAACATACTAATCAGCCCAATGTACAGATAGTTCAATCCCACCTGATTGGACTAGGTCCTACATATTGATTACCGAGAACACAAATATATACCTAGATATATCTCATTAATATACCTAGATTCTTCAGAAAAGTTGGGATTCACGGTTTATAGTACTAGAACATAGGAATCTCCTGTTTGTATCTTGTTGCAGAGAGTGGAAATTCGGGGATAACGGCCAAAAAGAATCAAATTATCGTCTGTTACCCAAATTTTACACGGTTCCGTCTATAAAGTGCGACAACGCTCTTCACGGGAAATTAAATGAAGCGGCTCGCTCCGAGTTCCTGCATCTTCAAGGAGAATCCCTGCTCAACAACGAAGAGCTCCAAGAACTTTGCATCGGTCTTGACAGGGTTGTCCATCTTCCCGACGGCAGACAATTACAGCGGTAGTGGCTTTCTTTAAATCCAAACCATGTTTAAAATGTATTTAGCCTCTACCTTGTTAGCTAAATATGATAGCTGTAACATTATGGTGGCTCAAAACAGACCCCAAAAAAAAAGTTTGTGGTAATTTCCGGGGCACCCTTCCAACTTGTTCCTCTTGGAAAACAATAAATTTTGTCAAAATTTGGATCAACTAGCTCAACTGGAAGGGGGTGCTCAATTGCTCATCGACATTCATCTTTCAAAGGTTCCGTTCTTATTGGATAAAATATGAAAATTGCGTACAAATAAAAAATATAAGTATAATTTATTATCAGAATTTATAAAGAGTGAATGCAGGAACTAATTTCTTGTACGAATAATACTTAGACATAACATACACGAAGAAAATAATAATAATGCCTTGTTAAATTTAAAAAAAAAAATTGGTTGCCGCTCTGCGATCCACAGAGATCCGTTCAAAGTACGAGTAATAAGTTGACAAACTAATACCCCAGATTTGAAATTTTGTTTCCAACCAACATGTAACTGAATTTGGTTTCAAGCTAGCATTCTGTGTTCATAAATGGTACTTATCAAGTCCATAATCTGTAGATTCAACCAGAGCACCAGAGAGGCTAGTGCTTACCAAGGTGGCAGGTACACGAATGACCCCCTCGGGGGGACGGAAAAGTGGTGATGCCGGGATAACAAAGGGTGGAAGGAGCCCACCCGAAGGTTAGTTGAGGGAGTGTTGAGCGGGGGGGCGGAACTGTCGGGTCGGTCGCTAAGAACTGGATTGTACTCCTGTTAATCATTTAAATTATAAAAATTAATGTTCGCTGCACTCATGTAATTTAAATGTCCAAATACGTATGTTTGTCGCAACGGTTTAGTAGATGCACAAGCGTTGTATCTTGGCTTTTTAGCGTCGTGAATATGGATCTTATGTCGCTGTACTTCTGGCATTCTAGTACGACGTGCTCAGAATCTTCTAACACTTGACACTTTTCACATAACTGTGTTTTAGCAAACTTGTAGAGGTAAAGTGTTCTATTTATTTTTCCGTTCTGAGCGCAAACTTCCAGTGGTGATAGGTCATTTTCGTAAATGAAAATAATGTAGCCATTATGACTTCAATAGTCATAACAGTTTTGGGTAATGTTACCCTTTACTTTAAGTTGGAAGCACCATTGAGCATGTCTGGTTTGTAAGTAAGTAACTAAGTTGGTACTATGTACTTCAGCCATGTTTGAATTTTGCTTACCAGCACTCACTTTAGAATTTTTCATTTTCAACAAAGCTTGACCTACGGCGAGTTCAAAGACGTAATTGACGGCGTTTCTGACAAGGTGAAGGAATATTTCAAACCGTCAATCATCGCCCGGTTCTTTAACAACGACAAGAAAAAACAAAGGATCGCCGTGGCCGACATTTTAAACTACACCATGAGAAAAACTTGGATGATGCAATCGAAAATCGGTCTACTCCTCTACGATACAAACGGCAACGGATATTTCACCGAGAACGACATGGAAAACTACATAGCAGAGTTGTTGCCGACGTTGCCGGTGCTGGAGCGTTTGGATAAAACTTTTCACCGCTTTTACATCTGCGGCGCTGTCCGCAAATTCATGTTTTTCCTTGATCCATTGCGCACCGGGAAAATCAAAATTCAAGTAGGCATTCATTTTCCACTCTAAGAGGTAAATTTATTATTGTTTATAAATTGTAACAACGGTACTGCGGAAGCTACTACTTGTTCGTCGAAACTACTATCCATTTCTTTGAAGTTATAGATGTGGAGTTTGAGTATACCAAATTCTAATTAAAACTGATTTTATCACCAATCCTGATGGATATCCAAAACTAGAAAAGACAACCCCTGTAGGAAGAAAACGCTTGAGAAAGAATGGAATTTTGGTAGTTTGAAAAGTACGTATACGTGCGGATGAGAGGTGCTGCATTGTGTATGATTCTCTCAATGACTTGAAATGTACCTGGATTGAACCCTGGTCGTATGGGCTGCCTCCAAGGGCATCGATTGGCTTTCCTACCTGTCTACTTTTTTTTTTTTTTTTTTTTTTTTTGGCAGGTGAGGAAATTTTAATATACTAAGGTGAAAATAGGATCAAGTAAGATACCCAAAAGGGACCGCACTTTGGGTTATGTGGGATTCAAACCCACTAAAACCTCACCTTCCATTTCCCACGACGGAAATCAGCCTGGAACTGTTTGACACATTACTTCAGGCTGGTTCTAGGGAGGGATTTGTTACTCATCTCGGTCCGTGTTGTCTCTGCTCTGCCTCTCCCGTTCCTTCACAGCCTTTATTTTCAGGATCTTTTCAGAAAAGGATGCTACGGCGGTCCAGTCCTGTTCACGCTCTAGCATTTTACTTAAGATACATTCTGGTGTCATGTCCTGAAGTGATAGCTCCAGTGTCTGCTGAAGCCAACTTCTGTTGGCAGCCCAGTATTCACATTTAAAGAAAGTATGGAACACATACATGTGTATGGGTGTACATCCTCTTCCCTTGCAATACGGGCATGCTGGGTCATCCACTTTTCCCATCCTATGCAAGTAGGCGTAGAAGAGTCCACGGCCTGAGAGGAACTGCGTCAGGAAAAAGTTCACCTCCCCATGTGGTCTGTTCATCCATGTGTCGATACAGGGTATTAAGCGTGCAGTCCATCTTCCTCGGTGTTCTCCTATCCACATCTCCTGCCAGTTTGCCATCGTGCGCTGCCTCTCTTCCTTGGCGACTGTATTTTTATTTGTTTCCCCTTTTCTATCTAACTTACGTTTCCGTTTCGCTGCAATGAGTTGTATTGGGATGACTCCCGTAATAACAAGTATGGCTGGTTCCGACACAGTCCCGTATGCACAGGTGATCCGTAGTGCTCCTCTTCGTTGGACTGCTACCATTCTCTTGCGGTAATAGGCGACGTTCAAGGCGTCTGCCCACACCTCCGCGCCATACAAGAGAATAGATTGGACCACGCTAATAGATTGGACCATCTGTCTACTCTTGCACTGCTAATGTTGTCTTTCTTTCATCTTATGAACCTACTGGGTCCATCCGGACGCAGATAAAATATCAGGGCGAGAGAAAGTTGAATTTATGGGATTCAGTCACGTAGACAAGGCCATGAAGTGCAGATCACCCAAACGATCACCCAATTCATATGATTAATTATTTTTTCATTCTTTCGCCAGTTACCGTAGGGTCTTAACAGTCCATCATATTTACCATGGCTTCTTTTGTTTAATCTATTTAATGAGTCCCGTCAGACATTGTGGGTGACACGCCTTTCCCAACGAACAACCTGTCGAATGAGAGAAAATAAAAATGAAAATGGGATATGAGGTCCATAGCGGTTCTAGTTCACTTAAAGATAGGAAATGCAACAATAAAAAAACGCAGCAAATTCTTTCACTGGGGTTTATTATTCAATTGGCTTGTGTTCATGATTAGAATTTATACTAAGCTTTGGAGTGTGCGTTTCCCACAGGTAATAGAGCGATTATTGAATTTCAGGAGATATGCATAGAGCACGTAAATCTGTTCTCGACCAAAATACCTTTTGGATTGATCAGTTGATCATATTTGTGTGCCTCCTGAAATTCAATAATCGCTCTATCACCTGTGAAACACGCACACTCCAAAGCTTAGTAGAAATTCAAATCATGAACGCAAGCCAATTGAATAATTAACCCCAGTGAACGAATTTGCAGAGTTTTTTTTTTTTCAAATATTAGTGATATTCTGTGTTTCCTGAGACTTAACGGCTTGCCTATCACAATGCCCTTTAACTGTAGGCCTTGAGTGAATGAGGCATTAAAATAATATATAACAATAACAAATCGAGATGAACTCGTTTTCAATATTCAAAATCGATTTTTGAAATCAAAATCAAAATAATATATAACAATAACAAATCGAGATGAAACTCGTTTTCAAGTATTCAAAATCGATTTTTGAAATCAAAATTTAATTTTGATTAAAAAAAAAAAGTTTACACTGCGGAGAAGAATAGGCTTTTCCGTTACCGAAACATGGCGTTTTCATTTTTTGGTTGCGGAATGATCCTCCTTTATGAATCGGCCTGAAACTTCGTGGGAAGTTTTCCTTCGCCTATAGGTGCATCTTACTCAAAGATAGTCAATTTCTGAGAACTTTAATTTTCTGAGTTGAATCTTTGACGTGGTATGACGCACAAACTAAAATCAATGAAAGAGTAACGCAGTTGGAAAAACGATTAAAACAAAATTTTATTACACCATTTTTTTTTCGTTGTTGTATGAGTTACTACATTGTTACTGCGAAATTACATTAGAAGAGTGTAGGAGATATCAGTGCATGCTTCTGGTTGGTGCGGGACAGCCAGTTTCATGACATCAGGCTTTATTTTAGTGATAAGGCGGCAAAAAAGTCCAATTTTCTTAATGTCAACCCCCGCTCGATGAGGTATGAGAATAAAGAGGCAATCAACAACTTGGTGAGAAGGCCCAAATTGAGGTGAACAATGCTAGCCCAAAACCCTGCTGCTGTTTGGTTTGTGCTTCAAGCCCGACTTTGGCGAGCATACAACCATCCTGAAAGCTGGCTTCCAGCGTCTCATCCTTGACAAGTTCCGACAGTTCTTCCTTAATCTCTATTGTTGCTGTTTCAATATTGGCTAAAGGGTGCACGACCTACTGATCAATTTTGAGAAAAAGAGAATCAATGCGGCGTACGTATCAGACTAGCTTAAATATACCAATGAAAATGAAACGAGGAGACTAATGGCAACCTATACCATCAGCATGGAACAAATCAAACAGAAGACTACACGAAACGTATAAAATAGAAGTGAGGTATGATTCTCAAATACCTGTCCGTTTTTTGCAGAACTTGTGTAGAAAACACATTCTTTAAACTTCCCACGGAATCTCATTTCTGGAGTGAGTGAAAGGTTATATACAGAACATATTATTATGTATGCTAGCAGGAAATCCCGTTGTTTAAAATACGGAGCTAGAATGAGGGCCCCCTAATAGAAAATTCCCTTTAAATTTCCATCTTCGAGGATTAAATTGTGATCAGAGAGTACTACGGTAGGTAGCCATGTAACTTTTCATTTAACCCAGAAGTAAGAAATTTGGTCAATTTCAAATCGCAGATTATAAATTTGATAAAAATTTGCTTCTGAGTTTACTCAATTGATGAGAGTGGTTCAGTGTGCATTGAAATCGTTCAAATAGTTTTCACTAATGGAATAATAATTCATATAAATTCATTATTAAAATTAATCAAGAATCATGAATGTCGTAGATGTAAAACGATGACACTTGCAAGCAATGATTATGGTGAAATTGTAGACCCATGATGAGTTTAGCCTGCTTAATGAGAATTCCACTTCGTTCCTCATTCATTGCTTCTAATTCCCGCGCTATCCTATCGATAGCTTGTTGACTTTGTCTAATTATTCTCAAGACAAAATCGGTCAACCGGGTTGCTCGTGAATCAACATTATTAGCTGTTGAGCATTCGACGCCCCCCAATCGCCTCACTAATTCATCGAGTGGGCGAACTCCACACAATTGGAAACCACTGGTCTAAAGTAACTGAAGCTCTACCTTGCACAAGGAACGGTCGAGGTCATATAGCATGTCACTTTGGCACTAACACGAATGACGCGCCATCAACTAGGCCTCTCCTATGATCCAGGACACTGACATGATCAGTCTTTTTCTTCATTTCTCTTTTTTTTCAAATTACCAATAGTCTACTTTCTCAAGTTCATGGACGGAGCATTTTTTTGTAATGTCGGAGTCGTTTTTTTGGGGGGCGTATTTCCTGGGGAAGAAGTTCTTCTGAATAGGTTATCTATCTCTCTAATAACACTTCAATTGTCAGTGAAGAAATAAGGTAAGATGGAGCAAGTGCGTGGTTGGCCATAACTCACTCTCAAAGTTTAGAAATCAGGTCCCATCTCATGGCTGTTGTTAAGGCTCATATCTTAACTTTACGTGCTTATTGCACATTTGCATTTAAAGGTGAGAGCGAGGGTCCTTAGAGATTCTTAGGAATCCGGGGAAAAAAATAAATTTTTCGCACGTTTAAATAGCCGATTTTTCACACTCGTTCAATGTTGAACTAACTAAAACCCACCCCGCACTTGCCCCACCTTACCTTACAGGTTCATACCAAAGTGCCTTGTCTCTACAATTTTCATAGGATGTACTGATCTCCACGTTCTTGGACGATATTTTGGACTTGCGGGAGGAAGACTTGCCACCGGAATTTCAAGAAAGCAACTGGTTTTCTGCTCCCACTGCACTCCGCGTTTACGGCCAATATCTTTACCTTGATTCCGACCACAATGGTAAACTCGCTAAGTTATTGTAACCTACTTTTTCAGTCAATTTCTTTGATGTAGATTATATTTCAGGACAGTTTCTGTTTAAACCCTATATTTTACAACAGTTATTGTTGTAATTGTTGACCTTCTATTGCTATATTTTAACGCAGGAGGTTGCATCGCAAAAAGTACTATATCCACCTGAGTGAATTTTGCAGGAAACGCAAAAATCTGTTGCACATTAATTTTAGCTCACTTTTGTTCCGAGTCTACATTTGTTTTTTGAATTTCGCTCATGTGAAAATTTTTTTGTCTCTAAAAATCAAGAATTCCTTTTGCGTTTTACAATTTCTGAACAATTTTTGTCTCGAGTGTCTGTCTGTCTGTCAGCAAATTTTTTATTTGAATCCTTTTTTTTTATTATATCTTTTGCGCAAAACTTCGCAATCCCAAAAGATGGTTATAAAGTCCGATTTCCATGTTTTTAACGCTGATTCATTCATTTTTAACGGATAATGACCGAAATGCGGGTTTTCAGATTGTTACGGGGATTAATTTTCGAGGTCTGGTTGAAAAATGTGAAAATAGGACATTGAAACCTTCTTCAGTGATCAAGTAAAAAATCATCTTAATCTGAAGTTAAAAGTCGGGATAAATGGTAATTTTTCACGCGAAATAAACCAATTTTGGTCATTATTCTGCAACATTTGAGTCGAATCAAGGAACGGATGGCATGATGTGAATCAGCGTTAAAAAATATGGAAACGTGATTCACGTGACGCAATCCATTTCTTCATTCGACTCAATTTTTGCGGAATGATGACCGAAATTGGTTTATATCGAGTGAAAAATCATCATTTATGCCGACCTTCGAAATGAAACAAATTTATAGATTACTTTTTGGCTGAAACATTTTTTGATAGAGTACCTTTTGGATAAAAATAGTGTGAAGGAAGTCGGATATGGATTGGATTTAGTAGTGTATGATTAATAAACGGATAGAGTACGTTTTGCAAGGAACACACCTCAACTGTTTACTTTTTTTTTTTTTCAATAATAAACCATTGTAATCGCTCTTGAAAAAAAAAATTCTAACCCCCCTGAAAATTTCATGGTTTACGTTTCAAAGGGTGTAGAATCCGAATCTGCAATAAAAATTTGTCCGTCCGTCCGCCGTACTCACGATTTCTCCCAAACGGCTGGAGCAAAATATCTGAAATTTTCAGGAAAAATCAATATTGGTCCGACAACGCCCCAATTCTTTAGCCAGCACTCTCACTTAATTTAAAGTGCCCTTTAAGGGTTGTCAAAGTTTTGTAAAATCCCTAAAAACCTCAAAAAAAGTCGAAGCGGCATAAATTTGGACTCTTTTTGAAGAACTTTCCATGAGGAATCGAATGAGCCCTTCTCCAGGTTCGTAGCTCAAACCACTCCCGATATATGGCCCGATTTATGGTGCCAACATTTGCGTTTTTTTGGTTTATTATTGTTTATGTTTTCATCTCAGTAACCTAGTGAAGTAGTGATGTAGTAATGTGGATACTGGAGTGAACTCCTAAAAGGCTTTGTAGCCGATACACGGGTTGAAGCATTCCTGATACGCATGAAACGCTGCAAATTCTTTCACTGGGGTTTATTATTCAATTGGCTTTTTGTTCATGATTTGAATTTCTACTAAGCTTTGCAACGTGCGTGTTTCACAGGTGATAGAGTGATTATTGAATTTCAGGAGGCACACAAATCCTCATCAACTGAACAATCCAAATAGGTATTTTGGTTGAGAACAGATTTACGTTCTCCGGCATATCTCCTGAAATTCAATAATCGCTCTATCACCTGTGAAACACGCACACTCCAAAGCTTAGTAGAAATTCAAATCATGAACGCAAGCCAATTGAATAATAAACCCCAGTGAAAGAATTTGCAGCGTTTTTAGCTCACTTTTTGGTTGAAAACTCGATTTTCATCTCTCATTTTCCAATGGATTGAGCACGTTTTGAGACGACTTCATTTTCGTGAAGAAACAGTCCCCCAAACCTGTAACCAACCATTAGTTCGAAATTTAAAACAATGGCGTTTAGTACTTATTGCGATGCAACACTTTATTTTCAAACGAATAGCTGCATTGCGTTTTAATATTCCCCTCGTGGTGGTTAAGAAAGTTGAAAGGGATTCTTGAGTGTTTATAACGATTTAAACTGATGAAACGCATTTCATTTTTATCAACTTCCATTATAACCGTCATTTTGAAGACTCAACAAAAGTTTCTCCTTGCGAGAGGCCCCTTTTATTGATTTTCATGTCGGAAGTCAAGGTTGGGTGGGATGGAGGGGGTTAAGTCATTTATTGCTGATTGAACCCACCTATCTTTTTAATATATTTTTCTTTATTAAATTTCCACCTTCCATTCTCACTTTATACTTCTCACTAACAGCTGACATCAATGGAATCCGGTAGGTCTCTCTCCTCAAAATGAACTTTTTCGTCGTCGTGTAATTTCATTAGCCTGGAGAACAAAAAGAATGTAGCACCTTCAGAACTCCCTTTAGAAGTGTCTTTGAGTTATTGATAGACCCCTTAACGTGGTGAAACCTATTAAACCTTTTTATTAATTAGTTATTAATCACAAATACGATTATTTTCAAGCCCTAAGGAAACTCACTCGTTGCAGTATGAATTGGTAGATATTGAAAAAACAGTGTGTTGATGGTTCAAGTTTTTGCACACCCGATGGCCACAAATCGCAACGAAATTAGTAGGATTCTTGTACGATTAGCAGGACCTTGCCATAATTTTAAACGAATTAATTGCGTAGGCATTGATCTTATGAGAAATCAATGTTTCCCGTCTATTAAACTGTTATAAATAAATTTAATCATTTTGACAATGGACGCTACATCTATTTCCTATTTTCCCCAACTGTAGGAACCAGGAACCTTACAAGATTTCAAACATTTCAACTGTCTATGCATTCACGTGGGTCATGTGGGTGTAGTTTGTGGGTTATCAAAAATGCGGTTGAGGGATTAAATTTTGATGAAATTTCACGTATTCCGTTCAAGGCTTAAATTTTCATGGAATTTCACGTTGAACCTGTCAAATGAACCTGACGTGTAGCTGGCCAACTTCAACCAGTTGAAAACAATTTATAATAGCATAGCAGAATGTAGGGCGAAAAATGGTTAACACGTGCCTCTGTCGTTGGAGGAACATTATTATTAGAAATAATTAACCAAAAACGCTGCAAATTCTTTCACTGGGGTTTATTATTCAATTGGCTTGCGTTCATGATTTGAATTTCTACTAAGCTTTGGAGTATGCGTGTTTCACAGGTGATAGAGCGATTATTGCATTTCAGGAGGCACACAAATATGATCAACTGATCAATCCAAATAGGTAGGTATAGGTATTTTGTTGAGAACAGATTTACGTGCTCTATGCATATCTCCTGAAATTCAATAATAGCTCTATCCTTTTTTTTATTTTTTACCAATCCTCCATCACTTCTAATCAGTACAAGGAACAACGATCTTTGAGCATGAAATTCAGAACACAAAAGTAGTAAGGCTTGATTTATCTTCTAAAGAAAGAATGTAAAACCATTGAATACAATTTTAATAATTAAAAACGCTGCAAATTCTTTCACAGGGGTTTATTATTCAATTGGCTTGCGTTCATGATTTGAATTTATACTAAGCTTTGGAGTGTGCATGTTTCACAGGTGAGCGATTATTGAATTTCAGGAGGCACACAAATATGATCAACTGAACAATCCAAATAGGTATTTTGGTTTAGAACAGATTTACTTGCCCTATGCATATCTCCTGAAATTCAATAATCGATCTATCAACTGTGAAACACGCACACTCCAAAGCTTAATAGAAATTTAAATCACGAACGCAAGCCAATTGAATAATAAACCCCAGTGAAAGAATTTGCAGCGTTATCCTGAAAATTTGAGATTTTCTGATTTTTCCTGAAAATTATCAGCATGCTTTAACCCGTGTATCGGCTACTAAGCCTTCTAGGAGTTCACTCCAGTATCCACATTACTACATCACTAGGTTACTGATATCAACACAAAAACAATAATAAACCAAAATAACGCGAATGTTGGCACCATAAATCGGGCCATAGATCGGCGAGGATGGTTTGACCTGAGGAGGGGCTCATTCGATTCCTCATGGAGTGTTCTTCAAAAAGAGTCCAAATTTAGGCCGCTTCGACTTTTTTTGAGGTTTTAAGGGATTTTACAAAACTTTGACAACCCTTAAAGGGCACTTTAAATTATGTGGGAGTGCTGAAGAATTGGGGCGTTGTCAGGCCAATATTGATTTTTCCTGAAAATTTCAGATATTTGGCTCCAGCCGTTTGAGAGAAATCGTGCGTACGGCGTACGGCGGACGGACGGAAAATTTTTTATTGCAGATTCGGATTCTACACCCTTTGAAACGTAAACCATGAAATTTTCAGGGGGGTTAGAATCTCTTTTTTCAAAAGCGATTACAATGGTTCATTATTGAATAAAAAACCAAAATGCAATTCATATTTTTCTGTAATCATCGGAAGCTTTAATATCTTTTGTTTTCGTGCGGGAACAGGGATGCTGAGCAGAAAAGAGTTTGTTCGATTTGGAAGCGGCACCCTTACAGGGGTCTTCATTGATCGGATATTCCAAGAATGTCTGACGTATGACGACGAATTGGACTACAAAGGGTACTTGGACATCGTCTTGGCATTGGAAAACAAGAACGAGCCTCAATCTCTGCAGTTTCTCTTTCGCCTCTTGGACATTAACAACCGTGGCTATTTGGATGGATTCAGCCTTAACTACTTTTTCAAGTACGTGGCATTAATCTAAATGTCACCAAATCCAATAACTCTACAGAATTCAACGTTATCTTGTCAACAGTACCAGATGATCTATCTATTGGTCCATAATTCATTAATGAAGATGCGTATTGCCCACTACATTAAACATTAAGGTCATTTTGCAATTGAGCCTTTCTTCCTTCTATCCTCTTTCCTATTTTTGTTGAGTTCCATTATATGAAAAGTTTTTGTCATCATTTTCCAGGGGTATCCAGCAGCAAATGTCCGAGGCTGAGCAGGAGCCTGTGAATTTCGAAGACATTAAAGACGAAATTTTTGACATGGTTCGACCCGCAAACCCCTTCAAGATCACTCTGGACGACCTCGTGAAGAGCGGTCAGGGAGATGTCATCATCAACATCCTCATCGAGCTCAACGGATTCTACTCCTACGAGAACCGTGAGGTCCGCCCCGCTCCCGAGTCTGCTGACTCTCGGACCAAATAATCAAATACAGTGCTCCTACAAGGCACCACATAGCGTTTTCATTGGATGATACAAGATTCAACTAACGGTTGCCAACTATGGTTTTAAAAGCACTATAATCATGAAGGTAGGAAGATAAACCATTGTAATCGCTCTTGAAAAAAAAAAATGCTAACCCCCCTGAAAATTTCATGATTTACGTTTCAAAGGGTGTAGAATCCGAATCTGCAATAAAAAATGTTCCGTCCGTCCGCCGTACGCCGTAAGCACGATTTCTCCCAAACGGCTGAAGCAAAAAAGCTGAAACTTTCAGGAAAAATCCATGTTGGTCCGGCGACGCCCCAATTCTTGAGCCAGCTTTTTCACTTAATTTAAAGTGCCCTTTAAGGGTTGTCAAAGTTTTGTAAAATCCCTAAAACCCTCAAAAAAGTCAATGCGGCCTAAATTTGTACTCTTTTTGAGGAACACTCCACGAGGAATCGAATGAGCCCCTCCCCAGGTCCGTAGGTCAAACCATTCCCGATCTATGGCTCGATTTATGGTGCCAACATTTGCGTTATTTTGGTTTATTATTGTTTTTGTTTTGATCGCAGTAACCTAGTGATGTAGTGAATGTGGATACTGGAGTGAACTCCTAAAAGGGTTTATAGCCGATACACGGGTTGAAGCATTCTGATAACCATTAAAAAAATTGAAAAAATAAAAAACGCTGCAAATTCTTTCACTGGGGTTTATTATTCAATTGGCTTGCGTTCATGATTTGAATTTCTTCTAAGCTTTGGAGTGTGCGTGTTGCGTACATGATAGAGCGATTATTGAATTTCAGGAGATATGCATAGAGCACGTAAATCTGTTCTCGACCAAAATACCTATTTGGATTGATCAGTTGATCATATTTGTGTGCCTCCTGAAATTCAATAATCGCTCCATCACCTGTGAAACACGCACACTCCAAAGCTTAGTATAAATTCAAATCATGAACGCAAGCCAATTGAATAATAAACCCCAGTGAAAGAACTTGCAGCGTTTTTTCATTAGGAGGTCCCCTACACTGAGAGAAAATAGGATCTATGACCCCAGGTTTGATGTCACATAGGTAATAAGGGTATCACAACAAAAATGTGTAAGCAGCCTTGCTCCACAAATGCGTAACGGCGACAGCATTTTTGCAGTTCTATCCACTAATGAGGAGCTTGTTTCTAAATGATACTTAAGACCATGTGTTTCAAAATCAAGTTATCACCTTCCCAGGTGTTTTGGGACCGAGTTCTTCATAAAAATGCAATCAGGTTTGAGCTAAAAGTACTATATCCCCTTGAAAAACTAATATGAAAATTCAATTTTATTTCAAAAGGTCAACATCCATCATAAAAGAGCACTTCTATCTGTTTGGGTTCAAAAAGTACTACACTTATCCATTAAAGAGTATCACACTGGTTATAATATTTTGAGCATAAATTACTATATCCATTATCTTATAGGATTTATCAACATCCAAGCCAAGGTTTTTCAATGATTTAAACTGTATTTTTTTCAGTTTTTCATATCAGTTTTGATAGAAAGAGTGTTGACAACTATGGTAAAACCTCCGAGATGGCTTTCATTACATTGTCACCATCAAAAACTGCCACTCATTGCTTCGATAAAGCTTGATATTTGGTGCCTTGTTTTTCATTAATTTCGATTGAATATAAAGTGCTCAGTATCAAGGAATCTGTGTGAATTGAAAGAAAAATTGTTTTTGTGTAGAAAAAGTGTGGGATGGATGAGGAGCTGCATTCAACTACAACTGCAACAGCTTGGGAATGTCTTTGCAACAGCTTTGGGAAGATTAGTAAAGTCCTTGACAGGATGGAACGATTTGATTTCAAAACGTACGACATTCACTTTGTTTGTTTTCAAAAAGTACTTAACGCCAGGTTTGACTCCAAAAAGTACTACATGTCCAGAATCTTGAAATTGCAAAGCTCCACCTGAATGTAATTGACGTCTCGAAATAACCTGCTTCATTTTGCAAAATGTTTAATATTACATGTAGAATCCATTTTAAAAAGTTGTTTGACTCGGGGAATGTTTTCAGCTTTTAATGGTTTTCCATGAATTTCTCGCTTACGACCAAGACGGATATAGTATCTTTTGGAAACAAGCTCCTAAAATGTCAAATTTTACCCACCTAGGTACATACTAAGTCCAACACAGCAACAGAAGGAAGAATATATTAATATTTACTGGAATATGGTCAATAGTAAGTTCCAGCAAATTCCATTTTATGCCACCAGGTTCAAACTTTTGGCATTTTGGGGAATTTTTTGTATAATATTATTATTTATCTTGTGAAATGATTTTTTGAGAAGATGGAAGGTCGACCAGAGAGGATTCATCAACAGAAAGAGTAGAAACCCTATTTTGCTGGGTATTTTTTTACCAACCTAAGCCTGAAAAGTGATGAAATATCATAATTTCTGGTTTTTAAAACTCTAAAACCTCTCCTCTACTCTGACTTTCTAAATTTTGCTGAAACTGGCTGAGGGACTCTTGTTAAAACCTAATTATGATGTTTTTAGCCATGTTTATGTTTTTTTTTCAAACACATTTAAACCTAACAGGTTTTGTCAACATTAACATTTATTGCAAATAATAGTTTTCTGGAAAGTGTTTTACTATATATTTTTTCACCTACCCATTAAGTTTGGGCGAAAACCGTAAAAATATTTAATATATTTTATTAGAACTTTAGCTCTGAACTTTGTTTTCTAGGAATAAGGAAATTGGGGACATTCTTAATTTGAAAAGTTGTACAACTACAATAAAATTTTGATATCGAGTTTTCTGGAAACTGGCAATAGCCAACTTATCTCGGTAGACCGTGCCATTGTAAAAGGCCAGAATTAAATGTTTTATAAAAGAACTCACTTCCCCCTTATCGTAATTTGGACGGATCACTGGATTTTTCAATGATTGTTCGAACTCCATTTGAGCATTTGCCAATGGGGAGTCTAGACATTTCGTCATTTAAGTGTTTACCCCAAACTCACCGAAGCCCATCTTTGGATTGTTGTGAAATGTTGCCAGGTGTGGAGTTTCTTTGTACATATGATTTAATCGAAGGAACGGTTTTATCTACTTATTTTCGTTTTACACTATGACACTCTGGAGACTGATGTACAGTGCCATTCTGAAGTCAAACTCCTCCACAAAAGAACACTCTTTGTGGCAGTTTTCGTACACCGTAGAGGTGGGTAGTGAGTGAGTGACCTTGTCTCAAAGAACTTCTCTTTCAAGTGAACTTGTCCCAAATGACCTGCGGAAGGAAGACCTGCAGTTCATCACAAGACGTTTGCGACAGCAGGCTCCCCGTGGCCGACATTCGTGACTACTCAGACGACCTGCAGGTTGCAAACGTCTCTTGCTGAGGAGTCTTGGCTCAAGATAATCGTTCACTCTCCCCACCTAACAACCTGGGCAGGTCGCCGTTCCTTTACAGCAGATTCTACTATTCAAATAAAATTGATTCATGAGGACTCGGAAAATGACCTCGTTTCGGTACCTATCATTGTTTTACTCAGAGGTACTCATGTAAGGAGTACAGTAGACGTCTGTCATCTACTGAACCCTGACTGTACACGAGGATAATAGAGGTCCCATTCATTCACACAGTGAATTGCGGAGCAAACCGCAAAGTCGCATTCATCCACGGAGTGAACTGCAGGTCCCATTCATTCACGGAGTGAACTGGTGAATTTCTCCCACTGACCTTGTCTTTGGACTGAGTGGCCTGCAGGGAGTCTACTCCTTCAGGTGACCTGGGTTTACACACCTCTAGTATACCGTCAGTTACCCCGATCGGGCGGGTCCGTCAAACATGGTGATATCGAAATGGATCGAATTTCCTGAAATAGAATAAAGAAGTGTGTTACAACGCTGTCTGCCAATCTTGAGAGATCCATGTCAAGAGATGGAGAGGCCACGAAAGACCAAAGAAAAATCGATTCACCGAAGCCCAACAAAAAATCTTGGAGCCAGAAAAAGAAAATAGAAGAGGAAGAAGAAGACGATAGAACAATGAGGTTGAGTCATATTCAATTCCATCTTATCATTTCCTGTAATGTTATAAAATGTTGTTTTGGTAGAGTAGTCTCAACTTTCTTTTCTATATCTGCTACTTCACGATTCAATTAAGGTATCGTGATAACGTCGTTCTGGTTGCCTGAGTTACGGGACGATCATTAATCAAATGCTCTCCTTCCACAGCTGTGATTTCTTGTATCATTTGGATTACAGTGTAGTTGTTGACAGATGAAAGTAATCATCTCGGGTGATAGTGTTGAATCTACTTTCATCTTGCCGTTCTATACCAAACACCATTGAACAATGACTTCGGTTGTGTCACCCCACGCTTCAGTTAGTGGCCAGAGCAGTGACAATCCCATTTCCAATGCTGCTCTGCGTTTGGCTCTCCAGGCCATGAAAGAGAGATGCCAGCAGCTTCAAAATCGTCTGTCTATGATGGAAGAAGAGAATTTGCAGCTGAGAATTGAGCGTCACAGTATAACAGGTAAGTTATTCCAGAGAAAGGGTAGATTAACGTACATCAGAACTCAAGTTTGAGTAAGTTTTACAACCATAGGTTAAGGTGAGACCCTAAGTACCTCTCTAGTGCCAGTCCCATTGGCAAACAACAGCATTCCGACCAGAGAAGATTTAAGCAGGGAAGTTACTTATTTAATGCATGTGTTTGTATTGCATCCTTATTAGGTGATTATGGTGACATAAGATATTTGATGCGCCCTGCAGGGATGGGCCTAGAATTTCCCTGACGTATCTCCTGCGTGTTGTAGGCGACTAAAAGGAGGCCTTTCTGTAGCCTGAGGGGTCACACGAAAAATACACCTGTCTCAGGCAAGTAGGAGCTGTGACAACACCTCCAGCTCTGAAGCAGAAAGGGAGTGCCGCCTGCAGCTCTGAGGAGGCTTGCTCCAGCAGGTCTGGTCCTCCAGGTTTGGAGGTTGGGCGTAGGGCTAACGACCCTACCCCATAAAAATCCATTGTTACGAAACCTCGAAACAGAAAGAGCCGGACTGATTTTAATGGTAATCGACTTTGGCATGGAAATGGACAACCACTGAACCTAGCCACCTGGAATGTTAGGAGTTTGTTTAGCCCAGGAGTTAGCCGTAATCTGATACGAGGAGGCCCAGGCCCTCTAGAGGGCTGTTGTGTCGTGGAAAGAAAGAAGAAGAAGATATTTGATTTGGTTACAGAATGTCAAAGCATTCCTGAGGTAAATTGAAACCATAATAAGATTTAAGAAGGAGAAGATGTAGCAGTGTCTTGGATTGCTCTCGTCTTTTGAGACACAGAACTAATCTTTTGACATCCCGTCAGTATAAACTCACTCTCTTGGGCCTAAATCAGCAAAGTCTTGTTCTCCTTAGTGAAGTGCCAAAAAATGTACTTTTCTGCAACTGCTATAAATGACGTCTCAGGAAGTTCTTGTAAAATCATATCCTTTTTAGGAGCGCCTACTTTTTTCAAATCCCTGCTCTCACATATTCTTTTACTGTTATAGTTTGGATAATGTTCCTTGAAATCCTCCCCTCTTTACGTGCTCCATGTTCGCAGTTCTAGATGAGCAGGTAGGCCCTTCTTGCAATATGTAGTGTTGCATTGAGTTCAAATGAGCCTCTCATAATTTGTATGGTTTTCTTAAATTAATAATGGAAGGTTTACCTAAGGGGTTTGCGGCGCAAACCACCGCAGAACCTGGTTCGACCATAGAATGCAGCGAATTAATGATGTCATGAGAATAATTTTTTTTTTTTAATATTCAAAAAAATTATTTTCCAAAGTTTTGGAGCGTATTGTCTTTAACGGCTTATTATTGTTTCTTCCCATGCAACCATCCCTTCTAGTTATATAACCTGGTATGTGAAAGGCCACATGTGCTGATGTGGGTTTAAGGCAGCAGTTAGCCTGGCAGGATCAAATGCTCCAAAATCCAGATTCAGTAGGCGTGAAAGATTAATAAGTCAGTGTTGACCTGGAGCATATCTGGCGGATTGGGATGAGGAAGTTTAATAAGAACAATAAGGGCACATCTGTTGACTTGACTGGAAGGGCATAGCAAACAATCCATCATGGATTGCGCTGAACAATAGCGCAAAGATTCATCGCTAACGCCCAAGATGGACTGCTGGTGGTTTTGGTCGATTATTTTGAATAATTGAATAAAAAGTACAAAATCCAGTTGTAACCTAATTTTAATCATGGAAGTTTGCTAAAGTCACGTTGTTCGTAGGAACTACTCAGAAAACGCAGTCAGACTTAGATGTTGACTCCACATCACTCCTAAGAAAAGTCGAAGAGTTGTCAAGGCAGAAATCAAAACTGAGTCATCACATCTACATGGTCGCCAACGAGAACAAACATTTGTGGGAGCACCTGTCCAAGCTGACTGAAGATAAAAGCTGCGATGGTTCTCCAGACATAACGCATCCGATTGGCGCTTCAAAACCTAGAAAATCGCTGAGAACAGTCTTGAATTATCAAGGTAAGTTTGACTCTACGTCAGATATATTGTGGGACTTGTATAAGGATTTGACATTCGATGTATCTAAAATATCTGGAATGTGTTAAGTGCAATGAAAGTATTGAAATAGCAGTAATTGTGAGGGTGATGGAATGGTATGTTGCCCCTTTCAAGCAGGCGGATGCATTAATTAGTGCTCTGCCACGTTCAGAAGATGAAACAGACGCTTGGTAACGTCTGATTCATCTCCGAAGGCGTCGGAATCTAAAATCGGCAAGGGGGCAACTAACCATATCCATCACATTGAATGAAGTTTGAATAGATAGGGTCATTCACTGAAAGTTGGTGGGCTTAGCACTCATCTGCCACCTTCTTCGTAGTTTGACATTTTAGCTTGTGTGATGTAGAAAAGGTCAAACATTCCTGTGCCACTCATTCTTCAAATGTCTGAAGTATTCATTAACTATCCCCCCTCCCTCCCTTCAGATTATAAATAACTTTTTTCCATGCTTCCAATAGTTCATAGTTGATAAAATTATGTATTTTAGAGACGCAGCACGATTGTTATTAGCTGGGCGTACACGAGCGGGATTTCCGACGGTTTGACAGTTTATTTAGGAAACCTGCATGTTTGGATTCCACGTTAGTGGAGGAGAAAACTCGCAGTCCAAAACTGACGGTTCAAGTTTAACAGTTTTTTCGAAAAACTTGCAGTCCAAATTTGTAAGTCAGTGGAGGGAAAAACCGCAGCCCGAAACTAACGGTTCACCATGCAAAATTTGTGGCCTTTTCCATCCTCAAATAGTTCTTGTGTCTTCACGTTCTTCAGTTGAAGTTCCTTCACGAGACCATATGGCTCTGGGCATTTCTTCCAATCCTTCCTTCTCCTACTTTTTGCGATCCTTTTTACGAGATCCTAATACTCTCAAGGCGTACATGCCACCTGCAGCAGCTGCCATCATTGTTAGTCTTCTTCCAACGATGGTCTAGTAAGTTTTCCTCTACTTCTGGCCTCTGGATTCCAACCGCTGGACACTCCAAAACCGACGGTTTTCCGCCGAAAAAAACGGTGACTTCTCCACTAACGAACGGTTATGGATTATAAATAACTTTTTAAACTCACATCAGTGGAGTACAACGGTTCCAATAGTTCATAGTTGATAAAGTTGTGTGTTTTAGAGATGCAGCCCGATTGTTATTGATTGTTAGCCCAGTTGATCATAGTGGTTCATTCCAAAATCCTGCTCTCTTTGGAACGGATACGTTTTCGCAAAAACAACCAGCAATGTTTAGGAGCACTAATGTGTCACTGTCTGGTCTAAAGGTTAGGGTGGGTTGGACAGGGGACAGCTCAACTAGCTTGGGCTGTCTGCTGGCCAACTCTACTCAAAATGGTACCACGGGAGGAGGGAGCTCCAACTGCCACCAATGCACCGCCAAAAGGCACAGCATCACCAGCCTGCCCTCCGTCAGAGGTTGGATTCGTGGTGGTAGTGAACTCGCTGGGAAGTAGATAGCCGTCCCCCATCACCCACACGTTGTAAGTTGGGCCGAAGACGAAAGGCAGTTAACCCGGGGGCCTCCCAAACAGCAACTTCACCAACTTATCCATGTCTTTTCTAAAGGCAACCATTAGGCTGCCTTTGAGTGTTAGGGTATGTGCGGGGATTTCTATTTTACTTCAGAAATTGGGACCACAGACGTGATAGGCAGCTAGGGACTGGTCTCTTATGTAACAAGCTATGGTGGCACAAAAATTTATAGAAAACTCGGCAAAACTCGAACTTGTACCTTTTCCAACATCGCTGGAGAGAGATTGCTACAACGACCTGTTAATTGAAACTCTGCTCCAGCAGGAGTTTCCCTACAAGTTACTGTTGGATTGCATCTAATATCAGCTGACCTAGTCTGAATTGGAGTCGGACTTATGATGGCTTCAAACTGTAGGCTCAGAAGTAGCTTGTTGGAAGAAATTTCAGTCGATCAAGTTCATTGTTACAGTTTGTTTTATTCAGTGAGTGAGGAAGTGAAGATGTTGAATAAGAGAATATGATGATTGTGGTCTGGTTTCAGAAGGATTACACATAACTCGTATTATCGTATACGATTACGTTTAACAACTTCCAGCGCCTAATGTAACCAGCAATCTCTGTTAATCATGAAATATTTACCCCTGCTCTACATATTGCGAGCCTTTTCCTTCCTCTTACCCTCCTCCTTCTGTTGTTTGAAAGCCCCGAAGTGTGATGGGTATGGATAGTTCCATCTTCCAGTTTCTTGAAGCTGCCACTCTTGAGCATAAACCTGTTTATTAGCTTTTAGAGTGTCCTCTGGTGTTGCATGCTTACCGCCTCATTCTCAAAGAAGGTAAAGACTGGTCCAAATCAATCACATTTCCTCTTAAAATTCGGATAAGGGTGAACACACTTGCCATACACGATTACAGTTCCTATCCAATTTCCAACTTTGTCTCAATAAAAAAGAAAATGAAAGGATGAATCAATAGGAAAGAATGAACAAGGATTTCTGTCGAACTGGTTCTGGTCATCTGTCGGACGATAAGTTGAAATTGTATCAGTATTTAGTCATTGAGCAATTTTTTTCCATAAAAAATCTTTGAACTGTGCATTCCATTAATGCTCATACGTCTGGTTGTACAGTATTGGATATCTTACAACTTCAATGCGCTCTTCTGGCTTAATCATTTGTCGGTGCATTTGTAAAACAATGTGCAAACCCGAAAGAAAACCCAGTGGACGCCTTGTCCGACAAACGCCTTAAGAGCTGGAAATTGAAGTAGGGCGTTATCATGTCGGAGAAGTGTGAACTACAGCATTCAAAGAACAGCATAATTCAGAGACTCATTCAATAATATGATTGGATTTGGATTGGATATGTGTGTCCTGCCCTTAAAAGTGGCTTATATATCCTTCTACCGGCTTCTTGTTGGCTTGACCGAATCAAACCTCTTCAACTCCCATTTAGATACCTTCCTACATGTGAACTGAAGAATAAGTTTTTGGGGCCGACAGAACAAAACTGATCAAACTTCATATCATTTGAACCACCCCTTGTATATGAGACTTTTTTTATTCATTCATAAGTGTTCTTCTCCACAGATGGCAGTCAATTGAGCTTGGATGAAATACCATTAAGAATTAGCCCCGTGTTTTCGAAAAATCCTTCCAATGCAGTAAGTACCTTTATACAAATAAGCTGCAATCGACTAGAAACAAATATTTCACGCTAAGAATGTTTCTATTTTTAATTAAAACTTAATATGGCGTGTTCAGTGTACGACTATAACAGTTATATGTAATCTTAAAGGTGGAATGGAATGCTGCATCCATCAAGGAGTGCGAGTATCCAATAATGGACGTGGATGACGATGATGAAGCTGAAATGGATGGCATTGTTCGGGATGAAATTATGGAGATCCTTGGAAATATCGAAGAGGAGAAAAGACTCCTTAAGCAACAACAGCAAGGTCTCAAGTCGGCTATTGACGTTATATCAAAATTGAGCAGAAGTAAGAAATGTTTTTGTTGCAATCTTTTTTAGCATTCTAAATTGATGACTTATCTAGTTTTGAGCTCAGTCAATTTTCAAATTTTCTCAGCTTGAATTTCTTTTGCAATGACTTTCTTTTCAGCTACTGGGTAGAAAGACTAGTTGAGTTGTTATCGAATTGAGCGGGCTTATAATCCAATTTTTGTGAAACCTCAAGCATTGCTGATAAATGGCTTTTCCTGCTTTAGGCATCTCCAAGGTTTCTCGTTTTCATAGGCTCTTAAATATCAGTCAGGGAGCATCGTTGATTTTCCTCGAAATTGATTTTAAAAGTTAAATTAAGTTCTCCTCCCATTGAATGATGATCTCACTGATCATGCTTCAATCTTATCCGAAAAGCATACACTTTTTCTTCGTAGTATTTCCACTGAGGTCCTGGAGGACCTATTGTGGCTAGAGGAGGAGGTCGAGACCTCCAACTCCTTCCCAGGCACATTTGTCTACCCGACCTGAGCACCCTGCCTAACCGGGCACTGAATGTCCAGTGAACGGCACTTGTACCCATCGTCAGGAGCTGCCTGGGACCCAAGCACTAACTGCCTGGTATTTACTAGGTGGGCATTACCATCCCAGTCTGTTGTGGCGACCTATTGTCGTCAACTCCAGATAAATCTGGAAGGTCCACCCTTCCCCACCACATTTTGGCGAATGAGAGAAGATTCTTTACCTCTCCCGTTTTAATAACCTGGGGATCAACGGAAACTTGCCCCCACGTTAGAAAACGCTGTCTTGCCAGCATAGGGCAGTGGCAGATCACATGACACGCAGTCTCGTCCTCAGCCCCGCAAAACCGGCAGAGGGTTGTGTCAGATTTGCCCATTTTGTGGAGATGATAATTAAGTGGACAGTGCCCCGTTAAGAGCCCTGTTACTATACGTATCTCCTTTCTTCCTAGGCTGAGCAGCTCATTAGCTCTCTTCCTGGAGAAATCAATAAATTGTTTTGCCTGCCTCTGTCCCCTAACTCGGAGCCAGCAGGCAGTACCCTTCTTACTCTCCCACTTGGAAAGCTCTCCCCGAAGAAAGCTCTCCGTTGTGCCCAGGAAGGGTTCTGGACCAACCGGGAGAGAAGCAGCACCTTCCCTAGCTAAGGTGTCCGCTTTTTCATTCCCCTCAACCCCTTGGTGCCCAGGGCACCACACCAATGTAACCTTATTGTTACTGGCAAGGGTCTTGAGGTTAGCCAAGCACTCCTGCACCAGTCTCGAGGAGATTGTGAAAGAGGCCAGCGCCTTGAGCGCAGCTTGACTATCTGAGAGAATATATATTGTCGCTCCATTAACTCGTCGACACAAGAGTCTGTCGACACAGGAGCGTATGGCATGTACTTCTGCCTGGAAAATGGTAGCAGTTGTTCCCAGCGATTCTGCAATCGCCATTCTTGGGCCATATATGCCCGAACCAGCTCTACCATTCATGACGGAGCCATCAGTGTAGAACACTAGAGCCCCTCGTTCGAATTGAGGCCTCCCTTCAGACCATAATGATCTACTGTGGATGTAGACCTTGAAGGGGAGATCAAAGTTCCGCACCTCCGCCATGTAGTCAGAGACACTGAGGGCTGACTCATTCACTGCCACCTCCTCAAAGATGGCGTGGTGAGCACACCCAGATCCCTTCTTAAGGAAGCCATTCCTCCACAACCTGACTCCCTGAAGAAACGCCACTCTCTGCACAAAGAATTGCAGAGGTGGAAGGCCAAAAAGGACCTCCATTGCCATGGTGGGACTCGTGTGCATGGAACCAGAAATTCCCAAGCACGCCATCCGCTGTATCTTGGCCAGCTGACTCACAGCCGTTGCCTGGCTAACCTTTGTCCACCAGACAAGGGCCCCATAGGTCAGCATTGGCCTGACTACTGCAGTATACAACCACATAGTCATTCTTGGGCTTAAGCCCCATGTCTTCCCTAACATGCGTTTGCCTGCTGCCAATACAAAAAGGGCCCTGTCTACAGCCCTCTTTATATGTGGAGTCCAGGTTAACTTTTGATCAAAAGTGACTCCCAGGTATCTGGCTCTGGTGCAGAAGGGAAGTTGTCTGCCCCCCAGCCGTACTGCCTGCATGTCTAACTTTCGTCGTCTGGTGAAGGGAAGGAGGGCCACCTTATCAGGGTTAACATATAGCCCCTCCTTCCCGCACCAGTGCTGCACTACATCCAAGGCCATTTGCATTCGTTCGCACACTGTCTGTTCGAACTTGCCCCTGACAATGACCACAATGTCGTCAGCATATCCAATAACCTCAAAGCCCTTGTCTTTGAGTTCCTGTAGGAGGCTATCTGCTACCAGCAGCCACAACAGTGGGGAGAGCACGCCGCCTTGTGGACATCCCCTACTTGGAATGACACTCACAGTTGCTCCCCCCAGGTCTGAGGAGACAACCCTGCCTTTCAGCATGGTATGTATCCATTTAATGATATGCTGGTCAACACCTCGACCAGCTGCTGCTTTGATAATGGAGTCGTATGACGTGTTATCAAACGCTCCACCTATATCCATAAAACAGCACAGTGCCACTTCCTTGGCCTCCAAGCTCTTGTCAATCAGCGTGGTCAGTTCATTCAGAGCAGTCTCAGTCGATTTCCCCCTCTGATACGCATGTTGAGCAGCCTGGAGTGGTGTATGGGTCAATTGTTCCTCCCTGATCACCTGGTTAACAATTTTCTCCATAGTTTTCAATAGGAAGGACATGAGACTGATGGGGCGGTAGTCTTTTGCATGGCCCTGACGGCCTGCCTTGGGAATAAAGACTACCCTGACCTTCCTCCACATCCTTGGAATGTGGTTCAACGTGTAGCTGCGTGCAGCGCTTTCCTGTCACGGCAGAGGTCATCACTGTAATGATGAGGAAAGCTGTCTCCCTGCACGCGTGAAGACCCTGGGAAGTGCACACTCATGAGCTCCTCCAGGGTCTCCTCAGAGCCTCCCGTATACACCCCATCTGCCTTTAAAATGGTGCCCAGTTCGACTGGTCTGTCCTTCACTAGAATCCTCTGTACTTTGGATAGCGTAGGTAACTCCGCAATATCCCCACAGAAGTTTCTCCAAGACAGTTTCCTGGCCTTATTTAGGGCACTGGTATAGGAGTTGTCTGCAGCTCTATAAGCCTGCCATCTCCCATCCCTCTTTGCCCTATTGAAAAGCCTCCTAGCTTCTTTACGAAGGGAGTACAGGTCTTTGTTCCACCAAGGAACTGACCTATTTGTTTTAAGAGTCTTGACCGGGCAGCTCAGTTCATAGCTCCTTGCTATGGCTGCACATAGGAGTTCATTAACTCTGTCAAGATCTCTGGTTGTCTGGATGTTGAAATCCAGCCCCTCAAGCTCCTCAGCCAGAAGGGTATTAAAGAGAGTCCAGTTTGTATTCTTAGGACTCTGGTAGGTCTCAGTGTGGCACCGTGGATGCTCAAGCCGGAACCCGATAATCCGATGATCCGACAGTGAGGCATCCTCCAATACCCGCCACCCTGACACTCTATTTGCATAGAAACTACTCGACAAAGTGATATCTAAGATTTCACTTCTTGTCCGAGTAACAAAAGTAGGCTCATTGCCCCTATTCAAAACCTCTAGATTTCCCGCGGGTAGAAACTGGACAATGGACTCACCTCTTTTGTTGATGTTCAGATCCCCACAGCAGATGATGACCGTTGGCGTCGCATCCAATGATGAGGTGCAGCTTCGTTCCTGGCAGTGCGACACCAGTTGCCGCACCATCAGCGGAGGAGGATCGTCCTCGTCACCTGGAAAATAAGCTGAGGCGACGACACATCTTCCTCCGTTGCTGTCCTCAAGCAATATAGTTGTGAGGTCTCTGGAGCAGAACTCAGGCATAGTCAAAAATTGAATTTGGCTTTTGATGAGGATGGCTGATCTTGGCCTATCCTTGCCATGATGGAAAATTACCTTATTGTTCTGAGCAGATAGTCCCATCACTCTGCCTTCAGTTGCCCAAGGCTCCTGGATGAGTGCTATGTGATGGTCTTCTGAAGTAAACTTGTGGCTCAGTACCGCCGATGCAAAGCCCTGTGCAACTTTACTTGAAGAAATTTTAGATGTGTTTTTTCCATTTTTTTTTTTTTTTTTTTTTTTTTTTTTTTTTTTTTTTTTTTTTAAATATATTAATCGGGGGGGAGGCACCTCCTGCTCACCTACTTCTTTCCTTGCCTCCCCCATTGCCTCTTGGGCACAAACGGGGGGCGTTCCCCCTTCCCTCTTCGGTTGGCCGACAGAGGGGGGCGGAAGCCCCTATTGCTGGACTGCTCTCCCCTGGGAGGGGGAGGGCCCACAACAGCATCTCGCAAGGAGCTGCCAGGCACACAAGCCTGTGCCGCCCCCACCACAGGACGGCCAGGCACACCAGCCTGTGCAGCTCCTGCCACAGGGCTGCCAGGCACACCAGCCTGCTCAGCCCTCACTGCGGGGCTGCCAGGCACACAAGCCTGTGCAGCCCCCACCACGGGACCGCCAGGCACACCAGCCTGTGCAGCCCCAACCGCAGGACTGACAGGCACACGAGCCTGTGCAGTCCCCACCACGGGACCGCCAGGCACACCAGCCTGTGCAGCCCCCACCGCAGGACTGCCAGGCACACAAGCCTGTGCAGCCCCCACCACGGGACCGCCAGGCTCACCAGCCTATGCAGCCCCTACCACGGGACTGCCAGGCACACCAGCCTGTGCGGCCCCCACCATAGGACCGCCAGGCACACTAGCCTGTGCGGTCCCTGCAGGAGGCACCTGTGCCTCTGCTAATGCGCCCCCTACCTGGGAGCCCTCAGTCGTTCCCGAGGCCCCCGGAGGCACCTTCCTGACCCGGATTGTCCCTTGTCCCAAGCGGACATGGACACCGGGGTTAGCCTCCAGGGTCCTCGCCGACTCATCGTCCACAATCAGATTGAGCAGGACATTGCTTCCCGCATCAGTCCGATTGAGGACTTTCCAGCTCCCTGGATTGAGGCCCCTGTTCTGCCTCTCCAGCAGCCGGAGCAAGTCCTCCGTTGTCTCCCGCACACAACCAGGGAGGAAGGCAGTGGCAGTTCTTGGCCTGGGGAGCATGCCCTCTGCCATATACAGCCTTGCACCCTCCCAAGGAGCGCAGGAGGCAACGAACTCCCGCAGCCACGCCACCGTAGCGTCGTCTGCGCACAACAAGCACAGCCAACCCTTCCGGTAGCCGGCCGACAGGAAAGCTGGCTTCGGCCCCTCAAGAAGAATCTAGGTATATTAATGAGATATATCTAGGTATAAATTTGTGTTCTCGGTAATCAATATGTAGGACCTAGTTCAATCAGGTAGGATTGAACTATCTGTACATTGGGGTGATTAGTAAGTTAACATTATTTTCTATTGGTTTATTATTCAATAATAAACCATTATAATCACTATTGAAAAAAAAATCTAACCCCCCTGAAAATTTCATGGTTTACGTTTCAAGGGGTGTAGAATCCGAATCTGCAATAAAAAATTTTCCGTCCATCCGCCGTACGCACGATTTCTCCTAAACGGCTGGAGCAAAATATCTGAAATTTTCAGGAAAAATCAATATTGGTCCGACAACGCCCCACTTCTTTAGCCAGCACTCTCACTTAATTTAAAGTGCCCTTTAAAGGTTGTCAAAGTTTTGTAAAATCCCTAACAACCTCAAAAAAAGTCGAAGCGGCCTAAATTTGGACTCTTTTTGAAGAACTTTTCATGAGGAATCGAATGAGCCCCTCCCCATCCGCCCATTTATGGTTTCAACATTTGCGTTATTTTGGTTAATTATTGTTTTTGTGTTGATATCACTAACCTGGTGATGTAGTGATGTAGTAATGTGGATACTGGAGTGAACTCCTAGAAGGATTTGTTGCCGGTACACGGGTTGAAGCATTCTGATAACCATAAAAAACGCTGCAAATTCTTTCACTGTGGTTTATTATTCAATTGGCTTGCGTTAATGATTTGAATTTATACTAAGCTTTGAAGTGTGCATGTTTAACAGGTGATAGAGCGATTATTGAATTTCAGGAGATATGCATAGAGCACGTAAATCTGAGCGATTATTGAATTTCAGGAGATATGCATAGAGCACGTAAATCTGTTCTCAACCAAAATACCTATTTGGATTGATCAGTTGATCATATTTGTGTGCCTCCTGAAACAGATTTACGTGCTCTATGCATATCTCCTGAAATTCAGCCGTTTGGGAGTGCTGGCTAAAGAATTGGGGCGTCATCGGGCCAACATGGATTTTTCCTGAAAATTTCAGCCTTTTTGCTTCAGCCGTTTGGGAGAAATCGTGCATACAGCGTACGGCGGACGGACGGAAAAATGTTTATTGCGGATTCGGATTCTACACCCTTTGAAACGTAAACCATGAAATTTTCAGGGGGGTTAGAATTTTTTTTTTCAAGAGCGATTACAATGGTTTATAATTGAAGAATAAACCAAAAAGGGTAGAGTGCATCCATAGGTCCAGGAAAACGTTGGGGAGGTTTAAGCGACTACGCGGAAATTTGGTGGTTTGGATTCGAGAGAAGGTGCTCTATGTTTTCTAAAACTTTGTACATGGTCTGCTGGGACGAGTACTGCGTAACATTATGCCATGAAGAGGACAATTCTTGCTCGAAAGTTGAATGGCGGATGTATTGAGAATTGAATTGAGTGTATTAAGGAATTCTTGGGGCCAACACTCCTTTTAAGATTGCTTTCATAGTTCGGAATTTTTCCCTTTGATGTATCTATCCAGCGCTTTACTTAATAAAGGTGTTTTATTATTTTGTAATAATGTGTGTAATTTCCTCTGAGCAGGTAGTTTCGTCAACAACAACCCGTGCCTCCTTGGCGATGTGGACGAGACGCGAAGTTGTACGACTGGAGAGTACGATAACCTTCACAGCATCAGCTCAGAAATCGACGAGACGAACCGGAGCGAGGGCGAGATCATGAAAGTTTCCAACGGAGTTACCATCAGAAACAAGGAAAACAACTTCGAAGATCGTATCTGCCCTCTCTGCACCAAATTTTATGCCAAATCCACGCCTTTCGACGAGTTCAACGACCACGTTTTGAGCCATTTCGTAGAAGACACCGACCAAGATTCTCATCTGAGCTTCCACGAGATTGTTGCCTGATATTTACATTAATTGCGATGCGTAAATTCGTAGTGCGCCAATGACGTTCGCTTAACGTAAGCAACAATATTTATTATAGCATTATCACTCCAATCATCATTTACACTTCATGTACACGCGATAGTTTTCCAATAGATTGCTCTGTTTCGTTTTGGCTCTATTCGTCAAGTCTGCAAGTCTGAACAATGTGAATACGTACTATGCACTGCCAGCATAGTACTTCCTCAAGTATCCGAATCCCCCCTCGTGAATTTATGCAACACATCTAAGTCCATCCATATATTCCGAAGAACTGTGAACGCTGCTCAACATTTTATCCTTATCTTTATTATCAATCTTCCCCCATGATATAATCCGTGATTGACAAGCCTAATGAAAGACTAACGTGTTATCATAGGGTCTTTTTTACTTTTTAAATGGAACCTCGAGTGTAAAAAGTACTCGTTTGAAGGCAACCAATTTGGGATACTTTGAATGTAATTCTTTACTATATTTTCTGGGTGTTCATTCAAAGTGCTACGCATTCGTTTAAAAATAGAAATACTTAGGAAACAATGCTTCTAACACATTTGATGAGAAAAGAAGATTGAAATACTGAAACTGACTTCCAAACCATGCACTCTAAAAAATTATTATTTTACTAAATTTACATGTTCTTATCATTAGGCACTTATTATTTGAACTGTGTCCCTTGATTTCATCTTTTGTTCTTACTGATTTTCATCTTCCGACAGTATGCGACTGCTAGAGGTCACAAACGATTCATTTTGCTGTGCTCAAACTTGCTCTGAACAATTTAAAACGTTTGGTCCTTTCTGAGTCTAGAAAAAGGTTGAAATCACTCAAATGTTGTGTCAAATATCTCTTCAGCAATGATGATCCAGGATCTCAATATCTTGACAATATCTGTGACCCGTGGAAATCCTCCTCGTCAGGATTGAAAAAGAGAGCAATCTGATGGGACGAGTCACAACAATTTCTGCATTGACGTTGTTTTCTGTTGAAAACCGGTAAATTGCTGCATTGAACGATACTTTCCAGAGTTCGTCAATCTTTTATGATTGTTGGTGGGGGGGATACTCCTCTAAATAAAATACTAGTTGAATCGAACAATTTGGATCTGTTGGAGGAAAGTCAAAACAAACCGAGAAAAACAACATTCTTTCAGAAATAAAGCATTTTCATGTACTTCAGAAGAGGGAAATCGATTATGATTTCTCTCCACTCCTTATAAACCTGGTAAAACTTATTTGTTAGGGATGAAGTTGTTTCTTGAATTGGAAGATTAGAAAAAGTCCACAAGATGGAATTACGAGAACTTTGTTCAAGTTGGTCAACTGGCAATCCTCGGCCAGTATTTTCCCATTTTTTCAAAGTCCTAATTATTAAAGCACATGTTTTGGTTCAGACTTACTTTTGCGTTCGCTTTGTCATATTTTCAAAAAATTCAAATAAAATAATCGAATTTCTCTATTACGATACTGTTAGTTTCACCTGTAATGATTGGAACATTTAAAACCCTCTCAAACGTGACATTAATTTTAAAACAACAAATAACGTAGGAGTATGTAATGCATTCACCATGGATAAAAGGGAGAGAAGAACAGATCAACATGGAGTCTAGATGCGGTATGAATTTTATTGTTACCAAACCCAGGTGGAGGGGTGGACGAACAACGCAATGTTGCCAATAAACAAATACAAAATGTTCGTATACAACAGAGTAATTTCAGTGTGGTTTTCTTTTGGTAGGTGTTGTCATTGTCAAGCTGGGAGCATTATGTGATGTGAAGCTGGTTTAAGATAGTATTGTTTTGCTGATTGGTAGAGCTGCGGAAAGAAATATGTCAAAAGGGTTTCTCACAGCCAATCAGAAGGCAGTACGCAGTCCACCATTCTGCCGTTCCGTATACATGTGGATCTTTGAACCGTCCTGAACCCTTCTACCAGAGCAAAACGTGAATGAACATCGGTAAACAGCATAGACAATATTTTCCTTGTAAGAATTGAAGAAGTTGTTTTAGTGGTTGTGTAGGAGTAGCTCAACAGAAAGTGGGTAGTTCCCCACCAAATATTTTTCACAAGAGTCAAGCTCCGAGTCTTCCAGCTCCTCCAAAGGGCGGAGGCCTTTCATTCACTTGTACAGGTTATACATGATCTACGCCTCATCAATGAGCGTGTTTAATGTTCAAAATACACCCTTCGAATCGGAGAGTGTGATTATCAACTGAAATCAAACCTTAAGTATTTGCCATTCAATAATTATTTCTTTATAAAGCGTAAAACCTTTGTTGATACCTCGAAAGAGTGAACTATTTTCCTCAGTTGATCATCAGTGTCTTCTTCAAATCCAGAAACATATGTCCGATAAAATGTATTTTATACCTTTATGTAAGCGTGTTTTATTAGCTCATGGAATAGGTTAATTTGATTCTATTACAATAATATTGTGTGGTGATTACTTACATCACGAAGTGTTATATTAATTATTGTTGTTCTCATACTCGTGTTCAAAAAAGATTCATGAAAATTGAAGACAATCACACATTTGACTTGTATAAGAATAGACAATAGGACTCTTCACTCAAAGATTGAGCACAACTTGTTTTTAATGCGCACTTGGATGGGCCAGGTTTGATGTATGAAGCTTGGTATTGTTGAAAATCATATGACTAACAAAGAATGCGTCCGTTTCCAATTTCATTCTGTGATATTAGAAGCGCTGAAGACATCAGCTCTAGGTGAGCGGACATAAATCACCTAATCCTAGGAGAAAGCATTTTTCTCACATAACATCACAATCTATTATGGTGTTTAAGTTTCGGATGATCAAAAAAGTTGAAGCGTAGTGATTGTCTATTGTCTATCTAAGCCAAAATCTTCATACTTAGTTATGTTGTGTATATATGCAGGTATATCCAGCTATAAGTACTTCCATTAGAACAGTGGTTCTCAAACTGGGTTACTCTTACCACAGTCCACTAAGGCGGACAAGGGGGTAAAACAGAAAGTGGAGTGGCATCAGAGGCCCAAGTTTTTGACATTCTTGGCCACATTGTTTTTGTGATGAGGTCCCTTCTTTCCAATCCGCAGTTCTCTTTATTTTGGAGACAATTGAACAAGGATCGAAATGTACAAATGGTATGCAAGTATGATACTTCCTAGTATACAAATTATTATGCAGTGAGGAAAACTCCGATTCGCACCTGCCTATCTTTGAGATAGTAGTTTCATTGCTTACATACGTGATAAATAAATACTTTGCCTCGAGCCTGTTGAGTGACTGTAGTTTGCTTCGATTGAGCCGAAATTGCATCCGTTTTTTCAATGAAATAACTCCATCCCTACCATTGACTGACCTACTATCTTGAATTAGTTACTTAAATCCTTACTTAGAATGTATAACATCCTTTGTATAAGGAACTCGTTATTTTCATCAAACTTTTTCTTCGAATATTTCATTTACAAATATCAACTGGTGTAGGTTGAAGTTGGGTGTTTCCCAGGGGTACAAGGTACCTCCTAGTTTGAGAACCACTGCATTAGAACGTTTTTAGTACCGTGGATAGAGAGGTTAGCGTTTAAATATTGTTGTGTTCTTAAAAAAATATATTTTTTACACTTATGTGAATTAATGAATCTAACTTGTGCAATATGAACTAACCAATATAAAATATGGTATTTAGGTAAGTGCAATTAGTAATGCAAAATGAGATATTTCACAATTAGTTTCAATCTAGTTTAATAATTCCTCGATGTTATGGTGTACATCCGATGTTTCTTAGAATTGCTATGCACCATACCACGAATTGTTAGTGCATAAATGTGTCTTGTTATGTAAACTCCGGTATGTACGTTACGTATTATCTGGTTAAAGCATTATATTTTGTGATTCATTGTTTCAGGCCTATGACAAGGGCTTTTATAGTTACAATGATCGTGGAAAAAAGGAAGTGGTTGAGGTGGTCAGGTCAGAAATACATTCCCTATGTTCCAGGTAATGTGTTCACAGCTGTAAATGGATGTTTTCTAGTTCCAAAATTCCCGTTTTTAAGATCTGGTGGGTCTTTAAAGAAACTCTGGGTATCGATAGTTCGCCTACAAGTTTGATGCTGGTTATTACTGTCCAAAAGTTCACTGAAAAGCTAGGAATACTATCTAAAGAGCCATTTACACTATCTGATCCTGTTTACACAGTCCGATGCTGTAGGAGGCTTCGCCCTTCCTATCGTAGCAAAAGGAACGTCCAAACATTTGTGTCCTTTTCAATGAGAACGAGGTTTTGATTTAGGACGCGGCAGGCAGGTTGGCTACTCTGTCCTGTAAGGGGTTGTTTTCCTGCTCCCACCAATGCTTTTGACATGTTATCATAACAATAACAACTTGTGCAGGAAAGTTGATTTGATTTCTCCATATGCTCTTTTTCCTACCTTCCTTTATTTGCTTTTGACGTCCCTTTTCATTCCTGTTAATTTTTTTCTACATTCCTACGGAGCACTGTGCGAGAGAACTGTTAGTAAACCTTATTGAGGTTTATAGAATGCAAACTTATTGGAAATACATTCATTACAGGGACGTCGTTATGTTTGGTTTGCAGTATATGGATTTGTATTCAGTTATTTTTATTTTTTTCATGTCTGGATGGTCACACATCACCCTGGATCAATTCTAATAGGCGTCCCTCTAAGTCGAAGCCTTGTTCAAAAGAGACGTCTTAAAAAGTGTTGTAGGATCAATCTTTGGCACTTTATTGCTGGAATTGGGGGGTTTCACGTAAGGTCAGCGTTATCACAGCAATTGCGACTGTTTTTTGGATAAGAGGTAATTTGATAAAAGGTTCCCAGTGAAGCACAAAATTGGAGCACAGAACACTGGACAGTGTTGCCAATATCATTGGGGTTAGACGGGGGGGTTAAATAGGCAGGATCGGACTGTGTAAGTGGGGATATCTGTATCGCCATGATAATTAAATTCATGTTTATACGATATATCTCCTCTCGTTCCAAGACCTAAAATTTGTTAATTTTGTTGAAGATGACCAACATGTGATCAAAGTTGCTCCTATTTGACAAATCATTTACATGCAGTGGACATTTAAGTAAATAGGTGGATGTTCTGCTTCAAGTTGTTAGGTACTGACTTAACCAAGGACACTATTTCCTGTATTTTGAAACCGGTGATGTCTTAACAATCCATGAAACGTATGGATCTACATTTCTTATCTTTTCGTAAGGGATAGTATACGGCGTGCCCTACTTATGGTGATTCACAACCATGTTGGAGAGTTGTTTCGCTACGGGAAAACAAATTTTCCTGTGGAATTTCTACTTTCCAACAAAAAAAGTTTATTTTTTATCTATATATTCTATTTTTATTTATTTAACAATGATTATTTTTTCTTATAAAGCGTGACATTTATGATTGTGCGCATATAGGTACCCCCTCACCTATTAATTTATTTTGAGCAGATTTCAAAATATTGTTATAATACTCAACGACAAATAAATTATTATCATTACAGTGCGTCTTTCTTGTTCTAGTTGTCTGACTCCCAATAATCTCATTCCATTCTAAGTTCTCAGTACATCAGCTTCCTAAAGTTTGGGCTTACGATGTTTTATTGTGTGCGTGGTTGAATGTAGTTCTACAAGTTTAAATTAGGTACCTAGCTTCTATTTCAGCCTAACAGATAGCTCAATTTTCATCGATTGGGTACAGAGTCTTCCCTTGGGAATATGTTCCACATTTCTTAGAATTACTCAAAATTATGTTTTAGACGTACAGCTTCCCTATCTATACCTTCTCGTAACGACTACAGGTCCATTAATCAAGTCATCGAAGGGACTGACCATTCCCTACCAAACATCTCATAATATTTCAATCATCTACTTGTCCAGGAATAATTATCGCTGATAGATTCAAACAATGCATACCACCAGGTTCCCTTGATGAAAGCTAGGCAGAAACTTGTCGCCTACTAATATCTACTTGACCTTCACAATCCTACCTGCCCTGTCTAATGGAGAGCAGATACCTACTATTCGGCCAGCAGTACTGGCCACCAATGAACTCATTCCCGGCGATTTTCATGGGAAATTCGTATCTTTTTATGGTTGTCTTTATTTTGGTTTATTATTCAATAATAAACCATTGTAATCGATCTGGAAAAAAAAATTCTAACCCCCCTGAAAATTTCATGGTTTACGTTTCAAAGGGTGTAGAATCCGAATCTGCAATAAAAAATTTTCCGTCCGTCCGCCGTACGCACGATATCTCCGAAACGGCTGGAGCAAAAAATCTGAAATTTTCAGGAAAAATCCATGTTGGTCCGACAACGCCCCGATTCTTTAGCCAGCTCTCTCACTTAATTTAAAGTGCCCTTTAAGGGTTGTCAAAGTTTTGTAAAATCCCTTAAAACCTCAAAAAAAGTCAAGGCGGCTTAAATTCGGACTTTTTTTGGAAGAACTTTCCGTGAGGAATCGAATGAACCCCTCCCCAGGTCCGTAGCTCAAACCATTCCCGATGTATGGTCCGATTCATGCTGCCAACATTGCATCCACATTCAGTACATCACTAGATTACTGCGTTCAAAACAAAAACAACAGATTTTTTTTTTTTTTTGATCGCAGTAACCTAGTGATGTAGTGAATGTGGATACTGGAGTGAACTCCTAAAAGGGTTTATAGCCAATACACGGGTTGAAGCATTCTGATATGCATGCTCCCTCTTACGAAATTTAAAATTTTCAAATAGAATATTTTTCCATTGTAATCGCTCTTGAAAAAACCGCTGCAAATTCTTTCACTGGGGTTTATTATTCAATTTCACTCATTTCTCTTGCATTCTTGATTTGAATTTCTACTAAGCTTTGGAGTGTGCGTGTTTCACAGGTGATAGAGCAATTATTGAATTTCAGGAGGCACACAAATATGATCAACTGATCAATCCAAATAGGTATTTTGGTTGAGAACAGATTTATGTGCTCTATGCATATCTCCTGAAATTTAATAATCGCTCTATCACCTGAGAAACACGCACACTCCAAAGCTTAGTAGAAATTCAAATGATGAATGAAATTGAATAATAAACCCCAATGAAAGAATTTGCAGCGTTTTTTATGGTCCGATTTGTTGAGCTGTTTTATCACAGATTACAATGTATTCCTACACTTATCTATAGAGAACTGATAGGATTGATTTAGGCCGTTTTTATTTTTAAGATGAAGGCATCCAGCCATTGAAACTAAACAGAACACTGACCTCTGTGTAGACTGACAGTGTTCTCCGTGTATTACCTGAATTTAAGTGCAAACCCAAATAAGAGTCGAGTGGTGTTGTGGCAAAAGTATATACCCCACCATCGAGTGATTTCATTGGGGCGCTGCCAGAGCAACCTCATAATAAGAGTTTTTGTAACTAGTTTAACGGAAAAACAGTGATCTACTCTATTACTAAACTATTTGGTTACAATAGCTGATACTAGAGTGAGTTGGCTACACACAAGGGTGGGTAAACGCAGAGGCAATGGTCTCTATTAACTGAACTATTTGTCCAGCCAATCTATAGCATTGATTTGTGGTATTTTTAAAATTTTTTTTATATTAAAAAACTAAACAAAACTCTACCTCTGTATGTGTGTGTGTAGTGAACTATATATAATAGAATAATGCTAAAATTAAGATACTCGAAAGAATGCGTTGGTAGTGGCCTTGTGATTTTGGGGCCACACACTCCTCATTTATTAGAAAGAAAAAATCTCCAGGTACCTACTTGATATAGTTAGCGAGTGTCCTTAAAAATAATCAAACCGAAGTTCGTAAGATCCTGACCAACAAAAAGCATTAAGTTAGATAGCAAAACAAATTAACATAAAGAATGAATTGGAACATGGAAACACAACTAAATGGTGATCCTGATTTTCCTTTACATTATGAATTCATTTTCATTTTGGTTAATTATTTTCGATAATATACCTTTATAATAGATCAAGAAACAAATTTTTCTATACCTCCCCTCAAAATTACCTCCTGCTTTATCTTTCAAGATGTCTAGATGATGCTTAAAACATGCGTAGGTAGAAAAAATCCCATTAACGGTATTTTGATATCAGCTTTTGTTTATTACAAATATAAAACAAATCCACCGAACTGTCTTCATGGTACCTATAAGTCGATGACAAGGTAGAAGGATGCAGTGAGCAGAGGACAAGCTCTTGCGGCTAATTTTCCCTCCCCTAAACCTACCAACCTTAAATATACACAGAAATAGAAAATATGATTGTTTTGTATTATTGCAAACATATTCCTCTTATCAGTAACATGACTCTACAGATAAATTGGAATGTTTTATACATTCTTTGAAGATGCCACAGTTGTTTACAATCGGTGCAGGTATATACGACCACTATTCAGACAAATTGCCTAGTCCTCATGTGGAAGGCGCCAATTAGAGTTTTGGAGCCGAGTTGTCGTTTTTGACATGATTGGTCAATATGTTCTCTTCTTCAAGTTTCTTTAGTATTCAAAGAATTTTTTCCCCTCTTGTATATTAAGTAGAATAGCTGCCCACTTACTGCACTTTAATATTACTTTACTTTATTACCTGCTATAATCTCTAATTAGAGACACTTGAAATATCAAGTGTCTGTCAATTTGGTTGCTTGACGGTTTAGTTTAGGTTGGTCAAACTGTTCTGATAACAATTGTCCGCCGTTGGGAGATAAGAAGTTCAATCCGGTATTGCTCAGGGCTTCAAGTTGTTGAATGTCCGAAACCAGCAGTTGTTTTCATACTGCGATTTTAATTGATATAACTAAATACGTTTTCAATTATTTACCCTCTCCAACGCGGATCATTTCGAGCGAGTGTCAAAGTGAGTGAAAACAGATTTACTTAATTAATTTTGATTATACAGAGTCAGTCGAGAGATTAGGACGAATTTTGGAAAATCAAGACTCAATTATTTTACAAGATAACAAATGTTTATTAGTCTTGAAATATTACTTGAATGTGGAAATTGAAATGTACATTATTTTTTAAAAATTACATCAAGTAAATGGCGTCCATTGGCCTTATACACTTGAGAATGAGAATTCCTCTCATCGAGGGGCTGGGATGGTTTGACACCTGTGGCAAGCTGTGTGTACGAAATTTGCGTCATACCATCAGACCAGGTTCAGTTCATCGTGCTGACATTCAAATCTGACGTACCAGGGGCAGCTTGTAATGAGACGAAAGGTTCGGTTATGCACAGTAAGGCCGTCTGCACACGGGTCGATTCTCCAGTCGTTTCGCGCCCTTCAAAACAGACGGACCGTGATAAGGACGACGTCCTCATATATTTATGGTATCGGCGTATAAGAAGGCGACAGAAAAGAAAGTTTTGGGTACATCCGTACATTCAAATAAATTATCTTACTAGGCTATTCGTATGGGCAAACGAAATGCAGGAGAACGACGACGCAAAATTTCTCGCATTCTATAGAATGTCGAAAGACTCCTACAACCCGTCTGGTGGAGATTCTTGCTCCAGCCATACATTACATGGATACAAACATGAGAGAATGTGTCACTAATACTCTTGGAGGATGTAGTTGTATAATTCGCCATACTTCTCCCCCTCCCCGACGAATCTAATATTGAAAGCCTACAAATAATAAATTAATGAAATTAATCAATAATAAAGAAGAAAAATTTAACAAGTACATGAATAATGTTCACATATGATGGGTTAGAAGGGAAAATGGGTGGAGATTTTTTCCCCAATATGCACTCAACTGTCAAAAAATGTATTGAAACTATCGCCAAAACAATGAATTGCAAATCTAGGGAAACGCAAGACAGATGCTAACTTTTAAACTGGTCACGTGGTCTCCTCACGGTGTCTCCCCACAGTGTCAAACGGTCCTTACCATAACCTGACACCAATGTTTTGATTTGGCCACCATTTCCCGAAGTTTACTTTCGAGCTTTTGTCAATTCAGTGCGTTTCCCATTGTGCTCTTAATTTAAATGAGTGTCTGCTTTGTAAATAGTGATAAATAAACTTGACAAAACGAAAATTGAAAATAGCCAAGTCGATTGTGGAGGTTGAAATAGTTGAGAACTCTATAACTGTTATCAGTGAAACCTTCATGGAGACCATACGGCCCAGGCCTGGCTTCCCTTCCACACCGCTCCGAGCTCCCGGTGTTGCACGGTCCGTAAGGTCTAGGTCACTGGACTACCGCCAGGTTCGCTAGTATCACACCGCATAATTGCACCATACGGTTGCTGACCACGGGGAGGAAAAACTCTCTTATTACCTCCATGAGACGCTCGAACCTTCCGATCCTCGTTGTGCCTTGCAAGTTGCATGTGATTCAAAACGAGGAGATGCAAAATGCGGAGGTTGAAAAAGACCACTGATCTCCCCGTCTGCGGCGCCCCATGCTACTGCGCAGGAAGTCGAGTGGAGGGGAGACGAGACGAGACGGCAATTGCATCGACCACTTTGCGTGTCGACCCGTATGCCTTATCCTTTGGATTTGTGTTGCGGATACCGGGTTCCATATTGCACAGCAATGAAGCCTCAGAGGGCGGACAAGGGAAGTATACAACAATCTCTCTAGATCCTTGAAAATTTTGAAAGAGTTGGCAAATGTTTTAATGATGTTATTCCTAGATACATTCCCTCATTAATAAATTAACTTCTAAAATAGGTTCGAGTTCTTTCACTTTTAAGATTTTTTTCGTGTTTTTGACGAACGGCCATAACTAAGTAGTGAAGTATTTGCAAATCTGAGGATGCCGTTGGAAAGAGCATTGAGTTTCCCATCGTTTCACTCCTTAACAGTAATTTTTTAAGATAACTAAAGGGAGAAAAATGAGCCTGAAAAGTAAATTTTGTAAATTTCGAAAAACCAATGTTTTTTAATGAATCGTTAGTCTCCCTTAATTAGCCTGAGCCTGTAAGCCTAAAAATTAGCAAAAGCCTCAGCTTTCTAATGGTATAATTAAGTATTTTTTATTTTTTAGAGGATTTTATTTATACGCTGGGCACCCTATATTGTCCCCTCCCCCTCTCACTTCACCTTCCCAACCAATAGAATTTTATTTCCTTCCTTTCAGAAACCACATGATTGGATGTTCCCACGCACCTCTTGGCCAATGGGTTTGAAGCTCCCTTTCGCCTGACAGACGGTTGCCCAGTTTTATTTTTTTGTAAATGCTTATTTATGCACCTGTGCCAAGATTAGCCAAGTCTGTAGGTTTAGGGCTAGTCATTATCTTTTTGGATTTGTTAGAAATATGATTAGGGACATTGAAAGATGATTTGGGATTGGGGGGGTTTGGCCATAGGTTGTTGACTCACTATGAATTAAATAGGAATAGTTTTCGAATGGACGTCGTGGTATACCTACTGAACTTCTAAATTCTTCTCGATTGTCTCTCAGCGGTAGAAGTTTGCTTACAATTGCTTTTACGGAAGGCCTGTTAGGGGTGGGATGCCTTATGTTGGGTTGAGAACAGCTCTACTCTGATCTGCTATAATTTTTAAGTGCTGCTTCCTTCTTTGTTACGATATCAAGCGAACTTATTTAGAACTATCTGAACATGTTTGGAGCTGTTCGAAGAAGAACTGCAAACAATCTATCAAAAGTAGGATATGTACAGATCATGGTTTGCAGATGCGGCTCCTCAATGCTGAGCATGTCTCTGCCTTGGTTTGTTGAATTATGATTTCATTTGTGATCCTGTTCTAAATTCCAGATAAAAATGAGCCTAAGAGGAGCAGGAGTGCATCGCTCTCGAAGTATGGCTACCAGGTGAGTAAGCCTTTGTTTATTTTGACTCCCTTAAGGACTTCATCTTTGCCGCCTAAACAGAGCTAAGAGAGTACTCGCTAATTCTAAAATCCTTTTCTATTTCATTCTATCAAGAACAAACCTTTACATAATGTTTGTCAATCCTGGGTACCTCAAATTTGGTTTCTATGAGCGTATCGTTAAAAAAAGATAGTTTCTGATTGAATTCAAACAAAAAACAATAGTTGTATTTTATTTGTGAATTTGCTGAAATGTTTTGAGTGTTATGATGTGTTTATTTGAATAAGAGGTTTTTGGTCACGACTGAAGACTACTGAACCGCTCTCCTTCCAAGGTTAATTAATTAGCCCTTCTTCAACTATGGGAATTTCCTTGATCATAACATTTCCTACGAGCCTGATATCAGCTTCCATCAAATGAATAGAGTATTGGAGGAATGACTGCTCGAACTACTAATTCAGCTGCTGGAGCTAATCACAGTCAACTGGGTCATAATTACAGTATGTTTCGATTCAGGATCTGTGGAAGCGAGGATGCTTACCGAGCGATTGTATTTGGACCCTGATTTACGTTTTCATAGTCTTAGTAGACGGTGAGAACTCACTCAAATACTGGACCCCCGTCTGATACACCATGCTGTTATAATCACTTGTGTTGGTAAAAATGTTTACAAACCTTGGCAGGATTCGATCTCATACCTTTTCCTTAAGATGCTCCTTTTTTTTTTTTTTTGACCACTGAGGCCCTGGTGGACCCATTTGTCTACCCAACCTGAGCACCCTGCCTGACCGAGCACTGAATGCCCAGTGGATGGCACTTGTACCCATCGTCAGGAGCTGCCTCGAACCCAAGCACTAACTGCCTGGTAATTACTGGGTGGGCATTACCATCCCAGTCTGTTGTGGCGACCTATTGTCGTCAACCCCAGATAAAGCTGGAAGGTCCACCCTTCCCCACCACGTTTTGGCAAATGAGAGGAGATCCTTTACCTCTCCCGTTTTAATAACCTGGGGATCAATGTAAGCTTGCCCCCAGATTAGAAAACGCTGTCTTGCCAGCACAGGGCAGTGGCAGATCACATGACACGCAGTCTCGTCCTCAGCACCACAGAACCGGCTGAGGGTTGTGTCAGATTTGCCCATTTTGTGGAGATGGTAATTAAGTGGACAGTGCCCCGCTAAGAGCCCTGTTACTACACGTATCTCCTTTCTTTCTAGGCTGAGCAGCTCATTCGCTCTCTTCCTGGAGAAATCAATAAATTGTTTTGCCTGCCTCTGTCCCGTAACTCGGAGCCAGCAGGCAGTACCCTTCTTACTCTCCCATTTGGAAAGCTCTCCCCGAAGAAAGCTCTCCGTTGTGCCCAGGAAGGGTTCTGGACCCACCGGGAGAGAAGCAGCACCTTCCCTAGCTAAGGTGTCCGCTTTTTCGTTCCCCTCAACCCCTTGGTGCCCAGGGCACCACACCAATGTAACCTTATTGTTACTGGCAAGGGTCCTGAGGTTAGCCAAGCACTCCTGCACCAGCCTCGAGGAGATTGTGAAAGAGGCCAGCACCTTGAGCGCAGCTTGACTATCTGAGAGAATATAATATATTATATTGTCGCTCCATTAACTCGTCAACACAAGAGTCTGTCGGCACAAGAGCGTATGGCATGTACTTCTGCCTGGAAAATGGTAGCAGTTGTTCCCAGCGATTCTGCGATTGCCGTTCTTGGGCCATATATGCCCGGTCCAGCTCTTCCATTCATGACGGAGCCATCAGTGATGCTCCACGTTTCCGTTTCCTGTGATTTTTTTTAATCTCTAGATAAAGGACTCTAGTTTGTAACATATTGAATTCCCTACGCTCAACTGCAGCTCTGACAGTGAGGAAGACGTCATTTCCTGACTCAGCTGCTGTTTGCTGAAAAAAAAAAAAAAAAAAATCATTGTCATCGTGTGTCTGTACTCAGAAACTGAAGAAATGAAACTTGGAAATTTGATGTTTAGAGCAGATAGGATGTTAGCCATGATGATCCAAGCTGTGCTGCTCACAAATGGTCAATTCATAATCAAAATCAGCCAGGGACGCGCGTCATCAACTTGTTCTGCACCATTCTGATTAAGGTCATACTCCCAGATAGAGGTGTGTAAACCGAGGTCACCTGAGGGAGTAGACTCCCTGCAAGTCACTCTGTCCAAAGACAAGGTCAGTGGGAGAAGTTCACCAGTTCACACCGTGAATGCATGGGACCTGCAGTTCACTCCGTGGATGACTGCGACCTACAGGTTGCTCCGAAGTTCACCAATTCACTCTGTGGATGAATGCGACCTGCAGTTTGCTCCGCAATTCACTTTGTGAATGAATATGACCTCTATTATCTTCGTGTACAGTCAGGGTTCGTGTACAGACGTCTACTGTACTCCTTACATGAGTACCTCTGAGTAACACAATGATAGGTACCAAAACGAGGTCATTTTCCGAGTTATCATGAATACATATTTTTTAATAGTAGAATTTGCTGTTAAGGAACGGCGACCTGCCCAGGTTGTTAGGTGGGGAGGGTGAACGGTTATGTTGAGCCAAGAATCCTCAGCAAGAGACGTTTGCGACCTGCAGGTATCGAACTTCACTTGCCACAAAATGCTCGCAACCATGTGAGTAGTTCGAATGTTGGCTACAGGGAGCCCTGCTGTCGCAAACGTCTTGTGATGAACTGCAGGTCTTCCTTCCGCAGGTCATTTGGGACAAGTTCACTTGAAAGAGAAGTTCTTCGAGACAAGGTCACTCACTCACTACCCACCTCTACTCCCAGCCTATCTGCGTTGTTCTACGTGTAGTCTTAATGATTTAGTTTGGATTTAACAAGTGAGCCGTATGATAACCATAAACCATCATGATTGTGCAAACCTCATTGTAGTTATCTCCATGTTAGGTTATACCAAGGAGAGCATATAACACTCTCAGTGGCGTCTTCCCTGGTAGACGCTCGTTCTTCTCTCCCTTACTGGCGTCTACTCGGGTAGAGAAGCTTGCTGGGTCAGAAGCAGTGCCTCGACTTTCAAGGTCTGTAAAATCGTGAAACATCCATTTGAAGCTTCAGTTGGCTGGAGAATCACATCTTCACCTTTCTGGCAATCCAACGAAATGCTCGGTTCTTGAATTGAGATGTTTCAAGACACTGTCTGCCGTCTTTTTCCTGTTCGGGCGGTGCCATGGAGAGGCCAGTAGGCGGCGTCCGTCCGTTTTCAGTTCCACCAATGTAATCAAACCATGTACAATATCTTGTGTATAATTTACTTCGCTATTTTTCATTACAGGCGAGGCACCGGTCGTGTTCCCAGTGTTCGAATTCCACGTCCACAGTCGGCACATGGGTCTGAACGTTTAGTCGAGCCACCGTAAGTTGTCATTTACTAAAACTATTTTGTACTTGAGGCGCTCTATGAGATGAAGGCCTAAGTATAATTTTCGCAACAAATTCGCTTTCAGTAATTAACAAGGAAAACACATTTTATTTAATCATTTTGTATGCCAAATCATGTACAATCTCCTGTGTATAATTTACGTGAATATTTTCATTACAGGCCAGGCACTAGTCGTGGTACTAGTATTCAAGTGACACGACCACAGACGGCCCATGTGTCAGAACGTTTAGTTGACCCACCGTAAGTTGTCATTTATTAAAATTATCTTTTACTGGAGGCGCTCTATCACATATAGGCTTAAGTCTAATTTTGTCAACATGTTCAGTTGTCCCAATAAAGGTTTCTCCAATTAATTATCTTGCAAAACCTTGAAGTATGAAATGTTCTGCTGGTGAGTGACCCAGGGTTGTGTAACTGCTGGGTATGGGTGGGACTGCACCTACCGTTCTCTACAATTACCTGCACATAAATTCAATCGATCACATCAATGGTCAAGGATTGTCCAATTATACTATGGTAACACATCCAATTACTCTGTGGTTAAATGGTAGATTTTCGAGTCCATCTACCATCCCACAAAGGCTTGTGAAGAAATACATAAAGCTCAGGATAGTGAGTTTGGACCCATATAGGCAATTTTTCCCAGGATAACATCATGTGTGATACCCTTCGCCCCCCTCTTCCACACTAAGATGCATTTATCATAGGTTAGGAGGTTTACATCAAAACATCGAAATGTAATATGAAAGAATGTACGTCAGATAGGTACAGATAATACAAAAGAAAAAATGAATGCCCAGAACTTTGCCTGGATAGTATTGATAAGAGAATTCAAAGCAATGTGCCCACTGCTTGGAGCCACGCATAAAAGACATCAACATGTAAAAAAAAACATAAGACCTTTATATGTAAGGAACAGATAAGTGCGTCCCCTCCTTGGAGCATAAAATGATGACAACAAAAACAATGCTTTAAGTCAGCTGTCGAAATGTGCACTCTTGTAGAAAATCCCCCATTGGTGAAACTCTGGATTAGCCCAGTTGTGTGGTAGAGAGCGCCGCTGCTGTGAACGATTATAAACTTCATAGAATATCCTAGAATTTTGTGATCAACCAGTCGCACCAAAGATGTTATTTAAAGCTAACCCCTTTCGGGCTGCATAATGGCTAGAATATGCCATGGACTTGAATATGTCAATAACCAAGGCTTTCAATATATGTTTAACCTATCTACTAACAGTACGGCCTATCTGCAGGCAGTTGTAAGGAACAAATGAATTCGCGCCATTATAAACGAAGGTTACTAGTACGGTCTAAATAATTTTACATCCAATCTCCATTGGTAAGTAAGGCACATCAAAGTTGGGGCAAGCACCTCTGGTTTTGAAGTCTTCAGTAATAGTGAAATAAGTCTTTGCTCAGCTAGAGAAATCTCAATATTCAGGCGTCTGATTGAGTTTGAATCCGTTGTCCTGTTGCTATTAAGAACACCTCACCTAGTTTAACTGCCTCTGGTGACTCAGTGAAGCAGCTGTCTCTAGCAAATGATAGTTTAGTTCTTCAGTGACAGACATATCATCAACCTACCTAAATTCTTTTTTTTTTTTTTTTCACCATTTACAGTCCTCAACGATCCACAACACCTCCTGTGGTTGTTGAACATGGTGGAATCTCGTCACCAGTTGCAGGGACTGCTGATGATGGTGGAACTCTTGCAAGAGGAACTTCGACTCCAGAAAAAGGAAACAGCAGCTTATCGTCCAATTTTCTGGACGGGTCATGCGTATCTGCTGTACATTCTCGAACAGGTAATTTTTGCAGAACCCAATGTCAACAGCGTTATACGCTCGTTAACCTGTAGGTAAGTATAATATTGTTGTACGAAAATCCAATGTTTTCATGTAGTGCATCTCACGTTTCTACGCATATGATAAGTGAAATGTTGAAATGTTTCTAACGGAAGAAGATTGCAAATGTAAGGTTTCAATGCGAATCAATTCCTTGTGGTGCCATCAGTATGATATTGTAAGCGTATACCGAATTTCTTTATCTCTGTTTTAGTCCCTGGAGTTCAAAAACTTGTCTTTTCGTTAACAAGTAGTCAGTGACATGGCAGGAAATCCCTCAATCATTTCAGTCAAACCTTTGTATTAAACATGATGACAGAACAACAGATCTTCAAATTGAAAACTGGCCTATAATTCTATATTTATGTTAGAAACGAGGCAAATAAACGTGGCAATTCAACTGAAGACAAGTTATATTGTCTGACTCCTTTAGTTTTCAGTTACTGTGAAATTTGTGAGTTTCACTTTAATACGGTTTTCATCTCTTCTATTCACGTTAGAATCGTTTGAACACAAAGGAAATTTGCGGAGATCCCGCATCTTGACAACCCTTAAGTAAATAAAAATATACATAATTTAGTGTCACGTTAAAAATCCCGAAGAAATACATTATTAGGTTGGTACAACAATTGGCTGTAATGGAACTAATAGTTTTTTGCAAATGGGTTTCAGTTTCAAGCCAGCAAGTTTCAAGAAGGCAGTTGATGGAGAAGGTTTGTATTATTGTTTTTAGCAGTTTTATAGAATTGTCTTGGTAAATCCGCTGGAAATTCGATAGAAAATATTTAAAAATAGCCGAAAACCGAAATAGTAAGTTTTTATATACATGATTGGAATAATTCGACTGTACGTCTTTCTGACTGTTCTTTCTGTTTCTTCTTGGTATTGGTTTATTATTCAATAAAAAACCTTTGTAATCGCTCCTGAAAAAAAAAAAAAAATTCTAACCCCCCTGAAAATTTCATGGTTTACGTTTCAAAGGGTGTAGAATCCGAATCTGCAATAAAAATTTTTCCGTCCGTCCGCCGTAAGCCGTACGCACGATTTCTCCCAAACGGCTGGAGCAAATGATCTGAAATTTTCAGGAAAAATCCATCTTGGTCCGACGACGCCCCAATTCTTGAGCCAGCTCTCTCACTCAATTTAAAGTGCCCTTTAAGGGTTGTCAAAGTTTTGTAAAATCCCTAAAAACCTCAAAAAAAGTCAAGGCGGCCTAAATTTGACTCTTTTTGAAGAACTTTCCACGAGGAATCGAATGAGCCCCTCCCCAGGTCCGTAGGTCAAACCATTCCCGATGTATGGCCCGATTTATGGTGCCAACATTTGCGTTATTTTGGTTTATTATTGTTTTTGTTTTGATATCAGTAATCTAGTGACGTAGTTATGTAGTAATGTGGATCTGGAGTGAACTCCTAAAAGGCTTTGTAGCCGATACACGGGTTGAAGCATTCTTATAACCATAAAAACGCTGCAAATTCTTTCACTGGGGTTTATTCAATTGGCTTGCGTTCATGATTTGAATTTCTACTAAGCTTTGGAGTGTGCGTGTTTCACAGGTGATAGAGCGATTATTGAATTTCAGGAAATATGCATAGAGCACGTAAATCTGTTCTCAACCAAAATACCTATTTGGATTGATCAGTTGATCATATCGTGTGCCTCCTGAAATTCAATAATCGCTCTATCACCTGTGAAACACGCACACTCCTAAAGCTTAGTATAAATTCAAATCATGAACGCAAGCCAATTGAATAATAAACCCCAGTGAAAGAATTTGTATCGTTTTTCCGGTTGTTATGACTTCCATTAAATTCTGATTCGAACGGACTTGAAGGGTATTAGTTGAATTTGTCATGGAGAAAGTTTGAGGAAGGTAGGAAAAAAGGACTGGGAGTCCGAAATTCATTACAGTAAAAGAAGAGAGAATCTGAGACTTCATCCTCGGAAGAGTGATGTTATAAAGTAATTCCCCCTTCCAAGGGCGGAGGCGATTAGCCTGCAACATCCAGAGGATACCGTAAATATTTTGGCAGCAGATATAAGCCTCAGGGCGTTAGTAGAAAAATTTACGTATCGATGTATTCTGAAAGTGTGTGGCTGAACTAATGCAAATTTCCAAATCACATCATATTTTTCGTACAGCATTGAAACAAACATCAAGAACCAAAAATTTCCTGGAAAAAAGTGGGGAGACAATTTTGTTTTCTAGACCCTCTTAATTGTTTCAAGCCTACTTATCTTATTTACCTAAACAGTCTGCAGTATTATTTTCTATTGAATCTTATTTTTTTCCCATTATTGAACTACGTGATCTAAAACTTGAAATCCGTTCTATTTTCAGCGCAATCAGGTCAAAAAGGAAGAGTCAAGTAAAGTTTTACTCGTTCACATGCAAGCTCTGTATGCCACGTGTCTGCGACATGATGAACAGAAAAAGAGACAAAATTTGCAGGTGAGGTTCTGGGTGTGTAATAGAGAAGTCTTACAACTCTTTGATCCACAATAATTGTTACCCGTAGTTCTGAATTTACCTATTGTTTTCCAGTTTGGTTTTTGGTATTTGTAACTGATGAGGGTAGTGAAATGGTTTTGGCGAAATCCTGAGTATTTACTTAGTTGCTGTTCTCTGATGGGAACACATCTCGATGGTCTTCCACCAAAATCAGCTTGAAAGTTAACCATCAACTTTCCATGTTATCATACTACGTTGCTGCACTCGCGCTATCAATGACTCAACTGGCTGATGTCCCCTCATGACAACTGTTATATATTTCCTGTCCTTGATCAGTTATTCAACAAGGCCCTATTGGAATCAACAGTGGAGCATTTGCACTAATGTTTTAAGAAAAATTGAATTGAACTTAACTCATTTAGGAAGAAACGGAGTTCAAACAAATAGGAAATATAAAGCTCGGCCGTTGGCAGTTGAATATATAACGATAGCTTATCAGAACTGCAGTGTTTCTTTGTATACACGACTTGCTAGGTCTTGATAATCTCCACTGAGGAACGAAAGTGGGAAAATTGCTAACCTCAAATTGCAAACCACTTTCAAATGACCGTTTTTGTTAGTTTACATCGTAGTCTACATCCCAACGTATCATGTAACAACAATATTTGGACATGGATACATATCTTATTGCTGGTGAACGACCATCACAGAACATGCTACCAATGCATTTGAGGCCAGAATATAGGAGCCCTCTCCCAGTGTCCACTAAGACAATACTGTGGAAGTTTTTCACTTTTTCTGCTATTTTGTCCCAGTACGCTTCGACAAAGGTTGCGATGGATATGGTTAGTTTGCCCTTGCAAATTCTTGAATCAGCCGCCACGGGAGATATACCAGACGCCTTCCAGCCACTGGGACAGTGTTGCGGGCACTATCTGCATTCAGCTGCTCGAAGGGGCAACTATATTCCATCACCTCCCCATTTTACTAGGTCCACCTTGTGGTGGAGTGTCAGTGTCTTTAAAGGTAGCTAAGTGTGGTGGCAATCACATCAAAACTTCTTTAATATATTTTCAAAAAGTTCCAGTCAGGCGGCTTGATCGTATGAACACAATTTAAAACTTTTTTCTGTAGTGTAAAGGAAGATTATTCTAATATTGATGGATAATTAATTGATCACTAAAATAATTTTCATATAATGTTGAAGTTTTTTTTCTTTCAAGGCTAAGGTTGAGCAGCTGAAATCAGAGCTTGCTGAGGAGACAGCGGCTATCAATAATTACGTCGCCTGTTTAGAAAAAATTCCCTTATTGAAAGAAAAACAGGCAGCACTTGATGTTGAAAAAGCTCGGCTTAATGATATAAAGGCAATGATTTTAGGACCAGACATCAACTCAAGTAAGTCCTTATTACTAGTGCGTAGCTAATACTAATGTATATCCATTGAACAAGTTCATGTACATGTTGTGTATACTGGAGTATGTTTGTATCTGGAATAAAAATTCTAATATGGAGGAATAGTATCAAATTTTTACTCTCAAATTACCAGCTCTCTTAATTTAAAGTGCCCTTTAAGGGTTGTCAAAGTTTTGTAAAATCCCTAAAAACCTCAAAAAAAGTCAAGGCGGCCTAAATTTGGACTCTTTTTGAAGAACTTTCCACGAGGAATCGAATGACCCTCTCCCCAGGTCCGTAGCAAACCATTTCCAATGTATGGCCCGATTTATGGTGCCAACATTTGCGTTATTTAGGTTTATTATTGTTTTTGTTTTGATAGCAGTAACATAGTGATGTAGTAATGTGGATACTGGAGTGAACTCTCCTAAGAGGCTTTGTAGCCAATACACGGGTTGAAGCATTCTGATACGCATGAAACGCTGCAAATTCTTTCACTGGGGTTTATTATTCAATTGGCTTGCGTTCATGATTTGAATTTCTACTAAGCTTTGGAGTGTGGGTGTTTCACAGGTGATAGAGATATTATTCAATTTCAGGAGATATGCATAGAGCGCGTAAATCTAATCTCAACCAAAATACCTATTTGGATTGATCTGTTGATCATATTCGTGTGCCTCCTGAAATTCAATAATCGCTCTATCACCTGTGAAACACGCACACTCCATCATCCCAAACAGACATGCCCACTTTGAATACCTTAATGATTTGGCTCAGCTTAGTAGAAATTCAAATCATGAACGCAAACCAATTGAATAATAAACCCCAGTGAAAGAATTCTGCAGCGTTTTTCAATTAAATTTTAACACTGAAACTGCGTTTGGTTTATTAATTTTTATAATTTCTACGTCAATCTATTTCTGAGAATAGTGTAGCTAATTCATTTAAAAAGAAAAATCATGTTTCAGAGAACTTGCCCTGACACAATTTCCAAACGCCGACGTTGTAGTACGTGAGGTTCAAAATTTGCGCCATGCGGCTTATATGGTTAGGCGAAAAATCATCCCAAATAGACATGCCCACTTTGAATACTTTGACGATTTGGCTCATGCCACTTTAAATTATTTGTACATAGTTTATGTGGCTCATGCCACATCTTAAATGCCACCTCACTGATATGGGGAAAACGTGAGCAACCTCTCCACGGTGTCCTCTGGGTCACGCTAATAGCTCACATCGGGAGTATAAGATAATGTTTGTAGGGGTGCATATCGTAATGGAGGGGCGTATAATAACGCGCACCCGGGCGCGTATCGTAATGGTTTTTCCAGCCTGGGTGTGTATCATAAGATCCCCTTAACGGGAATGAAAGAGTTGATTCTATTTCTGATTTTGCTCACCAAAATGGTTCAGCCTTGGACGTAACCCTGTATACCGGTATATAGCATTTATAAGCCTAATTTTTTGTTTCATGTATGGATTTGGAGTATAGTTTTCATCCCAGTCCCCAATGACAGAAGCATTTGGTTCTACATTGAGGGCTTATGCCTATTTTTCGTCTTTTCCCTAATCATAGTAAAAAGGGAAAGGTTGAATTTGACTTTGAAATGCTAAATATGCCTGTATCCATAGAGATTTAAAGACTCCCCCGGGTAGTTGGACGAAAATCCAAGGTGAAATTCCTTGTTTACTTTACTTTAAAGACTCCCTGAAGAAACGGCCAGCAATACACGACAATGCCACTGTGAATTTAATCCAAGAATCATGGTTAAACCTTGGTTCGACCAATTTTAACTGACTAGATCACAGATCAGAACAATTGCCCGTCTGTGCTCCAATTATGGATTGTGTGGTGCCTACTTGCACTTTGTTGGATGCGTTAGCGATGCAACGTGCGAATGTTGTTTCAATGAGAACGATTCCTTGCAAAACGTATTCATGGTTTGTTCAGTTCCCACCCAAGCTTGGAAGCGAGTGTTGGATCTCCCAATTGAACTTCCAGCACCTGATTCATTCCCGCAATGTTTCAGTTTACAGAGCGATATGTTCATTTATTCCAGAAGTAGACATTAAGATTTAATTCCTTTGACTTTGTACTTTCATTTGTTAATTTTATTGTGAAGTTTTATAATTATGTCAACTTCTTGTGGAACAACAGAGAAAATAATGAAATAATGACGCTTTCAGGTGAACAGCAAGGCAGTGAGGAGGAATTGTCGACAATCCAGAAAATCTTTGAAGAGCTAAGAAATACCATGAATAACATGAAGGACGCCCTGATTGTTCGGAATATTTCTTTCCCTGTTGGTAAGTTCTATATAATTTAATCAGAGCCTTGCTTGTTGAAAAGTTGTGGTTTAACTCAAAATTTGGCTCCTCGTTATTCCTCGGTTTTTGAGTTAGTACATTCTCGTGTACCTTGTTTTTACCGATGTCTTTGTTGTGATGAACATATTTCGGTTTCTAGGTTCGACATAAAATACTAATATGATGAAAAGGAATTAAGTAAGAGGATGTGGTGAATGGTATGAATTAATATCCGAACTTTATCTTCTGAATTGGCATTTTTATTGGGTTTCCACTGTCCACATCCTATGCGTTTTAAAAAAGGTGGAGATGAAATGGTCGGAGAACAAAATTTCGAAAACGGACAAAAAACCACAATTCTGAGCCAAAGAAAACAAATATATGAGGGGGCACCTCAATCTTCGTATTTCTTAAGAAAACTAAAATAATACTATGGGCTTGTCTCACCAGTATATGTCAAGACAGCGAAGGAGGATGTTGAATCTTACATGAACGTGGGAAGAAGGTAACGGACACTCAAACTTGAGGGAATGATGTCCAGCGAGTTACTGGTCTCTTATGAGACCACCTTGGACTCCCTGTCATAAGCACGCTTCACGCTACCCGTTTCCAACTGCCCATTCCTGTTCCTGCCCCCCCCCCCCCCTCATTGATTAAAAGATTATGCGTGAAGCTGAGAGTGTTGAGGAACAGTTGATTGTCACGATTGAATTGGAGAGATCCTCCTGGTAGACAATTATGTTAAGGTGAACCCAAGGAAGATATAAAAGTTAAAGGCGCAGTTAACTGATGGAGTCTGTATTTCAAATCAATGCGTACATGCTCAATCAACGAGTATGGAAATACATAATTCAATTAGTATTCGTCGATACAGTGAACCAATCAAATAAATACAGGTGTTGTTGAATAAAACCTTAGGGCGCTTCTGCCAAAGTTGCGGTTTCGCAGGTAGCCAACAATATCACAAAATATGCTGCTTTGCCACTACTTAGTTTGGAAAATGAAGTCACTTTGATAACTATGATATGAAGTCAGTCAAGTTAACAAGGGTGTAAGAGCCGGCTAAAACGAAGGAGAGAACTGACTCCAGACTTTATTAACCAAAAACGGGAAAATTTTGTTTGGAGGGGAAGTGAAGAAAATTTAGAGTGGGGAATCGCGGGGAGCAGAGAAAGGGGGATAGTAGAAACCATTCAGGGACGGGGTTACAACTACCCTGGGAAACCCCAGGGTGCTAGGGGGGATACTACGAGTGACTGACCGTTTGCCAGAAAAAAGGGTGGCTTGGGAAAAACCAACGGCACAAAGCAGCTTGGGGAATTTGGAGTCCATTAAAGGCTTTAAATATTTTCACATAGGAACGGGATTATCGAACAATGAGGCACCAAAAGCGGCGAGTATGGTCACCGTTACCTGCGGGCCTTGAATAGGAGTCAAGTGGGTTTTCAAGAGGTAATGACCTAAACACCGAAAAACTCTTCATGATCCAAAACCATTTCAGATACATCTGAACAAATTACATGTCCAGTTCGACAGGATAATTGGTGGGGACTGGGCTACCCTAAATCTGGTGGGAACATCTCCCAACTTGGTTGCCCTTCCAAAATGTGACCAGGAGCACTACTTCGCACCACTGGATTTCAGGGTCTGACAGAGATTGGGGCCGACTTCAGGCTCGATTGTTTATTATTTTATCCGTTGCCGAATCAAGCGTGACAAACTAAAGCTACGTCATTTAGAATATTTTCAACATATTTTTAGAATATCTGAGTGATAGTTTCTCTGTTGGAAATCATTTAAAACGCCTTTAATAATATATTATATTCCCCGTAATAATTTTTCCTGCAGATCGAATAGAGGAAGCTTTGAAGCTTGCTGCCACAATGTTGGAAAAAATGCCAGACCTTGAAAAAATCAGGAAGAACGTTCAAGTAATTACCGAAATAGCCACTCACCTGGATGAGATGGTGACCGGAATAGACTGGTGAGATATCTTTAGTTATATTACACTAACTGTACTAGGTAACTTTTGAAATTTGAGCTAGGCAGACTATTACAATCTGAAAAATTGATTGTTTGTGGATTTTACGTTTGTGTATGAGCAGAGTGAAATATTCATTTCTTAACCTGTAAGTATAAGTATGACTGGTAAGTATGATAGTATTATACTTTTTATATTATTTATTATCAAGTATCTTTATCAATTTGCCCAGGGGAGCAGATGCGCCTGCTCTCCTGATTATTACACTAATTTCAACAAGATAATTTTAACCATGATTATCGCATAATTACGAAATTATGACCACTATCTGGGTGTAAATTTATTTTCCAGTATGGAACAGTTGTTCGAGCAGAAGAAGATGCTCACTATACACTTAGCATCTCTCCAAACGTCTTTGTGGACCCATAAAATGAAGATTGAGAACAAATTATAAACTAGGTAAAACATCATTATATATCCTCTATGACAAGGAGGATTATATATCATTACATTATATATCCTCTATGACATTGTAGTTATATGCGTAAGAACAACACAAATTCGGTTTGATAAGAAACAGTGTATCAATAATTTTTAAAAATGAATTCACGGACATAAGGTAAACCAACTCAACGCAAAAGGCCAACCGGGTTTTCCCCACTTGCGGAGGGCGGTGCCCTGCTGCGTAAAATGCCTTCTCACTTTCGAAAAATTGTCCTTCCCGGTGGTTATAAAGGTAAAGGTTATAAGGTGGTTATAGAGATTTCAGTGTTGCCAATGGTTTGGTAAATCCCGTGGATCCCGCTGATGCCCGCTGTTTTCGTGTAGAGGGTGCCTAGTTTCTCCTAGTTTTTTATTTTTCCGAAAGGTTTCCCATTTATAGTGTTCATTTCTTTTATATTCTAGTTATTGTTTCTCCTCTTGAGCTTTTTGAAGGATGTTTGAGGTAGGTCATTCACACTTTTGAAGGTCAATACTACGTCAACTTTTGCTCTCTGCTCACTTCGATAGTTCAGTTTCTATTTTCCTAGTTCCTATGATGTTACCTACGCATTTTTTCTCGCTATTATTTTTCACACATTTTGTATGATGAAAATGGTAAATAAGTACCTGAAAAAATGGATAATGAACCATTTTCTTGCCCGATATTGTAGATACCTAATATCATTTAAATGATTAACAGGAGTACAATCCAGTTCTTAGCAACCTTACCGACCGGACAGTCAAGCCCCCCCCCCCCCCCCCCCCCCGCTCAACACTCCTTCAACTAACCTTTGGGTGGGCTCCTTCCGCCCTTTGTTATCCCGGCATCACCATTTTTCCGTCCGCCCAAGGGGGTCATTTGAGTACCTGCCACCTTAGTAAGCACTAGCCTCTCTGGTAAGTTCCAATTTTCATGCAACATTACCTCAATATCTATTTTACAGGTTATTTAACCATAAATTTGAAGCATTATTTATTGGGTCTCTAATTTAGCTTCAGATTTTCCGAGTGAGTTGGTTAGGCTTAGTAAGTACCGTTTATGAACACAGAATGCTCTCACGTAAACCCTTGTTAGCCCCCCCCCCCCCCCCCAGCCGTAGCTTTCATCTCTGTTCACTAGCTCCCCTCCTCTGAGCTAGAATCCCATATTTGTAGGTTGCATAGGCAATTTTTCATCTTCGGTACTTAAATGTGTAAAATTAATCATTTAAATGATCTGGCTGTCGAACCATAGAGGTCTACTGTCCCATTTTTTTTATACTTGTTTGTTCAGAATGTGGAGTAGCAGGTTGAAAATTTACTTGTGTGTGTTTGGGGGTTAGTCAAGCATCCCAGATAGCCTAAAAGTATATTTACAAACTAAAAAAGTGTATTCTAAATGAATTAGTCGTCATGCAGAGCAATCAAAGTAGTTAGTAGTGCGGGTTAGAAAACCTTTGGTCATCCCCACTCACGTGAGGTACCACACTAGTCCCAAAAAATTCATATTCGCCTCCCTATGGATCTAAACATTTGTATGTACATTTAGGAAGACATTTATCGAGTTTTCAATGAAAACCGCACTAAAAATTTTTCCTCACTGGGGCTAATGTCTTGGTTTTTGGTCCCGCGTTGGGTCGGTTAATGAGAAATTCTCTTAATTATGAGTTCTATTGTTTCATCTTAATTTAGTGTCCTAGATAATGGAATATGTATGAATGGTAACTTCTCTACAGGAGCCTTGAGCGTTCTTCAAGGTATTCCCTCGTTTGGGAACAACATCAATGAAATATAATAAAGTAGTTTTAATTTGTACTGTTTGATTTCCATTAATTAACTGAAAATTTAATTGAAACCTGTAGAAATTGAGCTTCATACAAGAGTTAGCGGACACAGTCCAACATACACAAAACGAAAGTTCAACATTTTCTGAAATTGTTAATGTGAGTACAAAATTTTACTTTCGTTGAAAGCAAATTTGTTTATTTTCTGAAAGACCCGTATGATCCTGAACCAACCTGTAAATAGACTTGAAGGCAAAAATCACGAATATCGGATAAGAATGAGGTTAGTTACGCATCTATAATAAATTTGGTGACTAACACGCGCCAGAATGTGCTTATTTCAATGAGATAGAACTTTAAAAATGTGCAATGCCGTGCACACCCCAATGGTGTGCTCTAGGGTTAACGATTATATAGAAGGTACTTACCAATTTACGAATATTATTTCAAAAAAATCATTTTGATTGGTTGACTAAATTGAAATTGTACATCTTGAAAGAGTGGCAATGATGGGACCCTCAAGGAGGCCTGGTGCTCCAGAAAGAAGCAGCTTTAGAATCTGATTGTAGGACGATTCTCGTGGCAGCTCTTATTTTACTGCTCAAAGTCAAATTGGGTCTTTGTTCTGCTCAAGTGATGGGGAACTCAACTAGAGGATTTGAAATCATTATCCAAGGTATGGTGGAAAACCGCTAAAACTCTACCAACATATTATCTTTGGTCAAGAAGCACTCTAAAATCCATCGAAATCGTTAAAAACACACTTAGGTCTCAGAGATCGTCTCCTAGTGGCAACCGGGCAGAAATGAGCAGACCCAATGCCATTGAAATCTCCTCTCAAACTCTTCTCGCTCTTTTTCGAATGCCAGTGGAATATTTTGCACCATGGATGCATTGGCCCTAACCTATCCTAGATCTATAAAATACAACAGTCCAGGCGGTGGTCAGAGGATATGCCAATTGAAAACTACATTGCTTTGTTTTATTGTACTTTATTTAAAATTTTTATGCAATTCTTTGTGGAGGCTGTGCCAAATAAATGCATGCTTTATTGCTTTTTCAACAAGGTAGAAGAATTTTCACCATAAAAAGTATTTCTGTTCACATTTTGCAGCCGATTCTTAAGGTTCATAATAAAATCTAAAATCTCTTTGGTAGGTATACCATCTTGCTCTTGGTATTAAAAACAAATTTCTTAAACTATCGTGTCATTTCGTAAAAGAACAAGGATAACAATGATTACCTACATTTAAAAGATTCATAAAAACAACTCGATACACCAAGTAGGTACCTAAAAACAAAACAACGTGTGCATCACACATGTCATTTTTGTTTTGCCATAAATTCGTGGGAAATGCTGGAAAATATTGTTAGCGAAACGTATAATATTGCTGTTACATCTATAAATTAAAATATTACTTTGTTCTTTGAATCTTGGCAGCAGTCAAGCAAAATCAGATAACAATGTCATTTTGATCCGTGTGTCTTTCCAGAAGTTTTCTTAAAAGTATGTGGTTAACACTTATAATCAAGCGTGCCGGTTTCGATATTGTTGACCAAATTCAAAATGATCGGGTTTCATATTGTTATCGGGCGTTGTGTCCTCCTATATAAACAACTTACGATGCTGCATTGGTGGGTTAACTTGAAATTATTGTGAGAAGGCATCCATCATTGCGTTTTCTGGATCTGGAGGTTGCGAGACTACAGTACCCAAATTGATTGAGCCCCAAATGTCAAGCCAAGTTTCATATTATCATATGCGCGTTTCCACATTGCAGTGGTTGTTAGATTCAATTTATTAACAAACTCTCTATCTTCAACATTTTAAAGTTTGGTTTGCCTTCCATTTAATTTAGCTTCAAAATAACGTAACTTGGTATTTTCCAAAAAAAAATCGAAGTTGCCCACCCTGAATTTGCACAGGATGGTAAAATTCCAATTTCAGAGTTTTATTAAATTTGACTGTGTGTTTTTAAATAAATGTCAAGGTAGATACTTCAAGGTGGAATACAATATTCTAAAAAGACTGAAAGCTATGGAAGCTGTTTGTAGTACGGCGTAATTTACGTTGTATGTCACCAGGGTTTTTTAGTCAAGCTATGGGTAGCCAGGGGGTGACTGCTTGGTTGGGAGAAGATTGGGAGGTTATCACTGTTGATGTTGGTTGGATTAACGCTAACGTGTGATTGGAAATGCCCACTGTCAGAAAAGTTGTGGAAACCCATAGTAATTCTATATTTCGTTGAAATATTCAACGCCTTTCAGTTGATTCCCATTTTCATCGTTTCTGTGATTGAAGTTGGTACTTATTGATGCACATTATCTGTATTTTCAAACATAAGAGGCGTTCAAGTTAAACTCGAAGTCTCGATAAATGATAATTTGGGTCAACATTTCATAATTTGGAAGTAATCTTCAAACAAACTTAATTTGATATCACCATGTAATTCAAGCTTTCCAAAATATTCACCTTGAAAAATAAAAATTATCACTCTGTTCAAACAGCAAAATATAACAGCAACCAATAACTAATAATAAATGACTAAATAATAGAACTTTCGCCAATTATCTCTTTCCCTGCACCTCTGGCGGTGTGCTAAGTTTGAAAGCCATAATCTCTCCTGGAAAATATGGAGCAGTAATGAAGGCAAGTATGAGAAATTTAATGCGAGAGTATTCGTAGTAAACTACGGGAAGCATCGTTGAAATTTAAATGGTGGCTATGAACAATAATTCCAAGATGTCTGTTTAGACATATTTATAAGGCGTTTGGTAGAAAAAGAACACATCACCTGACAATAATCAAAACCCTTCTGGTATTTTCACATTCATTTTAGTGATTTCTTGTTCGTTCTTGGCAATTTTGTATATTATCTCCTTCCGTATCGTACTGATTATAAATTGGATCAAAATAACTATTTGTTGAATAAGTAGAAAAAATAATTTTTTTAATTATTGAAAACTACAAAATGACCCTGAACTGTGGTCGAAAACCTAATTCTTGGTAAATGAAAACGTGACAAATATTATTATTTATAAAATTTGTTTTTTAAATAATATCAACATATCGTGAGCTCTATTATGTCCCTTATGCTTCATAGATATTTAAAACTGAGAAAAGATTACATATATACAAAAAGAATTTTTTTTTCTTCAATATATAGCCGCTTTAGCAATAGTTCTGTGTACAATATTGCTGCTACTTTTTTTTAAATATCACATCATTCGCCGAGCTCACTGTGATTTTGACTAGTCGGTAGCAAATTAACGATATCTAAGTTTTTTAAAAAAATAAAGGAATACTCCTGCGTTTTCCAGATGATAAGATAATTTTTCTCATGAAAGATGTGAATAAGTAGATACAAAGACAAAAATGTAGTATTCGACAATATTATCTACATTGCGAGCAATAAAGCAAACATAACTGATATAGGTAACAATGACAACTAACAATCAATATTTGAACATAACGTAAATATCAAATATATACGATAGGGTGGTAACTTTAAAACCTCATTATCGACTGAAGTATAAAAATCTGTTTTTGAAACAGATATATCTAATAGGTATATCAATAGCTTTGGTTGCAATCCCCTATGTTTATATGGTATATTTTATACATGGTGCTTTTTTTTCTTGAAAGAACAAAATGAGCTCCTAGCCACAATAGAAGAAGACTTACATGGTTTTAATAAATTGAAATGTAAATATGATAAGAACGTTGCTCTGAGCAGGTAACATTTTCCAATTGTTGACTTTTAAAATTATTCATAGATGCAATAAAAAATGTAATTATTTTTTTATTTTTTAAATATCTACTCGTCAATAATATTTTGTTTCATATCTACAAACTAGATCCAGAATACCATTCGTTGTTGACATTGAAGATGAAGAAAATGTCATTGCTGACAGGGCAGGCACTGAATCGTTAGAGAGAAAAATTTCTTTTGTACAATCGAAATCTGCGATATCGATAAAATCTCATGATATTCCAATAATATGCGCCGTATGTTGTAATGCAGCGAGTTACTACATACAGTGGTAGATCTGATGGTAATAATATCGCGCATTTTTGACAATGTAACCCTCAATAATGAGGCATTTATGTCAACTGAGTTTTAATGTTCTCATTTTCATAATATATGTATATAAAACAACCATTTATGTGTAGCTCAGGTAGAGGTTGTTTCTTGAGAATTCACTACACCGTTTTACGTATAAATAACTCCAACGTTTAAGGTTGTGTTTTAACGAAACGTCTCCGAAATTGGTTTTCAGGCTGTGAAGTAATTCACGGCAATGCCTGACGTTACACAACTGTTTTCTGTTAGTTGGAGAGTTTGGAAGTTATGACTATGTTAGGTCTCATGAATATTGTAGGAATTAATTCAAATATTATGAGTATTCGACACATGGATCTTTCATTCTTCAATAGGTACGTTCTATACATTTCATAAAATATTAGAACGTTGTCATTCTATAAGTATCTTGGTTATGTGTACAGTTTAATGTTTGGAGTTAATGGAAATACAGTTAAGTTCTTGAAGAGTTGTTCATTATGTGGTGTTTTCCTTGTTATGTTCAAGGAAAACAACCTGCATTCGAAGGGGTTTTATTAATCGGTCTCGGAGATGAACCATTGAAATTTCCACTTAGTAGTAAAGACAAGAGTTTGAAATGGGCCAGGGGAATAAAATAACTTGGGCTGTAAGGCTGGTTGTCCACAAGGTCGACAGCGCAGCTTGGTGCAGGTGAGTCGAAAATGTTTTGCTCTCTACTACCCTCCAAGCTCCTGGAGCACGATGCTAAAACACTCTGCACAGTTCCATCGACCTAATGGACAGAGGTTGCATAACTCATCGAAATGCGGTATTAGAGACTTTTTGGTGCAGTTCACGCGACAACGTTGACGGTATCGTCTGGAGAAAAATGCAGACTGCGCATGCATGACGTCTCGTTCCTTGTGCAAGCCGTCATGACAAACCGTCTGAAATCGGCTCTCCTATACGTCTTTCCTTGACAAGTTGGCAGTAACATAACCTTCCATATTTATAACCCATTTTACCTATTTCTCATATTCCGTTTTCGGCATTGTACAAGTTTTTTTGCACGCAGTAGCAATAACGAACGTCCGTGTTGTTTGTCAACAATCCACAAAATACAACTTCAACTCAGTAACACAAACTTCAATCCACAATAACGACAGTATACAACTTCCAATGAATGTTGACGTCACGTTAAACGTGACTTCAACAGCCGGTGATGCTATTCGTCATGGAAACGTTAGCATCCAACTGCTCGCCTCAACTCGGCGACCACGGTTTCCTAGTCGTCGTCCACCAAAAAGTCTCTATTTAGCTTCACAGCCCCTTGTTCATTTCATAAAGCTCGAGAAACTTTTCCCGTGGTATCCTGAAATATTGGATAACTTTCCTTTCATTGCGCAATACATCTTGGAGAAGGTGGTTGTGTTCACACAAGTCCATTCTTTTGGCATTCCATTCCCTCATTCTTGTTATAGTACTTTCCTTCTCCTCTTCAGCTTGCGGAGCTGCCGCAAAGACGAAAACGTTTCTCCGTCCAATGACATTGATAATGACGGCTTTGTTGATCTAGTGTATGACTTAACAGTGGCGCAGTCAGTGGGCCCGAAATTAATTAAATCTCTCATTCACAAATCACATTTCCTGACGTAGCATCTTTCACTTTCCCACTCACTTCAGTCGTAATCCACTCTGTGACAATGACCTTGTTCGACTGCTGAACTTTTCCCAATGAGCATCTGCTGCACCAGCAGCCCACAGTTTATTCGTCTTTCCGTCCGACCCCCAAACCAACTGAGATGTTTGGTATTTCACTCCGGAGAAATGTTATGCTCTAAGAAAATAACTGGCAGTCGAAGAGGTTTGATTAATCGACCAAATAGCTCAACCAGTTAGATTGTGTCAACCAAACAGAATTTCCCTGTAGTTATAATGATACGAGTACAAACATTCGGAGGTAACAAAATATTTAATATTTTTAATTTAACCCGTAACATCCCTCCTGATACTTTTGATAGAAAGATAATTGTTTAAGGAAAACTGCTAAAAGCTACTATATCAGTGTTACTTTTTGCCTATTGCAGGTTGAATGTTGTGTTTGTGGTGAGATGGACCTCCAGACCCTCATCGTTTCAAGCTATCCAGTACCTATTTGTAATTTCACTCTACCCTTGAAATACGTCTACTTTTCGCTCATTAATCTTGAATGGGCCAATAGTAGCCATTACAGCGTACTTGAACAATTTAATCTCATGTGGCAATCTGGGACTGGGTGTCTCGCTAAGTGGTTATATAAGATAGGGCAAGTAATTTTCTCCAGGCAAAACACGGAGACCTTGGCCATGGTGAAGTGTGGCACAACATGTAATTAAATCAAGTAATATGGCACGTGTACAGTTGTAAAGCCTTACAAACTTACGAAACACCCCCTATAGTTTTTCTTCACTTTTGGAATTTGCTGTAGTGAATCATTTCTCAACTATCATCCAAAACTATTAGACTGAATGGTTCTATAGAATTTTCAACATTTTAGGCTGGGAAGGCTTTCCATGCTACATGTAGCTTACTCAGACAGCTCCTAATGCATTTCCTCACAAATGCCACCTTTGCAAGTGGCTAGTTAATGTACATGTGTGTTGAGAAAATGGTTCAATCTGATTAGGACTCAACCTAGGTGAAAATCCATCCTCACTTACTATTTAGAGTACACATCTGAGCATGGTCAAGTTCACAGGACGAAGTATCAATCTGACCATCCGCACTCCAGAAGAAATGATCTTCAAATTATATCCTTGCTCTCTCCATTTGCCTTCGGGTCAAATGCTCTCTGTAAAACTCGTAGTAATCAATAGACTCCAGGCATTTCGTTGGGGCATATAGAGTTCAGTGAATGGACTGATTCCTCAACTGTGGTCACATACTTGCACGAACCCCATCCCATGTAATGTTACCTAAATAGCCTTGGCTAGGAGAAATCTAATCGTATTTACAAATTCTCCAACTGCTCCTCCTGGAACTTGACTCTAACCCAAGTTTAAACTATACACATAACCACATACCAAAGAAACATTACTGTGAACATTATTTTACCTTGTATAAGAATAAGACTGAAAAAAAAAGACATTTCACAACTTAACACATGAGTTTTTTCTTCGTCAAAACTACTTGAGAAAATTGTTTCACAAAGCGCACGATATAGCGATGTTAGAAACAACGCTTCAAATAATAACCGCAAAAGTGTTAGTTCCTCTAAATTACAGTAAACCTTTATACAAAACATTTTTCTGTGGATACCACACGGTGCCTTATAATTATCAATTCCAGGCTTCTAGCATTTAAATGTTTAAAATGAATGGAAATTCAATAAATAAAAATCACACGTATGTTTTTGATCGTCTTTAAAGCACTGAACTAAGCTTCAGTGAAGGTAACTAAAACACCTCAAGCATTATTTTTTTTTTTACAATTTCGCGTGAGAGCGTTCACTCAATTTCAATTTACAGCAACCTCCAAATCTTTGCACAGTCAACAAGGCTAAGGCTTAGTAATCGTTACGCAAGTGGTTTGAGTTGAAAAAGAACATTCGTATTCAAATACTCTTTCAAACCTTAATTTAATCACTAAAAACTGTAAAAATTGGATATTTCAATTGTTTAACCGGTATTTTTCTTGGAGGCACAAGAGATCTTGAATCAGTCACAAGAATCTTGAAATGATGATTGATTGCAAGAAAACGCTTATTTTAAAAGAAATGTGAATCCCCTGTTGAATTTTCGTAAGTTTGCTACACAGTCACAAGATTTTACAGCTGACTTTTTGTGGAAAATTTTGCGAAATTTCCCAGTTGAGGAGTGCAAATCCTCTGGGATACATTATTGGGCGGTGTTGAACAGTGACGAAGCTGTGACCATTTTAGGCAGCATTTTGCTTTAAAAGAAAAATCAAATAATTTTTACAACGTGGGATTTCGAAGGTTCTTGAATCATTCATTGATGAACCTTGTGGCCGACTGTGCTCGTATTTAGGGGAGTGAGTTTAAACCATTAGCTATTTGTAGAACGCAGCCTTGTGATGCAGTTACTTTAAAGAATAGCGTATCCTTAAAAATCTGTGAGGTAGATACTGCAAGATTTGGTTCATTACAGTAAATGCCTTCAGTTTTTATGATCTGAAATCTGCAAATTCAAGTTGCAGGGCTTAATATTTTATGTTTTGTTTTTGCAACTAAAAGGAGTCACAAAAACTGAATTAAAATAACCCTTGTGATCATGAATTAAGATCATACTGATAACTGATAGACCGATCTCGTCAATCCGTAGCAAAACTGATACTATTCTCGACACTTTCCACTCTGTTCGGGTATTATTATTGCCAATTGAAAGGGCAGCTTTAGCAAATAGTGACTGATAAAGTGTGCTTCTTTAGTAAGTGTTCATTTCTTGGTTTCATCAAATGACATCTTAAGATTCGGATGAAAACCCTTTGTAATGAATAAAGAAGAATATGAGAAATATGGAGTAGGCTGTCGGAAATATGATGCGAGCGATCACATCTATGGTTTTTGCCACGCGAATCGGGTGAGGTGGTTCCTTCTTGCGCACCTGTAAAAAGTCACAATAAAAATGAAATATTAGGTTTTGCTATGTTAATGATATGGTGTGATTCTCTTTAGATTTGTTACAATATATACGACCAGGACATTTCTACCCTCATAAACCTTTGATCTGGTTTAGGGCGTGCTAGGAAAGGAGGGAATCTTCAAAATTGAGAGCCCAGCCCGAGTTGCTGAACTATAAGGTTCCTTTTGTTATACGAGTTTTTAATATATTTTAATTGGCAATAGAGATATTATGTTTGTTTTATTTATGTTGAACGATTTATGTTATGTATTTGTGTCAAGTTTAACAGATATTTCTGGGTAGCCAGTGAAACTGGGCTTCCTTAAGCATTCCTTTCTTAACTTGCATGTGCTCGTGGTCGTGATAGTTTTGATACTATTTCCCATATGATTACTACCTAAATCAGTGTGACGATTAAATTAAATTATTAACCCTTCCATTCGTCATAGTTGTTGACAAATAGGCTTCTAGCTCAAATAAAAAATCATTTTCGTTCAGCGTCAGAAATATTCTTGCTTCTGAATCAACCATTGTTGAAACCGTCTGATAATTTTCAAAGACATATAAAGCTTTGCTTCATACATTTTAATGTGTTTTCCACTCGCATATGCAGGGTGTCTAAAATGTATGCTATCAACCACTTATTGCTTCCGAGTCTACCAAGGTAGCGGAAGCATTGTTTTCACTTTCGGAATGTGAAATTTTTTTGTCTCCAAAATCAAAAACTCCACTCGCATTTTGCGTTTTAGACCTTTCTGAACAATTTTGGTTCCGTGTCTGTCTGTGTGTCTGTCTGTCTGCCTGTCAGCAAATCCTTGTTACGGGCAAAACTACACGAAGTTATAGTCCGATTTCGATGAAATTTTCAGGGATTGTGCGGGTTGGGGTGTAGATGGTCCCTATCGGTATCATGACCCCCGGATCAATAGTAGCCTCTGCGCATGCACAAACGTGAAATCCTGTTACGCGCATAACTCCGGGAGTTCTTGACCAATTTCGATGAAATTTTCAGGGATTGTTCGGTTTGATGTGTAGATGGTCCCCTATAAGTTTCATGACCTCCGGATCAATGGTAGCCTCTGCGCATCCGCAAACGTGAAATCCTTGTTACGCGCATAACTCCGGGAGTTCATGACTGATTTCGATGAAATTTTCAGGGATTGTTTGTACTGATGTAAAGATGGTCCTCGTGAGTAATAAAGAGATAATAAAGTTTTAGCCTCGAGCTTGATTGAACGAAGTTCTTTAGTCAATAATAATTTTCAATGATCTATACAGTCATGTTATGGATACGAGGAAGCTATGTGCCACACCCGCTTGGCAGACGTTTTTTGTACTGTGCTTCTCACGGGATTGTGACTTCCTTTCAGTATACTTTTAATTTTTAGGTTACTTTCTGCCTGAATTTCTTTTAATACATGCCCGACTAAGTGAATGTTGGGGTGAGGTGCATAAAAGTTTATTATAATCCGCATGGAATGATTCTGCTCCATTAGTTGTGCGTATGTGGTCAACAAATCAAACGAAATGTTGTCGAAGGAGTTTGCACATTGGATTGTTTCATTCGCCGAAGCGGGCTGTCCACCGCTCTATCACATTTGCCGAACGGGGTCCACGTTTCAAGCTCCACCCGTGGGCCATTCGCCGAAACGGGTTACGCCCACATGTAAATCACATTTCGAAAGCACGTGGAAAATACTAGTTGCCACTATTGTAACATCTCTTACTGGCAGCGTGAGTGTATACAATATACTTATACATTTTAGCTACCTTCCTGATAAAATTCACAAAATTCTTGATGATGGGCATCCGGTGGAAGATGTAGGACATGAACTGAGCCCCCCAAGTTGTAGGTACCTACCTAATTAATTCGATTTCCATCAAGATTGCTGGATTTAGGAAATGAGATGATACATGCGGTGCGAGGCATCACACGATTTTCTCAACATCTGTAACTAACTAAATACTATGTTCAGGGTACTTTAAGGCCATCTTGATCCTTCCAGAGTGACTTTAGGAGTGAAGTGGTAGGCATTGAGTAAGATTCATCTCCCAAGATTTATCACTGCTTATAAATTTCAGAAAAATTCTTCAATTTGCATTGTTTCTTTTTATTTCCTGATGTTGGCTACTGTACAATTCAGAAGTACCTATATCACAGAGTATATATTAAGTAATGCTTGAGATTAGAGACCATATAAATTCAAGATTTGTAAAACGGTGCTTTTCATATGAAAGTGCTTTTTGTCGATTTCGCAAATGTTCTATTTCCTAGTTAAGTTTTGAATGTTGAAATTAAGTTGAAATTACATTTATGAAAAGAAAAGTTGAAAATATTAGTTACCAGGAAAGAGTAGTGGAAATATATCATAACCATAATACTGACCGATAAAATGAAATATGAAAAAGTGTAGACATGCTCATTTGACGTGAATAAAATGGATATCTTATAGCTTGAAGGGTGAACACGGAATGAGTGCGAATCATTTCCAATAATACGTGATTGTTTATTGTGACAAATGAACATGAATCATTGCATATCTAAATAATATCAAAGATCATCTCAACTATCTAAATTCACAACAAACTACCATGCTCGTGATAGAGACTGCTAACTATTTGTTGTAGAAAAGTGAAAGTTCAGGCTACGAGCTGATCAGAATTGAATTGTGTTAGTTGATCAATGAGATAAATACAACTTTTTAAAATCAATAATGACCTAAACGGTGGTTATTTTAGCCTTACCTTTTTCTCATATTTGAGTGATCGTCACTCAGTTGAATTTCGTTAAGTATTAACTGAAGGTTTGGTAAAAACATGAATGACCTACTGTGAAGTACGGAAAATCGCCATAAGGTAGAGACTCGCGATTTCAGCTATTGGCTGTTCACAATGCATTGGTAAAATCTATTGTCACAAAGTTCCTGACTACGGATTTGTTGGTACTAGAAAACTGTAATATCGTTTTTCAAGAACAAAGCTGTCGCTTCAATGAGTGTTTCCTTAAATATATAATTTCTTCTTGAATATCTTATTCAGTTCAGTAGGTAATCAAATCGACTACCATGTAAAGGTCTTGTCACATTTCTGCAAGTGTTATATCTGATTAGGGATGGGAGGAACCCCAGGTCTCTGAGGCCGTAACACATAAGGGAACCGGCCCTGTGAGTGATGCAGAGATAAACGCCCGATAGGGGGAAATCAACGAATACCTCGTTAGGGGGAAAGGTCAAGGAAGAGAAAAGCTCGTTATCATTACGCCTTTCACAGTTTAGCCTGTCAGTCTTGCGATATCGGGTGTTGTTTGTGACATCAATATGCGAATGTGTTCTGTCTAGTTTGGCAGTCTGGATGCTCGCTACGCTCACATCTTGTGAGGGTGATGGAATGGTTTAGTTGCCCCTTCCAAGCAGGTGGATGCATTAATTAATGCTCCGCCACGCTCAGAGGATGACCCAGACGCTTGCAGGCGTCCGATTCATCTCCCAAGGCGACAGATTCTAAAATCGGGAAGGGGCCAATTAACCATATCCATCACACTCCCTGGGCTCTGAGAAAAGCCAGGGGGGGGAAGAGGGGGCATGAATGGATTATAGATTCTCATTCGGGGGGGGGGGGGGGGGCTCGCAATGAGTTGGGCAGGGGAATGACAATATTAAATTGATCATATTCAAGGGCATACAGCCACAGGGGGTTGGATTTCGAGTAAATAGGGGCAGCAGGATAATCAGGGCAGTTAACATTAAAGGGCCAGTGGACGTAACCACGCTCTGCTACCATGTGAGGGTGATGGAATGGTTTAGTTGCCCCTTCCAAGCAGGTGGATGCATTAATTAATAAGGCGACAGATTCTAAAATCGGGAAGGGGCCAACTAACCATATCCATCACAATCTCAAAAACAAAAAAATACCCAGAATCAATCCATATAGTAATGCATAGATCAGTTGGACAAACAGACCAGAATGTGTTGAAACTAGTGTCTCCGCGTTTTCATGTAAAGATATGGATTATTGAATTGGCTAAAATAGGAGTTCCCCCTAACGTGGGTTTTTTCCCATGCATATCTATCATCTATATCCCCATGTTCCCCTTTCTGGGCCCATTCCCCCAACGTGCTGCGGCCTTCTCTCTGAGACCACAAAGATCTATTGCGGCCCAAGAGTAGAATGGTAGTAAATGAAAAGTCTCTAATAGTTAGATTAGAACTTAGATAGAATTAGAACGTTTTTTGAGGAAACCTTCCAATCTTCCCTCCCATTTTGTGCCTATTAAGGCTCTTAGTGGATAAGAAACAGTTAGGTTTTTCATAGTTTTTCCGAGCCTACGATCCAAAATGATCATTTTCATTCTATAGATAGGTACGTTAAAGGGTAATCAAACCCACATTCAGGATTCCCATCAATACAAATTGGTGGACCTCAACATATGATTTCATCTGGTTTCTCTTCAACGGCCTCTTGTTTTATTAATTTATTAAAAAATATTCATGCATTAGTTTAAATGGCTTTCTTCAATTGATTCTTGCTGTCTCCATATGTGGATAACATATATTAAGGTTGTCGTAGCAAAGTTTACCTGAAGCATTAAAATTCCCTACTAACGCAGTTTTGGGTTTAGCATGTTTGGCAACACTGACAAAACCATTAACCTCCAATTACTGTTCCAGCCTACCAAAAATATCGGCTTAGTTATTGTTATTTTTAATCGGTTCAATGTAATTATCAATGCTCTCTCCCCTCAGGCTTATTGGTTTTAGTTGTTAGTGAACAATGAATGCGATCAATAATATGGATCAATAATACGACCTTCAGTATGCTGATATCTCAACCAGCCTAGTTGCTGCTGCTTAACCAATTGTGATTAACTTAAATAAAACCAATTCGGTTGGTAAGTACGAGGGTGGATCAAATATAAACGGGACTTGTTAGTTTAAAAAATTTAATTCGATAGAAAATAAAAACCAAATATATTTCACTTTTCTACATAGTCTCCTGCTTTCGTAATGCATTTTTCCCAGCGAGTTGGGAGTTTTTTAATTCCAGCATCGTAAAAGGAAGAAGGTTGAGTCTCAAGCCAATTGCGCACGAACCCCTCCACCCCTCATCATCATCAAATCGTTGTCCTCCTAGCGCTTCTTTAAGTGGCCCAAACAAGTGAAAATCGCAGGGCGACAGGTCAGGGCTGTAGGGAGGATGATCAAGTGGAGTCCAATGCATTTCTTCCAATTTTTGAACAGTTAAAGCTGCAGTATGGGGGCTTGCGTTGTCATGGAGGAGGATGACGTCACGAATTGGTTGGTTCCGCCTTTTGCTGCGATATGCAGCCCTCACTTGAGTCAGCAGTTCACAATAATAGGCAGCATTGATTGTTCTTCGCTCATGCAGAAAATCAATGAGCAAAACGCCTCGATAGTCAAAGAAAACAGTTGCAAGGACCTTGCCAGCTGACAGCCGAGTTTTCGCTTTCACTGGGGCTGTCTCCCTCTTCCTCCGCCACTCCATACTGGCTTGCTTCGATTCGGGCGTGTAATGATGGACCCATGTTTCGTCGCAGGTGACGATTCGAACCAAAAATGCTTCCTCTTCTTCCTCAAACCTCGCAAAAAGCCTCCGACAGACCTCGAGACGTCTCAACTTCTGATCTGTAGTCAAAAGGCGAGGGACCCATCTGGCACACACTTTACGGAATCCTAGGTCCTCCGTAATGATCGTTTGGCAGCTCCCATAACTTATCCCAACCTGTGCAGCAATTTCGGAGACAGTCACACGTCGATCACCTTCAAGAATGTCACGAACCGCACGAATGTTCTCATCAGTAATACTGCTCTGGGGACGACGATCGTGTTTCTCGTTCTCCACTCGTTCTCTTCCTTCCTCAAACTCCTTGTGCCAGGCAAACACACGGGTCCTTGAGAGGGTTTGGTCCCCGAACTGTACGGTCAACCTTTGGAAAATTTCCGAAGGTTTGACTCCTTCACGAGTAAGAAATTTTATAATAATGCGTTGCTCAATAGAGGGGGGGACTTGTTTCTCAGACATCGCGAACGCTACTGGAAAACGGTCGTGATGAGGGAGACAGCCCCCTCTTGCATCTTCTAATGACCCTACCCGAACAGTCAAGAAGCGACAGGTCGCTTCCATCAACCTTCGGCGCTCAGAGATCAAAGTCCCGTTTATATTTGATCCACCCTCGTACTTAATAATTCTACTTCTGAAATGTATGGCACCTGCCTACCTACGTTTTGAAAGTGGAAATGATATCAAGTGACGATTTAATCGAGCGTTAGGCATCTAATTGATGCTAAGGCACATTTAGCAGTAGTACTATTAATTATTGTAGAAATTATTAAAGCTACTTCTTGTTCATTCAACAAGAAAAGTACTTGATGGCATCTCTTTCTCTCTAAAAGTGAAAATCTGTAGAAAGCTGTTCATCGTGCGTAAACAGTTCTGGGAGTTGGTACAAAGGACAGATTTACTGCACCCATCTGTACAATAGCTGCATAATCCATCAGACATTTGTAGAATGTAATCACTTAATAAAATAAGACCCCTATGAATCATCCGCTGTTCTTGTGTTCATCGTGTTTGTTAGCTTTACAAATATTCATTTACATTCATTTTTGGTCTGCTTTTTCTTCTAATAGAATCAGCAACTTTTCATCAACGTGTGACACAAAGCATTCAAATCGTTCTGGGTGGTTATTTCGTCGAAATGTGTCATTACAATTTCTATGAGAAGCCTGAAACCCAGGCGTTCTACAAAACCTATCAGAAAAGCAAAATTTGTGCCCTTGAATAGCCTGCTGATTTTACATCAGGGATTTCTGGCAAAGACTGGATAGACTCCACTTGAAGTGAAGTCTAAATTCTTCTCAGACGTGATACTGACAAAATGCCGGGAAAAGTTGCTGATCCTACGCCTTCACCATCGATGTAATATCTTCAATGAACTAACAGCCATCTACCAAGCACTGAGTCTCCATGCGCATTTCTAAGTAAATGCATAGATATACTGTTATAGCTAACTACTGTTTCTTTGTCTTTTCGTCAGACTCACCTCGAGCGTCGAGTATGTTCCAGATGTCAGTGTCACGCAATTCTGCAATTCAAAACTCTTATTTTTTCAAGTTGAAAAAAGTATTGATTAGTACTCATTTGAAAGATAGAGAACACAATCCAGATTTAGGCTAATCAGACTGGGCATAGACATTCTGCCTTGAAAAGAAGTGATGCACCTACCTTTTTTCACCCACAAAAATTTGGAATTTGTACGGTAATTTGGTGTAAAATGTTACTTTTTCCAGAATGCTTAAAGCTTTTTCTTTTTCATTCATAAAAAAATAAGAAAATTGAGTTATTATTTGAGTTACAATCAAAATTAAAGGAACTTGGAAGATGTTATATTTCCTTCCCATTCTTTTGTATTGGTTTTGGGGGTATTGGCCATAACAATGTCATGTAGATTTTCGTTGCAGCCCAGCGAAATAATGGAGATCTCTTCAATCCACCAGTAACTATTGCTCACTATTTACTGATAGGAATCATCAAGCTAAAATTTCCTTCGTGGGTCGACAAAACTGGAGAATTTACCTATATTATGGTGTCGTTCAGATGATGTCTGTGGAGTACAATGATAATCAATTTCTTGGGAATGAGTTTCTACACAAATGGGAAAACATTTGCAAACTATAACTTTTCTTTCTACTGTTTTCTGTTTGATAAATTCATCGAAATCAAAGTCACTAAAAGAAAGCTGTCAAACTCAACTTCTTTCCTTCTGCCGTTGTCTTCCTTTTTTTTGGGAAGTTAGCCAGGATATGCAAATGGATGAAGTACGCTTCTGGAGAGTAACTAGTTTGTAATAGGGTAGGTAGCTCCAGTAGTACCATATGAATACAAGTTGATGCAGTAACATTCAGTGCACTGGTTGGCAGCACTGGAGGAAATCAATGGGTAGTGTACCAAGAGAACTGGGATGGGAAATGTGCCTCTGTACAGCTTTCAATCCTTGCTTTGCACTTTCTTATTGAAATCAGCATGGCAGTTTAGAATAAGGTGAAAAGAATGAGACTGCTGGTCTCTGAAATGTTTAGTCTCATGATGAGACCTCTCTGGGCTTTTTCTCTTCAGTAAAATAATGAGGATGTAGCGTATTCTCTACTCACTAACATTAACGATGATGGGATCATTTGAAATGTTGTAGGGACTACGAGTTTGGTCTAACTGGACCTTGCGTGCATATGCTGGCTCAGAGCATATGCACACTATTAACCTTACACATCCGTATTTCGCCTCATCACCTTCATCATACAGTTTTAAGTACTCAGGCAGGTGTTACTTATAGATTTCAATGATTATGCGGACGATGTGATTACTGCTAAGGTAAAGAACTCTGTTTTCAAAATCATCCCCCTTGCTTACCTAAAACACAGTTCTGATGACTGGTTTATAGTTGGTGTAAGAAAAAATTAAAATCTAGGAAGTGATTGAGCACGCCAAATTAGTGGAATATCGTAACATTTATTCGGTCGAGTGACACATTTCCTGAGTTGCTACTTACCTTATCGTTCGAACCCAATGCCACTGTCGTCTAAAAACAAGTTTAACCAGTTCGATTAATCAAATTAAAATTGTTACTAGGTACCCAGTTTGGGTCCAATATTAAATTTTTTTATCATGCGTGAATTATTAAGATTGAATTAATCAGCTCTGAATTGAAATTTCAATTTTGAACGTTTTCGTTGTATGCGATGTATTCAGTATTTTAGCAAAGATCTTAGATGGAACTTTGTGGTTGCAAAGTTTTTGTTGAGTTTTGCCCTTTGGGGAGAGAGATATCATTAATGAACCTGATAACGTTTTAAGTAAACTTATTGAAATGAAAATATCTACTATTCAAGGTGTAGTGTTTCGTCGAACGAATACCTAATCAACAAAAATGTAGGTATTTCTTGTGTTACAGGTTTTTCTTGAACTATGAGTCCTGTAGCCCATGTTTTTGGCAAGAACCGTCCACCATGACCTGTTCTTGCATTTCATTCAAAAAGGTAGACAGGCATAAAATACACTTAGTTTGACGTTGATAAGGGCTGAACTGTGATTTTTAGACTTGCACGTTACTCACCCTTAATCAGTATTTAATGAATCCCCTGTGCACCACAAAACCTCTTCAAAATATAGGTACAGATCTTGAATTTCATGCGCGTTTTTATATGTAAGGTATGAAATACATGATTTTAGTTGTGATATTTCCTTAGTCGAATACCTTCCTAATTATCATCTATTGAAATACTATTATCACTCAGGAATGTTGAGCAGTTGGGGATTACTCTTCAAGTAGTCTTCTACACTTTCTTCCACATCCATTCGATGCTTATTTCATCTTTCCGATTGGGTTCCACGTCAGTATGAATTTGATTTGATCTGGCCTTCATTTAGGTATCTCTAGTATCTCGCAAAACCAACCGTTCAAACGAGAAACACTACACTAAACGGAAGGTTGAAAACTAAACTTACAATTTCGTAGTAGTACTAAACTTAGTATTTTGTAGGGCAGTCGAGAGGCCTACTGTTAATGTCATGTTTCCAGGATATCTGTGAGATAATCGTGAGCCCTTCACGTGAGCTTGTATGTTGACTACTGCCTACCGTTTTTAAGCTGTTTGCGATTATTTACATCTACGATTAAACGAATCTCTACCTACCGCTTATAACTGGACATGAATTTGAACGAATAGTATTGTGGTGGAATGGGTATGATAGCAGACTGTGGAAGAAGAGGTCCCAGGTTGGAATCTAACATAGTACCTATCGATATTATTTGACTGGGAGAGGGGTAGAGAACCTGTTGGTTTGGGATGTTCAATGTGTTTTTGGATTGTTAAACAATGGGGAAAGATTACTATGAATGTGATTATTATGAATATTGTTCACAGTTCTCCACGGAGATTGAAGAAACTCGACTGTTTCGTAATTGAACGTTCAGTCACCAACTGCTGCAACTAAGAGGCTGGATTTAGGCGGATGAGCCCTCGCAAGGGATTGTCGAGAAATTTGCTATCTCTGCTTCACACTTACTAGCTGAAATCTTATCCTAAAATTCTATTTTTTCTACTTCATGAGGGTCAAAAGGCTCGAGCGGGAAGGGGTTTAATGTATGTAATACTGCTCTGTCTTAAGTTTAAATGCTATTTGGTAACCATCCGAATGCTGCCTTAATGATGCATTTTTCGAGAGGAGTTAACTATTTATCACTCGTTGTAAGCGTGAATTTTCCATTAATCCTGGTCCTAATCTATTTGGCAGAATAACGAAACTAATACGTTGGTATATTCATTCCACTTATTCCCCAACTCTGGAAATTGGAGTTGAACGAATCTCTGAGTATTGTATCTTTTGGGAAGTAAATCTATTAATAATAATTATTATTAACATGTCTGTTGTGGTGTTAGCTTTGAGATGTCTGATATTGGGAAAGCAACCTTTTATTTTTAATTAAAATATACTCTAATGGCCATCTTGAGGGTACAAAATCATGCAAGTCGTTCATCTATTGTAGTTTTTGATTTGCCATTAAAAGAATGCGTTCCAATGGAAGATCATAAATGTATATTGAAAATAAGTTTCTTTACATTCTTCCCGAATCTTCATTGGTTTCTCAGTATTAGTAATTCCAGAAGCTCAATGAACAATGTAGACGTGGATAGTCACTTTCTGCATTGGCCAGGACTTTAAAGCTTATCCCACTTCAATGTCCAGAATGCTGAGTTCTTGAGTGTCGAAGTACACAATATCAAAATATGAATATTGATCTATTGGCAACCACATCGATTTGCCTGGAAAACGTAAGTCAATTATCACACAAAACCCTTCGATAAGAAAATTCCTTCCTTCCAACGGTTCACCCTCACGTTTTTATGGAAAGAAGAACGGTTTCTCATGGTGAAAGACGGAAACCCATGAATGCTTCAATTGGCTAAGATAATGACTGTTGTCCTTAAACCAACACTGTTTATGATGCTGCAATTCGTTGCAGAAATATTGTGCAGTTTCCTACTTGTCAAGGTCCACTACAAGCAGAAGGCATTAGATCGTTATGAGCTATTGTAAGCCTTAAGTAACTTCCACGAGATGTTTCCTACGAGGTGAACAACGAAGAAGATAAGACCTCCTTTATTCTAATCCTCATTGGCCAGACTTCTAAAAAATGAAGCTTGTTGGTCAGCTTAGATCAGCCACATATTCAGGCTGTTCTAATACCACGAACAGTACAAAGTACCTACATCTTAAGCCAATTTGTCAACAACTTCTCACGAATCTTTGGAACTCAGTAGACGTGGGCAAATTGAATAGATAGATCAGTAGGGAAGTGAAGTTTATACCACTCTTCTAAAGAAATATTGGTGTTCAATTCAAGAACTTCATCAGGTCCTTAACACATTTGCGGAAAAGGAACTGCAAATTGAGTTAGACGCCCTTGAAGGTTAATTCAAAGAAAAAACATTTAAATTGTCTAATTAATCTGAATTACTCGTACTGGAAGTGTCTCATTGGTGTTCGTTGTGTACAAACTTTGTCATATCAAGTGTGTGTTCTTTTTAGTACAGATATGTGTTTGTTGGTTTGTGGAACGAGTTGGTGATACCTCCTATTCAGGATGGCGCAATCAATGACTACTTATGTCAAGGCGACAGGTAAGTAAAGCAAAAACAAGATTAGTTGATGCTCTGCCAAAACTTAGGTTGGTAGGTACGGATTAAGGAAAGTGTAACCTTTCAGAACCGTTAACAACCAGTATGGAACGGAAAGGGGAAATTTTCCCCCTTCTTTTCCCACAAAACAGGGGAACTTTCCTTAAAACATGCTATCACTGCTGCCAACATTAGGAGAAAATGGGTTGAGCGTTCTCTGAGTGGACTGTTACACTCACGTAATCCGAGTGCGCCCCTATCAGCCAAGTGAACAACCTCACTCAACTATGAATTCATACAGGTGAGTGGAGGGTCACCCTCCACTCAGCTGGGTGCGAGTGCACATTCACACTCAGGCTTTCTCTATGAGTTCTGCCCTAAGTCGTGAGATTTGTATTATGGAAATTATTATATAGATTTTTATTATGGAAGCTCCTTCTATGGAAACAGTCAGTTCTTCGTTTATTATCAAAAGAGGATTGCTCTCAAAAGGTAAAAGGGTGTACTGGTCTTTTAGTAAAAGTGTGTGGTCTCGAATCGCTTGATTTTTAGGAGCTACGGATGTTTTTCTGATGTATATCCCTGATAAACATTTCTATACTGTCCTAAAATGGAGAGACGACCAAGACATTTTTTCTCATTGATACATCATGCTGAACAAATTTTGATAAACTAAGACTTTCGGTAGCTTTTCCTCAATTTCTGGACTAATTGCATAACTTGGGCAAGTTTTAAAAAAATGTACAGTTAGTACTAGTGTTGTCGGCACAATGAATGGTTCAGAGTAGTTTCCAAAACTGGGCAATTTACTATAACTATTTGGATGACATCTGAAAACAGAAAATAATGAAATCGTGAATTGAAATGGAGAGCTTTCTTCTCAAACCCCTCCACACCTCTTACGTCTTTCTTACTTCCAACCAAACCATAAAATGATGCGCTATGCCAGAAACGGTGTATAGCCATTGCATAACCACGGTAGTTGGTTAAATAAAAGAAACATAGAAGACAATACTAACCCATGACAACGGGAAAACGTAGAGAAGTCAAAGATACTCTCATCAATCAATGCCAACTATCACAAATTCGTTTCTTGACTACAGTATTTCCATGGAACTTATTATCTACCTATTTAGACCAGAAATTATTGTTAATATTAGCTGTTAGCTACCAAATGACTACGATCAGATTTTTGTTAAAATTTCTAATAATATAATTTATGCTAAACCTACCTGTAGGAAACATATCGTCAACAGAAACGATTGGTGTCTTCTTTGAACATAATTAGATACATGATTAGGTTGACGTATTGTTAAGTTTTTTACTACCACTATAAAATCATAGCCAAAAATACCAAAGCATCAACGTAGCAAACCAATTTCAGAGATAAAATGTGTGCATTCAAAGATGCCAGTTGGATAAATTATTTTACCTACTACGTTGCATAGATCACAACCTATTACGTCAATGAGAAGGTTATTAAACAAGCTCAAACTTTAATACTGTGCCTTGTTACTGTGTTAATGTAGCCTAATGAATAATTAAATCCACAATCAACACACCCAATAAACTATAATTTTAGAATACTTTAAAACTCGTTAGGCCAACAAAATAAATAATACAAGAATAACTAAATCATTAGCTTTGTGTGTGGCAGGTCGGTGGTACTTGAGAAAATATGATCATTCTGGAGGTTGGAAACACCCGAGAATCCGTTATGGAATGGTGTGGTGCCAGCGGATTAAGTAAGGAAATCGGAAAATTCCCATTGATCCTTTGTGAGGTGTCAAAATTCGAAATAGTAGTAATGAATGGCTTTCAAAGTGGAATAGTTTTGAGCAAATACGTATGGGGGGGCAATAAATTCCTTTTTAGTTGATGGATTCATTGAATTCTAATCCAATCTTAGAAATTTGACACCAACCATTCGCATTTTCATTCGAGAAGTTTTCATTTTTAATAATTTTTCCTAGTTTGGTGCTCCAAGTTTACGGCAAGAGGGTCCTGCGCAGGCATGAATGATGCTTTGACAAATCATAAAACGAACACTTCTCATCCAAGAAGTGCGCCATTGATGTCAACATTCTAAGAACAAGACCGAATACTTTAATTTAAACATATGAAATCCCGTTTTTTACACCCATGGTCAACAATTATTATAAGTGGGTTAGCAAACCATTCAAGAACGCTCGAATATTCGGTTAGAAACCAGGCAAGTGAGGATATTGCAATATCACAGCGATTCCCAAGATTTGGCTGAGTTAGTTTTTCAGAGCTGATTATTCTTTAACATCCATTTTTTCAGAGCAATCGGTGCAAGGGATGTCAGTGGGACTTCACAGTATTATGAAACTGGCGCAGTAATTACCTCATTAGTCAAACATGGTCAGTGATTAGCAAGCAGAATACGTAAAATAGCTTGTCGAGTTTTGCTACTGTAGTTTCGGTTTTGATTAATCATTTTCAATAACGAACCTTTTTATTTCAAAATAAACGGATTCAATAGTCTGGTGGGATCAAATGCTAAGAAACTTAAATACATCCTTAAATTCCTACTTATCCTATATTTTTAATTTGAAAGGAGAATGACTTTAAACTACTTGTTGTTTTAATAGTTTTGTGTTCACTTGAAAGCTCATGATCTCAACAATTTATTTGATACGCACACATTAAGTGATGGGTTTGATCAAATTTAAGGTTTTTGGAGACCCTGAAGGAAGTTTCACGTTATCCGCATTGTTTCTTTACACTGTTTTGTCTGACAAACAAACAAAAATGTGCTATCAACTCTTAGAAAACCTTTCATAATGAATGATGATGTTTTCTACATAAAACGAGACCAACTCCATATCATAGTACGGATCAATTTTATCATCTGTGGTGTAGATAGGTTTACTGCATATTTGCAACCATGGAACTAACGAAGTAAAACTTGAGCCTTTCTTTACTGCGAAGTCACTTGAAACCCCCGTTTCAAGAAGTTATTTCAACTAGTCAGAAGAAACTCACCTCCGCAGTACAACCGTTGTTCGCGGTATGTGTACATGGGTTTGGCTTGCAATTAGTGCACGTCACCATTTCATAAGTTGTCGAACAGTCGCTCTTCTTGTCTCCCTTTGAAAAATAAATACGGTGTTGATTAATTCCCTTACACTAATTGCCGGCTACTCTCCCAAAGTGGTTCCCGTCAACTGGCTGGAAGTGAATTTCTAAAAGTGGATACATTTCACTACCCCTTCTCGTCGTGTTAGCCCGAAAATGTGATATTCATAACTAGATTTGAGGTAACTACTACATATTACAAAATAAGCCCACCAAATACCAACTGCTCTTCAATAATACCCAAAAGCTAATTAGGTACCTAATGTAGTCTACAGTAATTCATCAACAGGGAACCTAAGAAAGCCTTGGTGAAATGAAATTTGATCAATTTTTGTTCTGTCTTCTGCAGTAAATTGCTCTCTTCTCTTCAACAATCAAAATTCTGCTTGCTGCCATTCTGTGTATTTCAAGGGGAATGGCAACACTGCTACTAGACGTAACTTGGCGTTACCTTAGTTGCTGGCGAGGATCTGTTCCAAATCTCGTCTGTTCTGGTGACTCGACCTCAATTTCCAACCCTTAGCAGTCAAACAGGCCCTCCTCCAACCGTTCTGGCTCAAGCAATGCCACCCTTCACCTCCAACAGTCCTTTCACAACTTGTTTGAAAGTTTTGCTTCTTCAAGTGATGACCATAGATCGTGAAGAATAGTTCAATATGCTCATTGGAGAGAAGAGAGTCTCATCAATTTGAAAGTGAAACTTTAGGTCAGCATTGCTAGACAATCTACACATTGATTTTGCCCGTTTTTCCAATGAAGTGGATTTAAGTAAAGAGTTGAAGACATAAGAGCCATTGTGCTAATATTAGTCACTTAGTGCTTTGCACAACTCTATGAACCAGGCTTTTGCCCTTATAAAGAATTATTGGATTGTAAAGAGCGATGACAAACAAGTTTCATCTGGCTTCTTTACCCTTCAGTAAGGATTCAGTAGCACATTTCAAGATGTATGCCTACTTGGGTATATCTGTAATATCTGGTGGGCTAAATTACACATAGGCACCTTCAAAGTTATATTTAGTTTAATCAGGGTGTCTAGCGGTCGGGAATTAGTAATGAATTTAAAAACGGTCTTGAAAAGTCGGGAATTAGCAGAGAAATTCATATAAAAGTCTGAAATTTGTTACCAAAACAATATAGGTTGGAATTTATTAAGATTCAATAAGTGCCTTGCATTTTATTTCGTCAAGGTCAAATTACACGGGAAGTGAAGAATCCTTTTCAAAGGAAACGAAAGTAGGGTTGAGGTATTATTTTAAAATTATTATGCTTCCTTTTAATTTGACAATTTTTTAACGAAATTTTAGGATCCAAAACAGAAAAACAATTGCGGAATATTCGTCTTTTTGAAAAATTGGTTAAAACTTGTTCATTTATTTATTTTTATGTAAACCTTTTATGTATACTGTAAATAATCTGAACACGATAAAATTTTCTAGGTTTTTCGATAAAGGAATAATCTTTGTGCGATGAAGCTCCTTCCATTGTAAATATAATTAAATGTGATTTTTTAAAGTGATTCAAGACATTTTACTTCCATTCAGTAAGGTATGTCCACTTGGTATTTTTAATTCTAATGATATTTTTTCAAATTCTCGGTTGTTCATCTGAAATAAAAGTTCTTTTTATTTTAATATAAGATGAATATATTACCGCGTAAAAGTCTGGAAATTTGTGGAAAAAGTCTTGAATTTATTTTTGAATAATTGCTAGACACCCTGGTTTAATCCATCCTGATCATTGATGCCCACGTAAATGCAAAAGTTGTTAGCCTAGCTTGTTACTTTCCTGCCCTGTTTAATCACCAATAAATTGTCAGAATTATGTGTTATCACATTAGGTACCTCTATAGAATTTTAGGTAATTAGACCAAAATAGCCTATTTCATTTTGTAAAGAAAATCAAACCATAAAGCGTTGGTTTCTAACTCCACTGCAGAGTATGACGTGACGTTTTTGAACCTCTTTGGGGGTTTCACCAAGGTACCACCGTGAAATCAAACTCGAGTACAACGTGAAATGATGCACTACTTGTTCTAAAGAAGAAAACCACTACCTACGACTTCCATTTATTAAGGGCTTGTCAAAACTTAATTGCTTGGGGTGGGAGACAACAGTACAGCAGCAAACACAGGGCAAAAGCAGCTTTGGAAGAGCGACAGCAACGAGACAACTTTTGCAGGCTAATGTACTTGGTGCAACTACCTACCTAGTGGGTTGAGCAGTGCGTGGAGCGTAGGTATCTCCAGTGAAGAGTGAAGCGACAGGACATGTTCATTTCCCCTACTCCTATCCTGCTCGAGTATGCACTTTCAAGATGTGTCCTTAAGTCGTGTTTGCCATGATGTAGGTGTTGTTAATATCACACACGTGAAGAATGTGTATCGGAACTGGCGTCTAATTTGAAATGCCCCTAATGAGACATTGTGTTCAAATTTGGAAGTTCATTTATTTACAAACGTATTCACTTTCATGATCGATTTCTTTGTGGAAGGTGATCTTGAGTTATTCCATCATTGCAAGTTACTAGCTTTAAACTTTTGTTTGTTGATGAAAATATTTGGTTCAACATAGGCGTCTTAAGTATTTCTCAAAACAGGATGCAATGCTGTCTTAAACTTGATTTAAAATTTACACGTTTAACTTCTTTATCATGGATTGTTGCCTGGCCTCCTGGTTATGCTGAGGGTTGGGGTGGCGGTGACGATAACGTCAAAATTATTAATCTCCAAGCTCTTCTACAATCATATAAAATCTAAAGACGCTTTGGTTGTTTGTTTATTAGTTTTCTGCAAGTATTTTTGACTGGGATCAAATTTAGAAGAAAAAAATAATTGTGTATTCGATTTGAAGATGAAGCAGCGCCATTTGGTTTAATGCCGGACCTTCTGAAAGGCTTGTAGGTAAATCAAGGATCACTGTGAATACGTGAGTCAATAATAGAATTTTCAATTATGGATTTTTGCTGTTCTATTGTCATACTAATTCGATAAGTATCTAATTTCACAAAAATCTGTATTTAGTAAGGTACATATCTAATACCTAATTCAAGATCTATTTTGAATAATCTCTACCTCGATGTTCTCTTGGTTCTTGGACAATCTTGTTTGTTTCGTTAGAAATTGGGAACATTCAAACATGAATTATTGTCGACGCTCTATGAAGCTGCCGAAATGTTTCCTAACTTTCTTAGACATTTCCTATAACTTACAACATTATGTAATTTTGCTCTGTTCAACTAAGCCTAAATCCTTGAATAGGTAAGTTTCAGTAATTAATTGAAGATGGATTCTACCAACCTTTAAAAATATGTATTTGAAAATTAATTTGTCTCTAATATTAAACTAAAAAAACTGTAGACCTTGGTATCTCATCAATGTGTGATGGAGTATTGCTCCTTTGGAACACGATAAATAATACTTGGTATAGCACGTAGCTGGTCATTTGATTTCCACTCCAGAATGATCATAAAACATTAGTTAACCTTGCTAAATAGTTACATATCACGATAAATTTTTGAAAATTTGTGTAAAAGATATCTGCACTATGATGGAAGAGGCATTTTTTGATGGGAGAGTGTAGAAAGGGTTGATAGTAGCACTAATAGTGTTTTATTGAGTTACGTTGTTAAGGATTCAGTACATCATGATGTTTAGAATGAAAATCAATGATTAACAAGTATTGTGCAGTTTATTTGGTTGAAATATATAGTAACTACTGTACTCTGTAGTGTTTCATTTTGTTTGTTCATCTTCAGGGCATACAACCGTATGGTACACTGTACTTAGGCTTCTACCCAAATTTTCGTCCAATTTCGCTATTCGCTCGAGTTTTTCGATTCATCTCCGTTTGAAGACCGTGTATCATGAAAGGGATAACAAATATGAACGAAATCCGCAACAAAAGAAGAGATTAAAGAATAACTGCCGAAAATAAGGCTGGCGAAAGGGGAAAAATCATTGCAAACTTCTACCATCTGGCTCCAGCACACAATCTAATTTCGTTATGTAGCACGGAGATTCCGCGGTTTAATCTCTGACACATTTGGGAAGCGAACAATTCTCAACTGTGTTTTTATGCTACATTTTGCAAAAGTTTTCCAAATAGTAGGATTGATAGTAACTTGTTCGATTTTGAATCAGGTCGCTTATATTTTGGGACAGTATGGTCTAGTCTGTCACTCCGGGTATAACCCTTAGCAACAGGGGCGGCTGCTGACAGGAGCACAGGCGCACCCCGCACCCCTGGCCAAAATGAAAAAGGTACCTGATGATAATAATATTAAAGTATAATATTATCATACTGTTTTCCAACTTTTCCCCATGAATCCTCATTGAAGAGCAGAAGAGTTTCAAATTCATGCGCCCAACCTCAGGATGGGTGTTAAGATGGTGGAGTTGTGAGTTAGGTGAGGGGAGTTAGGGGTTCGCTGTCTGGGAGCAACAATACGGCTCTGCTCGCGATGGGCGGAGCTTGGAAGTGAAGCACAGTGTTTCACGCCATTTGATTTGATTTAGCTCCAAAGAATGAACCCATGAAAATAAAGCACGCAAAATTTCTGAGTGCACAAAGAGTTGTCATCACACTCGCTAAGAATGCTACAGTGTGCAAGAATCACCAAAACACACTCTTATCCTATCATCAGTTGATTCTCCCCCAACCCTTGTGATTAAACTGTATCAGCTGCAAATACGCGATGAATACAATGGTATATACCGTGAGTTTGCGAAATTGTTAGTGGAGCCACGACTGATTATTCACAATGCAGTGGTCCTTATGCCACTACTGCAACAAACCTCATAGGCAAGCAGAAATCGTTACACGATTCGCAAGTTTAACCCTCATTACTATGAAAAGGTAGATTGGCTCTACGAATGTGAGGTAAGTAATAAGCTTTTCTGCTTCCTTTGCCTTCTTTGCTGCAAAACTAGGAATGAAGCTCGGGTTAAGGATAGAATTGGGCTTTCATCTCCACGATGATTCTTGCTGAGCAGATGAATTTCTACTGTTGCAAAACACGGTTTTCTAAATTTGGACAATCATTACAATTATTTTTCTTTTTTAATGGTACTAACATATCTACTAGTGAAGTTCTTTAAAAGGTGGGATTGAATCGTTTGTTTCACGATTCGAAGCCGAGAAAGCGGACAAGATTTTGCATATTGACAGTTGAAAATTGAATTTTGCTGGGAAAACACATTTTTGTCTTACGTTCCCTTCGTGGTTGTCCCTTACAGTCTCGGTTGCACCCCCAGAACTTCAGGACAACAGCCGCCACTGCTTATCACTGTTCGTATCTGTATTGTTTTAACTCCCAAGTTGATGGATCATTACGTTTAAATGCTTCTCATTTCATAGATTCCCTCCAAATAATTTGTACATGTACGCAGGAACCGATCTGTAACGTCCGCAACACGAACGTACGTATGGAATCCCATATTCCTTGCTAACCTTTGACCTCATTATATTAATTCTTACCTTCAACATGGCTCAAGGACGAAAAGGACATTACATCTTTCAACCAAACAGCCTCCATTTAAATGAGATATTTGATAGATGGGTACGTGTAGTTTGGGTCGTTTTGGGGATTTCTAAATTTTTGTGTGTTTAAATTACTCATTTGCAGGTTTTTTAGTTGGGCTGAGAAAATAATTCTTGGTTTCTCAATGACTGAGGACCAACTACCGATTTTCTCATTGTAGAACCACTAATTTAGGCATAAACTACTCCGTACTTCTTGTAATAATGTTTTTTTCAACAGAACAAGTTTTGAAAACCAAGCAAAGAATGATCTATAATATGTTTGAATTACAATCAACATGCTCAATGCTCTTACAACTTTTGTATGCTCTGATTGTGCAAATTAAGAAAGAAAAAATGGTGTAGTTTGGTGTGGTTGGTGATCAGTGTTTGGTGTACTGTGGGTTCTAACGATGGTATGATTCGTACGTCTTACAATGTATGTCTTGAAAAATGGAATGGAATGGAAGATTGATTGCCACAAAATCTTGATGGGGTTGCCACAAACAATAAAACAGGATGGTGTGCTAAAAAGGATTGATGTTTGGCTTACTTCATAACGTAGCTCCTATTCATGGCATAACTACTTGCCTACGTCTATACTACATGAGTGATCACGAAAATGGACTATGTTTTAGGAAAAAAGTAGGTACCTACATCTTTCAAGAAATCATTTATGTCCCTAATTCACTAAAAGGTTACTTACCTCAGTGCGTCCGCCATGCCAGGCCATTTGATCAAAAACAGGCTACCATTACTTTGGTATTTATTAAAGAAGTGTGACAGTCTACAATTTGACAAATATTTAATATTGTGGTATTGGTTGACTTCTAAGAGAATGTTCTAAACCAATTAAAGAGTTTCTAAATAGTCAATTTCATTTCATGGACTATAAAAGTGTAGGGTTCATTCTGGTTGTAAAAAATGTATGCTTATTGGTATATTATTTAATTTTTACGTATTGAATGTCAATGGTTGTTCATGTTTGGTGTAGTAGCTGATGGTTGTTTACAGCTCTCCCATCAGAAAGTTGCCTGTTTCTTGAATGTGTTGTGGAGTTGGTGGAAAGATATTTCACTAGTTGTTCCTCGTAACTATAAATTAGAAAAAGTACCAGGACAGGTGGAAAAGTTTGGCTAACAACGAGTGATAAATAGTTGCGATGATAACGGGTAATAAATATACCTAAGAATACGCGCCTCGTGGGCAACATTCTAATGGGAGACCTACCGGTGCCTACTGATTTAAACCCCTCCAGAAAAAAAATGTTGTGTCGTGTAGTAGTTGGACTGTTGGTGCATTTGAAGGATCCGACTTGAGTGAAATTTCAGAAAGAAGTCCACTGGTTGAGCAGAAGGAGAGATTGAGGAAGCTTTGGATGTTCTAAATCAAATTACATTCTCCGTGGCCAAAAGCAGTTTGAATTTCACATCGTGAAATGAGCGGTAAAGCGGCTAGTTATAGGTACGTCATCAAAATTCTACTCGTTTTTTTACGTTGTTACCTTACAACGTGACTAAACCTACTAGGGCAATTGATGTGAGCTTCCGTGGAAGGTCACTATCAATCTGTCCACCGTTTGGATTTTTACGTGGTGAAGAGTCGTGCTGATAAATACGCTATTAGGTCGGTCATTAGGCCGAAGCATAGTAGCAGCTCCATGATAAAAATGCAGTTTCTGGACACATACTAAACAAATGTCATGACAAGAAAGCAGAGCTGTATTATAGGGGAGCAATAATTGTCAAAACGACGTTTTAATTGGTAGGATTTTTTTTAAACGAACACCAATATCATGGAAGTGAGTTTGAAAAGAGGCAGAACGAAAAAGAAAAGTAGTGAGGAAAATTATACAAAAAAAAATATAAGTAGGTATACGGTCGTTTCTTGTTGCGATACGTGGGGTTTATCTTACCAACGGAGTGGCCAATATTATGCCGATTCGGCTGAGGACGGCCGGGAGTCGCTGTAACCACAGAACCACACCTAATTCTCAAAAAATTCACACCTGCAGCCCAAAATTTTGATTTTCCAGACAAAAATGTGTCGTGGGGGGGAGGGGGAGTTTTCGGGACAATAAATCACAATTCAGAGGGTTGTTTGAAAGATTTTGTGAAGAATATTCTCGAAGGAAGTGACTCAATAAATTCGTTATATAGGGTGTCCCACAAGTTGTTCACCCTCCTCCTTCTAAAATCGTCCAAATGGGAGTAAACAAAAAAATTGGTTCGAATCATCATATTTTTTTGCAAGGATCTTAAATTTCATATTTGCGCGACTATGCACAAGGGACACTAAGTTACTTATTTTAAATGGGAACCCCAATTTTTCATTGCAGGTTCGGATTGTACCCAAAATTTCACGAAAATAGGATCCCTCAACCAATTTTTTTGATTAAGCGCAACCGGTTCAGCGAGCACGCAAAGTTGCGCAACCCCAAATGTGTCAAATAGTGTATGATAGTAAACTCAAAGTGTGGCACATAATTTTTTTTTTTTGTTTTTTTTTTTTTTACTCTGATTTGCGTGATGCTATCCGTTTCATGATTCGACGCAATTTTTGCGGAATAATGACCGAAATTTATTTTGCATGAAAAATCATCATTTATGCCGACTTTTAACTTTCAGTTATGATGATTTTGGTTTATTATTCAATAATAAACCATTGTAATCGATGATTTTTCACTTGATCACCAAAGATGGTTTAAATCTCTATTTTTAATTTTCCGAACCAGACCGCCAAAATCAATCCCCGTAAAAATCTGAAAACGGTAGCGAAATAAACAAATTTTGACAAAAGGAAAAAATGAGTCGAATCAAGAAACGGATAGAATCACGTGAATCAGCGTTAAAAACAAATTTCATGTGCCGGCGTATATAAGGGGGGGCCCCCTCCGAAATTTGGAAAATATAAATTAATATTGTATTTTTCGGTCCAAAATAATGTTAATAAAAGGAACCTTTGTATCAATCATGTATTTTTTTACACCTATCCAAGTTATTAACTGAATATTATTTAGGCCTAAACTAGGTATGCTTTCCTCTGAGAAAAGAACCACTTTTCTATAAGTTTTTTTTTTTAGTGCTACAATAGTTGAACATGTGATTTTCGACACCTGATTTGAAAAACTTTCCGTACCCCCCTATGAGTGGGGGGGGGGGGGGGGGTCTTTTAAATAACCCCCAGACCCCCCGTTTTCTCGGCCCCCTCCGAAAATATTACATATATACGCCACTGCTATGATCCACTATTTGACAATGTTGGAGCTGAGCAACTTTGCGTGCTCGCTGAAAAAATTGATTGAGGTGATCAAATTTTAATGAAATTTTGGGTAGAATTCGAATATGCAATAAAAAATGGGGGTTCCCATTTAAAATAAGAAGGTTAGCGTCATTTTCGCGGGGTGCGCAAATATGATATTTGAGATCCTTGCAATAAAATATGAAGAATCAAGAAAATTTTCTTTGTTTACTTCCATTTGGACGATTTTAGGAGGGGGGGGGGGAGCAACTTGTGGGATACCCCGTATTACAACGAATATCGATGGTTCTTGATTAGAGCGGGAAGCGTCACATTTAAGAGTGAATTGAAACGAAGAATTTGGTGCCAAAATGGTTAATATATTTTGATTTGTGAAATACCAAATGAAAAACTCCCATCACTCTAAAACTGATTACTGTGGATACCTGCCTCTTACTTCGCAATATTCAAGCTCCAATGAAAAGTGTACTTAAGACTTGATTTATTCTTGAGACTTCTTTGTAATTCTGCGGACCGCGGTCCAAACTCAGAAAGGTTTGCTCCTCATGTCCACATCCTAACTCTAATAAATTGAGTAGATAACTGAATAGAAACTTGGGAAATCAACCCATATTACCTAGTTCATCAACCGATGCTTTGACTAAGTCAAGATAGTCAGGTTATTTCTAAAAACCTGATTTCAACTTTTCCAAATTTAAGAGCTTTTTTCCAGTTTCAAACTTTCATTTATATCGAAAATGCAAGTCTGTAAATACGTTTGATTGAAGGAGTTATTTTCTATGTTTCCAATCAAGCAGAGATGCTGATGTTTGATAGTTGAATCAATCAGAGTTGTTAGAAAAGTAATTCGATTACCCATTACAAATTCCAATGACTTTTGAAGACAGGTAATCGCGATTACCAGTCCAATTACTGTAATGGTAATCGAAAAAACGATTCGTTTTTCCGATTACAAGTAAATGGTAATCGGAATGGAGTAATCTGATAATTCGATTACTTTTTTTAATCCGATTACTGCATTGGTAGAATGCGAATTTCATGCCACAATGATGGATGACACAATGTTATCTATTTAATATCGTATAATACAGATGTCATCTATTTAACACTTTCTATTCGCTATACTTGCTATGCATTATACATTGATTGCAAAAGTGTAAAAGTCCGTAAGTTGAAATTTTCGTCCAAGTAATTTTTCTTTCAACCTTGCGTCTTAAACGCATCAAACCTGTAAGAATACATCCCCCATGGAATGGACCCGGTCTGGAAAATCGTTATTTTCTGTAAAAAGTGTTTTCCCTTTTAAATCGACTTGTTTTTTTGTAAGGAATTAATTAAACTCGGAATTGATTAAAAGTAATCGGGATGACGATTACTTTTTCCGATTACAAGTAATCGTAATCGTTCTTTCAATTACCATTATTTGCAATCGGAAAATGTAATCGTTTTTTAACGATTACCATTACAGTAATAGGAATGGTAATTGCGATCACTTCTGGATTAATTTCAACCCCAAAACTTCGGATTTTCAATCTCCTTTTTACTGAAATCGTTACTAGCCAAATATACGTCATTACAATGAAAGTAATCGGAAAATTATTCATTCCTCAAAGTAATGATTACATCTCAACTCTGGAATCAATTACATGTAGCTGATTCAATAAATGCTAGCCCAAAACCCATTCTTTGAGCAAATCGGTTTATCATCAATAAATAACATTCATAAGAAGTTCATAACAATGAACATAATTTTATGAAGATTTTTAAATTCATTTTTAGGACCGCTGTTTCGCTACAACATTCAAAAGATTGAAAAGACAATAACTGGGGAATACATTGAATAACCTATTGTGTCTTGCTGATATACATCAAGTCTTAAGAAATCGCTATAATTCACCAACAGTCAATCCATCTTCTACAGCCAATGTTTGATCGGTTAGATTAAATTTTTCGTTCTACTAACGATTAGGATGTAGTATTTCTTGTCCCTCCCTTGGGAACGTCAAATGACCCTCCATTATAATATAATGAATGAATGAATAATATAATATAATGAATATTATTCATTAATTAGAATTCTGTTTTTTCAGCCGGCTCACCGATCCTTACTTCACCCACCTATCGGCTTTTCGATAATTATCATCAAATTAATACTTTGATAATAATTGATTAATTTGTTACGATTTTTTTCCTAAAATTGTTTTCATCTCCTCTAAGGCATACAATGTCTGTTGCAAAATAATTGTATAATTCCTAAAATCGCATATATTCATCCTTAATTTTGATCTTAAACGTTTCTTGGACCACGAATATTCCCACTTCTTATACAAAGCAATAAAGAAAAGAAAAACCCTCAACAAGTTTCCTTTCTGACGGGAATCAAGGTATTACATCTATACCTATTGACCTTAAATTTTTGTGGGTGATTGCCTGAACTCCACTTTTTCTTTCACTACGGAATCCTCTTTGGGCGCTGATATCATCTGTCATTATTCATGATTAATTTGCACGTACCTAACACATCCGATATAAAATTTAGACAAGATCTTCGTTATCTAAGTTGATTAATACAAGTTTTATGAAGTCCTGTACTGTAAATATTGATGGCATTCAAGAAAATTACAAAATTTTACTAGGTATTTTCAGTAGGTATGAACTTCGAACTGAATTGAGAAATAAATAATAATAATATTATCCGTGACAGAAAATGTCTATACCTTTCTAACTGCAGATTTTTCAAATGTTTCTGAACAATAACTGTGTACTCATTCTGCTATCACAATTACCTTAGAATTTCAAAGTTATTCACTGCCATGAAAGCTTTTCCTTGTCAAATAATATTTAACGAACATTTTAAACTAAATTCTAAAGCATTGTCTTAAATTGTGTCACAATTTACTTATTTGCAGGTTTTTTTCCCTTTTGCAGTTTTTTGGTACCTACACTCCCAACTCCAAATAAAAGACAGAGCATTTACGTTTATTAATTTCTACCAACTTACAGCATCACATAATAGTCAGCAGGATCGAACTATACGCTAAGTTACCTCATTTGAAGTTCTTCCTATAATGAGATTTTAATTTGAATTCTGCCCTGTTTCTGAAAAACAATGTCACAGACAGGCACAAGCAAGGGAGATACACAATCGAAATCCACACAGAACTCAATTAGCTGAAATGTTAAAGAAACTGAGTAAGAAGAAATCGAAAGAAAACACGAATTGAGAAATTATAGGTAGGAAGCTGAAGCAACAATTAGCGATAGATAGCGTTAAACATTTAGAATGATGTTCAGCAGAACATTTAGATGAAGTTTGCCATTGTGAGATGCAGAAGAAGGTACAAACTGAAACCAGTCCTACTATGAATTTGATTAGTACGTTTATCTGCCAATTACACACAGACTTGTTACTTGAATTATTGGAGTAAGTCAATAGTTTGGAGTGAATCATTCAGCATAAAATAACGACAGCCTTACAGTCTTGACAAGGATACGCTAATTGTCCGTTTAGTAGGTAGGATTATTCCATGTTACATTTGTGGTTTCTGTTGAGGCAAGTTACACAGAAAACCCATAAAATCCGACATTCTTGTATGAAAAGAATATTACGGGTTTCAAATTGTAGGACACTCCTCAACAGTTGACGTCGAAATCAATAGCTAGATTCTAATTTTAGGTACGTTCTCTTTAGACGTTATAGTTGCCTACGGAGCGGGCAATAGATAACAGATAGAAAGCAGTATAAAAAGGGTGGGTGGGAGTTTTTCCTTGTTAGTTCTTTCAATATTTGATAATTCTTTGACTTGGATGGGGATGATATCTCAAACAGAGAAAAGAATAATGCAAAGTGCCATACGAGAACAAACTGGTTACACACAGCATGTGACATAGTGTTGAAGAGATGATATTTGAACCTACCATTATACCGACAAAGTGATAAACATTAGTCACTGGTCTACAAAAATTAGAATGGCTCTTTCGAGAGAATTCTGATAGAACTATGGAACATTCTGTTGAGTGTCAATTCGAGTCTTATGGCCTCAATTTTGGGTCAGGGTTCTTGAAAACTCCCGATTTCCCCTCCATAATCTTGTTTATTTTCTCCACAAACCACGAGTGAAGAATTGCTCGTGAAGACAGAATAAGCACTGTGAATTCTCCAAGGGATTAAGTACACATCATATGGCACTTACTTGGAAAACTCGCGTCAAGATCTGTCAGTTAAAAAAAATCGATTTTGCCCTTTAGTGACAGAGCCGTTTTTGTGACAACAATCTTTCCAGCTTCTTTCCGGGAGTCTTAATGATTCATTATCGACTCCAAGAAATAGGTAATTCGTTGTACTTTAGTAGGTAATGCATTCAGATTGGATCACGTGCCTAGCGCGTCATCAGTGTTGTCCCCCATTGGATGGATCACGCGCCTAGCGAGTGTTGCGGTTTCTTGTATCCGCAATACCACATTTTTCGCATCCGACTAATAAAGAGAACTTGATCTATTTTCCCGCCCTCCTTAAGAGTCTAGACTCACTACAGATGACGCAATTTACGCGTTTCTCCAACCAGACCACGTCTAGCCAATCGGCTGTTCGGGATTTTTTCTAAATATTTTTTTGCTATTCTGAAATTATACGGAATTTATAAATTGCTGAGATCAGTATTTGATTTTGAAATAGACAGATTTGGTTTTGTTTTATTGAGATTGTTCTATAAAAAAAACGCTCCAAATTATTATGAAGGGGTTCATTATTTCTGTATCAGAATAAACCCCTATTATGCAAATCGCTGTTTCGTCTATATTGGACATAGCCTTAGTAAATCCTAAATAATAAAGATATCCTTTTGTAAATAGTAACTGCTGTTTGTTATTTAGATAATTTATGTTTCTTACAGATGCCAAAATCCAAAGAAGAGGTTGTCAACTTAGGGCCAGATTGGAAAGGCTTAAAAAGGCAGCAAAATTTCAAAAAATTAACTTGAATAATCGCAATACGACTAAAAATAGTCAATTTTATCATTTTTTAGCAGAACGATCCCTGAATTAGATGATTAAAAAAAAGAGCTCAAACGTATGCTAAACATTTTTAATTAAACTTCATTAAAATCAATAAAAAATGAAAATCTTTGTTTTAATAGATTAAAACCATTTAGAACAAGTTTTTCCGCAATACTAAGCATCTCATTCTTTGTTTCTTGGCATACAAAGAGCTCGTATTTCATCTCAATTTAACATGAATGTACTAAAACAATTTTGTAAAATTCGCTCGGACAGCCATGCTCATTTTTTCAAGTTCCCTCACTAATTTCTTTTTATATGTATTTTTAGTTTTATTTTACGTGCTTATTTACGAAGATGTGCTGTAAGCGTTTTGTGATAAAAACACTCAATACATCAATTTCTTATCAAAAACATCAGCTTTCAGCCAGGTGACCAAGGGAGGGAACAGGTTTCCCACATTTTCAGTTTGGAAGGGTTTGGAAAACGATCCCCATAATTATGAGTGATACTAAAATTATTAATCTTTAGTACATTCGACAGCCAAATAGAATTTCTATATACACTGGAGACCAAAAAAACCGGCGCACTTCAAGATTTGTGTTGTTCTGTCTGGTAGAGAAATAAAGTTGGAAGAAATTTGAACATTAACATAACATTTATATTCTGTGAAAAGAAAACAATCACGGTACCTCTGAACTGCCCGTCGAACCGTTGTTTCAGGCAGCCCAAGGGCCCTGGCCGCATAACGTTGGCTTCGGCCGTCCTCTATTAATGCAACAAGTCTTGCGACCACACACGCGTCTAAAACCATCTAAACGGCAGGTATACTTTTTTAAAACTTGATTCAAAAGGAAAAGGATCGAGAAAAATGTTTTAAAAAGGCACAATGACAAAAACGGCTTGTGTTGACAGCTCTGAAGGCAGACTGTTGAAAAGTCCTTTAGGCTTCTATCGTGAATTCAAGAGAGCATTACAGTAGGCCCTTGGGCTGCCTGAAACAACGGTTCGACGGGCAGTTCTGAGGTACAGTGGTTGTGCTCTTTTCAAAGAATATAAATTTTATGTTAATGTTCAAATTTCTTCCAACTTTATTTCTCTACCAGACAGAACAACACAAATCTTGAAGTGCGCCGGTTTTTTCGGTCTCCAGTGTAGTTTATCTAATAAAAACGGAGTAGGATAGAACGTTGTCTATATTTCCACGAAAGTAAAGAGTTACACTGTTAAATCGATTTCGACGGTTAGGCCATCATCAGTAACAAACATGAACTGAAAGTACATCACAGAAAGCGTATCTTATATAGGATCGAGTGAGAGGAGATTGAATCCTATTGGCTCAAGGAAGTGAAAGGGGGCGGGGAGGACCAACCAATGCCACTCAAGGCTTACAAAGTGAAAGGGGCACAAACAGTATCATTATGGAGAGGCGGAACCAAACAAGAAAGAACCCAATAATGGAGAAATATTTTGAGGAATGACATCATTTAAACATTTTCCTGACCTATCACTTTTGACAATTTCGAATTTTTCTAGCACATCCAACATACCTCCCTTTGGGCAAAAGTGAGGAAATTCTACATATTGCCTGTTTGTCAGATCAAAACTGAAACTATGATTGGATTCATTCAGATGACTTGCAAAGGCGGAATCACCCTTGTTGTCCCTGAAATCCTTTTCATGCTCTTTTATTCGTTCCCTAAATTTCCTACCAGTTTGACCACAGTACTCAAGCCCACAAGAACATTTTAGTTTATAAACCCCACTTTTATCCTGAACGTTAATTTTATCCTTAACCGTACCCAAAGAAGATTTGAGATTATTTTTATTCTTAAACCCAACGTTGAAACCCCTGGACGACAGAATTTTACCGAGTTTATCCGAAATTTTCCCATAATAAGGTATACTAATCCACTTTTTCTCTTCCAACTCCGTCCGTAGACTTAGCCCGTAGTTTATCTATTTCTATTCCATGTATCCCAACCACCAGAGGTCCAAAACCCCAACCACGATTTGTTGAAGATTAAAAAAAGTGACCAAGGTAAGAAGAGGTCTTCCCCTGTCTATTCCACAATAGGAACCTAAGAAAGAGCACATTTGGTCCCAATATCAGTCAACTTCTACACTCTGACGTGGACCACTCGTTACCTGTACTCAGCGGAAAGGTTTTTCAAGACCGAGTTACGCTCAAAATACCAATTCCTTTTTGTAGACCAGTGTTGTACGACAATATCTTGTAATATTAGGAGTAATTGGTAAGCGAAGTAGTTAGGTACCTGGGTCACGGGGTTTTCTCCAGGTCTGTAGACGACGTTGTGGAGAGGGCGCTTTCGGCCCACGTAGTTGACGCAGACGAACTCGAGGAGACTCGCGTAGATGAAGCACATGCAGACCCCGTCCCAGACGTTCATCGCTGTCAGGTTCGACACCACCGGGAGTGTCGATCGGAACCCGTTGGAGGTTGTGAAAAAATTGAGCATTGTTGTCACACCTGAAATTGAGTTTATCAATGACAGTAACCGTTTCCTTAGACTTGTAATTATTTCATGCCTGCTGAACAGCGAAGCATTCCGCTTGTAAGGAGTTTTTATTTTTTGTTCGGAAACAATTTACACTTTTCGTTGAGCATTTCTCAGCTGGTTAACCCAAAATACACTTGTTTCTCAGACATTGCTATTGCTCTGAATGACAAGGGTTGGATACCGATTAGTTTCATGCATCCAGGTTCCTTTCCAAGGATTCCGTACCTATAAATTCATTTGGTACAACCGTAATCATAGTTCGCCTGAATGAAATTGGTCGCCCTGGTAGATTCTTGAAAATGCTAAACCTGATCATAAACCTGACGACTATTGGCTTTAAGGATATCATCTGGCTGTTGCAGGGATAATCGCCTCTGCCATGAAAGGGGCAACTAATCCATTTATCACCTTCTTGTTACATGTTAGCAGAGCCTGGTTGAAATCCACTCATCCTATGATAGATTTTGTCTTTCCTGAAGCCCCTCTCTATCGCACTGCCCCATGGACTAAATACACAATAACTTTTCGAACATTACGCCTCAAAAAATAAATACTTACCTCTGCCCTACCTATTGAAAGCCCCTTCCCCCTATCCCTTTTTTATAGCCTCGAAAGTGTGATAGATTTGGATATTTCCTCCATCGCCATTCCTGAAACTGCTCTTGCTGAGCATAAACCTTTTAGGCTTAGGAATGTCTACTGGGTATTGCAGGCATAATCGCTACAAGCTCCAATTTCAATGAAGGAAAGTGGGGGAAATACCCGCCGAGGGCAAAGAAACTCAATGGCTCTTTGGATAGAATCCACGCAGCTAAAATTTCGGACACCGGGTAGCGGTTCCTTCTTGATAAAAATCAGTCGCTCTCCAAAGCTCTGGCAGGTTTTGTCGATTGATTCGGAGGAAATGCGTCATGTTTGTTTTACCATGTTTTCAAGTAATATTTCGTCTTGTTCTAAGTGAATTATTTCAATATTGGTTTGAGCTATTTTCAAAGTACAACTGGGAGGACCTAGCCTCATTGTTCATCTTCACATTCCTGCACTAAATCCCCCATTAACACTTGTTTAAAATTTTCAGGTATCTCAGGTTTTCATAATCTATTTACGATTTTCGGGACTCCAGCCTACATTCATTCTGACCGCGGCACTACCTTTCTCTCTAGAGACCTCACTGCATTCCTCCATGGTCAAGGGATAGCCACTAGTACATCAACCCCGTACAATCCTGAGGGGAATGGCCAAGTTGAGAGATATAATGACATCCTCTGGAAGACAATGTCTCTAGCGATGAAAAGCCAAGGACTAGAGACAACCCGATGGGAGGAAGTGCTCGAAGATTCGCTGCATGCCATTCGATCTCTCCTATGTACTTCAACAAACTGCTCTCCTCACGAAAGAATGTTCAGCCATGCGCGAGGATCAACAAATGGCGTCGCCATACCTTCGTGGCTGATCAAGCCAGGGAATGTCTTCATGAAATGCCGCGTACGAACTTCAAAATACAACCCGTTAGTTGAAGAAGTCGAGCTAATTGAGGCAAACCCAGAATATGCTCTGGTAAGAAGGCAAGATGGAAAGGAAACGACCGTTTCCTTGAAGCACTTAGCTCCTGCCGGGGACGAATCTATCTTCGGCCATGCACAAAAAGACAATAACAGCGTTCCTGCTCAAGAAGTACAAGTTCCTCAGATTTTGCCAGAACCCGATGACCCCAACCTCCCTCTCACAAGAGATGCACTTCGGGAAGCTACGAACTCTGACTGTCAGACCCAGCCTCCTGAGTTAAGAAGATCCCAGAGATCGAGAAAATCTCCAAATTACTTACAAGACTACGTTCTAAATTAAAAGGGGGGAGAATGTGGTAGATCACCTGTCATTATACTATACCTGGTTGTTAGGGTTACTTCACTACGTTGCAACAACCAATATTTCATTATTCTGTTTCCTAATTCTGTACGTGAAGTTTAGCGAATAAAATTGTTATAAAGTAAACCTTTTGGAACTAAGGCTTTTATTCGCTAAACTTCACGTACAGAATTAGGAAACAGAATAATGAAATATTGGTTGTTGCAACGTAGTGAAGTAACCCTAACAACCAGGTATAGTATAATGACAGGTGATCTACCACACTAACCATCGCAGTTTTAAGCGAATATTTGAGTACATCTCGTTTGTATTTTCGAAACACGAATGAACCAATATTGCAGTTTCTTTTTTTAGGTGGTTCTATGGTGTCAGTCCAACTTACCAATCATCACTCTGGCGGGCACTGCGTTCCACTCAAGCCAAAACGTAATGAACGATGACGTGACTAAAATTATCCCTGGTATAAAAACTGTCGTGAAATAGAAAGCTCTGTCCCGTGTAAATATAAGATCCACTTTTAGACAGCTGTAGTTTCCTGAAAAAAAAAAAAAAAAAAAAAAAAAAAATTAGTTAATAAAATTAGATAGAGAAGAAATGAAATTAGTAGGGAGATAGCAATGGTTCTCAGATAATTACGTTAGTAGGAAATTACAACAAGTAGGAACCAAATATTTGTAATAATTCACAGTTCTTGAAAAAGTGAAGAAAAAAAAATTTCGTTTACAGAATTGAGTTGGGTCAGACTGGAGTAAAATAAACAGGTTTTTCAAGCGAAAATTGCTGCATGAATATCAAAAATCCATTTTCAATGATTCATGTTTCAGCATGATATATGTAATAAAAAAAATAAGTTTGATAACAACAAATCGGCGAATCTTCCAATAAATCACCTAATATTTTAATATCATTTGAAAGAACATTAAAATATGTTATGTGGACCTAATAACACAACAAGTTAATATTTCCAGTCTCGAAGCATGACCGTTTGATCAAATTTTCATTCATCGTGTCTTTTTTTAATTGGGTTGATGTTCAATTGTTTTGGTTTTTGTGAATTTTGTACTCCAAGAAATAATCGATGTTTTCAAAATAAAAAAAGCTTTTTGTAAATGATCCTCTGGTACAAATACGACATTTAAAAATATTGATTCAGCACGTTATTTGCTCCACGTTAGTCAGGTTTAAGTGAAAATTTCTGAATTTATAATTTACAGTTGATCAATTTTTTCCAGTTATCAAGTTATATTTTGGTGAATAAAAGCATCAATATGAATTCATTTTTATTTGTTCTTTTGCCTTATTCAATGATTTTTTTTTGCACATTATTTGAAATGCTAACAATTTATAGACCTGAATCTATTGATTTAGATGATCATATTTTCCAATAGAAAGCTTGTTTTTGCCGTAACAACGGAGTTTTCATCTTAATCTTGAGAAGAGTTACAGTCTGTAAAAGATGCTTCAGACTGCATCCAGGTGGAATTCCACGATGAAACACAATCCAAATGAAAATTCAGATTTGAGCGAAAAGTAATTTCCTTTTCCAGGAGGGGAACCAATGCTGCCGCTCCCTACAGGTGGACTTGGAAACAACAGTGATTAGGACGGCGCAATGGTTATACCTGACCCGCAGGACCGTCAGGTCTTGAAGGAGGGGTCGCTCTTGCCCCTTTTTGAGCCGGACCTCCAAGCTTACGACATGGTACCTATACACAGGGGAGGCAATGTTTTCACTATCGGGATTTCATCGTTATTCTCCAAAACCGAATTCTCTATTCCCATTTTGTATTTTAGGAATTCTGAACAACTTTCGAGGACAATTTCTTTTCAAGAATATGGAGTTATTGCAATAGCTTAATTTCTATCGATAATTGCCCCATTTTTTTTTTTTTTTTTTTTTTAGTTGGTTTAAGATAAAACTGGTAGAGGTGTAACGCTCTTTCTAACTGGTTTTGGTTTATTATTCAATAATAAACCATTGTAATCGCTCTGGAAAAAAAAATTCTAACACCCCTGAAAATTTCATGGTTTACGTTTCAAAGGGTGTAGAATCCGAATCTGCAATACAAATTTTCCCGTCCGTCCGCCGTACGCCGTACGCACGATATCTCCCAAACGGCTGGAGCAAAAGATCTGAAATTTTCAGGAAAAATCCATCTTGGTCCGACGACGACCCAATTCTTAAGCCAGCTCTCTCACTCAATTTAAAGTGCCCTTTAAGGGCTGTCAAAGTTTTGTAAAATCCCTAGAAACCTCAAAACAAGTCGAAGCGGCCTGAATGTGTACTATTTTTGAAGAACATACCATGAGGAATCGAATGCGACCCTCCTCACGTCCGTAGGTCAAACCATTCCCGATGTATGGCCCGATTTATGGTGCCAACATTTGCGTTTTTTGGTTTATTATTGTTTGTTTGTAACCTAGTGATGCCGATAGCGTCGAGTTGTAGTGAATGTGGATACTGGAGTGGTAGCCGATGTTGATACTTGTAGTTTATAGCCGATACACGGGTTGAAGTTCTGATATGCATGAAACGCTGATAATATATAGGTAAATATTATTCAATATTATTACTGGGGTAAATAAGTATTCTTATGTAGTAAGTATTCAAGGAGGCACACAAATATGATCAACTGATCAATCCAAATAGGTATTTTGGTTGAGAACAGATCTACGCGCTCCGTGCATATCTCCTGAAATTCAATAATCGCTCCATCCTGTGAAACACTCACACTCCAAAGCTTAGTAGAAATTCAAATCATGAACGCAAGCCAATTGAATAATAAACCCCAGTGAAAGAATTTGCAGCGTTTTTATTTCGATTTCAATGAAGCGGCTTGAAACCTTAAATGGTACATTATTTTGAAAAATAAGCGACCATTCGTAGTTGGTAACTGTACCGCGAAAAGGCTCTCAAGGTGGTGCCAAATTTGAATATTCATGAGGCAGCTTTCCTATGATCTTGGAACTAATGAATGCTATGCATCTTCCTTGAGCCGGTTGTTTAGGTGGTATTAGTGAACCTTGACTGTAAAGACGTGTAGAACTCTAGAGCACACATACATTCTGCCCAGGGTATTTTGTTGAACACTCTTCGTTTTGAGTTTACTATGCTCCTAATTCCAAAATAAAAAAATGAAAAAAGAACTATATATACAGGGTCTGCCACGAAACAATCCTCCCGCCTCTCCTCCCATGCACAAAATCGTAATTCCTGGTGTAAAACAATTTAAAAAAATCTGTATGTTTATTGCCAAGGATCTCAAAGCTGGTGTACGTTTCATTAATTGTACCTCTGTGCAAAAGTGCTCAATGTGCACCAACTTTATTGGAAACCGCCAATTTTGTTACAGCTTCTGATTGTAAGCTCGATTTCATGAAAATTTGACCCCTGTTTTAATGTTTTCGGGCCTGCGCAACCCATTCAGCGAGCGTTTACATTAATTGCACATGAATCTTAACGAGCCCAAAGTGTGACACGTTAATATTAATTGTTTTTCAACACTGATTAACGCGGTTCTCTAAGATGGATTTTGAAAATACGGAGCTAGATGGTTGCATTGAACTATTGTCCTGGATGTGATCGTGAGCGTGTGGATTGTTCTCTCAGTAATTATGGCATGATGGAGGATATTGTTCATTATATTGCAGTTTGCCCAATTTTAAGAGAAAACAGAGTCAAGTATTTTGGAGTTAGTACCATCGCACAGATTGATTTTGTTCATCTTCTAGAAAATGGAAATCAGTGGATTAGCTTTTTATTTCATTTTGAATAAGTTTATCTCGTTAATTAAACTTGGGTCAACTCCAAGTTATTATTATTCAATAATAAACCAAAAAAAAAAAAAAAAAAAAAAAAAAATCTAACCCCCCCGAAAATTCCATGGTTTACGTTTCAAAGGGTGTAGAATCCGAATCTGCAATACAAATTTTTCCGTCCGTCCACCGTACGAACGATTTCTCCCAAACGGCTGAAGCAAAAAAGCTGAACTTTTCAGGAAAAATCCATGTTGATTCGACGACGCCCCAATTCTCGAGCCAGCTCTCTCACTCAATTTAAAGTGCCCTTTAAGGGCTGTCAAAGTTTTGTAAAATCCCTAAAAACCTCAAAAAAAGTCAAGGCGGCCTAAATTTGTACTCTTTTTGAAGAACACTCAACGAGGAATCGAATGAGCCCTTTCCCAGGTCGGTAGGTCAAACCATTCCCGATGTATGGATCGATTTATGGTGCCAACATTCGCGTTATTTTGGTTTATTATTGTTTTTGTGTTGATATCAGTAACCTAGTGACGTAGTGATGTAGTAATGTGGGTACTGGAGTGAACTCCTAAGAGGCTTTGTAGCCGATACACGGGTTGAAGCATCCTAATAACCATTAAACAAAATTAAAGAAAAAAACGCTGCAAATTCTTTCACTGGGGTTTATTATTCAATTGGCTTGTGTTCATGATTTGAATTTCTACTAAGCTTTGGAGTGTCCGTGTGTTTCACAAGTGATAGAGCGATTATTGAATTTCAGGAGGCACACAAATATGATCAACTGATCAATCCAAATAGGTATTTTGGTTGAGAAAGATTTACGTGCTCTATGCATATCTCCTGAAATTCAATAATCGCTCTATCACTTGTGAAACACGGACACTCCAAAGCTTAGTAGGAATTCAAATCATGAACGCAAGCCAATTGAATAAACCCCAGTGAAAGAATTTGCAGCGTTTTTTACTTACGAAAAGTTGTTTAATTTTGTTTTGTATGTGTCTATATTTTTTTAAATAAAATAATTTTTCTCCTTCTTTTTCCTCCTTTACTTATACCTGAAATACAAGCTTGTGGTTCCCGGAAAAGTGTACTGGTTATTTTCTGTCCTTCAATGTAGAATAATAATCTTCTTTGTAATAATTTGCAGTATTTTACATCTTCATCATACTATTATTCACGAACAGTCCTAACTATTTTTGTACATTCAGCCTGAAACTATCACGAGGAGGTCTAAAGCGTTTTCATATAAAAACGATGAAAACCCTGTTTGCCCATGTTTGATATTTTATTCCGGCGTTCTTGGGACGTTGTGCGAAAAAACCTCTACGTTCCTCATACATATTTATGTAGAAACACTCTTGAAAGTTTGATTGCGATAGGCACCGGGGAGCGAGAGGTGTTCCGTAAAGGCCGTGTTTTTTAGGAATTTTTCAGCATAAAATAATTTGTTTTCGGGCTCCCGAGACCCATTCAATAAAGAGGCCGAACACGGACCGACGTATTTTGGTCCTAGAGCAGCCAGTAAATTTTTAACGAAATCGGAGGGGGCTTGAGCCAGTTCTGGTTAATGAAACGAAGAAAAAATTGAATCATGAAAATGCATCGGTATTTGAAAGGAAAATGACATCCCTTTGATGGAAACTTCCGAATCGTTTCTGTCACAAATACATCATGATATTTCCGTGATCTCTAGCGCGAAAAACCTCATGTGTTTCACGACGTGGTAAAAGGGATTTTTCCGGCATTATCTACTTACAGCTGTATCGTAAATAGGTAGGTTCATGTTCCATTCAAAACGTCAAGAATGTTAACTCATATATTTCCAGAAATCTAAAATTATGATGGTAATCTGACACAGTGATAACCACATATGGGATGAGCAGTGCTGAAAAAGATGAAAAACGCTGCAAATTCTTTCACTGGGGTTTATTATTCAATTGGCTTGCGTTCTGGATTTGAATTTCTACTAAGTGAGTGTTTGGAGTGTGCGTGTTTCACAGGTGATAGAGCGATTATTGAATTTCAGGAGGCACACAAAAATTCGTTTGTTGATCAATATGATCAATCAATCCAAATAGGTATTTTGGTTGAGAACAGATTTACGTGCTCTATGCATATCTCCTGAAATTCAATAATCGCTCTATCACTTGTGAAACACGCACACTCCAAAGCTTAGTATAAATTCAGAACATGAACGCAAGCCAATTGAATAATAAACCCCAGTGAAAGAATTTGCAGCGTTTTTTATGGTTATCAGAATACTTCAACCCGTGTATCGGCTATACACCCTTTTAGGAGTTCACTCCAGTATTCACGTTCACAAAATCACCAGGTTACTGTAATCAAAACAAAAACAAAATAAAAAATAACGCAAATGTTGGCACCATAAATCGGGCCATACATCGGGAATGGTTTGACCTACGGACCTGGGGAGGGGCTCATTCGATTCCTCGTGGAAAGTTCTTCAAAAAAGTCCACATTTAGGCCGGCTTGACTTTTTTTTGAGGTTTTTAGGGATTTTAAAAACTTTGACAACCCTTAAAGGGCACTTTAAATTAAGTGAGAGAGCTGGCTCAAGAATTGGGGCGTCGTCGGACCAACATGGATTTTTCCTGAAAATTTCAGATTTTTTGCTTCAGCCGTTTGGGAGAAATCGTGCGTACGGCGTACGGCGGAAGGACGGAAAAATTTGTATTGCTGATTCGGATTCTACACCCTTTGAAACGTAAACCATGAAATTTCCAGGGGGGGGTTAGAATTTTTTTTTCAGAGCGATTACAATGGTTTATTATTGAATAATAAACCAAAAAATGGATGTCATAATTCGTGTGATAATTTTCAGCGTTTCAATGTAGTTTGGAGCTTGAATGAACCTCTGTAGGTAATCGAAGAAGGAAGAATAATAATTTTACTATTACTAAACAATTATTGTTATCTTCCCCTGAAATGTGTTGGCTTATGTTTCAAATTGTTTAGAATTAAATAGAAAATTTTCTGCCATCCAGAGTTTTTTTCTGTACTACTAGACCCAAGTTACTGAAACCTGGATCATAAATCACATATGGAAAATAGTTGGAAATGAGTTCTCGGCATCATTTCATTAACATTGAAATCAGAAAGACAAAATGAACGAAGAATACTTCATAAAAATTACGGTCTTCTTAAGAATAGAAAAAATCGAGGCCACTCCGCGTTTGGCTTGTCAATTGAAGTCAACAAAAACAAAAATGCGGAGTGGCCTCGATTTTATCTGTTCTTAACAACAGCGTAATTTTTATGAAGTATTCTTCGTTCATTTTGTCTTTCTGATTTCAATGTTGATTTGTTCATAAAGTGCTATTCTTTCATTTTGCTTCACTAATTTCGTTTTCAATAAAAGTCTTGGATTGCCTTAAAAAATTGTCAATTCGGTTTGGAAAACTCCCTTTTCCTTTTTAGTAGTGAAAGTTTCTTAGATTGGAAAATTCTCAAATTGATTTGGAAAATTCTCAAATTGGTTTGGAAAAATCTCAATTTGGTTTGGAAAATTCTCAATTCGACTTGGAAAAGCTATATCAAGCCTCCGAAGGTTGATCATGTTGACCTCTTTTCGAATGAACAGCTCTATTAAACTTACCTCTCCAACTCCCTTTTTGGGGGCATATTATCGTTTGGTTTCGGATCAGGTACGCGTTGAGGGTAGTTAGCGATGGCGACTTTCGGAGTGTGTCTTCGTCATTCTTCCATACGTACATTATAGCTGACTGTTCATACGAAACTGCAAACAAAAGAAAGATAGCTATTAAGTATTATAAAATTAGACAAAAGTTATTACAATATGCTGTTAATGAAGGTAAATAAGGAGTAAAAAGGATCCCCCCTCCCTCCCGAATTAATTTGAATTTTCGTGGTAGTGTAAGAATCAACTTCAGTAATGATTTGCAGAAGCTCACCAGTAATTTAAACGGTGATTTATTGTATTCAAACTAAAGAACAGCAAGTACTCCGCTAATGCAGTGCAGTAACAGTTTGAAAGGGTGGACGGATTACAAACATCAATTTCAGAAATTTGAAAATAAAGTGTATTTGGTGGCATTAGAAACAGGTTCGTTTCTCCAGGATCTCGACATAAATTCAAATAAACATAGAGGCAGAAAAGAAGCTGAACCTGCCAGCATCTTTCTTGGTGTCAGAAAAATTAAGAACTATCGAATGCTGACTGCTATTGTCAGCATAGCGAAAATAATAGGGCAGCAGAGGACTTTTGAGCCACGTTCACTCCGTTCCTTATCTACCCCTTGCAAGGGTGCATTGCCTAAGGAATTTGTTTTTTCTCCGTAGAGAACTGAGGCAGCTTTAGATATGAAATGGGAAACATCATTGGTTACAGGATGTATTGGAAACAAGATCAAATGGCCACCATATGAGATGTGACAATAGAATCTATTGTCATCTGATGACACTCGAAAAACTCATAGACTCTAGACTGAAGCAGTGATAGCGACTATACTGAATTGGAAGATGCTGTTTTTGCAACGGTGGTGGGAGCGATTTGGAGAAAAACTGTAAACTACGAAAATAATGCAATCAGAAGTAACAATTTACAACAGTAATAAGTTGATAAATATTGTTGATTTTGAACTTCTTTTCCAGTATTTGAGGGAAAGTTGGGTGTGACATAGCTTCCTCGTTTTAGAAACATGAATGTAAATATAATTGGAATATTTTAAATATCCTTAAAAAGATTCTTAACTGTGAAAGATGTAGAAACAACGTAGTTAAGCGAAATCAACGATTTTGGTTTATTATTCAATAATAAACCATTGTAATCGCTCTTGAAAAAAAAAAAAAATTCTAACCTGCCCCTGAAAATTTCATAGTTTGAGTTTCAAAGGGTGTAGAATCCAAATCAAAATTTTTCCGTCCGTACGCCGTACGCACGATTTCTCCCAAACGGCTGAAGCAAAAGATCTGAAATTTTCAGGAAAAATCCATGTTGGTCCCGGCGACGCCCCAATTCTTGAGCCAGCTCTCTCACTTAATTTAAAAAGCCCTTTAAGGGTTGTCAACGTTTTTTAAAATCCCTAAAAACCTCAAAAAAAGTCAAGCGGCCTAAATTTGTACTCTTTTTGAAGAACACTTTCCATGAGGAATCGAATGAGCCCCTCCCCACGTCCGTAGGTCAAACCATTCCCGATCTATGGCCCGATTTATGGTGGCAACATTCGCGTTATTTTGGTTTATTATTGTTTTTCTGCTGATATCAGTAACCTAGTGATGTAGTAATGTAGATACTGGAGTGAACTCCTAAAAGGCTTTGTAGCCGATACACGGGTTAAAGCATTGTGATAACCACAAAAAACGCTGCAAATTCTTTCACTGGGGTTTATTATTCAATTGGCTTGCGTTCATGATTTGTATTTCTACAAGTGATAGAGCGATTATTGAATTTCAGGAGGCACACAGATATGATAAACTGAACAATCCAAATAGGTATTTTGGTTGAGAACAGATTTACGTGCTCTTTGCATATCTCCTGAAATTCAATAATCGCTCTATCACCTGTGAAACACGCACACTCCAAAGCTTAGTAGAAATTCAAATCATGAACGCAAGCCAATTGAATAATAAACCCCAGTGAAAGAATTTGCATAAACCCCAGTGAAAGAATTTGCAGCGTTTTTCCTCTTGCAAAAGTGCTCATCACTCCTGAAGAAGTTTTCACTTCATAAACCATGATACAAAGTGACTTTACTAATGGCACTGTTACGTGACTTCTTTCTAAGTTTTTCGAATGCAAGTGTTATGTGTGTGAATCAATAGTATTAAGTTTTAAATAAGAGTGAAACGAAATTGTTATAATTTCTTTGGGCCGAGTGATGATTTAAATTATTTAATCGTTTGAAATCTACGGAAACGTTTCCCTCAATTGACTCCCCATAATTTGTTGATTAATAATAAATAAAATAATATTTAGACGGTACTGATAGCCTTCGGGAACGTAATTACGAATCAGTATTCTCATCAATTAGGTATGTATAGTCATGAGTAACAATGAGGTATTATGAAATGTTGATATTAATGAATTGCCTTAGAAATTAAAATGCTAACGAGTATTTAAGGTCTTTAACCCACATCAAAACTGACAACTCCTCCCCCCCCCTCCCTACTCTGTCTTGCGTTACTTATAAAATCTGTCTCTGACGTTCACATATTAAAGTACTGAAATATATTTTTGATGGCGAATGAGACGTTAAAGCCGGTGTGTTAACGTCAAACTGTCTTGCTGAATCAGAGACACTTTGTTGTGCCGATGAACTTTCAACGGCTCTTCATATCCGTTTTGTAATCAAACGCCTCGCACAATAGTCGGGTCTGACAAGTGACACAAAGGGCTTAGCGGAGCCCGTCTCCAGTAATGGGAACCTAACGTGACGTCATCATTTTCAATTGGACGTTGCTAACAATCAATATTGGTTTCTGATACCAACAGAATACTATGGGCGTTCCTTCAGAGAATGGACTGGGTGAGCCGTTGTGATGATTGAAAGATTGACAAGAATTTCGGCTGCAGATCACTAATGCAGATCACTAAAAGATTCTTTTTTCTCCCCCAAGAATCGAAGAATCAATTCAAAATTTCGAGAATTGGTCCGATTCTTTTCATTTTGAAGGAAATTGTTGACAATTCGAACAAAAACAATCGAAAAGGAGCAAGAAGCATCACTGCTTATTACAATCGAATGACCAACAGTTGTTACTCATCTACAACTATCATCTCCTCATACACATTACTTATGTCTGGAATGATTGCGGTCAAGAAGTTGAAATTTGAAGAAGACCCTGTGCATCTATCCATGGTGGGTCAACAAAAATGTGAAAGAAGTTGTGTCCAAAAAATGTGAAAGATGTTGTTTCCAAGTTGTGCCCATAAGTAATGAACAAGTTTGCTCCGTGCACCTTCAGTGAGTACCATCTCATCTGGGGGTACAGGTAATGAACAAGCCGACAGATATGCGGATTGGATTAAGCAAAATAGACATTGGAAGTAGAACATGCTACGCGCATTGCAGCCCTGAGATCCTTCTGCAAACAAGGAACGAGTGGGTATTGTACAAAACTAGTGCTGGACTGGACAAGAACAATTGTACAAACAATAGTACAAATAGGAGAAAAGAAGAAGTGCATTTAATGCACTCTGACTCGTTTCAAAATTCAAAGACGTGTCCATTCTTGAAAAAAATCGATACTTTCATGAAATATTATAATTTATCAATCATGAATTTTATCCTTCTAATGATAGTCATTTAAAAATTACAAAAAAGTATCTATTGTCAATGAATTTTCTAAATAAATTGTCTCATTCTAATAAGACTCTTTTAAAAATTTCAAAAAAGTATCGATTCTTGAAAAAATCGATACTTTTTGAAAAAATCGATACGATATTTTTTGATTCTTCCCTAAAAGATCGATACGATTTAAATCGATTCTTTTGTTGCATCCCTAGGGTGTACTCTTCATTGCCGGACTTGCTGTCAGGCGCACCATTGGAAAGGGTATAGGCTAAACTGCACGACCGTACGGTCTTGAAGGAGGGGTAGACCTTCTGCGCCGTTAGTATGGCTGGACGTCGAGTAGTGTATCAGACTGGCCCAACTGGTTAAGTACTTATGGATTGTTTTTCTAAGAAAATAAATTAGTTCTGAATAAATGCAAACAATTTCTCATGGCTTTTAAATGTAATAAGCTATGACTAAACTTTAAAATCAGTATTATATTTTATAATATCGTACTATAATATGACAGAAAGGTACTATGTGCCGGGTCTTCCGTGTGGAATTTAGGTTTACTATTTAATTAACCTTTGTAATCAACCAAGAAAAAATGAAAATAAAATACAATAAAAAATAAATAAATGAAATAAAACAACCTAAAATTGGACGCCCCTCCACTTCCTTTATTCCTCAAAATTGTTGGTTTTCATTTCTAGGTAGGTACGTCGAGATTCATAACCTAATTTTAAAACACCCTCCCATCCGCCGTACAAAGTTTTTCTTCAAAACACTGCCAAATGTGATAAAATTTTGTTAAAAAATAATACCTCAACATCAAGGTTTACAATTTAAGGGCGGAAATAGAAAAAAACCAATCAATATCTTGAAAATATTGTAAGTTTAAAAGGTGGTTTTTGGTGGATTTACAGCACTATTCTTCATAAATTTTGTGAAATCATAAGGGTTGCTGAATGTTCTTCCTTTCGATCACCTCAAGATTCTTTATGAACAATCAGCATTGATTATTAAGCCAAAACAGATGTTCTCTAGAGCTCGAATTTGATGTAATTCAATACTAGCTAGGTACGTAGATTTCAAATCGAATAAGAACGAATGCGTTCGTCCTCCGTGCGAAACTTGTCTCCGAAACTACTGGACCAAAGTTTACTAAATTTACCAGTAATTTCAAGAACTGGATCAATGAACCCAAAGAGATAATATTTTTGAATTTAACTGTAACTGTTGGTTTATTATTCGGATTGATCAGTTGATCATATTTGTGTGCCTCCTGAAATTCAATAATCGCTCTATCACCTGTGAAACACGCACACTGCAAATTCTTTCAGTGGGGTTTATTATTCAATTTTATTCATTTGAGTTGTATCCATGATTTGAATTTCTACTAAGCTTTGGAGTGTGCGTGTTTTACAGGTCATAGAGCGATTATTGAATTTCAGGAGATATGCATGGACCACGTAAATCGGTTCTCATCCAAAACACCTATTTGGATTGATCAGTTGATTTGTCTGCCCCCTCTACATCTGTCTACCTTTGGCTACATCGTTTAAATTTGGATTTGGGGAAGTTTTAACGCAAAACGAGTGCTAAAGGACTTGATAAATAATAGATGTTTTTATTGCGAGGGGGTATTGAGGTTCAATAAAAAAAACGCTTCAAAGTCTTTCACTGTTGTTTATTATTCAATTGGCTTGCGTTCATGATTTGAATTTCTACTAAGCTTTGGAGTGTGCGTGTTTCACAGGATAGAGCGATTATTGAACTTCAGGAGGCACACAAATATGATCAACTGATCAATCCAAATAGGTATTTTGGATGAGAACAGATTTACGTGCATGCATATCTCCTGAAATTCAATAATCGCTCTATCCCTGTGAAACACGCACACTCCGAAGCTTAGTACAGATTCAAAGCATGAACGCAAGCCAATTGAATAATAATCCCCAGTGAAAGAATTTGCAGCGTTTTTTTGTTTGATTCAGATAGAAATGATTTCTATGGATCAAATGAGACCGGTTCTGATTGATTGCAGGTTTTACTTTAGAAGCAAGAGTGAATGCTACGAAAAATGTCTTGAAACAGACCTGTGGCAAGACAGACGCTACACAAATATACCAGTCACATCGCCGTCTCAAATAGAGTTTTTCTTAAGTTCTTTATACATTTGAGGACATGTGTAGCATTGATAGGTGGTTGATTTTATCAAGTTAAATTCCAGTTGTTCTATTCGTAGATTTTTACGACGTGCCGATGTATAGTGTAGTAAACCATTGTAGGTGTTTCTATATCAGGTTTTGTTTCGCACAAAGTTACTATGGTTCGCACTATTAAGTTTGGTGTTCACGGAGTTTTATTTAAGAAGAAGAAACTGTAGAAGTAAATTATGAGGTAAGACACACTGATCAGCTGAAGAACCTAGGCTAATTTCTTCTCGATCGATCTACCGTTCTGAAATATAAATAGGGCTATTGATGGGATCTAAAATACAATTACGATCCAGGGTAGCGCCGAATTCATATGATACGTTTGTTTTATCTAGTTAAATTTCATTGTGTTTCCGATTGAACCTAGGAAGCACAATCCATCACTGCTAGTCCGGTGATCAGCGTAGGAGGGTTATCTAATATAGAAATATAAACTTTTATGTAATAATTTGAGATTGAGCAGTTTTAATAGTGGGTAGGTAGGGTGTATTTCAATCAAACTGTTCAAAACAATATCCTACTGTTTCGAACTTTATTTCAGGTGTCAGATCGGAAAAAACGTTCAAGATGTTTTAGAAGGGAAGTTGCGGAAAAGCTTTTGGCTAGCAGAGCTTGTCCCTCATGCCAAACGGAGCTTGACACCCTTCGCCACTTCGTATGTAAATGTAGTTACGTTAGTATACGCTTTCTGTGTAAATGTCTTCTTTTATGCGGAGAACGTGAGGTGCTATGCATATGGCTTATGTAAAGTCCTTAGGTACTGAGTATGAATGGCTTTATAAGTTCTGTTAGAAAGGTGCGCAGCGACTGATATGCTGGGCGATTTGCTTTGTTATAGCGACGAAAGGGTGTTCTGTTCCGTGGAGTCTGAATTCCTTTCCATTTCTATGCTAACACGGATTGATTCTCCTCTTTACGATGGAGTAGGTGTAGCTCGAATTAATATAAAATTACAGTATGTAATTTTGGTTTCACTTTTGGAACCACTTTCTACCAGAAAAAATCAAGTGAATGGATACGAAATACGACGGAATTCTTCCTACTGATTTAGTATAAAACAGAAAGATGCCGCCACATTGTTTTTGATGTTTTCCATTCGGGTTTCTCTTTTGAGAAAGATAGAAAAAATATGATACTTTGATTTATATTTAATAATGAATTTTAGAAATCGAGAATTCCTTTAATTATCGAGAAAAAAAGAAAACCCCGTCTATCCACTGCAGCCACCTAGACCTAGGCCAAGGCCCGCAAAATTTGTTTCAAAACGCTGCAAATTCTTTCACTGGGGTTTATTATTCAATTGGCTTGCGTTCATGATTTGAATTTCTACTAAGCTTTGGAGTGTGCGTGTTTCTCAGGTGATAGAGTGATTATTGAATTTCAGGAGGCACACAAATATGATCAACTGAACAATCCAAATAGGTATTTTGGTTGAGAACAGATTTACGTGCTCTATGCATATCTCCTGAAATTCGATAATCGCTCTATCACTTGTGAAACACGCACAAGCTTAGTAGAAATGCAAATCATGAACGCAAGCCAATTGAATAATAAACCCCAGTGAAAGAATTTGCAGCGTTTTCCTGAAAATTTCAGATTTTCTGATTTTTCCTGAAAATTATCAGAATGCTTCAACCCGTGTATCGGCTACAAAGCCTTTTAGGAGTTCACTCCAGTATCCACATTTCTACATCACTACGTCACTAGGTTACTGATATCTACACAAAAACAATAATGAACCAAAATAACGCGAATGTTGGCACCATAAATCGGGCCATAGATCGGGAATGGTTTGACCTACGGACTTGGGGAGGGGCTCATTCGATTCCTCGTGGAGTGTTCTTCAAAAAGAGTACAAATTTAGGCCGTCTTGACTTTTTTTGAGGTTTTTAGGGATTTTACAAAACTTTGACAACCCTTAAAGGGCACTTTAAATTAAGTGAGAGAGCTGGCTCAAGAATTGGGGCGTCGCCGGACCAACATGGATTTTTCCTGAAAATTTCAGCTTTTTTGCTTCAGCCGTTTGGGAGAAATCGTGCGTACGGCGTGCGGCGTACGGCGGACGGACGGAAAATTTTTTATTGCAGATTCGGATTCTACACCCTTTGAAACGTAAACCATGAAATTTTCAGGGGGGTTAGAATTTTTTTTTCAAGAGCGATTACAATGGTTTATTATTGAATAATAAACCAAAATCGCTAAGTGGCTAAGGATGTGTCTGAAATCTCGGCACAACTTTCAATCAATTCTAATGAATTCAAGGATTGTGGGTTTTAAAGGCAAAATCACCATATGGGCAAAATGTCAGGAAAGGATAGTTGAAGTTTGATTTGGATAGGACTTAATGTAATGAATCGAATAAACCCGCCCGGATCGTTGGAAACTAAACTATTCGCGCTCCACAAAGCTATCTTCTTCGGCACGCAAATAGTTCCTCCGATTTCTGAGCAGAAAATCGTTAGGCGAATCCAATCTGGCCTGAGTACTCTCAATTTGAGTGTGAAATTTCAAGAACCCATTAAAATTTAAACCAGTTTAGAGTGTCATTTGTAAGCATTTGCATGTTGAATCGAAAGAGATGAACCGAGTTTCGATAGCTCAAAGCTTTCTTACAAACTTTATGAAACTTCTAGACCTAATTAAATATTTCACATTGCTACCATTATATTTTTTTTTTCGAAAAAATCCTCGGAACCATTATCAAAACAATAAACTAACGAAGACAAACAATAACTGCGAATGTATGCCTTCAGGGTGTAGAATGAGAGAGAAGAACCATTTCGATATAATTACTTCTTCTCCAAGGGAGAATCCAATTATTACTTGAGTACGTTCAAGTTTCTGTACCTCTTCAGCAAAGAAAAACACAGAAGTCGCAAAGCTCAAAGCGCCCGAGGAGCAAACAAACGTAGATTCAAACATCTTCAAATTAAAAAATGTTCCAGTCGTTACATTCGTCCATAAATTGTATGCAAAAAAGCTTTTCCTAAATAATATGCCACTTTGCAAACCAATAATTACACTAGAGTTGTATTGATTTCAGGAGAAACACAAAGAGAAAATTTCAGGAGATATGCATAGAGCACTTAAATCGGTTCTCAACCAAAATATCTATTTGGATTGATCAGTTGATCATATTTGTGTACCTCCTGAAATTCAATAATCAAGCATTGAATATTCAAATCATGAATCACTGAATAATAAACCCCAGTGAAAGAATTTGCTGCGTTTTTTCAAGAGCGATTACAATGGAAAAATATTCTATTTGAAAATTTTGAATTTCGTAAGACGGAGCATGCATATCAGAATGCTTCAACCAGTGTATCGGCTATAAACCCTTTTAGGAGTTCACTCCAGTATCCACATTCACTATATCACTAGGTTACTACGATAAAAAAAAAAGACTCTTGTGTTTTATGGCACCATGAATCGGGCCATACATCGGGAATGGTTTGAGCCACGGACCTGGGAAAGGCTCATTCGATTTTAGGCCGCCTTGACTTTTTTTTTGAAGTTTTCAGGGATTTTACAGAACTTAAACTGACAAACCTTAAAGGGCACAAGTGAGAGTGCTGGCTAAAGAATTGGGGTGTTGTCGGACCAATATTGATTTTTCCTGAAAATTTAAGGTTTTTTGCTCCAGCCATTTGGGAGAAATCGTACGTACGGCGTACGGCGGACGGACGGAAAAATTTGTAATGCAGATTCGGATTCTAAACCCTTTGAAACGTTAACCATGAAATTTTCAGGGGTGGCTAAACAATTTTTTTTTCAAGAGCGATTACAATGGTTTATTATTGAATAATAAACCAAAATTAAATATACTTTTTATTGCACTTTTGTGCATACATTTGTAAATTCCTAGTTTCTGTTGATAAGGTTTTCCTGAGAAACACTTATCTGAATAATACAAATGGACTTTTTTTAGGATTCGTTTGACAGTTTTAGTGATTTTTTTGAATGTTTACACTTTGACTCATAAACATGAAACAAATGTGCATAACGTGTGCATATTACCATGTACACGTAAATAAGTTGGTTTTCTCCTTTACGAAAGCATTCCTGAAAAGTTGTGGCTTTCGGCAACATCGGAAACGACTAATTCCCGATGTAATTTCAATCCCGATTCAACCGAAAATGAAACTTTTTAAGTGGCACCACATTTTTAGAATATACAATTTTTGAAACTGTCCTTCAAAATCAGCAGGGCAGCGCAGTATTGGTGTGATTGAAGTCTTCCTAGGATCATTCCAGTGTTAAATAGTTTTTGAGGTTTATATCGAGCTAGTTTTAGCTCATGCCCTTTTCCATAGAATTAGAATATGAAACGCCGTTTCTTCGAGTTTTCTATGTGAGCTGATATAACATTTATGAGTTATTGTATAAGTCATTTGGAAAAGGTCTGAGCTGAAATGTACTCGATACAAACATTGGAAAACAATTATCCTCAAGTCAAATGAGGTTCAACAGATTTCAATGAACCGATGTCGAGGTAGTCAGACGATTTTGATGAAAGGTGGATTTCTAAACGGGCAAAGGATAGGACCCACTTTAGAGTTGAGTTGGTTTACTGGAGACTAAAATTAACTTGATTTTCAAATGTTTCTATCTAAGGTGATTTTAAATATGATTTAGAGGTTGCTTTTTCTCATGCTCTACAACTGTGAATCGTATAAAGTTCGGTAGCATGTATGGCTAAGGAATTATTGGCAAAAGAATGCTTTAAAATGAGGCCGTTTCAGACATCTTTGTGAGGCCAACAGTTTGTAGTCGATCAATTTGGAGGTGGCAGATAAACACTGTCCCACTTAGAATGAACTACATTTTTAAAGCCTAATCCCAAACCATTTGCAGTAATTCCTACCAATTTTTTGCCTCGGCTCCAATTAAGGAAGAGGATGATGCGTCAGAAAACAGGGTTTTCAAAGAAAAATTCTTCTTTTCTCATTCAGACGTCTTGTGTCAACTAATTAGCTGAGCAAAATCAAATTCATTATACTGTTATAAAGCTGGAATTCTGGGTTAGTTTTCCCGTTGAGTACCCAACGATAGAGCTGTCGTCAAAAATTAGCTTAATAACGGTAATTTTTGAACAAAATTTTAGATTTTCATTTTAGCCTATTTGTTTCAAACGTGAAAATACTTTACGCAATCGTATTTAGTACTAAACGGATAGGAAATACTATGCTGTTTCCAACTGTTGCATAAAATTTCATATTATTTTGTGAATTAAAGGAGTTATGACGATTTTTATCTTAAACGAAAAAAATCTTAAAAAAGGAAAAAAGTTTGATTTTTAGAGGAGTAAAAAAAAACTCCTTGTTGCACTTTTTGTTAAAAATTAGTTCTAGAATCGATCCTTGATGTTTAGTCCGCCTCATTGGTAGACATTCTGAACCTTAGAATTCATTAAAAAAACTTTGTTCTTTTGCCGAAAAATCAATAATCTCAAAAGAATGGATTACCTTGTTTGTCATCACTTTGTACTTACAGTAAATTAGTCAAATGTATGAAAATGTGCTAAAAAGAATGACTGAAAACGGCTGAATTCGTAAATTATACTGAAGATGGAAATAGTACTTGAATTTCGTGAAAATGAGCTAGAAAATTGATCAAAACGCGAAAACCCAATTTCTTTGAAGAGCGGATTATTTTGAGGTAATGAGGAAATAAACTTAGATAACAAGAGTCTGCCGCAAAATTTATAGTCATAAATTTGTTTGTCCACACTGTGCTCAATAAAAATGATTAAAAAAATATTATTCGAATATTATTTGGGACATTAGCTTATTTAAATATTTTGGAAGACTGGTACTATTTTACATATGCAGTTGAAGGAGAAAGTAAATGTGTCTTTTACATTTTAAATTGTTTAAAATAAATTGTTGATAATGATTCGAAGATGAAATGTGTAGTAATTGTCGACCAAATAACCTGCATATTTTCATAAGCATAGTTAAATCTGGCGTAAATGATTGCTGTCAGGCGCACCATTGGAAAGGGTATAGGCTAAACTGCACGACCGTACGGTCTTGAAGGAGGGGTAGACCTTCTGCGCCGTCAGGGTGGCTTGACGTGGAGTAGTGTATCAGACTGGCTAAACTGGTAAGTACTTATGGATTGTTTTTCTACGAATTATATTTCATTTCTAAATAAATGCCAACGATTTCTAATTGCTTTCAAATGTACTAAATTGTAAAATTGGATTTAGTTCATAATAGTTAGATTTAGATGTAACGTACTCCCAATATATCTTATTATACTATGATAGAAAGGTACTGTGCACAGAGTCTTCCGCGAGGAATTTTGATTTACTATTCGCAAAAACGGCTGAATTCCTAAATAATTCTGAAAATGAAAATAGTATGTACTTGAATTTTGTGAAAATGAGCTAGAATTGGTCAAAACGCAAAATCCCAATTTCTTTGAAGAGGATTATTTTAAGATAACCAGGAACTAAAATTAGATATCAAGAGTCTGCCATAAAATGTGTAGTCATAAATTTTTTTGTCCACACTGTGCTCAATACAAATGATTAAAAAATATTATTCGGGACATAAGCTTATTTAAACATTTTGGAAGACTGGCACTATTTTACATATGCAATTGAAAGAGAAAGTAAATGTTGATTGAAGTTGTTTTAATTAAGCCGTTGAAAATGATTCGAAGATGAAATGTCTCTGATGGTGATACTGCATGCACTAAAGTCTTTTTATACTGCAACTCGTTGTATTGGCAATTAAACATATGAACGATGATGAATAATTTTCTACTTACTGCTTTCCATAGAAAATGAGCACTGAGGATCGTCAAACGGGAAAATATGAAGTGCCCCTTGACAAGACAGAATGAGATGTCTCCTGCAACAAAACAACAAACCAACAGAGGAATGACTGCAAGATTCTGGGAGGAAAACCACATATTAATCACGAATAGCGGATACACTATCTCGATGGCGGATACATTAATTTGCCGTTATTAAAAGACCTATCACCCGTTCTTCAGTGGTCGTGTGCTTGTGTGGTCAGAGCCTGAGGGGATTTCGTCCAAATGAATTGACCTCCGTTCAGGGAGCCGTTGAGAAGGAAACTTTTTCGTTTCAGCCCGTTTGTTGGATTCGCTGCGGTGAGCTGGGCTTTAGTTGAGGGAAAGTTGTTGTGGAAGTTACAGTTACAGGAGGTTTTCGGTGGGTCGGTAATTGAAACACAGCTACCTACAACCTACGTACGAGATCGTACAACACCGAAACCAATCACCCGGTTTCGTGTTCTGTCGCTAACACGATTCTCCGGAAAACTGTTACAGGTAGTAACGTGAGAGCTTATCAACCTAATTCGCCAACTGCTTTCGGAATACATTTCAAATTGGGCAACCAACACTAACCAGGTAGGTGTGGTTAACTTAACACTTGCAGCGGTCACAAGGTTTTCCGAAAATGACAATGACAAAAACTTAACAATCATATTAAATGACGATGAAATATCAAGTTCAATTAAACATTGTAGGCTCAAGCTTTCCAACATTAGATTCTAAAATGAATAATAAAAAAAATTTAAAATGAAAAACCCCATATTGTTTCATGAAGATTTTCATTCGCTGAGTTCATCTATATACAGGGTGTACAGCGTATGATCCGAAAATCTTGGCACACGTGTTCTACAACTAGTTTCCAACAAAAAGTGCCTCTTGGAGATTTTTTTTAGAGGCTTCGTTTTTGAGTTATTTCACTTTTAAGATTTTTTTCGTGTTTTCAAACTTACGTCACTAAAACAGCCGTAACTCCGGCGTTTTCAAAGTATTTGCAAATCTAAGTATGCCTTTGGAAAGAGCATAAAATTATCTATCGTCTCAGTCTTTAATAATATTTTTTTTAAGGGGTAAAATGGCTCATTTTGAAAAAAATTTTTTTTTTTAATGGCTCATTAGTCCCTCTTAATTTTAATGGTACGTTTGAGCCTGTAAGCTTGAAAAATGCGCAAAAGTCTCAGCTTTCCAATGGTATATTTAATTTTTAGGTTTTAGAGGGAACTTTTTTGAGGAAATTAAGATTTTATGCAAAAAAAACGTGTATTTTCAAGCACATTTGAGGATTTTTTTAAAAGAAGAGAATAAAACCTACATAGCTAAAACTTTGTTTCTTTTTCTGGGTGTAGAATGTATCATGTCAACGGCATTACCTAAAAAATTTAAGTTTGAGTGAGAGCATCCGCGGAATGAATTGATGTAAATCAACTGTTAAATGTCTCCCGTTCTTGCTGATATCGTGAGGTTCGATCCCGTTGTTTATGATTTCCTCTTCTTCTCGTTGATAGAAACATCGTCACGAGCAAAATGTTGAGTATGATAATGTGATTAACGGTCAAAGGTAGATCCATACACCCGTTCGATCACATCAAATGTGCTTGAAAATACACGTTTTTTTGCATTTAAAAAAAAGTTATTTCCGCTCTTATGGCTTCCGACAACTGATACGGCCCAAAAATATTGAAATATCTGACTTGGTTCGAACCTGTGCCCTTTCGACTAAGGGAAAATTTCCCTTTAGTTGCAACACCCTAACAAGTTGAGTGATGACCAACTTTGATGGGAGAGGTCCTAAGACGATCAGCGAGTTCTGGCGCTCATCATATTCCAGGTCAGAACTTCCAAAACATCCTTCTACTTCATAAACAGTGCTATCCTTCCCAACCGATTTAGCTGGCTCCCAAACTTTCATAATGGCCCCTAACAGACAGTTTATTACCGGCGGAAAATATTGACAACAGAAGAAGCCTCCGACAGGAAAGTCATATTTCGTGCGGAGCACGATTTCTCCGCTAGTATTTTAAGAGCTATGTCCATTCAAAGGATTGCATCTATATGCTTAGGCTGAACAAACAGCGTTTCTCCATCCCCAGAATGCATTTAGTTAACAATTAATGAGTAATAAAATGCTTATTCATTAACATTTGATTGATAGCAGAATAGTAATGGGTCGCTTCCGAACTTACCTCATAAGGTAATTGACAGTGCCATTTTTGTATATCCTGAGGGCGAAATGGACGGGAATGAGGGGATCTTTGAAGTCGCCATGCATGATGAAATAAGTGTCGGGTATCCACATCTGGTCGTGATGATGGATGGCATTCAGGTACTCGTAGAAGTGGCTGTAGTTTGAATATTGGAGGCGGGGGTCGAACCACTGCTGTTGCAGGAGGAACTCAACTTCGTATTTCTGCAACAATTTGTAATGAGTATAGGATTTTAGTAGTAAAAATCTAAACCTTGTCACATGGTCATCTGTATTAAACTTATGTATCCGTATGTGAGTCTGTCTTTCGCTCTAGTCTGCACAACGATTGAACTGTTCAATCAATGATCAATGACTTCTGGCCAAGTTTGAGGGCGAATCCCAATATTACAACCTTCACATCTTGATATATACAGCTCAAAGTTTGTATATGATTGCTTCTATTTATCTATGAACGTATCTATCTACGATATCGTCAGACCGATTTGGACGGGTAAAATGATTAGATAACCCCGGTTCACCACATTGCCTAGGTAGAAACCTCCAAGACATCCTAACTTCATAAACTACGCTATGCCTACCAACCGATTCATTTGGTTCTCGACTTTTGTTATTATGTTTGCTACCAATGCAGCTTGTTGGCGACGGAACATCGTGAGAACTAATGAAGCCTTCGACAGACTTTTACATTATATATGCAAAGCAAGAGTTTCCTGCTAGTAACATAAACTGGAAAAATCCTAGCAACGACGTCCAGGCAAGATACTTTGTTGTTAAGGAATTCAATTTTGGTGTTATGAGCCACACGACACGTTTTACCGTGCAACTTCGTGGAATGTTTGCAAAGCATCGTGACCTGGAAACAATTTCATTCCCCGAATCCAATAACGCCAAAACGAGTTTAGCGCTTTGAGAGCAAAATACTTTATTATCGTAGAACGTTTCTTAACATTTATTTGCCATTTAAATCGATTAGCAAGGACTTCTATCTCTCTTAAAAGCCGAATGATGCAACTTTGTACGGCCATGGTTGATCATTCACAATTTTTCATTATTTAACTTCAATTCTGAATTTGGGAACGAGATATATTGGGTTTGTAGGGTATTTTAAATGTATACAATTCTAATCAGCTGAATGACCTCTGTATCCACTTTTGTTGTTATTCAACTTAAGATTCTGAAACTTGGAGCGGAGCTTTTCTTGCTAAGGTAGAGTGCACTTGCAACACGGGGAATTAACCTTAACAGCTGTGATGGATATGGTTTGTTGGCCTCTTCCCGATTCTAGAATCTGTCGCCTTGGGAGATGAACCGGACGCCTGCAAGCGTCTGATTCATCCTCTGAGCGTGGCGGAGCACAATAATGCATCCACCTCCTCGGAAGGGGCAAGTGATCTATGCAGCCACCTTAGTTCCTGATAAATTTAAGAGGCTGAACTTTGGCTCGGGGTGTTTCTAGGTACTAAAAACTATTTCAAAACTTGAGTTACTTGTGGAATATCAGCTGAGATGCTGAATATCCCAGCGGGAGCTGGTCTCCAACCTACGGCCCGCGGGCCACATAAGGCCCGCCGAACTTTTTGAACCGGCGAGCATTGGCTATTCTAGTCGATGTTACTCACATGCTGAATGACTTGAACTTGAAACTTCGACTCCCATATCAAAGCTTTAAAAATGAAACAGGCTCTTTTCGAAACACATACAACAATGGAAAACCATGTCCCCCCAACCTACAACCACCTTAAATCCGAAAATGGAGAAGTTATCGAGTGAATTTGCGGTAAACCTCATCAGGTGAATGCGAGACCAGTTTGAGACCCGTTTTCAAGATTTTGAGGAACATATTCGAACATCAGGATTTGACAAATTTCTTTCACAGCAACAATTGAAGGCAACTCCTGGTCTTCAACTGGAAGTCATTGAACTGCAATCGAATGGCATCTACCAAGACAGCTTCCATTTCAAGGATAACTGAAAATTCCATGGTGCACTTCCAGAAAAATCTTTTCCAAACGCCCGAGACTCACCACGGGCAATGCTCTCGCTCTTCAGTTCTACTCGTACCTATCTGTGCGAATAAACCTTTTCGAAGATGAAGTTCACAAAATCTAAATACAGGGCCAACTTAAGCGATGAACATTTGGAGGCGACTCAGCTGATAAGAACGATGAAATTGGACCAGGATTGCGTAAATATGCCAGACCTCTTGAGCGTTCTACATAAATTTCATTTATTCCTCTCTGACTGTAAATCTCTCTTTTTTTAAATATTATATTCCGCCCGTGCATTCAAGATACAATTCCAATTTGGCCCTCTTGAAAAAAGGTTGGAGACCCCAGAGGTAGAGTAGAGTTGTGTCGTAAGAAATCGCTGTAAGCTAAGCGAGGTCTTTAGCTGCTGTCGCCCCTGTCCAATTTGAGACGCTGAAATCCAGAGGTACAGAAATCATGGATGGAACGACAAACCCTTTATATTGTTCAACGAGGTATTCCAGAATAACGGTGGTATAGCGTGGTAATAACGGTGTTACAATCTGGTTATTCAATATACATATCCCAACAAATTTAATTCTTGCAAATCTGAGGAATTATAGAAAATATTGAGAAAAAACGGCATTTCCACGGGTGTAAACAAAAATTGCTTAGAGGCATTTTCGATCAGAAATTTTCCATAGAATTTTCTAGTGGCCTGCGAACGTCACGAAATGTAACATACTGTATATATGTATAAAATATACAAGACTAGCACATTGGTGGGCATTTTGAACAGTATTTACAGTAAAAATATACGATATATTACAATGCTTCATTAATAATTATTTTAAAAAATCCGAGTTCGAATTTTTTTTTACCAGACGAATTAACGCATGATGAAAAACCGGAGTATCCAGTGAAAAACCACGTATTTCTTACTTGAAAACCATTTTTGCTTCTGAGTCTACCAAGGTAGAGGAAGCATTGTTTTCACTTTCGGAATGTGAAAATTTTTTTGTCTCCAAAATCAAAAATTCCACTCGCATTTTGCGTTTTAGACCTTTCTGAACAATTTTGGTTCCGTGTCTGTCTGTGTGTCTGTCTGTCTGTCAGCAAATCCTTGTTACGGGCAAAACTACACGAAGTTATAGTCCGATTTTGATGAAATTTTCAGGGATTGTGCGGGTTGGGGTGTAGATGGTCCCCTATAAGTTTCATGACCTCCGGATCAATAGTAGCCTCTGCGCATACGCAAACGTGAAATCCTTGTTACGCGCATAACTCCGTTAGTTCTTGACCAATTTCGATGAAATTTACAGGGATTGTTCGGTTTGATGTGTAGATAGTTCCCTATAAGTTTCATGACCCCCGGATCAATAGTAGTCTCTGCGCATGCGCAAACGAAATCCTTGTTACGCGCATAACTCCGGGAGTTTATGACTGATTTCGATGAAATTTTCAGGGATTGTTCGGACTGATGTAGCTTTAGTCAATAATAATTTTCAATGATCTATACAGTCATGTTATGGATACGAGGAAGCTATGTGCCACACCCACTTGGCAGACGTTTTCTCCCAGAAAACTACACGGAATTTCAAATCTGGTTATATCGCTGGAAAGCCCAGAGTTCGGCGCATCTTCTATCACTACAGGCTAAAATTCACATGCCTTATTACAAGGACTTATAAGCGTTTGAAGAGTCGAGATCTCCACGATTTGACAATGTGTCCTTTTCAAGCTGAATTTTCACCCGTTTCGCTCAAAAAAGTTGGTTCCCCATCAGGGCGATAGGAAATTTAACGCTCTCTCCAATAGTGGAATCAGATTTGAAACCGCACGCAAAATGTGGGAAATATGGCCGTTTTAATGCGGTAAGGTCGAACAAACGAGAAAAATCTTAAAATTGAGTGTCGTTTCGAACTAAGAAAAAAATTTACTCACTGTAACTTATGTTAGATAATTTGCCAAATAGAGGCAAATTTGGCAAAACTGTTAGAGGAATTAGGAATCATAATCAATTTGTACGTACATGAATGAGGAACAGTCACGCCCAGCTGTTCTGGCTGATCTTTAAACGGATCTGCACGCTCAAGGAGGAAAAAAACTGGTCCCTTCGTTTTTGCTCAAAATTTATATAGTGCTTTGGAACGAGTTTCACGGACCAAAACATTATCCCGACCCTTAAGGACCCCTTATCCGCCCGCAGAGCTCTCATTTGCATAAAAATTCCGTATGCGCGTCTCGTTCCCCAAAGTCCTACGCGTCTTTTGGGGGAGGTCCACTGCGTAATTAAGAATCGCGAAAGCGGCAGAGGGAGAAAGAAATAGTGGAGGTCTTTTGACGGAAAGAGTAAAATTGAAATGGCTGTAACTCCTTTTTCTGGAGGAGAATTGTTAGTAATGGACAATGAAAAAAAGGCGTAAAAATTGCAAAACATTAAGTGTTTTTGAACTTGAGTTTGATTAATTACCTACCTGCCTCGGTTCTACTGTTTTCAGTCGTCAAATACTTTCTTGATGTGTTGTTTTTGGCTTTTCAGCTTGCATAAAGTCTTAGAATATAGACGGAAATGAGGTGCCATGGACCGCTAATTCAATCAAAAATATTATTTTCTGCTGTTATATTGAAAATGGTACAATGGTCAATGAGGACAATCACCTGATTAACTGTGGGATCTGAGCAAACATCTTTCGCAAAATAGGTTGTAGGTAGACAAATAAGTTTTTTTTTGCGGTTCCCCTAAGTCCCAAGCCACAAAATAGTATCTACTAAACACTACGATAAACATAAAATAGAAACGTTGTCTATATTTCCACGAAAGTAAAGAGTTACACTGTTAAATTTCGACGGTTAGGTCATCATCAGTAACAAACATGAACTGAAAGTACATCACAGAAAGCATATCTTATATAGGATCAAGTGAGAGGAGACTGAATCCTATTGGCTCGAGGAAGTGAAAGGGGCGGGGAGGACCAACCAATGCCACTCAAGGCTTACAAAGTGAAAGGGGCACAAATAGTATCATTATGGAGAGGCGGAGCCAAACTTATTGCAAGAAAGAACCTAATAATGGTGAAATATTTTGAGGAATGACATCATTTAAACATTTTCCTGACCTATCACTCTTAACAATTTCGAATTTTTCTAGCACATCCAACATACCTCCCTTTGGGCAAAAGTGAGGAAATTCTACAAATTGCATTTTTTCCGATCAAAACTAAAGCTATCATTGGATTCATTCGGATGACTTGTTAAGGCAGAATCTCCTTTGTTGTCCATGAAATCCTTTTCATGCTCTTTTATTCGTTCGCTAAGTTTCCTACCAGTTTGACACAGTCACTCAAGCCCACATGAACAGTTTAGTTTATAAAACCCCTGGTAAGAAATTTAGGGAACGAATAAAAGAGGTATGTTGGATGTGCTAGAAAAATTCGAAATTCTTAAGAGTGATAGGTCAGGAAAATGTTTAAATGATGTCATTCCTCAAAATATTTCACCATTATTGGGTTCTTTCTTGCAATAAATTTGGCTCCGCCTCTCCATAATGATACTATTTGTGCCCCTTTCACTTTGTAAGCCTTGAGTGGCATTGGTTGGTCCTTCTCCCCCCTTTCACTTCCTTGAGCCAATAGGATTCAATCTCCTCTCACTTGATCCTATATTAGATATGCTTTCTGTGATGTACTTTCAGTTCATGTTTGTTACTGATGATGAACTAACCGTCGAAATCGATTTAACAGTGTAACTCTTTACTTTCGTGGAAATATATACAACGTTCCATCTTACTCCGTTTTTATTTGAAACGGCCCGTTTCAAACGGGTTTCCACAACTTCGTCGCGAGTGACTTAGTCCGTACTACGATAAACATTCATAATATTCGTAGATTCATAGATAGATCCATTAGATATATAGATCCATTAATCGGCACTTCGAACTTGGTTTTTAATTCAGTTTGCTCTAGTGAGCGCAGCGCAATTGCTGAGAGATGCACTACTATATATCTTGACAAGATACCTCATCACGTTCAATGCTAACGAAATCACAATGGAATATTCTTCTACCAGGAACTTCTGTTGGCACTATGTATCTATCCATATAGTAATTTTATAGGTCATGAACTGTACCAATGATAAGCTGAATGTATAATTAATTTAAGACTTACCAAACTAGATTCATCTGGAGAAGCGAGAGAAAGCAGAAGTACACTCATGTTGACAGTAAGCGTACCTGAAAATAACACCATATTTTTAGTGAGGCTCGAAATGTGTGTAACAGAGAGATGCTGTGATCGTGCAACGATCAAACATGGATTGCTGTAGGTCCACGGTTAGTAAGAACGAGATGTTCATTTTGTCACTGAACCATTAGGTGGTGTTCATTGGATTAAGGAGGAAAAATAGTTAGGAATAGCAAGTGAGTTCATGTGTTGTCATGAATGAACATAGACAGAAGTAGATATCGGCTTTGAAAATTCCACTTGGCGCACTTTCGATAGCCAAGCCTGCCCTTCTCCAGAAGTATTGAACTCCCTGGAAAGTATGTGACAGTCCCCATCCCCTCCGAAGTTTAAGTTGTGGGCCCTCGGGCAGAAGACGAAAGTTAACCGGTGTAACACCAATGCTATGCTTGCACAAGGATTAAGGTTAGGAGATAAAAGTAGGGATAAGTTAGGTTAGGTTCTTTCCGTCTCTCGCTGCTGGGAGTACTTTCAGAGATAGTGGAAATCGTAGGTCTTGGGGAGCCAGCCCTCAACAATATTGGGGCACCACATGACTTTCAGTGAGGGCGCTAGCTTCCCTCATTGAATCCCCTTCACGTAATGAAGTAGTAGCACTTAGTGCGGGGTTTTCTCCCATCGCAGCCTTAGGTCTTTCTTAGGAACGCAAACTGAGAGCAAAAAGGGTACCATATCAGGTCTTCTTGCACTCATAACGATTGAGCTGTGGGTTTCCTCAGGTGAAGACAAACCAGCAGGACCATACACATCGCGACCATTCTGACCTTAGTGAAATTATTTTAATATCATTTATGCATTAGCATAAATGGTACCGGGGGCGGAGGAGCCTCAAGCTATCAATGAGCAGACTTTGTCGAAGCATCAACAGCTTGCCTTTAAATTGAGATTGGATCCGTGAAAGCAGTGAATTGCATACCGCAGGACATTCACTCAGACCTCAGGATATCCAATTTACTGACTGCAGGAGGATTGGTGTATGTTTTGCAGGCGGGGTGAGGTTATTGCTTACTCCAGAACTGGAAGTTCCGGGGCTCTTCTAAATACTTGGATACCAGCCAGCTATGCTGGAAATGAGGCTAGGCACAACCGCCGACCATTGAGCTAATACAGGAACATGGTCTCATCTAAGGATCTTGACTATCAGTTGTCTTGGTCAGTCTCCTCCTCGGAACATCCTGGATGCAAACCTGGGGGGAGCCCACAAGGGCAGACTAGCCTAAGTTCTCTTAAACACGACTCCTCATTCATTAGGAGATGTTGGATTTCACTGTTCGTTCCACCATCACGAATCACGAATTAATCAAGAGTAAATCAAGCGTTACTTCTATTTTCAAGGCAAACCCTGGACTAACTACCTTGGAAATGGTGGAACGGGCTTTAGGTATATTCAACCATAAAAACTTGGGTGGACCAAGTTTTCTTGAACGGAAATATTTTCTCACGAGTATCTGGATTCTTTTTTATTTGACTAGCAATTCAATTCGATACGTTGCTTTGGGGTTGAATATAGGCCTTCGTTCTCAAGAGAAAGTTCTTTCGTTATTCAGTGTTGAGGTGGGGCAGAGACATCATTCTTGATGTACACTATACGTTCTTGTACATCAAGTATATACGAGGTTAAGGCTCAGGTATACAGAATTCTCAATTGTTAAAGAGATCGGGTTTCAACCCACTTAAAGATTCATGCTGTGCTCCAGAGCACGGCTGGTTAGTTTTTACAGAAGGCCAACCGTGTAAATCTCGAAAATCCCCCCTTCCACCGGATGTAAATGATCTATTTTAAATTTCAAATCTCCCTAAAGAGGGCGTCGCCGTGAAACGCAGAAAGGGCCGATGCGGAGAAAAATAGCTCAAGGGCGGGGAGGCAAAGAAGAGGTTTCTTTGCAAGTTTGAAGAGTTGAGGGATTTCTTAAAGCCTTAAAGGGCGAACCAAATTAAGCCCGGTGACCCAGATATCCGTTTCCGTGCTAATGACAGCCGAGCAGGTCGTCGTAGGGTTGGGTGTCCCGAAGTTGATGGGGCCATCGAGGGAAAGAGTTGCTACATTAAGATGTCAAGCGGTCCCCTAACCAGCACTACGTCCCTCGAGAAACCGTCTAAATTTTCTGGGGGCTTCGTAGCACCGTCACTTCTTTTCATTTCTTATCTTAATGTCAGCACTCAAAAGCACACAACGAAAATGCTGAGAAAACACATCTGTTGCTATATAAATTCACGAGAGTACGGTTCCGGACGATAAAGTCAAAAAGCGATGGCAGTTCCCCCCCAGATATGAGGATTTGAGCCGGAATACGATTTTGCTGTACGAATTGAAACATTTTTGTCGTCAAGGCCCGGGAATTGCTTGAATCCCGTCCGAAATGGAAAATAGAGACTCTATACAGACTCTTTTGGGGATCACACTGAAGTCATTGTGAACTCGTCCGTGTTTCCTGCTGTTTGGGATGAACGTGGATATACATCTGCTTTGAGATCTTGAAACTGGTCATGTGGCTAGTGTACGGCTCCAAGGAAGCCAGAAATTGAAGAGCTTCTTTGCTGAGGAGATTGGTTCCAAAAAATAATCGACTTGAGTTCTGATTTGTTCACCACCAATATCAACTGTTCTGCAGAATCACATGAATACATCCTTATTCGATTTGGAAAGACTATCCCATCTTCCAGCCTTAATGCGTCCAATAAATTGCGTCCGTGGTTGTTTTCCCCAATTTTCGGATCCACCCTTGTTTTTGTTTTCCTATTTCGCCTACTACTATGTGCAAACATCTAATACATGGTGATTGAAATGCCAGCGAAGGTGAGTTCCTCTGACATATTCTTGGCATGAATCAAGACTGGCAATGAGGACAGGATGTTTTGTCGCGGACGTGGCTCCGAAAAGAGTCGAAACAATGAGTTGGAGTAGGGTCAACGCAGCCCCGATTCTGAATTCTAAAGCGTTCAAACCCATTCAAACAGTCCCAGTGAGTACGAAGCTTTCAGCTGCACAAACAGTTTTCAAATTACCATCGGTTTAGGGGAAAGTACAAATATAATGAATTTAGTGCATTCACACGAATCACATTGCAGAGTCATATAAATGTCATTATAGTACATCTTACAAGCTGATAGAATATCTTACCTGTAACGGGTGGCAAGAGTCTTTTATCGTAACGATTTTGTGCGAGAATCTTGTCTAGAATTTTTGTGTCCGAGTTACCATCTTCAGGCCTGAGAAATTTGGGATAGTATCAGTATATCTCATCACAAATTGGTTAATTCAACATTTAAAATCAAATAGTTTACCTACTATGATACCAAGAGCACCATAAATAGTTTATGGGTGTATTAACATCACACGTACGATTGCATATAAACTCGTACATAAAACTGTAAGACATGTAATATTCTGTAATTCTAACGATAATTTTTTTAAACATTCCCAGTATAAATTATCAATTTTGAATGAAATTTAGATTAAAAATTTGAAATTAATTTTTTTTGGTCTATCAATCTATAGCCATAAAGTAAAATGGGCGATTTTGGCTTTTGTAATTGATATAACTCCGAAGTTCTCTCTGAAATAATGTATTTTTTAATGTAAAAAGTTAAAGGCTTACTGCATGACTTATTAGCGAATTTCGCAAAGCCATCTTACCAACAGTTATTCACAATTACCCGTATGTTAAATTTAGTTGAAACTTGAAGACTTAGGATCCCAAAAAATTTTTAACAACTAAGTTTATTGCGGAAAACCTCGTTCTTGATAATATTCTTTTATTTAAACAAAAAATTGGGGTTTTTAAATGGTTTTGGATCTTAATCGATGTTTTAACACATTTTAACAAGCCTTAAGTACAATTTTCAGCGTAAGTTGGAGCTCAAGTTTTTGAATGACCAAGTTATGGTTGGTACATTTTTTAGTAGTATTCCGCTAAATAATACCGAATTAACATTATTTTAGGCCGTTTTTACATTTTTAGTGATTTCTTTAGTAGATTTTGGTTTATTATTCAATAATAAACCATTGTAATCGCTCTTGAAAAAAAAAAAAAAAAAAAAAAAACGCTGCAAATTCGTTCACTGGGGTTTGTTATTCAATTGGCTTGCGTTCATGATTTGAATTTCTACTAAGCTTTGGAGTGTGCGTGTTTCACAGGTGATAGAGCGATTATTGAATTTCAGGAGATATGCATAGAGCACGTAAATCTGTTCTCAACCAAAATAACTATTTGGATTGATCAGTTGATAATATTTGTGTGCCTCCCGAAATTCAATAATCGCTCTATCACTTGTGAAACACGCACACTCCAAAGCTTAGTATAAATTCAAATCATGAACGCAAGCCAATTGAATAATAAACCCCAGTGAGAGAATTTGCAGCGTTTTTTAAAAATTGATCAATTTACTGAACTCAGAAAGTTATGTCCAACTTTTAGTAGGTTCTATACTTGATTTTTTTTTAAGCAAGAACGATTTTTATCTCAATCCTTTCGAGAGTTATCGTACTTAATGACACACACATGTATACATATCAAAAAGCGTTAAAATACAGAAATAACTGATATCAATAAAAAACATTTTTGCAAATTTTTATTTTAAAATTTCCTGAGCAATACGTTCTTTTTTCAAAAAAATTTGATAACAGACATTGGTGAAAAAGCTTCCGAGATATAATAATTGATTTATATAAAATATAATAATTGATTTATTTTATCTATAATATATCAAATTCAAATTAATATGTTGTATTGTAACGGACATGCCGCATTTATGTCATCGGTTGATGTCTCCAGCAGTATCAGTTGGTTATTTTTGCCTGTTTTCTAGTATAGCTTCCCTAAATAATTTAACACCACATGTTCAAGTTCTTCAGTAAATTGTATTTCCTGTCCTAATTGTGTGATTAAGTTTGATTTAGATTGATGTGGAATGTACACTCACGTCGTGTATTCTGCATATTCTGAGTTGCATGGACAGGCGAGGTTGAGAAGAACCCAGATGAAAGCTGCTCCATGGAGCCCAGCTGCCACACCCATATTATGACATCTGAAACAAAGATCCCCATATTTTCGTTAACGTTAGACAAGCCTGATAATTCTATACAGTCCCTCATTAACATTTTAGTATTACGATTCAGATGTTCGATATATTTATTTATATTTAGACATAGTGGTTTGGCAAGATCTTCATTGATGGGAATCGCAGACACAAATTGCTCACCTAGAATGAACCAAATTGGTCAAGTCCGATCCAAACGTACAGAAAATACAACCAATTTTCTGCCTTGCCGCCTGTTAGATTGAATGTCACGAGTTTAAAAGTGAAGAGGCAGAAGGAAGCTGGATTTTTAACAAATAATCCTTATTTTAGAATGTTTCTCTGTAGCAACACTTCGTCGGTAGAGGTGAATATTAGGGGCAGATCTATGGTGGTGTGGGACTCAACGTGAGAAAGAAAATCTAACTGCATTTCATACCATTTTACGGTAGAATCCGCGAAAAAAACTATAGGAGTGAAAGCGTATGTTTTCATGGTTCTTTTTGATTCGATCCCAATTTTCCTGTAATGGTGCAACAAAATTCGAAAATTTCGGATTTCTCAACGAAAGAGATGAATGAGAGGGGGGAGGGGTCCCGAAAAAAAAGTTTTAAGCTACTATTCTCAACCGATTATTGTGACTCTCAATTTTTGCGATTCTAATTTTAGTATAGTTACGCAGCAAACCTCGAAAACCTACGGCCATCTCCTCCCATTTCCTGAAATCGATGATGCGATTGAAAACTGGGCACGCGATATGCAAAACGTACTTATTCAAACTGTATATGATGTCACATATCAACTGTGATGAATGGAACGATGGTGAATCAACTGTGGAACACATTTTTCTCGTATGCTATCCATACAACGACCAAAGACGATAATATCATATTATGATGACTTATATACCTCAACAAGTCGAAGCCCCCTTCAACGTACATTTCCTACTGGCATCAGAGAACTTGACATCCGTTTCAATAAAAACACATTTCAGAAAATTCGGCGCTACGCGCCTCGCCGGGGGCTGCGCCCCCTGGACCCCCCTTTTGCTTTTATTTATAGCCTGCTGCTACAAGTATAGAAACGTAGAATACGCTTTAGCCTCGAGTGGACGCTGAACTGCAGAACGTTCAACGGTGATTATGAAACGTGTATTAGCGTTTAAGTAACGTACACTAACGATGTTATTGATATGGCGGGCGAATATGGAATCAATGCACGATCCACCACGATAATCCGCATTCTTGTATGTGACAATCAATACAAACGTGCGCAAATCAATAGAAAAACGACGGTTTATTTTATTGAAAAATGAAACATAAAATTATTAAGGTAAATGCAAGTTTTAATTAATAATTATTAAGGTAAATTTACGGATGTAAATATGCAAGTTGTTGCTTGGTGATCGCCTTTAGTTACCCAATGTGCTTATAAACATCAATTATCGGTGTTTTATGATCATATGATCTGTTTCTAAAGCAGCCCAGAACGTTCTAGACTTTTCCGTGTCACATTTCGTTACGCTCAAGCGTTCCTTTTTTGGCTAGTTAGTCCATGGCTAAAGCGTATTCTACGCTAAAATGTAGCCCATTCCCATAATATTGAAGAGTTATAAACGTTAAATCGATTTGGACAGGTAAGTCATCATCCGTAGCAACAGTAGCAATAGTTAACCGTCAAAATCAACTACTTACCAATAGGTATGTGTTTCTTGAAACGTCATTATTCCCTTAGTAAGTAAAGTGAAATCAAAATAGATTATATAATTTGAGTTTCTGTGCTAGTTCTTTCTTTAGTCTTTGTATGTCATCTACAATGCAATTGTGGGAGATTTTTTTTTTTTTTTTTTTTTTTAAGGGATGGGAGGGACCCCTGGTCACTGAGACCGCTAGGATCTATTGTGACACTTTCCCATTTTCATTTAAGAATCTTTTTAATGGCCTCTTCGTTCACAAAGTGAAGGAGGTTTTCATGCGTTTCCTTGGCAATATCGGCGGGTGTTAGGGTACCCTTTCCGAAATGCCGGAATCTTATCGATGCGACAGCAGGACAGTCGCAGAGTACGTGTTCAGCTGTCTCCGCTTCTTCGCAACAGAGCCGGCATTCTATTGTCCTGGCCTTACCCATTTTGTTAAGGTGGTACCTTAGAGGACAGTGGCCAGTGAGGAGTCCCACAAGTTTGCGAAGGTCTGTACGCCTCAGTGACAATAGGGAATGTGCGCGTTTCTTTGAGATTGTAAGAAACCGCTTGGCTTGTCTCTGCTTAGGAGTGTCTTGCCAATATGTGAGAGATAGAGGTCCGTCTAACATACGTAGATCATGACTTTTTTCGTAGAAGAGTCATTTTAATACAGAAATAATTCACCTCTACGTAATAATATGCAGCGTTCTATGTTGATTTGAAAATACTTGGAAGGGAGAACTAGTCCAATCCTCCATATTCTCGTTATAGTAGATAACATCATAGTTAATGAATAACAGACAGCTTGATGTAACATGGTAAAAGAGTTCATATCAGAAACTTGACAAGGATAATTGGTTGGAAATCAATTCACCTACTGCGCTATTTTAACGGCCTTAAACCGAATTCCTTAAATTAGGTTTTCTAAATCGAACTATGGTGTCGAATTAGTAAATAAAAGTAGAAGGGTGAATAGATTTAGGTTTAGTACTACTGCTATTGAACCAAACTTGGTGGATGGCCTGTATCAGGGGAGCCACTCCATAATCGATTATGTGCAATAACATTTACCTACAATAATATACCCGATAATGTTTGCATCTAATATTAACTTGTAATAATATACGAACATCAGCGTTCGCCAGTGCTTTTACGCTTATTCTGTTCTTACACACGGATTTCTACCGCAATAATGGAGCAATGTCAGTGGCTCAAGCACTTTTTTCTTGAAAATGCATCTGAAGTATTCTGGGATGATTCCTGGATTTCAAAACTTACAGGATGTCTGTGCTAAGATGGATCACACCCCTAAACTCTTTTCTTTGCAACGTAAAAAACGGGAGCAAAGATAATCTTCAAAATTATTTACTAGAAATTGTACCATGGTATTTTGTAGCATCATGGTGGTTTTCGGTCAGGTTGGAGCACACAAGATATGATCGCGATAACTGAAAAAGATGTCCCTGACCTTGATAAAGGAGATAAACCATTAGCTATATTTCTTGTTTTGAGGAAAGATTTTGATTGTGTTTCACATTCGAAACTGGTTAGCAGGATCCTTATTTAGGTAGGAGATCCTTTTGGCTTTTTGCAAGGCCTCAAAGTAGAGAAGGGTATTTGGGGTTGACCTAAAGCTGAACTCCAGTAAGTACAGTTTCATTGCCTTTTCTTACTGAGTATATCGATTCCTATGTTGGGCAGCACTAAATGTAATGGATCAATGAGCTGCTTGATGTGAGCTATTACTGTCCAAGTATCAAGCAGGTACCGCAAGCCAAGTGTTTGGGGGTTGAAGTAGTAACAGTGCTTGGTTTTTTGGTTCCAAATTGAGAACACTTGTAACCTCCGCAAGCTTATCCCCTTTTCCTTGGAAATCAGAAATTCCTTGTCCTTGGCGACCCTCCAAATGTTTTATCATGCCTCGGTATATTCTTTGATTGTATGGGGTATTCTAATATGGTTATCTGCTAGTCAAACACACTAGGAAAATTCATGTATTGTCTACAAGCGAATTATTACAATTTTATAGCATAAAAAGTTGAGATTCCAGACTGCAGATATTCAAATTATTTAATATCCTAGACGTGTCTGATATTAATTTAAAAACGCTGCAAATTCTTTCACTGGGGTTTATTATTCAATTGGCTTGCGTTCATGATTTGAATTTCTACTATGCTCTGGAATGTGCATGTTTCACAAGTGATAGAGCGATTATTAAATTTCAGGAGGCACACAAATATGATCAACTGATCAATCCAAATAGGTATTTTGGTTGAGAAGAGATTTACGTGCTCCATGCATATCTCCTGAAATTCAATAATCGCTCTATCCTGTGAAACACGCACACTCCAAAGCTTAGTAGAAATTCAAATCATGGACGCTAGCCAATTGAATAATAAACCCCAGTGAAAGAATTTGCAGCGTTTCTATTATCGTTCAGGCAATGAATTATTGCATCTTCATTAACAAAACTCTTCAGTCATATCCGTTAAAAAAGGTGTAAATAGTTTTAGCGACTCCACTTCTCAGCACAAGTTTCTAACTTACAGAGGGGTGATCGCATTTTTTCTTTAATCAGTCTCCTATAATTTTGATTTGTATTACTTTCGTGATTTTTTTTTGTAATCAATTGGATTAAATTTTCAAATAAATGCTTCGTAAAAAATAAAAATGCACACCAACTTCTCTCTAAATGAAATATGTGTTGAGTGCATTCGCCTTACACTGCGGAACTGTTGCACTTCCCTGTCTTTTATAGATTTCGGGTTCAGTGATTTGCACTCAGCCCCTTAGTCCAAATTCGTCGTGGGCATTGGATTCAAACAATATCGAATATGAACGCACAAATCCAATTGTTTACGATATGGAACCAGGTTGTGTGATTCTGATTCCGTCGGTATGCGGCTGATTGAGACGAGCGGCCGCGAGGGGTTGACGTGCCGGAGTTCCCAGACGGATCGCATTTGGAACGCACGATTACACCGGGAAATGAGGAGGAACTTGACGCAATCCGCCATCCATAGCTCAAGGGATATTACGTGGAGATTTCCAATATCGGAGGGTTGAAGCCGCTCTGGCGAGGAAATCGCGAGCCGATTCTATCGCGTAGAAAGTAAAATGAAATCAGCATTGAGCTATACATAATTCATAGGTCGATCACTTAAATTACCGTAAATTGGACCAAGTGTGGGATGAACAGTGAAATTCAATATTGAAATAGAGTTTTCCTAACTTTAAAAAATAAAAACGCTGCGAATTATTACACAAAAGTTTATTATTATATATTCTCTTCTACGTTAATCACTGATCCGTTTATTAGGCGCAATCTGCACTCCCTCATCTAAACTTAATTGTACCGTGTAATTGTATTTTAGATGTCTTAAAAGAGCTCTATTTATAATTCAGATATTTAGATCGATTACCGAACAAATTAGCATCAAGTATCCTTCAGCTGGTGGATGTCTGTCTGCAAATAGTGTCTTCTGTCAAATTTGTCTACTACATTTACCAGAAATGACATTGGTTTGTCGTAAATCCAGATAACTACCTAGTTAATTTCGACACATTCAAGATTATTTAAAAACATTTCCATGAACTGTACACCCACATAACTGATATGATGAAGCTATGTGCCTGAACCACCTTGCCAAACATGTTTTCATACTGAAAGTTGAAGCCGTTGGTTGTCGTGCGTCTTGGATTACGTATGTGGACTGAGGGCCAAGACAGCAGGTCCCCGTTGAGTGATGTGATCACAAGCAACGTTCTTGTGAGGTTGACGCCACTTGCACCAACATGTTTGTTCGAGGATCCGTGAGTACCACAAGTGTGTTTGCAACGACCATTTGGGTAGTTGAATACGGTCAGTCCGGCTAACTACGTCTCCTCTAGATCGCTATTTGAGGTTCATTATTGACGTGGATAGATCTTACATCTGGCACCTGAGCTTTTGCGAAGACCATCACGGAAAACGACCATTCAGAAAATACTACCTCGAATATACAGTGATTTCCGCGTACAACGAAGAGGACTATGCGAAGACTGTCAAGAGGGTGCGCAATGTAAAGACTCACAAGAGTAAGAAGAGGACCGTACAAAGATCAACAAGAGGGGTGAGGAGTAGAGGAGAAAGTCCAAAAACGGGCCACGGTCTAAAAACGCTCCATGGGGTTTATTATTCAATTGGCTTGAGTTCATGATTTGAATTTCTACTGAGCTTTGGAGTGTGCGTGTTTCACAAGTGAAAGAGCGATTATTGAATTTCAGGAGGCACACAAATATGATAAACTGATAAATCCAAATAGGTATTTTGGTTGTGAACAGATTGACGTGCTCTATGCATATCTCCTGAAATTCAATAATCGCTCTATCACCTGTGAAACACGGACACTCCAAAGCTTAGTAGAAATTCAAATCCTGAATGCAAGCCAATTGAATAGAAACCCCTGTGAAAGAATTTGCAGCGTTTTACGTGTGTTCTCGCTTCCTGGAAGCCCGTTGATCCACTTCGGAGGGTGATCTAAGAAGGGAATGATAAACCTTTGTGTGATGATTTGCAGTATTTTCTGCTCATATTTGGGTTATCCCACACCCCCTGGATAGATTCTATTCTCTTGCCCACGTAGGTGCGACCCTGCGGTTTTCTGAAGACCTCTGGGTCTGGCAACACTGCCCAAATCCGAGCCTCCAGGTAGTGGTCTGACGGCTCGCATCGGACCCTAATTACGGTGCGGTACTTACGTCTTATGCAATCCAAATGTGATCTAATAGTTAATTCGATCATGCCATCACCAGAATCGTGATGTACATGAAACAAGGGACACAACGAGTATAAATTTGAACTGGAAAAACATACCTAGACGTTATGTAAAAGTACCCAATAGCGGTTTTCGTCAAACTCCAACAAAAATGGGTTTTTTTCCCATGTAGGCATGGTGTGTTCCATGTAATTTTGGACGCTGAAGCGATTGGAGTGGGTCCCAAACCTGTGCGATTGACCCAGAGCGAAGAAATCCATTTTCATGGGGTAAAATGGTGCAAAATGACATTATTTCCGTACTTTTTCGAGCCCCATCCCATCTGACAGGGTTGGATCAAAGAAACATGAGTTTAAGTGTTATAAAGTTCGACACAAGAATAATAAACCCACGTGTAATCAAATTTACAGCGTTTTTTTTTTCAATTTATTACACTTTTGCAATACGCCCACACACTTGTTGAGGTGTTCCTGAACAGATTGATATGAAATTTAGACTTGTTTTCCTCAGAACGACGAGAACATTTTGAATCTCACAAAAAATTACATTTTTCAACAAAAGCAACTAAAACGCCTTGCGTTAAGAGGGGGAGATTGAAAGGGGCTTTACTCCCGCGCTATGAGGGATAGTCGGCCGAGTTAAAGGGTCCGCTGCGGTGTTGCCACCTGATGGCGGGGAAGGGGTTTTCGTCCCTGCGGTCCGGGGTCGCTCCTATATGGGCAATAGTATAATAGGAGTTCCTCTATTGATGAAACCCTTATTCACAAAGACAATCTAAAAAGTGATTAATTTTCGGATATCTAGAAGAATACGATTAATGTTATACATGTGTAACATCATCTCTGAATTTCGAATATCATGTCGTGTGTTCACGACTGGAACTTCTACACCGAACTCGCTTCCCCGTGAAAGGAGCCTCTTGAGCATAATGTAACGGTAACGTTGCCCCTAATAGCCCGGCGGTGTTTTCACGACCGAGATGACGTTGGTGGAAGTGAGGGGATTAGTGCGGCGGAGAGGAAGGTGATAGCGCCGAGGGGGTGCCAAGTGTACCCTGCCCGCCTAGCGTGGCGGTTGCCGAGATCGATCACGTATGTGTTGTCCCGAGCCCCGCGCAGCCTTCCGCTCTGGCCATGACACCGGATATCTCTTCACCTCCGAACTAAACCAAACTTCGAGAACTCAATCATGTTTTACATCAATTATCACGAATCAGCCCACAATTTGATTTGGAAAACAAGTTATTCGTTAATGCCTAATTTACTGGGAAACATGTTGGTGAAAAAAATCCGTTTCTTAGACGCAAAATTCCTGATAAAAAGGGCTTTGTACCCCTAAGGTTCCACCTATACCGCAATGGGGCTACACAAAGTTCAGCCGTGTGCCCTTAAAAAAATCCACTGCTACTATATCAACTGATTCTTTCGCCACAATTTACCAGACGATTTTTACGAAGTTACAGCTCTTAAGCAGGGCTCAGATCCATCCGGATCGTTTGGAAATACGGATAGGGGAAGCTAGTAAAAAGCAGTGGAGGGGATGGAGGGGAATCGGCCTAGCACACGCCAACAACTTGTTTCCCGCGCTTCCTCCAACAGCTGTTTCGGTTTTGTATGCGCAGTTGTGAACTGCGCCATCCGGTAAGAAAAATATTCGAAAAATCTGATGCGTACAGTTTGCTTCAAAACTGCCCGTCCGGAAAAAATATTCCCTCTCCCCAGCTGGTGTCCAACCAATCAGCTGCTCGTATTCACTTTCCGGATAGCTTGCCGGATGGATGTGAATCCAGCTTTAAGGAGAGTGATTAAATGAAGGTGAAGTCTGAGTGGGCTCATTCGATTAATTGGAAGTAGAGGTGTGTAAACCCAGGTCACTTGAGGGAGTAGACGACCTGCAGGTCACTCAGTCCAAAGACAAGGTCAGTGGGAGAAGTTCACCAGTTCACTCCGTGATTGAACGCGACCTGCAGTTCGTCTCCATTCTGAGACAGTCACCGCCACTACCACTCTCTTTTGGCATGACCGCCAGCCTCCATTATCTTCATCAGCCGTCAGAATTCGGTAAATGACAGTCATCTACTGCTGTCTTTCCCGACTCCCTAGTCATTTCTCGAGTCCTCATGCAGATTTTCATATAAATACCTACTTATTAAATATGAGCAACTCTGTGATGAGTATAATATCGACCAGTGTAGTTTAGTATTGAGTAAATTAAAATAGTATTGACTCTGCAATGAGGGGAGTCCTTCGTTGACTAGAAGGAAACCCGAGCTAATGGCGGATGGGTGAGCTGCAGGTCACTTTGTGAAGAACGGTTCGGCAGACCTGCAGGTCTCCGAGTAGTTCGAACGTCGGCCGCAGGAGCCATGCTGTCGAGAACGTTAACGAAAACGACCTGCAGGTCTCAAACTTTTCTTGCCAAGAGAATGTGATGAACTGCAGCTCTTCACTCTGCAGGTCATTTGGGACAAGTTCACTTGAAAGAGAAGTTCTTTTAGACAAGGTCACTCACTCACTACCCACCTCTAATTGGAAGGAAGTCTGTCAACAGCAAACATGAAAAAGTAGCACTATTCCGAAAGGTGAAGTCCCATAAGGGCGAAAGTAGTAGAAGTAAATGAAAGGAATATATATGATGTGCATGAAGCAAGACCACAAGTTTCCTTTGGCAGTATCACTTCACAAGAGATGTGAATCCTTGTACAATTAGGCTTTGAATTTGTCGTGCAGGTAGTCTCATGTGTCTAAAAGGAATCCTTGAATTTTTCGCTTGCGAATACATATTTCAGAGAGAAGAAAAATGCACGAGTGGTGCCGTTTTCGTGGATAGAGGACCTAACCTGCGGCTACCTCCTCCACGCCCCGCGCCGGCCAACCCCAGCTGGTATCCTCGCGAGTGAATGAATGAGATATGAGCTCTAGAGTCGAGAGTGACAAGGAGGGGCGAGGTTATATCACCCGCCCGCATGGGGTAGAGATAGGCGACACATGTTGAAGACATCCCGTCCGCTCCAGTTCCTTATTTATGAGTTGTGCCAACAAATGGTGAACAAGCGGAATTACGTTGCCCGTTCTGTTGCGGCGCTAAAGGGGGTTTTGAAAATTGATGAGGTGGTATCAGAGAGAAGCTGCTTCAGTGAAAATGGGAGGTAGGTAGGTACGTATGCAACGGCAGAATTTATGGGTCCATATCTCAAAAACTGTAACAGCCACCGGCACTTTAATGAAGTGTGCACCTTGACCTCTGTACGAAATTCTGATGCTACCGATGCGTTCTAATAAATGTCCATTTCTCGTTGTCGCACCCCATTTAATCCACCAAGGATGAAGAAATAAAAAATCACCAAAAAATTAGAAAACTTCACATGAATATGACACATTAATTGAGAGAATTTACAAAAATGCAAAAATAACCCCTCCCCCTACAGCAAGAAAATCAGGGTGTGACATGACATGACATATTATATTATAATATGTGTGACGCGAGTCCTTTTTGGAAGCTTCAATCAGTTTGAACCTATCTATTCTACCTTTTGTATTCTATACAGATTTTCGTCAAGGAAGTTTGAACGACGGTACTACGGAACGGTAATATGACACTTTACTAGTGTTTATAGACATTGGTCTAGCTATTGCTATTCTGTTGCAACAATTCGGCTCTGCGCTCATAGGCGGAGCTTCGACGTGAAACACAGCGTTTCAAGCTGTTCAATTCGATAAACTTAATTAACTCTATAAACTTAATCGAATTAAACTTAATTCGATAAACATTTTAGGTCTTCTCTCCTCATTGGGTGTGCATGGTGCCATGTGGGCTTGGATTAGTAGTTACCTCATTAGAAGGGTGCAGAGAGTTTGTCTGAAGGGTACTATTTCATCATCGGGTGTGCCTCAAGGCTCTCACATTGGGCCACTTCTGTTTTTGCTCCTAATCAATGGCGTCAGTTCTACCGTAGCATCTCCGAATATCAAGATTCTTATTTTCGCCGATGACCTCAAGGTGTTCTCACCAGTATCTTCTCGCACGGATTGCCTCCTGCTCCAGCAGAGCCACGATAACGTCATGAATTGGTGTTCCTACAACCATCTTGAGTTGAATCCAGCTAAGTGTACTATGATGTCATTCGCACGATCCCAGAATTCGACTCCTTTCCCGTACCATATAAATGGTGTTTTGTTGGGGCGGCTGCCATGCACTCGTGACCTGGGCATACTCCTTGACTCAAAGCTTTCCTTCAACGATCACGTGAATTCTGTAGCATCAAAAGCTTTGAGATCCTTGGGTTTCCTCAAGAGATGCACTCGTGATTACAAATCAGCCGAAGCGATTGTGGTGCTGTATGGGGTCCTCTTTCGCCCAATCATGGAGTATGGGAGCCCTATATGGTCGCCATTCTACGGGGAGTATAAGGATCGTCTGGATATTGTTCAGCGTAGATTTTTGCGGTATCTCTGCTTCAAAACGAGATTCCCGGCTAGCCATGATCAGTTGGCTGTTCTTGCAGCAAAATACAACCTGCCCAACTTGATTGACCGTCATTTTATGGAGGACATAGCATTTTAACATAAATTGGTCAATGGTGCAATTCACTGCACATCCCTGCTGTCAAGAGTGGACTTCCAGGTTCCAGGCTACGCAACTCGATCCAACTCATTGTTTGTTGTGCCATTTGCTGCATTCAACTACCTTTTTCATCGGCCCATGTTTCTCGAATGCCACGTCAAGCTAATGCGCTTATAGAATCCACATGCATCGATTTCTTTTGTAATCGCCTTCCGCATCTCAAAAGGTGTCTCACATCATTCCTTCATCAGCAAAAGTGACAAAACATCCTTTACTAACTATCTCTTTTTTTTCTCTCACACATTAAATCTGTTTTTTTTTCCTTAATATTTATCTCATGAACTGTATTTATTTCTATCTGCATTATTATGTAGTGTATACTTTCTTTTTGTAATTGGCGATTGCCGTGTATTAAATAAATAAATAAAAAAAGCGCCAAAGAATGAACCAATAAAGCACGCGAAATTTCTTAGCGCACGAATAGTTGTTTGCCCACCCACTAACAATGCTAGAGGGCGTAAAATCACCAGCACTCACTCTTATCCATTGATCAGTTAATTGTCCCCCAACCCTTGTGACCGAGCTGTGTTAGCTGTAAGTGAGTTCGCGAAATAGTCAGTGGAGCAAAGAGTGATTATTCACGATGCAGTGGGCCCAATACCGCTATTGACAGGACTGCAACAAACCTCAAGGCAGTCCGCGTTAACAGGTTCTGATTATATTTATTGTCTGAACGTGACTTAGATTGTAGCCGAGAATAGATCTGAAATAATAAGTGGAATTTAATAGTTTAGGGATCTAGTATGTAGGTAGGATTCGTGAAAAGCTGGAAAAATATTCAGTACTTGCCCTGTCTCAGTAATTTTTTTAAACAAGGTATGGACCAAACAGAATTTTTTTTTCGTGATTTTATATATTGCAACTGTTTGTAGGATACATCATCTAGCAATATTTTATCTCATAAATGGACAAGATGTACAGGGTGAGATTTCAACAAACCAGCCCTTCAGAGTATCACAGTGTAACTGGAACACACTTCACTATAACTTGCACTGCACAATCAGGTCCAGTGGCTTGTTACGCTTGAGGCGCCGCAGTTCTCCTTCGTTTTCCAGAACGTTGAGCATCTTCGGGTCCTTGTGCTGATGGAGGCGTTTTTCGTGCTTCTGGGCGTATTTCATGATGATTTCGTTGACTGTTTCCAGGCTTATTTCACGATGAATGTCATCATTTCGCTCATACCAGTGGGCACCAACTATGCTTCTCAGGATTTTGTTCTGACAAGTTTGTATTTTCTTTACGTTAGTCTTTTTGGCACAGCCCCACAGTAACAGAAAATGACATCCGATAATGGGAATACCACAAGTTAATTGTGTGTTATCAACTCCTGTCCCTAATAAGTACCGCATCCCATAAAAACCTGTCATCTTCTCCTGCTTTATCCCGGGCACACTCATAGAGTATGGGTAACACCAGAGGGGAAAGGATGGCCTGATGTATCATCAAGCAAGAAACCCACTATTGCCGCACCGTTAAGTCCTGCCACATTGTATTGGAACAGTATGGCCCCAGAAAATATCTAACCCATTCTGATACATCAGGATGAAAATGCGCTTATGCTCCTATCAGGAGTTGGTTTCATGAGATTTAGAATTTGGCAGAGACATCGTAAATGGTGCAATTTATGTTGCATTCTGAAGTAACTTGTTGCTCCAGGGTCAACTATAATGAATTCAATATAAACTGATCTTTATCCAATTTCCAATGATTGTGTGGAATCTATAGTTTGTAATAACTTATCAGATTCAGTAACAGAACGTGTGCTTAACAATGATCAATTTCCTGAAACACTCACTTCTTCTGTCCTGTCTCATTTCAACTTATCGAGATGAGTTGGACCCTGAATGTCCAATGATCTCCTATGAATGCCATGAATTCGCATCTATATTAGAGTAGATCGCATCAATACACAATTGACTTAGGAAACTGCTGCTCTTAGGTCGTAATTTTCAGGCTCTCGGAGCGTTATGAACTCCCGCCTTCTCTTTGTCTTGCATCGAGGTCCCCATTAACAGCCTCAACTCGGAGTTACGACTGAACAATGAGTCGCTGTACTTAGTATGGATTCGTAGCCACAAGGGGTTAGAAGGGAATAACTACGCAGATCGGGAAGCCAAACTGGGAACAATCCCGGTTCCCAGAATTCACATAACGGCACTTATCTCTATCAGAAAATATAATCATGGGACTTGAATAAGAAGTTCAGCCATAACTTAATTCACAAATCGAGCAATGCAAGTCAAGAAAACCTATCTACATAGCGGGAAAAATCGCAGAAAATCTGTACATAACTCTGGAAGACCCATAACTAATGTTTTTTAGTATGCTGAACTCAAGGAAATTTCTAGGAATTCTAAACAGGTACATAGACGAAGAAGTATTGAACATCAGAATATGCATTTATAATAATAACCAAAAGATTTGTTTCGAAGTTGTCATGTTATTTACTGCAACTAACGTTAACCCTTTCAGACAATATCCATCTAAATTTCGTGTCCGTAAATAGAAATTGAAACAAGCAGCTCTGGTGTATATGTACCTGTATAAAATAACAAACCATCTAAATCTTGAATTAAATATAAAATAATAATAATAAAAATACAGTGAGCATTTTGCATTACGTCCTAGCATTAACTCCTACGTGTTGTACAACTCATTTCTGTACAATGGTGACAACGCCAGGCCAACACAAGCAATAGCCGTCTCTCGGCTCTTCGATTATCCTGACTTTGGCTGGACAGCTTAGGAATGCGTTTTCATTCATTAAATTAATTTTCATTTTTCATTTTTTAATATTTATTTTTCGGTTTTTATCTTAACAATCTTGTTTAAACTCTAACTCTTTATATGAACTCGATTTAAACCCCAATATCCTACCTACAACTGGATAACATGTTAGAGTCAACAAACATTTTACTAAAACTGAATTGGGTCAGAAACAACAAATTATCAACATTGCAACACCCAATGCTACGGCCTAATCAGATTGGGGTTGATAATACACGGCGCACAAAGCAACCCCTCCTTCAAGACCGGGGGGTCGTGCGGGTCATTGCATATCCTTGCCCCTGACCAAGACGATGCCTCCTCCGTAGCTTTCCCAATTTTCAAACATTAGGCCTTCTTTAGTTATACAGGGTGTCCCAGGATTATGCACAATCCGAATCCTACGTGTTCTATAACTGATTTCTGAACAAAAATGCCTCTTAGCAATTTTTTGCCTCGTTTCCGAATTATTCGCGATTTAAGATTTTTTTCGTGTTTTCGATCTTATGTCATTAATACTGTCACAACTGCCTCAATTTTGGAGATTGCTCAAATTTGATGCCCCCGTGGAAAGAGCGTTCAATTTTCTATCTATTCAATGTCAGAAAACATTTTTTTTATTGCATTGAAGATGAGCGATTGCTGCGCGAAATGGCAGTTTTGTCAAAATCTTGAAATCGCCTATTTTTCATCTCGCCTAGAAACCCTATTAATGCTTAACGCAGAACTGTGCAGGCCTGGTAAAACGTGCGTCGAAATGTCAGCTTTCCAACGGTGTAGTCGTTTTGGTTTTTTTAAAATATTTTTAGTTAAGGAAATGCTGTTTAACTGCAGGAAAATGTGTGTTTTCTGTTAAAATTGAGGGTTTCCCAAAAGTCAAGACGAAAAACGGTTGGAGGCGGGATATACGTAACTTTTCTCGCTGAATCGGATGGTGACAACGCCAGACCTCTCAAGTGACGATTTAAGTTAGTTTTGTCGGATGCATTAACCCGTTTTTTTGTGAACAGCGTCTACGGCATTTCTTAGCTGTCCGGCCAAAGTCAAGATAATCGAAGAGCCGAGATAAAACATAGCTGGTAGTGATAACCAAAAACTTTGGTGACAAAAAAGGATTAGTAGATAAAGAAAGATAGCTAACTAGATAAAAAAAGGATCAGTGACATAAATAATATTTTTCCTCATACTGTCCGACGTGTTTGCAAGGGTGTGAGTGGTCCACAGGAGGAGTGTGACCCTTGCTTTAGAAGCATTATCATTGGCAAAACAGTACACAAAAACCATGTCAACATACCCATTTTTGGTAGGTATAGCTACTCATCTGAAAGCAACTCAATCAATCAACCTTTAATGAACACAAAAAATGAATAGCACATGTTGTGTAGAGTTGTGTCGTTATTTACATTGTCTGATCTATTTGTACTCTGCAATCCGGGCTACAATTCTATGTGAGATGAGCTTGAGACTGCTGGTTAGCGAACTCACTAGTAAAAAGAATGGTTTTCCGAGGTTTGAATGCATTCAGGGATTTTGAAGGGGTTCCCAAAGTCGATTTAGGGGTTTTCAGGGTTGCTCTGGGTTTGTTCAGGGTATTTAGGGCTCAGATGGTTTTGTGAAAAACGGCTGGCAACCGTGTTCACTGTGAAGGGCTTATTAGGACGTTCTTTTGCCACTAGGTTATTTAAGCGAGGTTTTGTCAAATAATGGACGCCCTCCTGAATTGATCCTTTGTGTGGCTGTGGGGAGACACCCCAAGCATGAGAGAGAAAATGCTTAAAATTACTAAACGAAAGTTATTACTGGTAATAGTTTCCGTATTTACACCTTTAATGTATCAAATAACTGGACCATAAAATATGATTTAACTTGAAAATATTTCATATTTGGATGATCAAAATATCAAATTTGAATAACATTCTATAGCTGTAAATCGTTCTGATATGGCGTTAAACTATATATATAATGTATTATGAATTTTTTTACCGTCGTTAATAGTAACAGTTGTGTGAGAGCTCACTTATCATACAGTTTTGGTTTATTATTCAATAATAAACCATTGTAATCGCTCAAAAAAAAAATTCAACCCCCCTGAAAATTTCATGGTTTACATTTCAAAGAGTGTAGAATCCGAATCTGCAATAAAAAATTTTCCGTCCGTCCGCCGTACGCACATCTCCGAAACGGCTGGAGCAAAAAATCTGAAATTTTCACCGACGACGCCCCAATTAGCCAACTATTTAAATATGTAAAAGTTTTGTAAAATCCCTGAAAACCTCATAGTCGAATGGCCTAAATATTTTCCTATTTGAAGAACATACCATTAGGAATCGAATGAGCCGTCCGTAAAATATGTATGGTGCCAACATTTGCGTTTTTTCGTTTGTTATTGTTTGTTTGTAACCTAGTGATGTCCGGCCGATAGCGTCGAGTTGTAGTGAATGTGGATACTGGAGTGATAGCCGATGTGAATACTTCTACTTGCAGTGTAGTTATTAGCCGATACACGGGTTGAAGCATTCTGATAATATATACCTAGGTAAATATTATTCAATATTATTACTGGGGTTTATTATTCAATATTATTACTGGGGTGAATAAGTATTCTTTCACTGGGGTTTATTATTCAATTGGCTTGCGTTCAATTTGAATTTTACTAAGCCGTGTGTGTTTTACAGGTGATAGAGCGATTAGAATAACTCATCCAAAACACCTATTTGGATTGTGTGATGATATTCTCACATCTGTCTACCTTTGGCTACAACGTTTAAATTTGAATTTGGGGAAGTTTTAACGAAATACGAGTGCCAAATGACTTGATAAATTATAGATGTTTTTATTGCAAGCCGATTGAATAATAAACCCCAGTGAAAGAATTCCAGCTTTTTTTTTAAAGTAAACGCAATAAGGACAAGCGTCACAGCTAACCTTTGTGTGTATTGGGTTTTGAAGAGGAGGTATGTTAAATGTATCCCTGTATGCATATTTGAAAAAATGAAAAATCTTGGAATCTTTCCGGAAACCTCAAAATAGACATCCACAAAGGGAGTTTTTGAAAATGTTCAACTAACAATTTTGGGAGCCATTGATTGCAATAGCTAAGTAATTTGAAGCCACTACAAAAACTTAATGTTCTGTAACGTATTGCTAAAATTACGGAATGTGCGATGCTTAGCTCTGGATGTTTTTCAGTAAGCTAGACTTGGTAAGTAGGCATTAGCCCGTGGGGTTTAAAAGCCTAATAATTTCAGTGCTTCGGTGTAAACGGATCGGAGTAGAATATCGAGGCTTGGGAGGTGGATAAGAAAATGCCCCCTTCGTCGTTTTATCTCGCTGTGGTCTCGACTGTATAAAGTAAGTCCTTTGCTGTATCAGGTTTGCGGGAAGCACCCATCTTTTACAAGTAACGCTAACGTTACCTCGCAGTTTGTGGATCAATACCAGCTATGCAGACCTCGGAGGGAGGAGTGAAGGGGGAGAGGATGGGATGGATACATTGCCCTCAGGCTCGTACTTTTGATGGTGGAGGGTCGCCATAGATAACATTGAAATATAACCGACAACATACCGTCGGTAGCCTCATACCGAACTTTTGTTATGCACACGACAAGTCAACTGGACAAATTATTACCAACTAGATGCCAGCTCATCACAAAGAACAGCTAGTATGTAGGACTAAATAACAAGTCAATGTATTAAATGGGAGGAGCGAAGAGTGATGTATTTTTGAAATATGGTTCAACATTTGTCTTAAATGTGTTTTATGGCAAATTCAATACGAAGTAGCTGGCCTTATTACGTCAAATAGACGTCATGAACGACAGGGGAGAGTGTCAGCTTCGATCACCCTTCTTAGTGCATTATATGGATATGGGAATTAACACCTTACTTGAATATCTGAGTTACGGATATCAAGGAACGGGAATGAATGTTTGACACCTTGATGGTTTGCAGTGTGGACAAAATTTTGCAGTGGTAACTAGAACTGCTCAGCATCAAGAGAACAATCACGAGTTTAAGTTTATCCTACAAGAATACAGCGAAATCCCATCAATTTCAACCAAACGTAAGGAAGTCACATCTCAAGTGAGGCTGTCAATGTAGTCATTTCTGTGGTGAGTATCCCAATACTCTCTGTTGACAATAAAATCCTGAATATCACAGAAGAACGAAACACATCAGAATTAGCCACTTTTTCATCTGAGAAGCTGTAACTGAAGGGAACGCAAAATCGCCACTTCGCCCACAGAACATCAATTAGCTAACATGCTTACAAAGTGGTAACACAAGGATGTCAGACCGCTGGATTAATTTGATGCACTTGAAGAGGGCGAGCGTTGAAGTCTTCTCCATTCATCAAGGCAACAGTCATAATCCTTTAATGTGCATTCTACATACAAGGATGCGGAAAACTCCTCCCAATTCCAGTTTCTCAAGTGAATGAAATCAAATGACAACCATGATTGCGCAATGATATAATATCTTTCATGAAATCACCAGAACTTCGTATTGAAAATGAAGCTGCAATAAAGCATGGCAAAATTCCTGCATACCACAGGAGGACGAAGCTCATAAAGATTCGACACAGCTTCATCCGAGATGTAACAAAAGAGGAGCGCAATATCGCCCATAGAACATCATATAGCTTCCATGCTCACCAAGATATGGCTGGGTCAGGACTCTGTGCTGTTTTGATGCTATTTTGAGAGGAAGTGTTGAAGTTTTTTTCTATTCGACAATGTACAGTTTTTAGCACACTAAAGTTTACCCTAGAACAATATGGAGAACTTTTCTCAATTCCAGCCACTCAAGCGGATGCCACAACTGCGAGGGATTTAGCTCTCAAGGCTGCTTAATGAAATCATCTCACTGGAGAGAGTACCACAACGCCTTGTTGACAATTCAGTCGCAATAAAGCCTGCCAAAATTCCTGTATATCCCAGAAGGACGAAGCACATAAGGATTCGCCACTTCTTCAGTTGAGAACGCAAATCGACAGTACACCTACAAAACGTTAGGCAGCTGCCAAGCTCACAAAGCTGTTTCACGTGACAGGGCTGCCGTAAATTTTGATGTACTTGATGAGGAGGAGTCTTGCTGTGTTCTTTATTCATGAAGTTACCAGTCATAACCCATTAATGTTTATCCTGCAAGAATAAGGAAAACCCCTCTTAATTTCATTAACAAAAGCGGAAGTCACAGTGAGGCTTCGAGGGAAATCATATGACGACCATGATTGCTCAATGAAATCATCTTTTTGAAGAGTATACCAGAACTTTTTTTAGACAATGAAGCCGCGATGAAGCTGGTCACAAATACTGAATATCACGAAGCAGGAGCTCTACAGTTATTCATCCGAGAAACTGTAACTGAAGCGGAGCCCAAGATCCCCAGCCGCTTACAGAACATCAATTACCTAACATGCATACAGATAACTGTGTTTGATATAATCTGATATTAACAAAATAAATACCAAACATAATTTCCGACTGATCGTTCTCTTAATACTCCTTCCACTTCTATCATCAATGATAGCTCATGACTCATCATTTTCAATTTCAGCTCCAGCTATATCAAAGTTGCATCATAAGTTGCAGCTACTAAACAAACCAAGCAACGAAGAAACGTTTACCAGACTTTTATACATATCTTGAATCGTCCCTGAAAATTTTACCAGATTTTTTTATGTTTTGGTATTTTGTTCTACCTGTAGCGTACCGATCGCTTCCAAATGTATGGGTAACTAAGTATAATATTAGTTCCTCCTTGTGTAATAATAATAATAGAAACAAATTTAAAAACATGATAGTTAAAACAAAAGATTTACTATTCGCTATAGTTATCTAGTTTAACGAAAAAAAACCAAGTTATTTCTCATTGTATCGATTTAGTTCGCTGTGGAATGTGAATAATGTACATAAAAACTCTCCATTATTACTATGTCAGTGTTTTATTGGTTATTTTGTAAGTGAAGTGCTGTTTTTTGTAACTTAATAGAATATGGAAATACCTAAATGGATTAAAATGTACAGTAGCCTCCGACTTGAGCATTGCAGGGAGCTTTCCAACTTTGAACTTAACAACCATAATTTGATTTCACTTGAGTTGAGCTCTGCCTCCATTGTGAGTTTTGAGTTGATTCGGCACAAGTGGAAGGTCTCGGTGGGTAAGGAACAAGTTTTTTTGTGCCCGGCCCCTCGACTCCATTCCAACTGTATGCACAGGAATGAATGGCTCCCTCTCCGCTCCTTTGAGCCTTCGTAATAAACTGAGAATTCTATACGACCTTATTAAACCGGGAGGCAGGTGGCGGGTCGCCCGGCTTTGCTCTACCTTACGTACTCTTCCGCGGCTCGTATTGATCCTCAAACGGTGGGGTAACGTTAACGTTATACGAAAAAAGTCATCATGGGCGAGGCCTCACATCACTTTCTCAAGATATATTTTGTCTACTCGGGTAACATTGGGTCAGCCCACGGAATAAAACCCTAAAAAAAAAAAAGAAAACGGCATATTGAGGCTCCTTGGAGTCTTACAGAATGATTTTGAATTTACGGTATGAGGTTATTGTTAAAATATCATTTCCAGCTAGTATGAAGTCTGTAAGTTACACTTATCCAAGATTTGTTCTTAAGTGAAGAAATCATTTAGAAACACGGATTATCGGTATGCCGTTGGAGAAGTAGAGGATGTAGTTCATATTTCTAAGAAGGGCATTACTGGCTGAATGCCAATGTCTTAGAAAGACTCACATCAACAAATTTTTCTGATTATTAATGGAACAATTTTAGTTAAGGCTTTGATTAATGTTGTTTCAAACAAAATTTGGAGCCCAATCATACAGTTTTTTTTCATGATGCTTATCAATTCAACATTAAACACCTGGAACTTTATATCTGTATTTAGCGCTACAATGTATTTAGAATAAGTAATAAGTTTGGTGAAAAATCTCATATCATAGTTCTCACTATCAAGTCTCTCTGCTGTTTTTCGTATTGCCTACCTTTTCTCTTCATAGCAGTTTCATCACTTGAAACGATCATAATTTTGGTTTATTATTCAATAATAAACCATTGTAATCGCTCTTGAAAAAAAAAAAAAAAAAATCTAACCCACGTCGTACGCCGTACGCACGATTTCTTCCAAACGGCTGAAGCAAAAGATCTGAAATTTTCAGGAAAAATCCATGTTGGTCCGGCGACGCCCCAATTCTTGAGCCAGCTCTCTCACTTAATTTAAAGTGCCCTTTAAGGGTTGTCAAAGTTTCGCAAAATCCCTAAAAACCTCAAAAAAGTCAAGGCGGCCTAAATTTGTACTCTTTTTGAAGAACACTCCACGAGGAATCGAATGAGCCCCTCCCCAGGTCCGTAGGTCAAACCATTCCCGATCTATGGCCCGATTTATGGTGCCAACATTCGCGTTATTTTGGTTTATTATTGTTTTTGTTGGCAGTAACCTAGTGATGTAGTGAACGTGGATACTGGAGTGAACTCCTAAAAAGGTTTGTAGCCGATACACGGGTTGAAGTATTCTGATAACCATCACAAAAAACGCTGCAAATTCTTTCACTGAGGTTTATCATTCAATTGGCTTGCGTTCATGATTTGAATTTCTACTAAGCTTTGGAGTGTTCGTGTTTCACAGGTGATAGAGCGAATATTGAATTTCAGGAGTCTTTTGACAGTGGATTTATAATGCTTTAAAACGGATTTGAAAATTCTCATTTTAAATATTTTAGACCGAGAACAATAGGTAGTTTCTTTTTCTTCGAAAATTCGCTAATACTACGGCACTTGAAAGAATTTTTAATATTTCTCTTTTTTCACGTTAGGAATCAAGCAAACTAGGTGGCATTTTTTTTTTGTGAATCAAAGAGAAAACCAAACCGATGTTATCGGCGCCAACACATCGATATGTCGATAATATCGAACATGTGGCATCGAATCAAAACATCGACAATTCGATAATATCGATGTCGAGTTCCCATCCCTACACCATAGGAATATTTTGAACCAATATCGTACCAACTGATTCAACAAGGTAAGTTCTATGGTACAATCCACATCTGCAGTGCTAATTAGCGATACAACTAATATTTTTCGAGGTGAATTCAAATGCCATCACATGTACGGTACATAAAGGGCCAATTACGATAACACGTGCTCAACTATTGCATCTAGCACCTCTCTGACTACATAGGTCCTCAACGTATAACAGTAAACCCCGATGTACTGAAAATATGGTTCACAGTAACTGTGAGAATATAGTTCTATACTTTGACAATGTCAAAATACGTGAATAACCACCGAAATTCATAAAAACCAGTGCCGCGTTTTAATTGTGCAGGTTAGACCTGCTATCGATCTAACACATTCGAGTGCGCCCAAAAATAAATTGATTAGTTCGGCTTTTAATACCGGTACCAATCACGTAATTTGCGGATTGCAAAGATGATCATTAAAAAAACATTGAGAGTTGAAATAATTGTTGAATCACACATCAATTTAGTTAATGCATAATTGAGATAAATTTAAATAATCAAGTCTCGGAGAATTCAACGAAATATTGACTCCGGGCATACCGGATTCGAGTTCCAAACAATAGACAGAAATTTAATTATCCGTTATTTCTGAATGTCGATCTGTTCCATGAATATTCATTACAACGAATTAAATCGTTCTCTGCGTCGCCAATTTCATATTCTTTCCTGCGGCTTATGAAGGACCCACTTTAGATGGATGAAATGAAAAAAAGATTTATTTAAACTTTAAACTCGTTTATCCATTCTTGAGTGTAAAGGTAATTCGAATTTTCATATAGTATTACTGTACTAAATTATACCTGTTTCATGGCACGAATTCGGTCTTCAAGAAATTCACCTATGTTTCGATAGAGACTACTAGAAACTACTGGAAATTTTGTATATGAGGAACGAGCCCAAAAAATAAAACATCTTCAAAAATTACAAATTTTTATCGTTTTGCACCTTAAGCGACTAATTCCTCAATTCCCATCCCAGAATGTCAGACACCTCTGACTCCAGGGACTGTCTTACGAGCGCTCAAAGTTGAATATTCAGTGAATCCCATTTTGGTTTATTATTCAATAATAAACCATTGTAATCGCTGTTGAAAAAAAAAAATTTAACCCCCCTGAAAATTTCATGGTTTTCGTTTCAAAGGGTGTAGAATCCGAATCTGCAATACAAATTTTCCGGTCCGTCCGCCGTGCGCACTACGCACGATTTCTCCCAAACGGCTGAAGCAAAAAAGCTGAAACTTTCAGAAAAAAATCCATGTTGGTCCGGCGACGACAGTCAAGGCGGCCTAAATTTGTACTCTTTTTGAAGAAAACTCCACCAGGAATCGAATGAGTCCTTCCCCAAGTCCGTAGGCCAAACCATTCTCGATCTATGGCCCGATTTATGGTGCCGACATTCGCGTTATTTTGGTTTATTATTGTTTTTATGTTGATATCAGTAACCTAGTGACGTAGTGATGTAGTAATGTGGATACTGGAGTGAACTCCTAAAAGGCTTTGTAGCCAAAACAAGGGTTGAAGCATTCTAATAACCATTAAAAAAAAAAAAATTTAAAAAAAAAAACGCTGCAAATTCTTTTACTAGGGTTTATTATTCTATTGGCTTGCGTTCATGATTTGAATTTATACTAAGCTTTGGAGTGTGCGTGTCTCACAGGTGATAGAGCGATTATTGAATTTCAGGAGATATGCATAGAGCACGTAAATCTGATCTCGACCAAAATACCTATTTGGATTGATCAGTTGATCATATTTGTGTGCCTCCTGAAATTCCACACAAATCTTGTGTGCCACTATAAAAACATCTATAATTTATCAAGTCCTTTAGCACTCGTATTGCGTTAAAACTTCCCCAAATCCAAATTTAAACGATGTAGCCAAAGGTAGGCTGATGTAGAGGAGGCACACAAATATGATCAACTAATCAATCTAAATAGGTATTTTGGTTGAGATCCGATTTACGTGCTCTATGCATATCTCCTGAAATTCAATAATCGCTCTAACACCTGTAAAACATGCACACTCCAAAACTTAGTAGAAATTCAAATCATGAATGCAACTCAAATGAATAAAATTGAATAATAAACCCCAGTGAAAGAATTTGCAGCGTTTTTAAAAATATTTCCATGATCTATACAGGGTTTAGACGAAAAATGGTGCTCTCTGTAAGAATATACCTTGGTATTGGAACCTATGTTTCGCATGAGGGGTACTTTCCCAAATCCTTTGTAGGTACTCGGAAATGCAAGAGTGGACGCAAAAGCCCATTTTTCGTAGGAAAAGCCACGTTTTCCGGCATTCAAAAAAAATTTTCTCCACTACATTCTATCGTACGAGCAATTTTGATTTCACCGTTCAAAAGGTGAGATTCTAGTGCATATTTTAGGACAACAGCCTAGTAGATTAGAGTAGAATTTTATTGGACCAACAGAGTTTCAAAAAAGGGGTCATTCTGAAGATTTTACAAAGTTCACTTTTCCGATTGATTTTTCACAAATCGAAAGGAATAATTTTTGACACACTAGGGAGATAGAAAATTTAATGCTCTTTCCAACGGTATAATTAAAATTGAATTTTCTGAAGTGCCTGAAGGAGTTATGGTCGTTTTAGTGAACTAAGATCGAAAACTCGACAAATTCTACAAATTAAAATAACTCGAAAACTATACGCTATAACTGCTATACGTAGGTAGGAAGAAGTTTTTTTTTTATTTTTTTTTATTTGGCATTAACTCATGTTATACAGCCATCAGTACATAGTTATTATTATTTTCCATCACTTGGCATATCATATTTTGTTACATTTTAATTAGTATCTTATAAATTTCACAATTACTCTTAAATTATACATATATATTACATGCGTCTATGTATTCATACAGGGCTCTATATATTTCTATCTCTTTCACTGCTAGTATGTAGGTAAAATTTATCGGGTGTTGAACATAGGGTGTGAGTTGTTGCCATAAGTTGTCTCTCTCATTATAAAATATCGGGCACTCCATGACGAGATGTTCAATTGATCCTATGGCATCTCCACATCGACTGCACTTAGGATCTTCTTGTAAATTTAATCGATGAAGGTAAGCGTCACATATTCCGTGGTTGGATCTCATTCTAGATATGACCCTACAGAATGGTTTTGTTATTTGGAATCCATGGAAACAATGTTGACGGGGTATCCTCGGTTCCAACGCCTTATAGAATTTTCCTTTGTCGCTGGACGTATATACTCGTTGCCATTCTGTTCGGGTGCGGCTCCTTATCATATAGTAAAAATCGGTGAATGGAATTTTGCAGTCGTCCCGATTGTTCCCTGCAGCTGCTATTTTTGCAAGAGTATCGACTTTCTCAATGCCATGAATTCCACTGTGACCCCTGACCCATATGAAGATGAAGCGTTTGCCTACTATTTGCCCTCTGAAAAGTAGTGTCATCAACCGGCCTATTAAATGGTTGTCTCCTCTAGGAAGAAGTTAACTGCTACACCCAACTTGGCAGACTATCTTTGACTTGAATTGCTGCGTATCCAGTCATTTCCAAAGAAAGAAACGACTAGATGAAAAACCACGTCCATCTCAATTTTTGCGAAGATCTTGATCCCAGATTGGCCTCCCTCCATTTCCGCCTCGAAGGAACTTCCTCGGGTCATCTCAGGCCACCGCGGTCAAAGCTGTCAATACCCTCATAAGTTCCAATTCTTCTACGCTTAGATCCTATGTTAAGGTATCATCCCCATCTTGATTTCCTTCATCATATCCTCGTCGGATGCTTTTATTGGGATTCTTCTATTAATTACCTACTTATATCCGTGTCTATCAAGCCATCCAAAGTATTGCGATACAGCGGGGAAAAAACAGATATTAATCCAGAGAGTCGTATATCACGTTTCAGACTGTCTTAATTAGTTTTGGTTTCATGTCTACTATTCTATGTCTTCGGATTTTTTGCTAGAGGACTATGTATCAATTGACAGTTCTGAAAACGAAAAGAATAAAAGCGGTCTGAACGTTGACTAGAATATTTATGAAGAAGAAGATTTGTCTTCCGATGGCAAGTCCGATATTGGTGGTTTTACAGCTGAAGAGGCTGAAGATCAGTTTAAATTGGAAATAGAAGTCAATGAGTGTCAACATCACACACAAGTTTGATGTTGATTCTGTGGCAGCCCAGTTAGGACCTCGGAAACGCCAGAAAACAACGCTCGAGCCAATGGAGCAGGCAGTGAAGGATCTTGCATCGACACTCCTTGCATAGGTACTCCGAGGAAAGGAAGGCACAAATGGTCCGTCCATTTGGAGTACAAATCCTGTCTCGCGCTCTGGGAAAACAGCTTCAAAAAATGTTCAAATGGTGACTGGACAGTGTGGTGTCGTCGAGGATGCTGTGGGACCAATACCGTGTTTTTCTCTGTTCAGTACTGGCGGGATGCTTCAAGATTTAATGAATGAGAAGTGATGTAATGAATCTCCTTAGATATTTGGTGAGTATTTTTTCAATGCAAATTGTATGCTACCTTCGTAACTTGTCAAATCGTATAGAGGAATAATTTCGTTTATTGTTCGTTTTGGTTTATTATTCAATAATAAACCATTGTAATCGCTCTTGAAAAAAATTCTAACCCCCCTGAAAATTTCATTGTTTACGTTTCAAAGGGTGTAGAATCCGAATCTGCAATAAAAAATTTTCCTTCCGTCCGCCGTACGTCGTACGCCATACGCTAGATTTCTCCCAAACGGCTGGAGCAAAAGATCTGAAATTTTCAGGAAAAAGCCTTGTTGGTCCGGCGACGCCCAAATTCTTGAGCCAGCTCTCTCACTTAATTGTGCCCTTCAAGGGTTGTCAAAATTTTGTAAAATCCCTAAAAACCTCAAAAAAACTCAAGGCGGCCTAAATTTGTACTCTTTTTGAAGAACACTCCACGAGGAATCGAATGAGCCCCTCCCCAGGTCCGTAGGTCAAACCATTCCCGATCTATGGCCCGATTTATGGTGCCAACATTCGCGTTATTTTGGTTTATTATTGTTTTTGTTTTGATATCACTAACCTAGTGATGTAGTAATGTGGATACTTAAGTGAACTCCTAAAAGGCTTTGTAGCCGAAACACGGGTTGAAGCATTCTGATAACCATAAAAAAACGCTGCAAATTCTTTCACTGGGGTTCATAATTCTATTGGCTTGCGGTCATGATTTTAATTTCTACTAAGCTTTGAAGTGTGCGTGTTTCACAGGTGATAGAGCGATTATTGAATTTCAAGAGATATGCATAGAGCACGTAAATCTGTTCTCAACCAAAATACATATTTGGGTTGTTCAGTTGATCATATTTGTGTGCCTCCTGAAATTCAATAATCGCTCTACCACCTGTGAAACACGCACACTCCAAAGCTTAGTAGAAATTCAAATCATAAACGCAAGCCAATTGAATAATAAACCCCAGTGAAAGAATTTGCAGCGTTTTCACCTCATTTACCTTCGAATTCGGTAGTGCAAAGAACACTTCGAGAATCATCCTGGTGGATCGGAGTAAAAATTACTCTATGTTAGTATCACCTATCCAGTGAAGTCATTTTAGCATCCTGAAAACTTTTCCTACCCAGATTTAGATTTCTCCCGATGATTTTCATCGAAATAGGATCGAAGGGAATCAGTGGGCTTGTGGAAAAGTTAGTTAGGTACCATTTGGCAACAATAGTTTTCAGTTTCTAAACATTCCATACTCAGGGATTGTTCGGGTTGAGCCACAAGTAATCATTTAAATTTAAAGATAACTGGGTTACAGTAGCATCTGCGCATGCACGAAAATTCTAATCTAGTTGCCGTAATAATTTCGGCAGTCTTCACACGAAATCGACCCTAAGCTCTTACAAGCAGTTAGGAAGACTTCAAAATGTCTCTACCAGTATCCATGGCTTTACAAAGTCCACAGCTTTCATTTAAATAAGGGAAGTAATGCCAGCCTTCCATAATCGGATCTCGTGACTCAGGAAATACATGTAAAACTTGAAACGAATCCAACGTTATTCAGATTGGTTTTGTTTGTTTGTTAATTTGAAGGCAGCAACGGTCGCTTAAGGGGAAACCCGTAAAATCTGACCCACTAGCACTGACTGAAATAGAACTGGATTCCGAGTCTCTTGATCTAAAATTGATAGTTTATCAGACTAGACAACCGAGTCCTTCCCTGTTGGGGCGATCGATATCTTCGCACGCGACCTTGTATAGCTGAAACATTTACAAGTTATCGTTTACTTGACGTGGGATCGTTCGAATTGTTGAGTCGTCAACGATCTGAAGTCGACAAATACAAGCTTTGTCTAATTGTACTAAAACCTGAAGGATTAGCCGTCAGAGTCTGTCATTAGTGATAGGACAAATCACTGATGTTTGCCAATAAACGTCCCTTGCTATTTTTCTTGCAACTAGTTCCAGAATAAATCTAATTTTTTCAACTCTATCTATCAGTATATTGCTATGTCGAGCGTCAACTACCGTGGTAGGCCACAATCACAACAGTGACGCCATTCCACTGTAGCGTCAAGTTAGAACTGGACGTAGGAGTCCAGGCATCAAGAGGCATCTTGTCAAAACCACCTGTACAAATCTTATTCAGAAATTAGACATGATCTTGAATGAATTTTCGTTTGAATATGAATCCTTTAAAACGGGAACGAATAGATTCATGATGGACCTTCTGGATCCTAACTCTCATAATCCTAAGAATTTAATCAACTTTGGAGGAAATGCTTATAAGATTCGACATTTACAATGATGAGCCTGCTTTCACATAACCAAAATACGTTTTCCTGGACAGCTAGCATTACGAAAACCATCATAAAAATTTTCAAACATTTTCTCCATAAAAATCTGTTTGGGGGCATTCTGAATTTATACAATCTGAAGGTATTATAATCACCTGGATTTTAACGCCTTTTTATATGAGCTTTTTATATGAGTTTTCTTCAGCTTCAATACGGGTTTCTCACGGTTTCTGTCACGGATTGGCGATCACACAATATAGCGAAACTCATGGATGACGTCGGAATGTAAGAAATCGTTTTTAGCAAAAGAGTTAGGATGTTGTCGGGGTATTACAGGATTTAACAGGTAATTGCCAGGATATCCGAGATCGAAGCGATCCGCTTTATTCGACCCACGCCATTTCCCGGGGTTGCGCCTTTCCGGTTTAAAGGGTTGACGGGGCCTAGGGTTTTATTTCGCCTCCCCCAAGATTTCGAGGCAAAGGAAGCCGTTACCGAAGCCATCCCATCCCATGTTTATATAATTCTCGAGCTCGAGGAATCGCTTCCATAGGTGTAACCCACCCCCGCACCTGCGCGACAGTACCTTCGTATAGCCACATAACCGTGTACGATGATTGTCGTTTGCCTTCGCAACACAGATGTTGAGAACACCCCCTAATGCCACTCACTGTGGGATACTGGAATACAGAAGCCTTCACCTACTTTCCCCAATGCATTACGTTTCCACGTGTAATGTGGCGAACTCTCCCACAACTCGTGGACAATCTGGAAAGTTTGGTAAATTTTAGGGTAGGTAATGATGGGAAAATATTGACATTTTGGTTTATTATTCAATAATAAACCATTTTAATCGCTCTTGAAAAAAATTCTAACCCCCCCCCCCCTGAAAATTTCATGGTTTACGTTTCAAAGGGTGTAGAATCCGAATCTGCAATAAAAAATTTTCCGTCCGTCCCCCGTACGCCGTACGCACGATTTCTCCCAAACGGCTGAAGCAAAAAATCTGAAATTTTCAGGAAAAATCCATGTTGGTCCGACGCACCCCAATTCTTGAGCCAGCTCTCTCACTTAATTTAAAGTGCCCTTTAAGGGTTGTCAAGGTTGTGTAAAATCCCTAAAAACCTCAAAAAAGTCAAGGCGGCCTAAATTTGTACTCTTTTTGAAGAACACTCCACGAGGAATCGAATGAGCCCCTCCCCAGGTCCATAGCTCAAACCATTCCCGATGTATGGCCCGATTTATGGTGCCAACATTCGCGTTGTTTTGGTTTATTATTGTTTTTGTGTTGATATCAGTAACCTAGTGACGTAGTGATGTAGTGATGTAGTAATGTGGATACTGGAGTGAACTCCTAAAAGGCTTTGTAGCCGATACACGGGTTGAAGCATTCTGATAATTTTCAGGAAAAATCAGAAAATCTGAAATTTTCAGGAAAACGCTGCAAATTCTTTCACTGGGGTTTATTATTCAATTGGCTTGCGTTCATGATTTGAATTTCTTCTAAGCTTTGGAGTGTGCATGTTTCACAGGTGATAGAGCGATTATTGAATTTCAGGAGATATGCATAGAGCACGTAAATCTGTTCTCAACCAAAATACCTATTTGGATTGTTCAGTTGATCATTATTTGTGTGCCTCCTGAAATTCAAAAATCGCTCTATCACCTGTGAAACACGCACAATCCAAAGCTTAGTATAAATTCAAATCATGAATGCAAGACAAATGAATAATAAACCCCAGTGAAAGAATTTGCGGCGTTTTTTTTTTTTTGTACCGAGCCTCATGATGTAACAAAATAATATAATAAGTTAGTAATAATACAAGGATTGCTTTGGGCTGTTTGATCTTACAAGTTTAATCGTATTTTTCGATGCCATTGATTTATTACAAACATAATCAAACCAGTTCTTATTGGCGAACGATAGGATTTCTTTGAATCGGCCTGCGCATTAATCAGTTGCTTCTGTCTCTCTATTTTACGATAGAGGCTGCAATTGCGGATCTGTGGTAGATTGACTCCTTGAGCATCCAAAATATGCTTTATAGTGTTGGTTTATCATTTTCAATAATGAACTTTTGCAATCGACCAAGAAAAGAACCAATTTTGACCAACCAAGCCCCCTCCCCCCGTCCCTCAAAACTTTCATTTTTACTGCATATTATTTGGACCGATGGTTGAACAGTTAATTCGATATAGGTATGGAACCGCGACCTTCACTACTTCAGTCAATAAAATTATATTGGGAACATTGAATTGTATAATCCGAAACCGGCTAAAATTAAGAGACGGTTAAATGCATTTAAGAGATGTGTTGGTCGACGTGATTGGTCAATGCGTCATCTTGCAAACATCTTTTCATGCCAAGGCATATTATGCATGAAAAAAGGCAAGACGTCATGACTTATGAGCAAAATTACGGACGCCCTGACTTATTTGTGCCCTTCACTTGCGACGCTGAGGGGGAGGAAATAGAGCAAGAACTTTTTTCTGGAACACGATCTTTTGGCTGATATGAAATGACAGCATGGGTTTTTCATAGAGGGCATTGACCTGAGTAAGCAATTTTCTCCCATGGGCGCAAATAAGATCCTAGGTGGAAAAAGTTATTGTATGAACTATTCTGAATATAAATCATTTTTCTGTACCTAAAATCCCAAAGATTCAAATAAAAATAATTTGATAATATGCCAAAAACTCATTTTTTGCCAAACTAATATGATTTTATTTTTTTCCTCAAATGTGTGTGTGTGTGTGGGTGGGTGATTTTTTTCGGCGTAAATTGTTGCTCCGTCCTCCAGTCCAAGTCTACAGAGTCTTTCCTTAAAAAAAAAAAAAAACCATATTTTCAACTTCACACATTCGGAATAATACTAGAACAAGAAATGTTGATCACCCATAAAAGTTCTGCATACAATACTTCTTCCACTGGTCACCACGAATTTCCGTATTTATAATAATAATAATAATAATAATAATAATAATACATATAAATTGTTTAATGAGCGTAAGGGCTTTCTAGAAATAAAACAATAAACCTTGTTTATTAACACGCAGAGATTTTTTGAACCTACCAGTTTCGAGTTTCGAAACCCATACTTCAAGCTTCAATTTGTTTAGCTCATGCGAAAACAGCTACTTTCCCCCTGAGTTACTGCCAGATGGATAAACACCGATATTGCAGGTGATTATTTTTCAAATAAGTACAAACTGGTTGAGGAAGATCCAAGTGATGAACTTAATTCATATAAACGTTCGTGAACGAAAATAAACCTTTCGTTCGATCCTCGCGGCTGTTGTTACTAAGACTAATTTCCTACTAGTTGGTTATTTGTGGTTGTAATTTAGCCAAGAAAATCGTTTTCTCAAAAGTAATCCATTTTAAAGTTATTTCAAACGAGAGATAACATAAGGGTTAATTTTATGAGGAAGTGAAGCAATGATGAGTTGGGTATGATACATAGCTTTCTCTTATCGGGGATTTGTATGAATGTATGGGTGATTAAAAATAATTAACATTTTGAATAATCTAGAAAGGTTTTTAATTTCATAGGATGTAAAAATAACGCTTGTCAAAACGGGACATGGGATGCAGACATCAACGCCTTCTTGTGGCTGAGGCGACGTGCACTGCGGGTCTGTCCACCGCTAATTATAAAGCGTGGGCTGCAGTGATATGATCGTGTTCGAATTGATATGAACCGTTCTTTCCCTACAGCTTTCCAAATTTGAAAGATTGGATTAAGAAATGAGAAAATTGTGATCGATGGATTCTATGTTTCCTAGTACTCAGAGTGATGTGTTAACTTGTGAGGATTTATAGGGGGGTCAACTACATTATCTTTCGCAAAGTTCCTGAAAATATCATACAAATCGGATGAAAACAGTAGAAATTAGGACTGTTGTAAGGATTTCAATTTCACACATTCACAGCAGCTTCTAATGAATCGAATGTTTTGAAAATTATGTGCGATTATTGAACTATCCTCCTCCGGCCAACACCAGAATTCGTGCAAAACCAAACCACTAGGAGTTTAAAAACGTCTGCCAAGTGGGTGTGGCACATAGCTTCCTCGTATCCATAACATGACTGTATGTATTAGGGTAAATTTATTGTTATGCAGGAGCATAACTTCATAAGTCCGAACAATCCCTGAAAATTTCATCGAAATCGGTCAAGAACTCCCGGAGTTATGCTTGTGGCAAGGATTTCACGTTTGCGCATGGGCAGAGACTACTATTGATCCGGGGGTCATGAAACTTATAGGGGACCATCTACACATCAAAGCGAACAATCCCTGAAAATTTCATCGAAATTGGTCAAGAACTCCCGGAATTATGCGCGTAACAAGGATTTCACGTTTGCGCATGCGCAGAGGCTAATATTGATTCGGGGGTCATGAAACTTATAGGGGGCCAACTACATTCTAACCGAACAATCCCTGAAAATTTCATCGAAATCGGACTATAACTTCGTGTAGTTTTGCCCGTAACAAGGATTTGCTGTCAGACAGACAGACACACAGAATTCGATTGTTCAGAAAAAAATGCGAGTGGAATTTTTGATTTTGGCGACAAAAAAATTTTCACATTCCGACAACATTCCGCTACCTTAGTAGGGAAGCAAAAATTAAGCTTAGTGGATCGGACATTTACATGGGAGTTTACGTAATAATTCGCAGATTCTCGAAAATTTCATCAAGATCGAATCGAAACTGAAAAAAACCTCTGCCAAGTGGGTGTGGCACATAGCTTCCTCGTATCCATAACATGACTGTATAGATCATTGAAAACTATTATTGACTAAAGAACTTCGTCCAATTAGGCGAAGTAAATGTTGAATTAGGGTAAATTTATTGTTATGCTGGAGCATAACCTGACAAAATAATGCGTGTTCAAATTGATATAAAGTATACTTTTTCTATAAGTCCGAACAATCCCTGAAAATTTCATCGAAATCGGTCAAGAACTCCCGGTGTTATGCTTGTTTCAAGGATGCGCAGAGAGGATTGATCCGGGGGTCATGAAAATATTATCTCGCACAATTGAAAATTTCATCGAAATTGGTGAAGAACTCAGAAGTTATGCAACAAAGATTTCAAACGCATTCATTCTAATGAATCCGGTTTTGAAAATTATAGGCGGAACTATCCGCATTGATTATGCGCGTGTACAAAGATTTCACGTTTGCGCATGGCAGAGCTTATTGATCCGGGGGTCAATTTATTGTTATGCAGGAGCATAACTTCTCGCACAATCCCTGAAAATTTCATTGAAATTGGTCAGGAACTCCCGGAGTTATGCGCGTACCAAGGATTTCACGTTTGCGCATGCGCAAGGCTACTATTGATCCGGGGGTGATGAATCGGACCATAACAACCCGAACAATCCCTGAAAATTTCATCGAAATTGGTCAAGAACTCCCAGAGTTATGCGCGTAACAAGGATTTCACGTTTGCGCATGCGCAGAGGCTACTATTGATCCGGGAGTCATGAAACTTATAGGGGACCATCTAAACATCAAACCGATCAATCCCTGAAAATTTCATCGAAATTGGTCAAGAACTTCCAAAGTTATGCGCGTAACAAGGATTTCGTTTGCGCACGCGCAGATTGATCCGGGGGCCATGAACCTTATAACGGACCATCTACACATCAAACCAAACAATCCCTGAAAATTTCATCTAAATCGAACTTCGTGTAGTTTTGCCCGTAACAAGGATTTGCTGACAGACACACAGACAGACACGGAACCAAAATTGCTCAGAAAGGTGTAAAACGCAAAATGCGAGTGGAATTTTTGATTTTGGAGACAAAAAAATTTTCACATTCCGAAAGTGAAAACAATGCTTCCGCTACCTTAGTAGACTCGGAAGCAAAAATTAAGCTTAGTGTATTGGACGTTTACATGGGAGCAGGCGGGCTGTTTCAGAAAATTCCCTCAGCCAAAAATTTGAAAATTGACATATCTTTGTGAAACATCATCAATGTAAATTAATTCGTTCATTGATTTGACCTCTTTAAAAAAAAATCGATATCGATAAGGACTAAGAGACTTAGTGTTATATTTTGTAAAATAGATTTATAATGTTTCTTTAACTATATTAAGACTATTACTATGTTTTTTTCTAATTACTTACTCTTAATACAATGTATATTAAAGAATTTAAAATATATTTCCTAAATTTAATTTACCTAGTTGTAAAATCATGACCGTAGACGTTTTCTTAAGACGAAAGTTGTTAGTCAAGCAAAAATTAAGCTTAGTGGATTGGACGTTTACATGGGAGCAGGGTTTTGGTTTTTGAGCTCATCAATGTATTAATTCGTTTATTCTGGAAAATTCCATCGATATCGAATGGAAACTGAAAAAAATAGACTTGTCACACGAATCTATGGACCTAAGGCAGACTCGAAACGAAAGTTGTTATCAACGGTGCAGGACAACAGAGCGAGCCCATTCCAAATTAAAAAGGAGAGCGCTACCGGAGGGGAAAATGAGCGAGATTTGTTACAAATAGAGTGACTTTAACACCCTAAAGAGCCAGTATAGTACCAGAAAGTCCCGATGAAGTGATAAAAGAGCGAGTATTTCATCCAAAAGAACAAATTTTGCCTCCGTTCTTTAGTGCGGGAGTTGTTGGACCAAAGGGATAACCAATAAATGTACGTTTTAGTACAAACAATGTATATTCGTCAATTGTCAATTCAAAATCGAAGAATATTGAATAATTTCCTGTGAGGGAATTTACCAGTAAGAAACACATAATTATGACAATAAACCGTGACCGTAGACAGTGACCGTGAAGTGAGGTCCGTTTTATGTTTGCAGAAGTTGTATTCTGGAAACATCGAGTCAGTTGCTCAACTCCCTTTCTTCACCTCAGAGATACAAAGTCGGATGCTGCAGACACAGGTCTGGAATCATCGACTTTCTACGCTCGACATCTATCCTATTCCAAGTTGAAGTGACTGGTGTAGCGACTACATTGTCAAGGAAACACCGTCACACTTATCTTTCTTCCCTCTGTCTTTTTAAGCCGGACACATTACAGAAACGTCCTAGGTACTCCTTGCCAACTCCAGCTAACCGAATGTTGAGAAAAACCACCATCTTCCTTCAGAAGAGAAAGTAGAATAGTAGAGAAACCAGAATATTGAGCTCCCTACATTTCCATTTGGACGTCTTCTTCAAAACTCCAACTTTTCATCGAAGGAAGAAATGAGAAGAAAGTCAGAAGAAGTCTCCTTCAGAAGAAAGAAGAAGTCAGGGGATACTTCGAGAACGAGCGAGTAATAACAATTGAGGAGCTTACTTTTAAGAAGGCACATATCCAAATCTGGGAGAAAACGCTTTTTTCTCAATTTTCTATCTCTGAATATGAGTTGAATCCGATCATTTCCAAACAAAACAGAACACACCCACGTCTATTCCGTGGCTAAAGTTATTTTTTTGCATCAAAAGGTAACAAATCCGTCCCCTACATTTTTTTTTCAGTGCCTTGCAATCGAAATGGCACATATCCTCCGAATTTCGTCAGGCGATAAGTCGAGGGTTTTCAAAAAGGCACATATCCAAAAAGAACCATTGCGCCTTCGTCTTGACGTTGAATATTTACACGAGACTCGATAGATGGCAGGCATGACAAATGGAAATATGGAGTCAGGTAAAGTTTTCAATAAAACCTACAGAATGGAGAATGAATTCTTTTGTTTTCAAAAAGGCACAAATCCATGAGTTTTGATCAAAAAGGCACATTTCCAAAGTGAAAATGGATATACAGCCTCGTGTTTTGGAGAAAATTGATTCATATTCTGAGGCATCTTTATCTGTGCCTTCTCACACACTACTCCGATGAGAAACTGCGGAAAAACATCTCCACTAATCTGCAAATCGTTTTTTTTTTTTTTTTTTTCACTTCCTGAACATCGTCAGAATGGATATGTGCCCGTTTGAAAGTAAGCTCCTCAATTAATCTAATGCTCCACTGGACAGAAATCAGGACAATCAAAGATTCGAACGAGGGAACTCGTTTACATTTTAAACCAATAGCTTTAGTAAGTACAGTCCAAGGTGTCGCTCTTTCGCGAGTGTTGGCCTTATTGTATCGACAAACTCTCATTTGATCCAAGGAATACAGCAGCCTGGATCTTATAGGCAGCAGCCGTTCAGAATGGTCTAAAACAAAAACTGCGATTGAACAGTGTGATTTCGGCAAAACAAATTTGTTCATCTCCCGAAACTGAAAACAATGCTTCCGCTACCTATAGTTAGACTCGGAAGCAACAATAAATGCTCATAGTTGTTGGGTGAGTAGGTACTAAAACACTAAAAGTATGGAAGTGAGTTCGATTCGGAGCTCCCACAAATACTCCCGAGGGAAAAACATAGCGAACTGCTCACTTCTAAATTGCCGTACGTATCCGAGTGGTTATAACGAGTTTCAGTTGGAAACGAGAGACCACGACAAATACGTTCGCGGTTGAAAATAGCTCACACGACGATCACCAGAACGCGTTGTTGAACAATAGACTCGTAAAACGCGACCAATCATCTCATTTCCTCCCGTTCCAATGAACCAAGACTGCTCACCCCATTGTCTTCCGTTGGGAAATCGAACCAGGGGGTTGGACAGAGAGGGGGAAATCTCTCTGTTCTCCAAACTGAATGGAAACTCTGGTATCGAGCGCCATAAATGGGCTGATTGGAAAATTATGCTAAACTAACCGCCCCACTGGTTGGGGGAAAACTCAGTCATTATGCGCGGAGTGGCTATGTCGAAAACAAGAATACATTTTCCGAAGAGGAAACTGCTAACGAAATGTAGACAATGTTGGCAATCTCTCGCGAATACGTAATTTTCAGTCATACGGCCGAGCGAGAGTCTGGAAATTAGGGGAAATAATTTCCTTTTTCTCCAAAAATGTGTAATTTCCCGGAAATTACACATTTTTGGAGAAGAAGGAAACAGCAAAACATGAAATTGGAGTGAACAAAACCGTACCTACGTTTATGAGATTGATGTTTAGTCTAACGTTTTCGAATCTCATTGAGTTGACATGTTTTCTGGAAAAACTTAAGAGTTCACCATTCCATCCGTTTGTTCACTAGTCAGGGAACTTGCGTTCTTAGTAAACCTTTATTATCGACAATCAATCAAAAATTTTCCAAAATGTGGCTCATCGATGCGTGGTGTGCTAATAATTTCGGTATCTTGATCAATCAACCCTAAGAGATAATAGTGAAGGATTTAACTACCAGTCAAAAACCCAAAAGCGCAAAAACATTCGATGTAAGAGGGTAACTTTTGTGTTTGATTCAGATCCATGAATCGAATGAGCCTACTCGGGTTCCTGTACGATCATCCGTTCACTCACTAGATCGGGCTAGACCGCGTGGCTGGCGACTGAACAAGTAGTACGGTTGATTCTATGATTAAACTAACTGTAACGCCATCTCCCAAGCTTCAATTTAATTGGGAAGAACAAACGATATACTTTTATTTTATCTTGTTAAATTTCAATTGGATTTTCACTTCTCCACAACATAAGAATAACTGTCCATAAGAAGAAGCGATTAAGAATAACTGTCCAATTGGTATGAAAACTTTCGATAAACCGAATGAGCCAAAGCGAAAGTACAATTTGGGGAAGCAAAAGTGGAAAAGTGGTTGGATTTGTGTCAAATTTCGTTGGTTATGGATGTAGAACCATTGACTCTGTATACTTCACATCAACGAAATTGCGGCAGAACATTCCGCTGCGTTATACTTTTGATTTATAAATGATTCGTTCACTTATACGTTCATCATTTACAAACGGAAACTGTTCTTGCTCTATATCTTGATTATTTCTTACTTCTTACCTTTCCTTTATACTATGATTGTTCATTCTGGTTTATTATTCAATAATAAACCATTGTAATCGCTCTTGAAAAAAAATTCTAACCCCCCCCCCCCCCCCTGAAAATTTTATGGTTTACGTTTCACAGGGCGTAAAATCTAATCTGCAATAAAAATCTGCAATAAAAATTTTTCCGTCCGTCCGCCGTACGCACGATTTCTCCCAAACGGCTGAAGCAAAAAATCTGAAATTTTCAGGAAAAATCCATGTTGGTCCGACGACGTCCCAATTCTTGAGCCAGCTCTCTCACTTAATTTAAAGTGCCATTTAAGGGTTGTCAAAGTTTTGTAAAATCCCCAAAAACCTCAAAAAAGTCAAGGACTAAATTTGTACTCTTTTTGAAGAACTTTCTATGAGGAATCGAATGAGCCCTTCTCCAGGTTCGTAGCTCAAACCATTCCCGATATACGGTCCGATTTATGGTGCCAACATTTGCGTTTTTTGGTTTATTATTGTTTATGTTATCATCACAGTAACCTAGTGATGTAGTGATGTAGTAATGTGGATACTGGAGTGAACGACTAAAAGGCTTTGTAGCCGATACACGGGTTGAAGCATTCTGATACTCACGAAAACGCTGCGATTATTGAATTTCAGGAGGCACACAAATATGATCAACTGATCAGTCCAAATAGGTATTTTGGTTGAGAACAGATTTACGTGCTCCATGCATATTTCCTGAAATTCAATAATCGCTCTATCCGGTGAAACACGCACACTCCAAAGCTTAGTAGAAATTCAAATCATGAACGCAAGCCAATTGAATAATAAACCCCAGTGAAAGAATTTGCAGCGTTTTTAAATTTGCAGTCGTCTTGGTTACTGCAGTGCTTCAGAAATTCTCTAGATGACTAACAATTTGGGAGGTTATCGTCACATTCTAGCACCGTTTAATCCCAAAAAGGCGGCAAGGAACAGGATGATGACGATGTGTTCCATACTTTCTTCAAATGTGAATACTGGGATGCCAACAGAAGTTGGCTTCAGCAGACACTGGAGATATCACCTCAGGACATGAGACCAGAATGTATTCTAAGTAAAATGCTTGAGCGTGAACAGAACTGGACCGCCGTTGCATCCTTTTCTGAAAAGATCCTAAAAATAAAGGCTGTGAAAGAACGGGAGAGGCAGAGTAGAGAGGACATGGACCGAGAGGAGTAACAAATCCCTCCCTAGAACCAGCCTGAAGTAATGTGTCAAACAGTTCCAGGCTGAGTTCCGTCGTGGGAAATGGAAGGTGAGGTTTTAGTGGGTTTGAATCCCACATAACCCAAAGTGCGGTCCCTTTTGGGTATCTTAGGAGATCCGATTTCCACCTAAGGATCTCAAAGATTTCCTCACCTGCCACCGGAAAAAAAAAATCCCAAAAAGGCGGAATGCTGTTCACCATCTGAAACAATAGCTCCCATTTACCTACGTCTCAGTACCTCGAACCGTTCATCCCAAACACGCCTCCTGTTGGGTAGGCGCCGGCGGAGATATTTTATTCCGTGCCGCCATATGAGATTGATCCGAACCGAGTCACGATTCGTCCCAAGTCAAAGGCCGCCCGCCTCCTCCGCGAAAACTCCCTTCTCACATAAATTCTGCCACCTCTCCAACGATAACTTCAAATAGCGCTTTCTTGTCTCCGAATAAGAGCAACTGGGAGCGTGGAGACCCGAAATAACGAAGAGACATGAAGTCAATACTGCCTCTCTCAATCACTTCTTCCCAACAGGTCGTATCATAAATATTGGCCTCGTTTAGGACAAGATCGAGAGAGATTTTTTTACGCTGATTTGACGATTCCCCGCGTTGGTCTGAGGGTGGCAAGGAATGAATATTTACGGTCCTATATTTCGTTTGCAATCGGAGGAGCCGTCGATATTCGCAATCGTATTTCTCTCCAGTTAGCAGCGACTACGTGAAGATAACTTTAAGGGCATATCATAGACGGCAGTTTCATTATCATCCAATTTTAGATGAATAAAGTTGGAGATGGAACTAAATGATATTTTCCTCAATGTATTTTGATGAACCAACTCACGATTTCTCACTTACTATTTGTTACCTAATCGTCAAAACCGACTTCACATTGTAAATCATTTATTAGTTTTCAAAACCATTTAAATAAACGTCAGCGAGCTCTCGGCTCATTTAAAATCTTTATCAAGACTCACTGACACTGCGTCAGGAGTTATGACACTGTCAATATTCGTAAAACCCTCAAGGTCATAACAGCGTGGTCAATTGGTGGATAGACTTTCCAGTGCTCTCTGCTTGAGTGTCAGGTTTAGGGGCGACCAGCATGCCATTGACCAGAGAGAGCTATGTGTTCTACGCAACAGAGTGGATCAAGAAAGTTTGCAGCATATTTTGTGTGTGTGTCCCCAATTAGCTTATCTTCGCCTGAAGTATTTTGGATTCCGTAGAGTGAGCCCTGAGCACATGCGTAACAATTTGTTGTCAGGGAAGAGTGCTGTTGAAACCCGCATGGTTTGTGGGTTCTATGAGGCCTTTTTGGCCCTCAGGAAATTTAAGGTGGGGCTGTTGGAGGATGCAAATTTACTTTAACTAATATTTCGGAGACTGGAGCGAGTTTAAATAATAAATGTTGAAATTAGTTAATAATTATAATTAGTTAGATATAAGGAACAATGTTATTTTGAATATTAAATGGTTCTCCTATTCTGATATCTTTGTAAATTGATGGGGATATTAAGATTTTATTTATTTCAAAACACTGTCGTCATCACATGTTTTATGACTACTTTTAGGAAAAAAAATAATGTATTTAAATTTAAATTTAATTTGATTTGATTTGAATTGGTGGATAGGCCAGTCAGTGATAGCAGAAAGGTGGGAATACACCGAAACTAACTAAAAACATTTGAGCCGAAACAATTTTAAAATCTATCAGGGAAGAGGCACACAAAAGACGATAACAATAAGCACCGAATAGATTCTGAGAGTCGATCACCACTTCTCCACTGCTTAACTTTTATAAGCAACTCTCTTTATTTGTCTTTTGTTTTGCGATGGAGTCCAGCTATTTGTAAATAAAGTTTTGTTTTCACTCGTGGCAGACGAAACAATTTTTTATGCTAAAATGTCACTTATCACACCATTCTGAACAACTCAAGTTTCCTGTCTGTCTGCCAAGTGTTGGCAAATCCTTGTAACAAGATTAATTTCTACAGTTTACCGTCCTAGTAACATTCTCTTGTTTTGACCAATTCAGGGAAATTACAGCTTCTAGAACTTAATTGAGCTTCAAGAAAAACGTTGAGAAAATTGTTCAAATTGCCACATGATTCCTGCAACTGCATCCGTGCACGATCGAGTGACGGTGGTTTGGGAGTACCTGAACAATGTGAACTCATCCCAGAGCTCAGAAAAAGAGGGAGCTGGCAAAAGGTGGCCTCATTGGTGAAAAAGTTCATTCAACAACATGGTCCACTACAGCAGAAGGGCAAATACAGCATTCTTAAGCTCTACAATCAACTACAGATGGGTGTGAGGTTAAGAGATCGCGTGAGGGGAGAGAATCAACTATCGAGCAAAGAACTGGCAGACGACATCTGCACTGAAGATCCTCTGATGGCAAGAGTCAGAAGATCCAGAGGCTTGAGACTGTCAATCCCAATACTCTGTCGAAGAGGGTGTCTTCTCAGCAAAACTGCTGCGCATATCATCCAAGTATACAGATAGGTCAGTGAGCCACGTCAATTAATCTTTTCCATGTATAGACAAAGTAAGTATAGGGATGTTTGACAAAATAAGCGTAGGGTTGCATTAGATGATATAGGCTAGACCTTGTTGTTCAGACACGCTCAGGCTGTCGATGCCCTGGTTGTATCTGGGTCTGAAAGGCACCCGCTGAACATTATACATCAGCGAAAGAAGATAAAGTACAGCATCACAGAGATTCGTGTAGCTATTCCTGACACCATGGGTATTGCAACCACACCAGTTCAAGCGGCTCTAGCAGCATGGACCCCAAATTACATGGACGGGAATCTGGCATTAGCAATCTGCCAAAGAAAGTGGGACCTTCCAACCATCTCTCTCTCTCTCTCTCTCTCTCTCTCTCTCTCTCTCTCTCTCTCTCTCTCTCTCTCTCTCTCTCTCTCTCTCTCTCTCTCTCTCTCTCTCTCTCTCTCTCTCTCTCTCTCCCTCTCCACAAGACTCTCCTGTACGTTGAAGTACAATGAAGTCTGATTGTAATTTGTATTGTAAATGTTTCTGATCTTGCAATATTGAAGCTTAGAGAATGTGCAGATAAGACTGCAGATGGTCCCCTCTAAATATAATTAATTCACTCCGCGCTTGCGCAAACGCAAAATCCTACAACAACATTTTCTCAAGTTCTAGTGGTCGCTCAAAATTGAAGGGTAGTCCGGAAAGAACGGTTTAGTAGCTGCTATACATCCTCAAAGGTGAAATGATTCTAACAATCGAAATGTGTGAGTTTTCATCCGATTTCGATGATATTTTCAGAGGTATTGGACTTGTGGGGGTTAGCGTGTTGGATGTCTTAATCATCTTACATATATATTTCAACAAGATCGTAGCAAACGTCGGGTACTCATATGCGTTGGGGTCCAAAAAACGTCCACGCTTTTGTCCAACTCCAGCTTTGGACAGCACTCAAGATGGAGACGTCAAAAGATTGAACTCTCCTTTCTACCTGTTGTACTTGAGCCGTTGAAAGGCCTTTTTGTTGTCTGACAGATAACACAAGTGGGGGCCCTCACTTCAAGAGCCACTCGAGATCAGAGGGGTCGTCGAGAAGACTTCAGGAAACGCCAGCACTACCCTGGTCCCGCGAGACGTAATGTTCCCCAACTGTTCTCGTGAATCTCTATAGAGTCAACAGGCTGGATAAGTTGTAAGACTCAAAAATTTCATCACATCTACAACCAAACGAAACTGAACACTTTTTTGTTCATGATACGCAATAAAAGAATTTTTGCTTTGAATAAATTCAAGGCTGAAAGAGATCGGTGGATCATCCAAGATGAATTGAGATAGTCCACCATTCAATTTTTGCCTCTAAATTCACTCCGTAGTTGGTACCACATATCCAAAATGAACAATATTCACACATTTCAAGCTCCTAAATTTCCTTTCTAACGCTTCTAACCTAAGCACTTGGTTACGTCGCAAAAGTTTTTTGTCTTACTTGACCTGCAATATTGAAAATTTAAAACGAGTCTTTTTTCGAGCGAAAAATTCAACTGGTCTCTGCAATTAAAGTGCATCCTTCAAGAGGCAAATAGTGAAAACTTGTGGACATCCAGGGAGCTCACCTTGATTAGGGGGAAAAAACAGGATTTTTTGGATGCCTTACTCAGCAACCTGTGCCATGCTGACCTGGAGAGATTTTCTTCGTCGTCCTTTAATTATTGCCCGCGACATTTCCCGGTTGGCGCCCGAGAAAGTGCTTCGTATCTCGAAAGTGAACTCCCATTATATATAAAGAGACTTTTGTGTCAAATAAGATGTGCCAACCCCTCAATCTGTCGAGTGATACTTCATGGGATAATCAACAGATTTGACAACTCCGTAAGCTGCTCAATCTGCAACGATGATAGCCCAGACAAGCTGTATCACCTCATCTCTTCATGCAAAGTTTATCAGTACGAGCGGGTCAAATACTTTGGAACTCCACATTTGCATGAAGACATTTTTCAATCATTCCTGCTGTGTAATGATAGGAGAGAGGTGATGAAGTTGGTAGGATTCCTGCAAACTGTTCTACGGCAAAGGGCGTTCACTTTAAATGAAGGTTTTCTTTTCGGCTGAATTGCTTTTTATGTCTTTCCATTAATTTTTTTTCCATTATTACTAGGTACTATTAATTTCATTGATTTTTTGTTTGTTCCGAACTCTTGTAAAAAAACATGTTTTTTAACACAATAAATAATCTATCTATCCATCTATCTTTTTTCGAGCTCTTGAGTGGCACATGTGATATCTTTGTGATCAGCCAAATATAGATTCAGAAAACTGCATGAAGTTGTTTGGATTGAAGAATCATTGGTTTTGGCTGTTGTCTTCCCAATCACGGAGTAACGCGATGTTTCCGATCATTTGAGGCGGTAATTAGGTGTAAACCCGCCCTCGAGCTAACGAGGAAGGGAATTCCTAATAGCTCCGTATTACGCGCTACCAAGGTTTTAAATACAGCAGTTACGCTCCTGTATATTATCGATGACGAGCTTAACGATGTAAGCACTACTCGTTCCATGGCCAGTTCTCTTTTGGTAGCCTGAGCTGGGTCATCAATGATGGATATAGCTGGAAGAAGTGAGGTACTCAAGTTTCCTTCTGTTCCACAGTGTTCCTCCCTCGCTCTTAGGAGAAATAACACGATTTTCCATAATATCCTGAACACGAATCTCAATGGCAATGAAACATTCGAATGATCCAATAGCCAGGGTACTCTTTGGGCTATTGCTTAATATCTAGGTCTACTCTTTCTATCGGGTTGTTCGGAAAGTAATATCGTTTTTTCTCGTCAGAGGACTTAATTACCGTTTGGTGGGATGTCAAAGGAATCGTTTTTTTTTTTTTAGCTTTTGCCGGACAATACAACGATTAATTCAGAAGTCTATAGTCATCAGCTGGACAGATTGAATGATTCACTTAAAGAGGAGAGGCCCGAATTAATCAACAGGAAGGGTGTAGTGTTCCACCAGGATAATGCGAGACCTCACACAAGTTTGGTCACTCGCCAAAAACGTTTACAGCTTGAATGGGACGTACTGCAACATCCACCATATTCTCCAGATCTGGCGCCTTCCGACTACTATTTGTTCCGGTCCCTGCAAATTTTTTGGGTGGCAAAACCTTTACCTCAAATGAAGATGTCAAAAACCACCTGAACCAGTTTTTTGCCAGCAAGTACCAAAAGTTTTATGAGAGGGGAATTATGTTACTGCCAGAAAGATGGAAAAAGGTGTTAGACCAGAATGGCCAATGTATAATTTAATTAAATATTTATTCATTATACGAAAACTGTCTTTCATGTTCCCCCAAAAAAAACGAAATTACTTTCCAAACAACCCAATATTTCTAGGTCAATGGACAATGTCGGAGATTCAAGTCATTTTTCTCTGGATAAAAAAACCGTTCATGAAGCCACTGATAGTCTCGCCGAAGGGATCGGAGCCCCAGTCTACAGGATCAATTCTTGGAGCCGCAAAAACTTTTACAGAATCTCGTTAACGATCGGGATAGATTAAAGCGGGTAAAACACTGGCAAAATCGTTTATACTTAGGACATGCAAAAGTGAATTATGAAGTTCAACACGAAAACGCTAATAAATTAGTTGTCTTGATTTAAAGAAAACTTCGAAATCGAGTGATGAAAATTGGGAAACTAACAAGACCTGTCTATTCTTTCAGAAACAAATTCTGCACAGGCCAATTTTCCCCGGTTGCTGAAAAGCTTTTTTTTAAACCATCAGTCAGTCCAAACCACCCTGCGGGTAATTCACGATAGATCCATCGGATTGCAGTGGAGCGTTGCTCAGACTCCAGAACCACAGTCCTCAACTGTTAACGAAAAACGCTGCAAATTCTTTCACTGGGGTTTATTATTCAATTGGCTTGCGATCATGATTTGAATTTCTACTAAGCATTGGAGTGTGCGTGTTTCACAGGTGATAGAGTGATTATTGAATTTCAGGAGGCACACAAATATGATCAACTGATCAATCCAAATAGGTATTTTGGTCGAGAACAGATTTACGTGCTCTATGCATATCTCCTGATATTCAATAATCGCTCTATAACCTGTCAAACACGCACACTCCAAGGCTTAGTATAAATTCAAATCATGAACGCAAGCCAATTGATTAATGAACCCCAGTGAAAGAATTTGCATCTTTTTTTTTTTTTTTTTTTTTTTCGGTGGTTATCAGAATGCTTCAACCCGTGTATCGGCTACAAAGCCTTTTAGGAGTTCACTCCAGTATCCACATTACTACATCACTACATCACTACGCCACTAGGTTGCTGATATCAAGACAAAAACAATGATAAACCAAAATAACGCGAATGTTGGCACCATAAATCGGGTCATAGGTCGAGAATGGTTTGACCTATGGACCTGGGGAAGGGCTCATTCGATTCCTCGTGGAGTGTTCTTCAAAAAGAGTACAAATTTAGGCCGCCTTGATTTTTTTGAGGTTTTTTGGATTTTACAAAACTTTGACAACCCTTAAAGGGCACTTTAAATTAAGAATCGGGGCGTTGTCGGACCAATATTGATTTTTCCTGAAAATTTCAGCTTTCTTGCTTCAGCCGTTTGGGAGAAATCGTGCGTACGGCGTCCTGCGGACGGACGGAAAATTTGTTATTGCACATTCGGATTCTACACCCTTTGAAACGTAAACCATGGAATTTTCAGGGGGGGTTAGAATTTTTTTTTTCAAGAGCGATTACAATGGTTTATTATTGAATGATAAACCAAAAGCTAAGCGCGGCTGATACGGGTGGAATTATTTCATCCAATCTACTTTATTATGTGTGGCCGTTTCAACAAGAAATATTATATCATCTCGTTTTATAAATATTCACAGTATTTTATTAGGACTGTTTAACTTTCCATTTTCTTATTTCTCTTTCCAATTGCATTCATAATTGATCACATGGTTGTGAGCCTTGTTTTTCGTATTCAAGGGTTAGATTTTCAAAATTTAATTTCCAGGTCACTGATTCCATTACTAAAGTCCATTCAGAGAACAAACATCCAAGTTTCCCAAGATTGCAATCGAGAAAATTATATTTTTCGGTTGTTACAATAATTAATTAGGAGTTAATAACCCTTTTACTGATCCAGATGTCACTTCCTAAACTTGAGTTATTAACTTTCATGCAACGCCTTGGTTTCAGTAAGTTTACTTAATATGATGTCAATTTGGGATGGCTCAATCTCGAAAAACATGAAGAGGATTTCTGGCAGCAGCACGTTATGCTGCTTTGAGGCTTTGAACAGTGCAGTGACATTTCAGTGTTAATACCATCATTGATGTAGGGTTTTATGATGTAGATCACGTCCCTGAACTACAAAATTTTTCCTGCGGAGAAATGGTCTTATGATAAATTGGAGTACCTCCACTATCAGGACCATCAACGCGTGGCTCAACTAGCAAACCACAAAAAAATGGTCCAATATTGAAGGACACGCCCACTGTACACTCATGAAAGCCAAACGTAACAAATTGCTGATGGGCTACTTCAATAAAAACTATGGTGTCCTTAGCACCTCGATTTCATCTATATCACATAGGGGTCACACAAAGTTCAACCCAACGTAGATTACGTCAGGAGACTAACGAAGTGGCATATCACGTAATCTAAGTGCCCTGCAGTCACCCATTGTAGATTTGAACTCTTGGGAAACAAATAATCGAGGGCCTCAAGCTGGATTCATACGGATGCGGATTACAGCGTACTGCAGAGTCGGAAAGCCAGCTGATTGGCTGCTGACGAGCTCACCACCTACCGCAAGTTGGCGTGCGGAATTGAAATTGGTTTATTGGAAAATTTTATACTTTCCTCAGGCAAGACTGCGCGAGGACCCTGTGCGCAGTGACCGGCTTGATTGTATGTTGTCTTTGTTTTTCTGACTGGTTATCATCTGTATTCAATTAATCGTTTATCATTGCCTGGCTAAAATTGATAATAAGTGAACGGTTCAATAGCTCTATTTAGATATTTTTGTACAAAACACTGACAACGATCACAAGGACCTCAACGGGTTCCGCGTTACCGTAGCTACGTGAATACTCACGTTCCACACTTACACATCTCTTCCACTACCCTTCCTGTTGTCCGCTCCGCTGCATTCCGCATTCATGGGAATCCAGCTTCCCACCCCTCACCAGGGGACTTCGATTAAACGAAAATCTCTCGGGAATTTTGAATGAATCAACAGGTTTCCACGCTTTGGGCTCAAAATACGGCCCTTCAGAGTTTTCCTGTACATCTACATCATCTCCCTCAACAATTGAAACTTTCATGCCATCCGCAACTAAGTTAACGTGGAACAGTAAATACCTTTTGTTTCATGAAGCGGGCTCGTTGTATTCGCGCGGGTTTTATACGACCATAACCCGTTTAAGATCAGGCCATTGTGGCCATTGTTGGCTCTCTTCACAAGTACAGATTTGTGCAGATATTGCGGTGTTAACTTCGAAACGACACAACATGTGATCCTCGAATGCCCACAAAATTCTCTCCCAAGAATCGAACTCCTCAACTGTTCTATGAACTATACGACCCTCCCCTTCAATCTGGACTCACTCATAGCTTCAGGAAACACTGTGGTTTACTGTGCCCTATATAAATTCCTATAAGACATAAACTTTCATATTTAATCATACTCACCCATATTTTTGTAATCTAACATGAATATTTAGAATGCTTCACCATGTTATGGCTGTATGTATATTGTTTGCAAAGCCAATTTAAAAAAAAAAACCTTTTGACATGTTAGTTGGGATTAAAATGTGATTCTCTGTTGCATACTACAGTAAGTTTTTGCAATATTTACCATTGAATGATAACGGTGCAGAATTTTGGAAATACAGTAAACCATGAGAGGAGTTACCAAGTTGATTTAAACTGGGCAATTTAAATAGCAAACTAAAATTACGAGTTAATATTCATTCAAGTCATTTCGTATTAGTGGGTGATCGATGCTTCGTAAAAAAGTTCAACTGTTCACCCGCTTGGGAGGCTATTCTTGTTCCGAATTCCCCGGGATTATGGACTCACGAGTCGAGTGAGGTTGAGGGAAAAAACCCGTCCAACTGTCCGAAGGCTGAAGACCCAAAAAAAAGTCGGAGGGAGGGAGGCATTTTATAATTCAATGAAAAAGGGACCGACTAGAGGGGAAAGTTGAGGGAAGTTTCCTGGCCCTCATGAATGGGGATAATCACCGCCTTCCCCTCCTCGCGATAAAAAATTCATCCGAAATAAAACTCGATGAATAATGAAGAAATGGGTTGGCGAAGATGAATGGTGCCTCTAGTTTCAAAAACCCAACATCTCCAGTCTGGAATATGTCAAGTTCATCTCTTGGGTTTGTCAAGGGGCCACTTTCATAACTGATGTTCATTTTGAACGGCCACTCTCGGATTAGTTTTTAAATTGCTGCAAATTATTACACAATGGTTTATTATTTCTGTATTAGATAACTCGGAAGACACGTAAATTCACGGATGTACCAGCAATAGTTGCCCTGTATAAACCTCTTGTACTTCAGTGATAGAGTATGCATATGTTGGTTGGAGTCCCTATTGTAGTTGCCACTTTGATCAGATTGAAAGGGTACACCGCAGGTTTCTGAGGTATGTGGCCCACAAGCTTCATATTCTCCAGTGAATTATCGTGCACTTGGTCGTGGCTGTGGGATTCTGGGCCCTGGTGATCGTGGACGACTCTCTGATTGTCTTTCTTCTGGAGACTAATGCATGGAGAGGTCGACTCCCCTTCGCTCCTGAGCAAGGTGAAACGTGCTGTTCCTCGAGCATGCTACCGTACAGAAATCATCTTCATCACTCCTTTTTCATCCACAAATTATTTGTACAACCACCGTCTGAGCAGATTACTCAGTGAAGCTAAGTTTCTAATTAACCAATCCTCATCTATAGCCTTTTTGTTAGATTCTTTTAATTTTATCTACTCTATCCTTCTTAGTAGTTTGTAATATTTTCATATTTCACAATATTTTCACCCCGAGCCTGTTAATAGTGACAATTGCATTTTGGTTTATTATTCAATAATAAACCATTGTAATCGCTCTTGAAAAAAAAAATTCTAACCCCCCTGAAAATTTCATGGTTTACGTTTCAAAGGGTGTAGAATCCAAATCTGCAATAAACAATTTTCCGTCCGTCCGCCGTACGCACGATTTCTCCCAAACGGCTGGAGCAAAATATCTGAAATTTTCAGGAAAAATCAATATTGGTCCGCGATAAATCATTTAATGTTAATTTTTTAAAAACTGACTTTAATTCAAAGTCCATTCCAAAACTCACATAATCCATCCCAATGGGAGTTAATCTTAAATTTGTGCCCAAAATCATTTTATCCTCTTACCCAATCGGTGTGTTCAGTCACGACTCTGTTTACGTTTGTCATTTTGGTTTATTATTCAATAATAAACCATTGTAATCGCTCTTGAAAAAAAAAATTCTAACCCCCCCTGAAAATTTCATGGTTTACGTTTCAAAGGGTGTAGAATCCGACTGCAATAAAAATTTTTCCGTCCGTCCGCAGTACGCACGATTTCTCCCAAACGGCTGGAGCAAAAAATCTGACATTTTCAGGAAAAATCAATATTGGTCTGCCAACGCCCCGATTCTTTAGCCAGCACTCTCACTTAATTTAAAGTGCCCTTTAAGGGTTGTCGCAGTTTTGTAAAATCCCTAAAAACCTCAAAAAAAGTCGAAGCAGCCCAAATTTGTACTCTTTTTGAAGAACACTCCTTGAGGAATCGAATGAGCCCTTCCCCATGTTCGTAGCTCAAACCATTTCCGATATATAGATTTATGGTGCCAACATTTTCGCGTTTTTTTGGTTTATTATTGTTTATGTTTTCAACGAAGTAACGAAGTGATGTAGTGATGTCGATACTGGAGTGAACTCCTAAAAGGCTTTGTAGCCGATACACGGTTGAAGCATTCTGATACGCATGGAACGCTGCAAATTCTTTCACTGGGGTGTATTATTCAATTGGCTTGCGTTCATGATTTGAATTTCTACTAAGCTTTGGAGTGTGCATGTTTCACAGGTGATAGAGTGATTATTGAATTTCAGGAGGCACACAAATCTGATCAACTGAACAATCCAAATAGGTATTTTGGTTGAGAACAGATTTACGTGCTCTATGCATATCTCCTGAAATTGTTTCTCCATTATCACCTGTGTTACAGTTCACTTCATAATTTTCTACTTTGTATGCATATAATTTGTTCTTTTCTATATAAACTCTATTACGACGTAGTAATGGTACATCATACTCGGCGCTTCACACTTCCATACTTTGTAATTGTGCGTTGTGCATGATCAACAATTTCAGTTGAGGTCTCTAATTTTCGTGAACTTGAAATCCGCAGTAATAAATAGGGTTTCTCATTTGAATGAACAAACTTACTGTACGTTGCGCACTTTTGTACACTTTTGGTAATGTTTTTCTTGCATGCTTACATCTCGGGGATTTACTAATGGACAATGATTTTCATTAGGAGCATTATAATGGCCATATGAGCTCAATTTCGACTAAGTCCCTACCTATTATCTACCCTTAGTACACTATGAACGAAATCAAACTTCTGAGGGTTCTAATTATACGTTTGAGTTAAGATTTAGTTGTCAGTGTTTCACATTTATTTCAGTGAAACTGTCATTTACACAGTGGAGTTCACTAACCAAGTCGAGCAAAGATTGACAATTCACAAAAAAACGGACATAAATCACTTCAATTGGGACAAATAAAGCCATTTTATACGTTGAGTAACAGTTAGCAAAACAGCTGGTACAAAGTGCTTCGTCCTTTGTAGGAGTTAAATGACTATTTACCTTTCCCCATCTCTCAAAGCAAACTCGGAGGGGCTCTTTGATAAATTGAGAGGGTAAATAATTACAAAAGGTTCACACTCAATTAACATGAGCGGCTCGACATCAAACGTGGCCATTTAGTTGGGTCAGTTTTCGGTCCGCTTCGACGGAACGCACAGGCGTCGGTTTGGAATTTGAAAAATAAACTCGATAGGCCATTGTGGATTATTACCGAGTATTCGGCGATTCAACTTCGATTCGTTCTTGGAAAAGAAGGGACAGATTGGAAAGGACCGCGGTTTGAAAGAGAAATTCAACCTTTCAAGTGAATATCCGCTCTGTTAACTACACTCTTGATGATCGAGAATATGGAATGCGATCAATCTAATTTAAATATGATAAATTTCCTAGGAACACCATTAAAATACTGAAAATGATTACACCAAGGTATATTATTTCTAAATTGTGTGATGGATATGGTTAGTTGGCCCCTTCCCGATTTTAGATTCCGACGCCTTCGGAAATGAATCAGACGTTTACAAGCGTCTGAGACATCCCCAACTACATCCCACTTTACCTCAACAACGTGAGCGTGTCGGAGCATAATAATGCATCCACCTGCTCCTGGGCATGACGAAGGGGCAACTATATCATTCCATCACCCTCACAATTGCAAACCCCTTCTACGTTTATATCGTGAATTTAATGCCACAAACACCAACACCTTACCACTCAGTACGATTATGTAGTACAAGTAACAAAAAAACTCGATTTTAAAATGAACTATTGAAAACATAATTCCGTACACTTTAAAAAAAATTAATTACGATAACTTTATTGTAACAATATGCCATTCTAGTTGTGCTGAGTGATAAATAATAACAAACATGTAAGATGATGTGGGGTTCCTTTCTAGCGATAGTCCTCTCTATAAAATTAATAATTGAGTTGTGATGTTATAGTTCCACTAAAATATTAATAATTAAGTTATGATCTCTTTTTTTTAATATCCATTTATATTACCTCAACTGAAATTGTTGATCATGCACAACGCTCTCAGCTTGCGCTCACCCTCCTTAAATCGTTTTTTTGAGCAAAAATTATCAAGTTTTCAATTTGCCTTTTTTTTCAATCTATCACACTTCAAGATGACGCACTGCACCTTGAAGTGTGATACATAAATTTTCATTGATTTTTTAAAAGAAAATTTGGGTTCTAATTCAGTCAACTGAAAAAAGGATGCCACCATGTGAGTTGCCGTTGGAATACAAAAATGTATTTTTAGCTCAAAAATAACGATTTTAACTGAGGTGTTGCATTGCGCGTTTTTTAGGGGTGATTAGAGTGGGGTTCTCTAATTGCAGATTTTTGTGTGCTCCCTGAGCCCATTTTGCGTGATCAAAAAATTAGTTGAGAGGTTAAATTTTCATAAAATCGACCAAGTTACTCGAATCTGCAATAGTAAATGAGGGTTCTCATTTGAAATAACAAAGTTGGTGCGCGATGGGCGCAAATGTCATAGTTGCGTAGTACAATAAAAATTGTGGAGAGGTTTTTTTCTTACATGTTCTAGGGATTTTAGGGGGTTATATCTTAATTTGCGACTCCCTGTATAGCATATACTTTTTGATTATTATATATCTTTTTTAGAAACAGCACAAAAATAAACTTGGGCTGCTAAAGGAGATCCTTTTCATTGGTACAAGTGATAATTAAAAAATAGGGCAATCTCGATCTCAAGGCTGTAATGAGCCAGAAATGATAAATTATCCTACAATTGTATCAAGCTACGAAAATAAGAACGAAACAGAATGGAAAGATTGTGACGGATCATGAATACATACGTATCACAGACAGAAAATATTGGATTTCCGACTGCAATTATCCGCAACTCTAGTAGCCACATGTTTTTTTGTTTATGAAATCCTCCCGGAGTAAAAAATGCCGATTTACTAGAAACGTGGATCACCAGGGGCAGGACTCCGTTGACGGCGAGCTCGAAAAAATGTGTGCTCATCAGTGTGAATTTATGAGTAGAAACGCTGCAAATTCTTTCACTGGGGTTTGTTATTCAGTTGGCTTGCGTTCATGATTTGAATTTCTACTAAGCTTTGGAGTGTGCGTGTTTCACAGGTGATAGAGCGATTATTGAATTTCAGGAGATATGCATAGAGCACGTAAATCGGTTCTCAACCAAAATACCTATTTGGATTGATCAGTTGATCAATTTGTGTGCCTCCTGAAATTCAATAACCGCTCTATCACTTGTGAAACACGCACACTCCAAAGCCTAGTAGAAATTCAAATCATGAATCATAGAATAATAAACCCCAGGGAAAGAATTTGCAGCGTTTTTTTCAAGAGCGATTAAAATGGAAAAATATTCTATTTGAAAATTTTAAATTTCGTAAGACGGAGCATGCATATCAGAATGCTTCGACCCGTGTATCGGCTATACACCCTTGTAGGAGTTCACTCCAGTGAGCTCCTCAATTGTAGATTTCAAAAACACTTACTTAATGTTTTGCAATGAAACTAGGCAAATTTATATTTCACACAGTTCTTCATATGATTCCTTTTAAAAGTACCATTTTCGCACAATAGAGCACCGTTGCCAAAAATTACCACTTAAGTACATTTAAAAAGAAATTTTCACTCATTTCCTGAATTCTTGTAGTATAATGCAGCATCAATCTAATTCTTACATTTTGTTACAAATAACATAGCATCTTTATTTGTTTATTCTACTTTAACTTTGGGCTGAGAGAGTTTGTTGTGAAGTTGAGAAGAGTATTAGGACACAGTCGGATGAGACCGTTGGAAATAAGTTTTGTGGTCTTAAGTTTTACGGGATTTCGCCTTTCTTTGTTTTTGGGGTTTCTCGTATCGTATTCCCCGTCAGCCATTTCCACGCTAGGGCGAGCTTGTTGAAGGGAAAGACAGAAAAAAAACTTCGTCATCGTTGAACGACCCTTTCTCAAAATAGAATCGTAATCCCGCGTTTGAGGAACATTGACCCAGTTCACGGCAAGGGAGAGGAGTTGAGGATATAGAAAAACGCACAGGGGTTAAACTTGGGCCTTTGAACGGCTTAATAATAGCTGCGAAGGCCACGCGACACCTCCTTCCAGATCGTTATTGTTGGGGGGAGACTCCGAAACACGCGCCTAGGCCTACGAGGGGATCGTTGGGCACAACACGAAGAAAAAAGTCAATCGATGTTATCGCTCTAACCCTATTTCCTATGGGGGTCGCTGATTTTATTGACGTGAGCTTGGGAATTCTACTGACCTCGTTCTTGGCCGTACAGGCAGTTTTTTCGGACACTGACACAATGGACCAAAACATGGTTCTAAGAAAGAACAATTTGTACTGTTTATAACTACTCAATAAGTCTGCAGAATGTCCTTCGTATTGGACAAAACTTAAATTGATCCAATGCACACAAAAATTAAGAGAAGTTAGTTGGAGAAAAGTTAGAATTAAGATGAATAAAATAAAATTAAAAAAAAAATTCGAAATTGTTAAGAGTGATAGGTCAGGAAAATGTTTAAATTATGTCATTCCTAAAAATATTTCACCATTATTGCGTTCTTTCTTGCAATAACTTTGGCTCCGCCTCTTCATAATGATACTATTTGTGTCCCTTTCACTTTGTAAGCCTTGAGTGGCATTGGTTGGTCCTCCCCCCGCCCCGCCCCTTTCACTTCCTTGAGCCAATAGGATTCAATCTCCTCTCACTTGATCCTATATAAGATATGCTTTCTGTGATGTACTTTCAGTTCATGTTTATTACTGATGATGGCCTAACCATCGAAATCGATTCGACAGTGTAACTCTTTACTTTTGTGGAAATATAGACAACGTTCCATCTTACTCCGTTTTTATTTGAAATGGGTTTCCACAACTTAGTCCGTAGAATTAAGATGGGTGAATGTTTATTCCAAGTTTTCTTGAACTCTGCAAATACCTCAAACAAAAACTACATCTTGATGGATCAGTTGAATTTCTAAGTCTGTCAGCAACTCAATCACTCAGTCTATCTGGTGAATTGTGATTTGGCCTCTTGAAAGAACATACACACATTATTGTTCAGAGGTTGGATTTGAAATTCCTATATGTATACCATGCCTCTTATATAGGATATTTTACAATGTACTGCACAATGGCTTCATAGTGGTGAAATTAATATGAACATTGTTTCATGAATGATAAGTATCGTACGAATCCTTCTCCTATTATGAATGATGTAGGAAGTTGAAATTTAAGTAAGGTCAAATGGCCAAGATGGGATTTTCAAAATTTATCACAAAATTCCCATGAGATACTACTGGGAAAACATGAATCCAAATCCAGAATAACGTGAAGAGCTGTCATGTAGATAGATTTGATGAAAATTCCTGAAAAAGCAGAGTCAATATTTGAATACCTTCTTTTAGGCCTTGCTTAGTGGAAAAATAAATCATTTACTACGGCTACTGTCCAATTTTTCCTCGTGATGGTAAATACTCACGGTTAACATTATAAAAGCTATTAAAGAAAATAGTCGGGGGGTCATAAAATCTTTGACGGGTTCCCTCATATCGATTAAGTGAAAAGAAATGTTGAGGATCGTGGAATGCAACTCGTATCGCATGAAATGGCCACATTAGCTGAATGGAGAAACATTAAATGGGTAACATCTACCCAATATCATACAGTAGGGAGCGGATCGGGGGAGCTCAAAATTTGAGACCTCAGGACATATATGGCCGTTAATCCAAACTTTAGGGGTGACTAGAGATAATGCCTAAAACATCATACTAAACATAGTACTCTTACTGCTAGTCTGTATGTTCACCTTCTGTCAAAGGCTAAGGTAGCACCGCCAGTTCTCCCAGAGCACGAGAGGCGCTAAGTTTTTGCAACCGTAACTTTAGAACAGCCTTAATCGTTCGAGACCACAAAATTGTACGAGAACAGCAAAAGGTACAGGATTTGAAGAAGGAGGACTAATCCCAGTTCGAGCTGGCTGTAAAGGGAAAGATCCTGCCATAAAAGGACCTCACACTCTTACCAAGACAAAATTGACGAAGAACTGACCCCAAAACGCTCTTCAATTCAGTTAATGAAGGAACCGATAAAGCTGCAGCTGTCCGAAACTGTAATCCTTATCATTTAAGGAGCAGCGATTCTTCATAAGAGGGGGAACGAAAGACTCTTTCGAAGAATTGTGGATAATTCAAGCACAAAATGACTGATTCCAATGTTTTCACACATGAGAATGATAAAAGATTTGTATACAAATGAAAAGTATTTTACATTTATTAATTTCATTATTGTGACATTTATATACAGTTGTTGTCTGCGTAAGTAGTATGACTTTGCGTAAGGTTTGGTTGCCTACGTATGACAGGTATATCCAAAACAACAGTTGAACAAGTTTAAGGAGGGTACAGTAGGGCTCTATTTGGAATGTGCAAGAGTTATAGTATTGATAACACCTGAATCGGCTACAATGTGAATAAAACATACATGGTGTAAAATAAATGAGGCAACTGTACTATGAATGATTATAATACAAATCCATTCCTAAATATGTCCTATTCATTTGTGAATCGGGCCAGTAGTTCAATTCGTGCCGAGGCAGTGACGAAGGAAAAATACTGGAAATGTGCATCAACGCAAAATGCAAGATACACTATATGATTGTGTAATTGCGAACGGATTGTTACATGACTGATCATTGCAAGGAAAACTTCAATTTTCCTTGAAGAGCGGAAAACAAGGGCGAAAACCGGCGGGGGTGTAACCTCACGCCGTTAGGAGAGAACCACGAAGCTGGCATCCTGAGTGATAGCAGCAAACACCGCTAGTTCTTAGCCTGCAGTGCCAATGTCAGCCAACTTATGCAGAGGAAGCTGCGAATGCTACCGACTTCGCTTGACTCGCCAATCCACCATCCATTTCTGTGTCCTGGTTCCTATAAACCCTCTTCTCACCTAATCTGTTCTCACGGCTGCAAATGAAAGGACTTCTGGAGACAACATGCCCATACTTTGTTTTAACATGAATTTACCACTGAAGTGAATGAATCACCAAGACACCTTGAGAGACATCCTCTCGTTCTCATTCAACTCTCAGCAAATAAGTTGAATACCCCATCACCTCTACGAAAAGTTCAGCCGTGAATGCGATAAGCGTCATTATTCATTTTACTACAAAAGAATGAGAATCCACTAAGGGTGGAATGCTTTCCCACAGGAGAGGTGATGAGAGTTTGGAGTATGCTTGTCTGAATTGTGAATCATCTTTGCCTACAGCAGATTCTGCCCCTAATTTTTTATAGCCCGACATAGTCATCACCAAGAAAAGTAATAACTAAATCTTCTATTTCTTCCAATTTGTCAAAAATGTGAACTCTCTCTCTCTCGTGGTAAGTCGAATCAGACACTGCCTAGGACTCCTATTCATAACTCAAGCAGCTTTAACCAGCATTTGCTGGTGAGAACATTTCTGTTTCCCCAAATTGTCCTTATAAGTTGTTGTAAACACAACTCTTAGACTCCTTATCTCATAAATCCTTGTTATTATACATGATTTATATAACAGAGCCATCAAATAAACACATCACCATCAGGCCTCTTGCCTCCTCATTCTCCTGATAAACAAATAAAGGTGCTCGAACATAAGTATTGATGAAATCCAGTGCTGAGAATGACCTATTTATCCCTGGAATGGAAACGTGCTGTAATATATGCTTCATGGAAACGTTCGACGTAAATTTTACTCCCCACAAAAAATCTCGATTTTCCCTCTCTTTACTCAATTTTTACCTTCTCATAAATCTTGGCTTAATGAGGAAGCTATATCAGTGTGCAAAACCACAAAGCACCTCCAACAAAATTCAATAAATACTAACATTTATGGCAATAAATGTAGAAATTACTTCCAGAAACTATGGAATGTTCGAATGGGTACCTGTACAAATACTAAATTACCAGGCTCCGTATTAAGGAGCATTACAGGAACATGGAAAAATGAACACCAACTATATTTATGAAATCAGTTTTCGATTTTCAAGTCTGTAAGTGAAAGAAAGTTCTTCTACGAAGGGAACAAATAACTAATATGCTAAACAAATGAATGTATGATTAGCATGAAAACAAAATCACAGGAACATGAAAAAAATGAAGGCCAACCATACTTTTTTGGAATAGAAGAAATGACTGAAATGAATAAATGAAAGAATAAACTGAAAAATAAATGAAATAATTTTGATGGGCCAGGTTGAATATGGTCTACATTTCTCTTGGGATTTTAATTTCTGTGGAAAATGTGTGTGAATTTGGCTGTGATTGCCAAATGTATTTGGAGTCTCCTTTCCTCTCTTTCCCTGTTGAGTCTGGGCTGTCAAACTTCACCAAAAAATCTTCATCACAAAGCATTTCCTTGTTGCCCTTTGGGCTCTGCTTGATTTGTCGCTCGAGTTTGGATGATCAGATGGACGTCAAAATCATGCACAACAATTTCACTTTCCGAGGACAATGATAAGTCTGGACCAAAATCAGGATCCCTATCATCCTCCAAATAGATTGAATCCGGCAGATCAACATCATTTCCATCGCCGTCGTTCCTCAAGTCGTAATTATATGGACTTTCCAAGTCACTGAGCCCTTTATCTTTTCCGTCCTCAACTTGAGCCAGAGCTTCCAAAATGTCATCATCAGACATGAATTTTTTCTTGAACGATCTCCGTTCCATTTTCGCAAATAGAAAAACACTACTTTTCACTGAGGATGTTGGAACATTTGAGTTTAGCAGATACATAATTACAATTCATGTATTACATGTATGTACACAGATCATGTACAATAACGAAATTCTCGCAATATGAAACTCTATAATCTCTAGTAATATGAAATTCTAGCTTATACAAGGGTAAAGAAAATATATAAATAAAATGAGTAAAACTGTAAAACAACCATGGAGGGTATTACCTACCGATGGAGCAAAATTTACCCCTCTGAAGGAAATGGAAACGTGAAGTAAATTACTCCTTGGGTATAATGGAAAAATGAGGTAAAAACTACTTCGTCCAAAGAGGGTTCAATTGAAAAGAGGCGTAAATATTACGTCATCCTACCGACCTCAATGGAAAAGAAGTAAATATTACGTGTAGGTTTTTAGATTCTGAACTGTTATCATCGAAGAAAGGGCCACAAGGCTTCAATGTTGGTTCAAACCTGAAGGGAACATTACAGAGAAGGCATAGATGGTTCGTCGGCGCCCTGCACCCATTGCGCGTCCAGCCAGGCCATTTTCAATTTGCAAGGAGTAAAATTTACGTAATGTTTCCATTCCAGGGTTATATACTTGTTCTGTTTTTAGTTCAATAAGTGACCTCGGCGTTGAGAATGAAGTAAGCCAAACGCTTTCACAAACGTGGTATACGAACGGCACCGCAAACATTTATGATACATGCACCGTGGGTAGAAAATATACGCATGGCTTTATTGTTACCAGGGAGACTATGAAATGAATGATTATCATCTAAATCCTGGCCGGAACGTGTCCCATTTACAAGATATCTGGGTCAGTAGTTCACCGCGTGACGTAGTGGGTGGCGTAGTATTAGGCGGGACAGCCCGAACGATTCCGAAAATGTGTAACACGAGCGGGTTTATGGGCGGCCACTTTAGGTCAGACCCCTCACTCAGCTTGATGGGACGTGCCGACGAAAATACTAAGATCGCTGGACCCTCGGGCTGATTGCTCCCAGCTGAGGCCACCCTCACACACACCGACGCCAACCCCATGTCGCCTCCGTCCCCACACTGTGCCGCCTCCCGGAATTGAATTGACCTCCATTTTCGAGGAAGTCGTTTCTATTGACGGATGTGATGGACTCACCCTTTTCCGTGGTGCCCGGTCCTTCAGCATCATGCCAGGCGTCATTGTCAGCATGGCGAGTCGTCGGCCATATTGTGGTGGAGCCTGTGAACAAAACAAGAATGAACTTTATTGGAGGCGAATCCATCAGTCAGTTTATTGTTCTTTGTTCGAGTTAGACCCATCTCCCAACATGCAAGATTAATGGATTCTTCAATGGGTGGCACGATATCGTTTTAAAAAACCGTCAACAGAAAAGACGAGTTTCATTTAATTAATTTTCACATTGATAGGAAACATAAACTAAACAAATAGGTAATATACACCTTATATAGGTCATACGACCTTATATACAGGGCTCCCTAATTAATTTTCACATTGATAGGAAACATAAACTAAACAAATAGGTAATATACACCTTATATACACCTTATATAGGTCATACGACCTTATATACAGGGCTAAACAGACGGCTTGACTAGAGGGGTCGTAATATTGCTATTCTCGATGCTAACAGGCAGTTTGTTCGCTGTGAAAAATGAATCGGAAAACTGAGCTGGACTACAACAAAGTTCTATTCTTCACGACTTGAATAATAATGAAGAAAATAAAAAGTAAAGTAAACAAGGAATTTCACCTTGGATTTTCGTCCGACTACCCGGAGGTGTCGCGGACGTCGCCAGCCGTCCTCCAGAGAGGTTCGGAACTAGGTCTGACGATTTCGCTCGTGGCTTCCCATTGCCTCACGCCCCTGGGTTGGGAGCGTTTTGGATACACGTGATATCGATATCAGAGGTGAACTGTCTAACGGCAGGACAGGTATACAACACTTGATAGGATTTTGGCCCTAATCATTGGTGCCTGCCGGATTCGAACCGGGGCAATCAGTACTCCCACTGAAAGTAAACAGCTAGAGGACTGATGCCCCAGCTCGCTCGGACGACCTGTCCCCTTTGAATAATAATGAATGTATGAATGTAATTAGGAGGAAAAATATCAACACAGATGAATAGCTAATTCAAGACTTGATCGGCATATTAGTAGAATTGAATTATACCTAAGGGGAAAGCACCTTACATGTTAAGAAAATCTTGTGCGATTGTTTGTGTTACCTCATAAATGTTCAGCTCTCAAATTTTTTTGGGTGTCTACACGTTCTTCAGACATTTTTAATTGAGTTTAATCAAAGGAAACACCAATTTTATAAATGTTTGAAGAAATAGAGTCAAATTTTGTGGAATAACAGAAAACACCAGTAGTGGACAGCTAAAATTTTCTAGTGTTGATGTAGTGGACACTTGATGACCCAGTAGTGGACACGTCGTAGATATCAACAAGACGACGTAAAATCTCGTTTAAAATCATGTATTTGTCTAATCGGTAGTAGAACAAAAAGAATTCCGTTCAGCTGGAAGAATGAAGTGAGCACCAGTAGAGAACAATTCATGTATAAGTAGAAGATAGCTCATGGACTAGTAGTGGACATCTCTTGCACTAGTAGAGGACACCCCCTGTCCGCAACACTATATTCATTTGAAAATCGTGCCGAGAGCTTTTTCCAATACAAATGAACAAGTAGAAAATTAAGAAAATATCCTTTCGTGAAAAGGGAAGTTGCACCAGTAGTGAACAGGGATGTCCACTACCGGAGCATCCGTCATTTTTGTTGTACTAGAAGTGGACATGCTTTAAAAGCCCACTTTATCAATATTAACGGAGTTAGGCGACTGGGAAATCGTCAATTTAGTTACTGAAGTATATATTCAAACCAATGGGCACAAATATTTGAATATTATATGTGAACATTGCTCAAAACATACTTTCTATTCCTTAGCATTTTGCACAGCGTCCTGCTCAAAATCACTCCACCCACAGACTGGTTGTTTTTAATGTCAAGTTATTATTTTTCATTTTGGCCCTAACGTTTTCTTTTGGTTCATCACGTTTGTTAGGCTATTACTTTAGTTAATCCAAAAAGATTCAAGTGCCCTGCTCAACCCGAATCCTTAATCTACAACTGTTTTTCCGAAGTGTCCACTATTGGTACAGTGTTCACTATTGGTGCTTTTCCCTTATTCAATTTTAGAGAAGATCATATTAAGATCTTCGGTAAAAGACTCTTATCATACCTTTGTCACTCGAAATTCCCTATTTGATAAGTGAAATGATCGATTGTTAGGTCTCGAGAAACCCTCCCATACGATGTAATATTAAAGAAATACCGGATTGCACGATTTACTGCATGGGTTATGCAGGGTGTCCAGATGATGATGAATGAACATTTCCAGGGACACACATTGTCGAGCGAAACTAGATTCAATAGTTTACTAAAGATTCACCAAGAGCAGTGCAAGTTTTATTTCAAAACAATTGAATATGGAAATCTCTTCTGCGTTCCGTGGAAACCTCACAATTCAGGGTGAGTGTGAAACTTTCGCTCAGACATTTGAGTTTTTCATTGAAATACTGCTGTTGGTTTAGTTGTTCTTCATGCTGGGTAATTAATTATAGTCCCCCCTACCTTTTCTAAAACTATTATGAATTTCTAGGAATACGGGCGTTTATTTGTTGGACCGATCAAGTGTTGAATTTAACCATTCATTTGTTTTAACATTCTTGTTAAACGTTTATGAGTTTTCCACCTAATTACATTTACATATTTATTATTATTTAGGTCGTGAAGGGTAGAACCTTAGTAGTCAAACAATGCTTCTACATTTCCGTTTTCTAATCTATTTTTACACTGGTAATAAACTGCCTGTTAGCACTGAGAATCACAATACTACGACACCTCTTGTTCAAATCGGTACGGCAGTTTAGCAGTCTATTCAGATCATATTTAGACAATATCTATATATTATATAGATAGATGGATACATGGGTTCATAGATAGAAACAAACTTTGAGTTTTATTCATAAAATTTTCTACAACTACCGTCCAATCTATCACCTACATATTGGCTGAACAGCCGTTAATTCACTAGAACACTCAGCTTCCAGCAACCCAACAAATGAACGCCCTTATTCCTATAAATTCGTCATATTTTTGGTTTAATATTCAATAATTTTAACCATATTTCGGCGTAATCGCTTGGAAAAAAAAAAAGTAAACTATCGAAATATTTATCTATTAAAAAACCCCCCCCCCCCAGAAAATTTCATATTTTTTATTATTTAGCAAGTCGTTAAGTAATAGCCTAGAAAACCTCAAAACTAGTCAAATTTCCTAAATATTTTATACTGGGGTTTATTATTTGAAGAACACTGTCAGCACTGGAATCACAAATAGGTCTCTTATTGAATTTCAGGTGGCACATAATATCTATGTTTAATATATTGATCAATGGAAATAGGTTTTTGGTAGAAAACTTGCTCCATGCATATTTTGAGATGAAATTCAATAATCGACTACCGTGAATCTACACCTACATATTGGCTGAACAGCCGTTAATTCACTAAACACTCATGAACGCAACCCAACAAATGAACGCCCTTATTCCTAAAAATTCGTCAGCGTTTTTTGAGAAATAAATGCATTTTGAACTACTTAGCATGAAGAACAATTAAACTATCGACAATATTTCAATTAAAAAACCTCGAATATCTGAACGCAAGTCTTACAGTCACTCAAAGTTTTGAAATCTCAACGGAATGCGGACGAGTTTTTGACGATCAATTGTTTTGAATTAACCCGCCAAGTACTATATTCACCTCTAGGTGACACCACTTTGATAATTAATTAAAACTGAATTAGCAACCAAATTCAATGCGGTCCTAAAGGACCTACAGGGCATGGACAACAACGTACGAGTCATAGAAGAAGTGAATATTCATGACAGTTCAACTGATAAGCTCATATGTTTTGTTACCTTGTGAATTTCGTGTTTCCCTGCAACTTGTCAAGAGTTTTGAGAAAAATTCAGAAGATCAGGTAAAATTCTGGGACTTTTTTGTGATAATCTGTTTTTTAGGATGTAGCATGTGTTTGTAAATAATATTTTGTTCAGAAAAATTCAACTAAATCAGCCATGTCACCTGTAGGTGACTCTAGGATTCCACGGAACATCAACCCTCAACTCTCACCCAAGACGTCAAAAGTGTTTTATTCGAAATACTTATGTTTTATTTGAACTGCGAACAAGGCGAAAGTATGTGTCTGGTGTTGGCTGTTCTCTGTTGACCCCGCTGGAGGAGGATTTTAGATGTCACAGATCTACCATGGTAGGCATGGCAGCAAGCAGCACATAAAGTGGAAGCCAATCCGTTTTGGCTGCAAACTCTGGTCCATAGCCACCAAGAATGGGTTCCTTGTGTCGATTGAACCTTACCAAGGTGAAAAAGCTGCCCTCCTTCCCCATCAAAATGAAGTTGGACTTGGAGCTGCAGTCGTCCTTACCACTCATTCAAGGATGCCAACAGAGCTCTGACCATACAATTTGTACATTGAAAATTGTTTCAACTGGTTGCTGCTGCTGAATATTCTTTATGGTTGGTATTCATCCCACAAAACTAATGTTTGATTTATCGTACAAGTGACAAAGTTTACTCTGTAAGATTTTGGAGGACTAATACTGTATGTAGTGTTGAGCTCAGGCCTAGAGTCACCTAGGGGTGACACCCTCATATCTTTTGAATAAATAATTTTTCTCGCGGTTTTTCGTCTTGTATGCTTTTTATTACCTCTCAGTAACAACATATAAGAAGAAGGAGTGGAAATTTGCAAGGGCGCCCTTATAGTACTAGTACTTGGCGGGTTAAATAACTGCCCTTTGTAAGATTTTTAGCAAACTATTGAATCTATTTAACTATTTAATCTTAACGTTCGAGGTTTTCCCAGCGACGTACGTTGTCTCTGTTAATTTTCATTTAGCGGTCCTGTCAACCAACGTTTGCTACAAACAACACAAAACAAAAATTCGGCCCTTCGGGCCTCACCAGGGGGCTGGAAAATTCAAGAAACATGGAACATGCTTTTGCAGTGCTTTCTCATTCTGTTCAATTTAATTTTTTTATTTGGAAGTATACGATCAAAACTATTCTGCCATTTCGATAACCTTTTAAAAAATCAATCTTCAGTTAGGAAGGTGTTTAACAGTTTTAGTGAGATTACAGTATAAACAATCCGGTCCAGGACATAACATCACCTGACGACGGCTAGAGTAAGACTGGTACGTAAGGTTTCACTTAGACTTTAATAGCGCTTAAGATGACTCACCACTACCTTTAATGGAAGTATATAATCATCTTATATAATCACCAGATCATAACAAAATATCGCATAGGTTACACCAGGTTATACGATCCTCAGTTCCATATCATCGAATAAGCAAAATTTGGTGACCATACCGTTCCCGAAAAACGTGACACTTGCTCACTAACATGTTCCATGCTAATAGTTCAAAAACCTTGGAAAGTCGAAACGTTGTTCACCTTTTTGTGTAAATTCGAAGCACTCTTGAAGTATTGAAGCAAACGTTCTGATTTATGTCGAAACGATTACAAATTTCGTGAACTTAATTGAGATTTTGTAAAGACAAACAATGACTGTCAGACATGTTAATGTTGGAACCATTAGTTAACCCTTCTCTTAGGAGGGACGTACTGTTTGACTGCACGGAGGCTCCAAGTTTACTCGCGATCGAGAGTTGTTAAGCTACCACCTTCTCGGGTCTAGGAAAAACAGGTGAAGGGCGGGATACGCGAGCATAAATTCTCGCCAAAGTCAACAAACTCCTTATTTATTTGCCGAATCCCCCTTCTACGGTGGATCTCTCGGAAGGAGATGAATGATCGGGGCCAACCAATCAGTTTGTTTATCTTGCGGAGAGATACATCAATTTCCGTGGCGGGAGCCCGAGGAAACCCGGCGGAATTACTCCGCGTTTACCGAGAACCCTCCGTCGTTTTCTTCACGATTAAGTCGTCTAAGGCCCCGCGAGAGATCAGTTTTGCCTCAAGGGTGGTCTGTACATGTTAAGTGGTTCGTAAATTCCTTTATTGACTGCAAATCACCCAATTAATTATCCAAAGCGTTTGATTTCCCTTTGAAACACCAAACCATAAAATAAACTGCTGATATAAGGCACCACTCCCTTTAAAAACTCGGTTTAGGACAAGGTGTCCCATGAGTTGTTCCCCCCTCCTAAAATCTTCCAAATGGGAATAAACAAAAAACAAATTTTTTTGTTTGCAAGGATCTCAAATATCATATTTGCGCATCCCGCGCACCATGCGCCAATGGCACTAACTATAGTACTTCATATTTATTTTTTCTTGGTCGATTACAAAAGTTAATTATTGCAAATAGTAAACCAAAATTAATCGCGCAAGACCCTGTACATAGTACCTTTCTGTCATAGTAAAGTACGATATATGGGAAATACATTATATCTAAATCTAACTATCATTAAATTGAGTCATAGCTTAGTACATTTCAAAGCCATGAGAAATCTTTGTCATTTTTGGATCTGATTCATTTTTGTAAGAAAACAATTCATAAGTACTTACCCACTTGGACCTAGGGATGGGTATCGTTGAACAAGTATCGAAGGTACGAATATTACGATTACGAGTATATTTACGAATATCGAGTATCGTTTTCAACATCAATTTTCAAAATTAAACAGTAAAAAACCTAATCGTATCTACTTAAACAGAAATCAGAACAGAAGATAATCTTTGTTTTGATTTTTTGAACCTGTGAGAGGTAAGGTAACAGTAACAGTGGGTACTATACCAGGGCCGGATCCATACATTTTGGGCCCTCCCCCGCAAAATCTATCCTGCGCCCCCTTAACAGTACGTATGGACCACCACCCCCTAGATAGTGATTATTATCACATCTCCAACATAATTTTTGTAGCTAATAAGCCTAGTGGTTGTAGGTAAATGTTGAGATTGTTGCGCACACAAGCGAGATTGAATATAGAATCGGCAATAAGTCGATTTTTTCAGTAACGAGATTCTTTTATTTTTGCGGCAGAGGTTCGGGCCCCCCCCGCATTGCGGGGTTTCGCGGTTCCTAGTTCCGATAGTACTATAAACGTAATATAGCCTCCAACTGCTGTCTTCCTAATTCTTCTTCTTTTCCTGTTTTCCTTCTAGTATTAAAGCCACTATTCTTTCACATTCCAGATTCCATTACAAGTGTCCCAAGTCTGGTTGGTGAGTTTTTTGACTAGTAAGAAAATCAACCCAATATTAAAATCAATTTTTTTAAGCTAGTGAGAAAAAATTTGCCGATATTTCGAAATATCGGAATTGAAGTATTGATACTCGATATTATCGGAGGGCCCAGTATCGATACAAAACTATCGATACTCAACGGTAAAATATAGATTTTTGAAATATCGGGTATCGATATCCATCCCTAGTTGGACCACTCCGATACACTACTCGACGTCTAGCCCACACGGACGGCGCAGAAGGTCTACCCCTCCTTCAAGACCGAACGGTCGTGCAGTTTAGCCTATACCCTTTCCAATGGTGCGCCTGACAGCAAGTCCGGCAATGAAGAGTCCACCCTTATATGGGTGATTATCACCTCTTGACCGATCTAGTCACCTCCGCCGACCGGTTAGGGGATAAGGCGAAAGGACATCGTCATTTCCGCAGACTATTTGGTCGACAATTACGTAGGGGAACATGCAAGGTTTCCGGGGCATTAGTGGGCTACAGCCAAAATTTACTCAGAACAAACTGCAAACAGCTGTGAGGCTTTTCACGCAAAATTTGATATCAATTTCTCGACTCCCTCATATTTATTTTTTTTTTAGACTTTCTGAGAAGCATGAAAAATTGAGGTGACTAGTATTGTTACTTATGCTTAATTATCACAATAATATATTTTCCCCAAAATTTGCTTAAGCAGAACTTACTTCACCATCTCCCACGAGTTCCCCCCTCCTCCTAAAATCGTCAAAATCTGTACAGAACATTGTTAACAACTCTTAAAACTTCTATAATCAAAACCCGAAATCTCAATTTTTTTTCCAAAAATGAGTTTTTGGTATAAGTTCTCCCGTTGAGAAAATTTGTGATCGACCTACATAACTATTAGGCAACGAAAACAGCTGGAAAAGCTTCAAATTTTCCTGCAAAACTAGCTCGAGAAACAAAAACCACTGAGCGTTCGAAAATTAAAGTCACTATCTCCTATAAGGAACAAACCACGAATTTTCAACTGTTTGGCTGTTCCTTAACCATTTTTTCATGTTCTTCGTTTTTATTTCATATTTCATAAAATTGGCTGCCCTTTAATAATTTTTCATTGGTTTGTTTTACCCATTTTCCATTATAGAATATCAAGTCATTCATTCGAGTATAGCCGCTTCGTTGTAAATTAAGGATAATTATTTATGTATACAAAATATTCAGAAATTCATTATCTTTCTACCTACTTCAACCTTTTTCGAATTAAATACAACCTTTCTCCTTTTCAGTATAACATTTTTCACTTTCAATGCAATATTTATTATTGAAACTCACTGGTTGTAATAAAGATGAAAAGGTATTCAATGTCAAAAACGTTGAATTAGATTGGAAAACACTGCAATATTGTAGAATGTTAGGATTAATATCTCCATTCAAGTTAGAAGCGAATTCAGCTCTCTCACACGTCCAGAAGCGACATTGGTTACCTCGGAATCGTAAATCGTTCCAGTTAGTCAGATATTCAAAATTTCGATTCAAAACTTGCGAAACATCGTGATCTGAAGCGATTTTCTGGAGGATAGGCCGAAAATAAGGGAAAACGAGTGATTTGTTTATGGACGGTTCATATATCCCGGAAACACTATTGTAAAGAGGTTCGTCAGATATCTTTCAAGAAAAAACTTCCGTAATTCTCTCAATATTAGCATAGATTAAAAAAAATAAGTCTACGAGAGAGAGCTCTTAACCAACTGTTACGTAGAGGATATTGATTACGTCTTAATGATGGTAATGATACTGCAATGGTAGCGGAAGGCCCATTGAAGTAAAGCGGAAGCAAAGTTAATGACTACAAACAATGAACATTGTCATGTATTGTAGAGGTTGAGCGGTTGACTCCCACTATAGACGTCATTTTATAGAACATATAATCAAAATCAGGTTGGACAAATTACAGAGTTTTTGGGGGGATTCGATTTCAGGGAGACCTTACAAATTCTTAGCTTTCTAAATAGACATCGAGAGATAGAGTTTACGATGAACCCTAGCTGAGTATAATAGTCCAGTTGTACAAGCTAAGAACAGATTTTGTGGAAAAATAGTCGATTTTGAGGTCTATAACCTATTGTCCAATGGGTGTCTTCCGAGGATTTCTCAAAAGGTAAATGTAGATTATTGAAAAGATAGGTTCACGTTAAGCAATTGAAAAAAAATTCTTTCAAAAAAAAAAACTCTTAAAAAAAGCCTTTAATATCACCTTAACTCTTTAAAAACCAAAAGAAAATTGGTTGTCTACTTACAGTGTTTATCAATTGAAAAAAAAACCTGCAATATCAGCTTAACTCTTTAAAAATCAATAAAAAATTGGTCGTCCAATAGATGTCTTTCGAGGATTTCTTAAAGAGATGAGTTCACTTTAAACAATTGAAGAAAAAGTTCTTTTAAGACAAAAAACCTTAAACCTTAAAAAGACGTCTTTGATATCCGCTCAACTTTTTAAAAACTCAATAGAAAACACGAAACGCGGTCACCCCATAATTTTGAACACAATAAATCGATTACATTTTTCAATAAATTATTGGATGTTAATCCGTTCGTAAAGATTTTATTTTGAGATTTTCTTTTATTATCCCCGTGACAGAAACGGATGTTAACACGAATATAAATGTGGACATGTCAAAACATATACCGAATTCTCAGATGGATTTCATTCACGAGGGAGCCCCATTTCTGTAATGAAATTTGAAACTAGGTCGAATCCTCATTTAATCAATCAAATGCCGACATTTAGATGCGGGACGGATTCCCTGTTGTACAAAAGTACAGCATGTCGAAGAGAGCTCCAGCTTTATCAAAACGTTATTTCGACGAAGTTTGCTCTCAATTTTCATCAGTTGCTTCTTAATCAGCAAGTTCTCTACTCCGAGAGCTCTGACTTCCTCACCAGACTTATTTATTTGGTCACGTAATCCATTCCCAATGTTTTCCCAGTTCATCAAGTCTTGTTTGGAAGCGGCAAAAAAGTTCTTTTCTGAAATCCAGCCAATAGATTACCGTGCTTCTGTGATATTTCAGACTGCGGTACAACCTTTTTTTGACCCGCTCCCTCTTCTCCGGGCGATGTGAGCTCTCTCTTCTTATTTTTATCGTACTCCTGAGTGTTGGGATTAGGCATCGATCGCAATTCTGAAAATAATTGCCTTCAATTCCTCTCAATGGTCCGAAGAGAATTGAGAACCCGTTCTCACGTATATTTCAAGCGGTTGTAATTGAATAAACGAAAATGTGGGCCAAATTTGCTGGTTGTCGTATGCCATACAAAACTAGAGTTATTCGCTGATCAGAATAAGCGAAATTTCAAATTAATGTTCATGGTAACTGGACTCCTTGTCCGAACAGCGAACCAAGAGGTTCGAGATTTTTCAGAACTAGTTCTGGCGTGTCAAAACAGCCAAAAAGGAGCGTGTTCGGTTCTGAACTGGTTCTGAACCTCTTGTCAAAACAAATCTTATATTTCACATTATGAATAAGGTATCATTTTATGGGTAAATGGGTTGGTTGACATATGTTATGCAAAACTTGAGCTCAAGAAAACGTGGTATTGTACTTTTCATTTAGATATTCCGGGATCGATGATTATGTTGGCGGATGACACTGCTTGGTACACTGCAACGCAATCATGGAGCAAATCCTTTTTTTGGCAGAAAAGAGCCTCCAGGTCATTCATTCCTGGTTAATGGATGATAAATTAACGTTAAACATTAAAAAAAAACTTTATTACCTTTCCGTTAATGCTGAAACGCAGCGAGCCCAAAATACTTTGAGACTCCACAATTAAGAGCGTTTTGACTTTAATCAACGTGCAAAATGCAAATTATTTGGAAATTTTTATTGTTGAAAAGTTAAAGTGTTATCGACAAATAAAGGCAACCAATATTAAATTCAATAAGTTGATTTACATCTTTGACAAATTAAGAGGTATTGTTGACACGAACGGACTACGAATGGTTTATGATGCCTTAGTTTCATTTATATGGCTATATTGCCTTCCGACCTGGTGTAATGGATACCATGAATATTACTCAAAAATCTATTACCCGGATAATGACCCATTCTGGATACCGAAAAATGAAAATTTAACCGTTCTCTTATATGGTGGACGTCACTGATCATTCACTGTATACGAGATCGAAGGAATCATTCCTAACAAATTTATCTCTCTATCGAACTACATTATAGCAATTTAATTATATACATAACGAGTATAATCTGTTTTAATAAGTTAAATCTCGAGGAAAACAAATCTATTGTTGATCAAAAAACCAAAGTTATAACTTATAACTACTTAATGAGGTAGTGTGTTTTATTTTATTATATAAAATGTTTAGAGCAAAAATATAGCGTTAAGATGATTTCATTAGCCGAGTGAGCTTACAGCCACTCATACGGACTAAGTCACTCGCGACGAAGTTGTGGAAACGCATTTCAAATAAAACGGAGTAAGATGGAACGTTGTCTATATTTCCACGAAAGTAAAGAGTCACACTGTTAAATCGATTTCGACGGTTAGGTCATCATCAGTAACAAACATGAACTGAAAATACATCACAGAAAGCATACCTTATATATCAAGATCAAGTGAGAGGAGATTGAGTCCTATTGGCTCAAGGAAGTGAAAGGGGGGGGGGGAGGACTAACCAATGACACTCAAGGCTTAGAAAGTGAAAGGGGCACAAACAGTATCATTATGGAGAGGCGGAGCCAAACTTATTGCAAGAAAGAACCCAATAATGGTGAAATATTTTGAGGAATGACATCATTTAAACATTTTCCTGACCTATCACTTTCAACAATTTCGAATTTTTCTAGCACATCCAACATACCTCCCTTTGGGCAAAAGTGAATAAATTCTAATTCATTCCTCAAAATATTTCACCATTATTGGGTTCTTTCTTGCAATAAGTTTGGCTCCGCCTCTCCATAATGATAATATTTGTGCCCCCTTTCACTTTGTAAGCCTTGAGTGGCATTGGTTGGTCCTCCCCGCCCCTTTCACTTCCTTGAGCCAATATGATTCAATCTCCTCTCACTTGATCCTATATAAGATATGCTTTCTGTGATATACTTTCAGTTCATGTTTGTTACTGATGATGACCTAGCCGTCGAAATCGATTTAACAGTGTAACTCTTGACTTTCGTGGAAATATAAACAACGTTCTATCTTACTCCGTTTTATTTATTACAGCAACTCATTTCCCAACACGAGCTAGTGCAGCTCATATGGGAATACTAGCTTTTCCCACTTGATGTTAATCAATAATTTGTGAACATTTTTCTTGTTTGTATGGCAGGTAACCACATCTTTGCTTTCGTAATTTATGATGGATCGGCAGCCATTCCAGCTGGTTTATTCATGTAAATGTGTGCTTATTCGGTCAAACTGCATCACAGATAAATCTGTACTAGTTCACCGAATGCTCTGCTTGAGTTCATTCACATGGGATTTGAGCCCGGTTTCAAACTACTAACTGTAATGAAATTTGAAACTAGGTTGAATCCCCGTTTAATCAATCGAATGCCGGCATTTAGGTGGGGGACGAATTCACCGCTGTTCAGTGGAAGGAGGGGGCAAGTGCTCGTATGTCACTTGGATCGGCGGGGGGCACTTGGATGAACAGGGCGGCTAAATGCCGAAGGGAGCTCCAGATCGGTTTCTCCGACGCACACACACTTGGTCACCCAAGTTCATGTACGCGCGAGCACACGCGGCCGCACACAGGGAAGTCACTCACACGCCGGAGACCTCTGCCCTTTACCAGCTTCGTCCCAAAGCGCCGACCCGTGTAAGCAATGTGAGTGAAGTCCCGAATTGATTCCATCGGGAAACCCAGCGGATGGAAGCGAAACGGCGATGTGGAACGGGAAAACCCGGCGGTGCACGTTTTGTAACGAGAAGTTTGTGCCAGCCGCGCAGTCGTGCTCAGACCGGCATTGCAGCCGGG